>JAJJXG010000029.1:0-600000 GCA_024516215.1 Geopyxis carbonaria
TTCTCATGGACCGCTGCTTTGTCGACGGATCTTTAAGGATTCGGCCCATCCTGATGGATTAGCCAATTGTTACGGGGGACGTCCAGAGGCGTTATCGACTGTAGACGTTGGCCCACGGTGTATGAAGTCTTGTATCACCAAGAATTGCAATTGTACTTATAGATGGGTTTTAGCAGTATAACTCCTTGAGGTATAAAGCAGCCGATTTATTCTTTGTAACAAAAGATATTTTTACTAGAGGGGACTTCGCTTGGTGTCTGGTGCGTGTGATGATACTATACTTTGTAACCCCGGATCATCACGCCCCTATATATACAACACGGCAGGGCTCTAGCCCTCTACCCTAAAACTATATAGAGGGGTGCGCAGTCACCATCGCCCAGTCTCTTTCAACTATGTCTCGGGTGACGTGTACTCCTAACACGGTAACAGAACCCTCCTTCTCCAATATGTTCGTCCCGAACATAACAAGGTAAGAGATATAATGAATCAATATAATATTTGAACAAAGGAAAATATACTTACTCTTTCCTCCTCTTGCTGGCTCTGGATCCCTCGGTATCTTCCTGTCTTTGCTTGGAACTTGCGTAATCGATTTCCCAGTTGCGGTGATGTTTGACCTTTTTGTGACGCCGATAAAAGTTTGCCAATACCTCTTCGGCTCCGGGTACCAAAGATTCGTACGGTTCCCAGGTCGCTTCCTCAATTGGATAACCCTTCCATAACACCAGGAACGTGTCATTGTCATCATCGTCAAGTCCATGTTTGATGATTTTTTCCGGGGTGAAGTGTCCAGCGCCATCGGGAAGCGGCGGCAGCGTGACTTCTGGCGGAGTATCTTCGCCACGGTGATATGGTTCTAGAAGAGATACGTGGAACACAGGGTGGTATCCCTCGGGGATGCCTTCTAGTTTGCACGCGGATTTTCCTACCCAAGAAATCTTGATCGGTCCAGCTTTACGATTGTCGAGCTTACCCCTTGGCATGTTGCGAGTATCCAACAATACTTCTTGTCCGATAGTGAACTCGGGCTGCTGCATCCCGTACCGTGTTACTCCTGTTGATTTTCCTTCCTTATTGACTTTGGCGGTATCGTGTCTTCGTATCATAGCTTCTCTAGCAGCCTCCAGGTTTTCTTTCAATTGCTTATGGGTTTCTTCCAAGTAGTGCACGAAGTGCTCGCTGGCCAGGTTGCGAACTTGTTTCTGTTCTATCGGCCATATGGATCTGGGGTGCTGACCGTAGTTGGCATAGAAGGGCGACATCCCGGCGCTTGAATGATGACTGTTGTTGTATTCGTATTCCGCTAGTGGAAGTAGTTCATCCCAGTCTTTTCTGTTCATGATGAAGATGCGTAAAAATTGTTCGAGAACCTTGTTAACTCTCTCAGTCTGGCCGTCGGTTTCCGGATGGAAGGCTGTAGACAGATTATCCTTTATCGATAGTAATTCGAGAGTAGTTTGCCAAAAGTTGCCGGTAAAGCGACTATCTCTGTCAGATACAATGTCGTCTGGTAATCCGTGGAGGCGCCATATTTCTTTAACGAAAAGTTTTGCTAGATCAGAAGCCTGGGTATTAGGGATAGGTACGAAGTGAGCCATCTTTGTGAAGCGATCGACTATGACCCATATGTGTTCGTTGCCGTTTTGTGTTAGTGGGAGTTTTACAATAAAGTCCATCGAGATAGAAGACCAAGGTCGTGGAGGTAAGTCCAAGGGGTTGAGTAGTCCGTAGCGCTTATGCCGTTTGTGTTTGGCGCGTTGACAACTATCGCAGTGTTGAATCACTTCTTCGACTATGGTACGCAGTCCTGGGATATTGAAGTTCCTTTCGATCACTTCTATTGTCTTATCTCTTCCCCAGTGTGCGCGCTTGTGTTCTGAAGTAACGATTTCTTTCCACAATGCTTGAGGTGGTCGCAATAGGTGATCCTTGTACCAGAGTCCGCTTAGGTTGGTCCATTCCTTGGATAGTTCTACGTTTTCGTCCGTTGTGTAGGTTTTCTGGCATTTATCCGCAAACGTTGAGGTTGGTTTGTTGATCTCGGAGTCAGCAAGGTTAACCGTTGTCATTCCAAGCTTGAGTTGATTTGGTCCAGTAGCCATTCCTGTCCTGTTAGTAGTGCCCCAAACTTGAATTGATAGCCAATGTCGTTCGGATCATTAGTACCCTCCTTCTCCACGCAATGCTCCGGATTGCGAGATAGCACGTCGGCCTTGCCGTTCTTGGCTCCACTGCGAAAGATTATTTCGTAACTAAAAGGCATCAATGTTTCTGCCCATCTTGCTTGTCGTCCGTACAACATCCGAGGTCTTTCAAAGTACTTTAAACTGTGATGGTCCGAGTAGATTAATATTTTGTGTTTGGCTCCGTGGAGCCATGAGCGCCATTTAATCATACTCTGAACTATACAGAGCATTTCCTTGTCATGAATGTCGTAGTTTCTTTCGGCAGGAATCATCTTTTTTGAGTGGAACGCTACAGGATGTAGACGTTTGTCATGTCGTTGGCTCAATATTGCTCCCGTAGCGTAGGCGGAAGCATCTGTTTCCAGGATTGCTTGAAGTTGTGGATCGAAATGTCTGACCATAGGCGCAGTAGTAAATGCCTTTTTGAGATAGTCAAATGCCTTTTGTTCTCGTTCCCCCAATAGAATTTTGGTGAGCTGATTACATCCGATATGGGTGCATTGATTTGTGCATAGCCTTGCACGAACCGGCGATAGAAATTAGCAAATCCATTGAATTGCTGGGCTTGCTTGATTGACTTTGGTGTTGGCCAATTCAATACGGCTTCTATTCTTTCGGGGTCCATTCGTACTCCGGTTCCAGAGAGGATGTGTCCTAGGTACGGTAGTTCCGTAGCGGAAAACTCGCATTTTTCTATTGCTATACATAACCCATACTTGAGCAGGCATTCAAGGACCTTGCACACGAGCGCTTCGTGGTCTTCCCGGCTGCCTTTGGTGTAAATCAAAATGTCGTCAATAAAGCAAACGACTCCGTCGTCCAGCATATCGTGAAATATTTCATTCATCATCCTTTGGAAAGTGGACGGTGCGTTGCAGAGACCGAATGGCATCACGAGGTATTCGTATTGTCCGTATCTCGTGCTGAAAGCGGTTTTCCATTCATCACCATCCTTGATCCGTATCAGGTTGAAGCCATTTTTCAAGTCGAACTTGGTGAACCGTGAAGCTCCGCGAACGCGTTCCATCAATTCGTCCATTAGTGGAGTTACTGTGCCGTGTTTGACTGTTATTTTGTTGAGATCTCGATAGTCCACGCATAGCCGTAACTTTCCGTTTTTCTTGGGGACAAATAGTATGGGGGCCGAGCAGGGCGAGTTTGATAGCCTAATCTTTCCTTCGGCTAGCATCTTTTGAATGTATTCCTTCAAGGCTTCCAGTTCTTTAGCAGAAAGTTTATAGATTCGACCCTTCTTCGGTTCTGCTGTAAGTTCGATTTTGTGTTCGAAGATTGTTCTGGCGGGTAGTTTTTCTGCTTCGGATGGGTCGAACAGCACCATGTATGGGTGATACTTTGCTGGCAAGATTCCTTTTAGGTCCGGGGTCGTGGTTGTTGCCACAGAGCCAATTTCAATTGCATCAGGATCGTCTAACACGGATTCATCCCATACCAGGCTAATGGTGATAGTGGAAACTTGTACTCTGGAATGTGTTACGTCTTTGCAATTGAAGGCTAACGCCATGGTCGAGCCGTCGTAAACTCCATTATGTGTTTGCAAGTAGTGTGGCGGTATCAGTACATCTTTGTCTGAGGGGATCACAACTGCGATTTCTTGAGTAAAGTGACCGTTGTATTCCATTTCGACTTGTTCGCTGACGACTAAGCAATCTCCGATGGGTCGGTTCGATATGTCGCGTGGTGCTGAGTATTTGGTAATGAATGTTTTGATGTTGTTCGTCGTGCAATATTCTTTGCTTAGGACTATAGCGTTACATCCTAAATCCAGCATTGCAGTAGCAGGCTTTTTGTTCACTAAAAATTTAAAGTGAGGTCTGTTCCCAATTACAGGGGTCGCTCCAGCGGATGCTATCTCCGTTGGTGTGGAATTAACCGTACAACCATCAACAGCCCCTATCCTAACCACGCCACCTTGACCTGCTATAGCAAGGCAGCCTAATGAAAATACTCCTCCTCTGATTGATCAATCTGTTCCGAATCCTCCGTAGTCGTGGTTTCAATTTGTCGACTTTCCCTGTAATCCTGTTCTTGTTCATCCCTGATGTCCTCCGTCTCCATAGCTGCGATTTTAATATTTCCCAAGCATGTCCTTGCTGTGTGTCCGGCAGTGTCGCAACGTGCGCATTTCCTGTTCTCGATACGTTCCTTGATAACCGGTCCCGGAATCCCTGCTGTTAGCTCCGCAAAAGTCTTACCTGTCTCATACGTTTTTGATGGCTTTGGCGTAAATGATGACTCCCGACTTGGATACGTTACCCTGTCCGCCAACTGTTTCCGATCCACCTTCCTTACGTCCCGCTTTTGGAACCCCAATACTCTTTCTGGGTCGTACTTTTTCGTATCCGAGCTGTAATATCCGCTTTTCCGTTTCTTCTCCTCAAATCGCCTGCCGCATCTTCTGACAAGATTGACGAAAGCGTCGTCGTCATTTGGAGGTTCAACATCGGCTATCTTGTCCCGGATGTCGTCATTAAGGCCTTTTTCAATCATATCCCTCCATGGAGCCTCTCGCAAACCAACAATCTGATTGAGATCCACGAGTTTAGTTAGGTACTCTTCAATATTTCCGTTATTTTGAATTTTGTTCATCTTGCGTAGGTTGTCGGTAGTCTCAGATTCCAGAATGAAACGCTTCTCGCAAGCTCGTTTGAAAGTTTCAAAATGGGCCGGCCTAACCCCTTCCTGGATTTCCCGGGTGTAGTTGTCGTACCAGTTGTGTGCTTCGCCTTGCAGGCAATCACCTACCAACAAGATAAATTCGTCATCTCCCCGACCCTGGTAATGCTCCTTGTACAGCCTGATGTGATTTTCTAAGACTTTCCAAAATTGTCGCCAATTCTCTCCAACCTTATACTTAGGCAAGGCGGTTGGTTTCAGAGGCTTTGGATTGCCTGGGCCTAGATTGAACGGATTCTGGTGGAAGACGCTTTCTTCGCGCTGGTATCTATTTGGGGCAGGTGGGGGCGGCATTGACCGGAAGTCTGTTCGTCGTCTAACCGAGCGGAATGATGTGCTGGCGTTGCTGACGTGGTCGCTGTCCTCCGGATCTGCATCGGTTGGTCTGACCCGTTTCAATCTAGCTCCATGCATTGTTACCCTGCCAGTTAAGGTTTCCCCATTGTTTTGTGCCTCCAGTTTTTTACCCAACTGGTTAACCTTCAACTGGATGTTTTGTGCGGTGTATTCGTTGTTTACCGATTCCGCCTCCTGGGCCTCTTCGAGTTTTTGTAGCCGCGTCCTCAACCTGTCCATGCGAGTGTTTGCATATCGAGCTTGGTTCTGAAGATCTCGGATCTCCGCTTGATAATTCTGATTCGTAGCTTTGAGTAAAACTATTTCGCGCTGTGTTGCTTCAGTTGCCTCCGTTACTCGTTGTACTGCACGCTCAGTGATGGCTAAATCCGCTAGCATTGCGTTGCGGTTTTGTGCGTGTTCCGCAAGTTCCATTTGCCAGCTTCCCTGTAGGTCTGTGATTGTCCGGTCCAATTTGGCTCCTAACGCGGTGTCATACTCCTGGAAATGTCTCCTGATAACTGGAGTCATATCCATGACCACTGCTGATAGGCCTTTTACTGCATTGTTGAGATCCGCCACCGTTGTTTCCACTCCCAACATTCTTGCTTGCAGCAGTGCTTCAGCGCTACGGCATTCTCCTACCAACAGGTCGATGTTCTCATCTGTTACTTTTTCTCCTTTCGCTATTGCATTCTGCAATCTTTTCATCTCCTTGCCTAGTGATCGAATAGTTTGGTGCATTCCGTCGGTGGCCATAGGGTCATTTTCCTTATTCTTTAGGCCGTTCCATAATGCCTGTAGCGTAACCCATCCTGCCGGTGCCTGGTATGCCTGTCTTGATGGCGACCGGCTTCTTCGCCTTCCTGGTTGGTAAGGTGCCAACCTGGTACTGTCCAGTTTTTCTTTCCTGCTTTTGAGGACGTTTTTCCTGATGCGAGTGCCCTCAGATTGGAACACAGGTGCATTGGGTAGGTCTTCCCCTGAACCTTCGTCGTCACTAACGAGGGATACCAATTTAGGAGGTTGGTAATTTTGGGATGGAGGACCCGTATAATACGCGACTTGTTGCGCTCTCCAGCCACTGTCAAAATCGTCTTGGTCGGTTGCAGGTTCGAAAGAAAATGATGGTTCCCGGTGCGGTTGCTCTGGTTTTACCAACATCTCCTCCAAGGCTTCAGCCATTTGCTGATCGTTGTTTGAGCTGGTCATTTTCTGGTAGATTGTTGCTCCAACGCCGTAGTGACCGTAATAGTCTTGTAGGTTAAGAACTCTGGTTCTTTTAAGAATGCCCGATATAGGGTGCGGTCGCAGGTTTTGCGGTCTTGGTACCGCACCGATTCCGTATCGCTTGAAGTGAGCGATGATTGCAATTGGTAGTGTAGTCTAGTAAAAATATACTGTTACGGGGGACGTCCGGAGGCGTTATCGACGATAGACGTTGGCCCACGGTGTATGAAGTCTTTTATCACCAAGAATTGCAATTGTACTTATAGAGGGGTTTTAGCAGTATAACTCCTTGAGGTATAAAGCAGTCGATTTATTCTTTGTAACAAAAGATATTTTTACTAAAGGGGACTTCGCTTGGTGTCTGGTGCGTGTGATGATACTATACTTTGTAACCCCGTATCATCACGCCCCTATATATACAACACGGCAGGGCTCTAGCCCTCTACCCTAAAACTATATAGAGGGGTGCGCAGTCACCATCGCCCAGTCTCTTTCAACTATGTCTCGGGTGACGTGTACTCCTAACAGCCAATACTGTTTACCCCGCATCGCATCTAATGCCTTCAAGTGGTACACACTTCCTAGCTATGCAAACGGCCTTGGTCTAGAACCCTTGGCCCACGTACCTACGCTACGTGTATCCTATGAACGACCGTATCGTTATCTATGCTTCCTATATGTTCCGAACAATATATTATGCGTCTGGCAACGCTACTAGTTACCGCCCGCGGTAACACTAATAATCTAAGGATTCGACGGATATCTATGGAAAGCTGCTTTGTCGACAGATCTTCAAGGATTCGGCCTATTCTTATGGATAAGCTGATAATCTAAGGATTTGACGGATATCTATGGAAAGCTGCTTGGTCGACGGATCTTAAAGAATTCGGCCTATTCTATGGAATGCTGCTTTGTTGCGATATTCACCGGATTGACAGTGCTAATGACCGTCAGATCGGCTGGCCAGCGACGGATCTTAGGGATTCAAGCAGTATAAGCTGTATTCATAGTCAGTATATATGGTCATGATAAGGTAGCTTTGCCAGAGAATACTGGTGTTTGACGGCGAGTTGTCAGTCGCGATCGTGCTGATGAGCGTCGGTGTGCAGGTCGGCATTTGTGGTGTTCACCTCAGCAGAGTTGTCAAACTTAGAGCAAAAATGCTTGAACACAGTAATGGGGGCATTGAACTACCCTTCAAAACTCAGCGGCAAACGGCTCGGGCGGTGTGACTATTAGCGTACAGAGTTTTCACCGGGATTTCCTTTGCTCATTTCCGGTGTGTGCAGCCCCTGCAATAGGGTCAAAGCAGCGCCAAGGACGCTGCCGAGTCATGTTTTGTGTCACGGAAGTCGCCGAGCAGGACTGGTTTTCTGCGTAGATTGCAGCCAAACCGGTGTATTTGTGAGAACATGTCAGTTTTTCCCAAACTTTACAATGTTTGTCTTTGCAGTCTTGAACTTTGGTCGAAATACAGCTGCCAACCACACAACAGCACCCGAACATTGTGTCCAAACTTTTCGAAGGTAAGTTCAACACCCTCAGATTACTGTTTAATATTTGATCTTTACAGTTCTAGACCTGGATAAAATCAAACACCGCGAATTCGATCCTTTACAATGACGCTCCCTAGCACGATCGTGTCTGACATCTCGCCGTCAAACAACTGTATTCTTTGAACGATCGACGACTAAGCAGCAGTCCTCTGTCAAAGCAGCATTCCATAAAAGCGTCGAATCCTTAGATTATCGGCCAATTCTCTGTCACAGCAGCATTCCATAATAAAAGGCCGAATGCTATAAGATCCGTTGAATCCTTTGATTATCGGCCAATCCTCTGTCACAGCAGCATTCCATAACAAAAGGCCGAATGCTATAAGATCCGTCCAATCCTTAGATTATCGGCCAATCTTCTGTCACAACAGCATTCCATAATAAAAGGACGGATACTTTAAGATCCGTTGAATCCTGAGACTATCGGCCAATCCTCTGTCACAGCAGCATTCCATAAAACCGTTGAATCCTTAGATTATCGGCCAATCCTCTGTCACAGCAGCATTCCATAATAAAAGGCCGAATGCTATAAGATCCGTCGAATCCTTGGATTATCGGCCAATCCTGTGTCACAGCAGCATTCCATAACAAAAGGCCGAATGCTATAAGATCCGTCCAATCCTTATATTATCGGCCAATGCTCTGTCACAGCAGCATTCCATAATTCAAGGCCGAATGCTATAAGATCCGTCGAATCCTTGGATTATCGGCCAATCCTCTGTCACAGCAGCATTCCATAACAAACGGCCGAATGCTATAAGATCCGTCCAATCCTTAGATTATCGGCCAATCTTCTGTCACAGCAGCATTCCATAATAAAAGGACGGATCCTTTAAGATCCGTCAAATCCCTAGACTATCTGCTAATCCTATGTCAAAGTAGCATTCCATAGAATAGGCCGGATCCTTTAAGATCCGTCAAATCCTTAGACTATCTGCTAATCCTATGTCAAAGTAGCATTCCATAGAATACCTTGAATCCTTCAATATTCGTCGATCTGACGGTCATTAGGACCGTCAATCCGGTGAATATCGCGTATATAGAATATATAGTTATAGATAGCATAATAAAACCCTCGATTAAAGAAACTATTTCCCCATATGTGCGATCAATGAATAAACCGGCGATGAATGAATGAACCAGCGATGAATGACCAAACCGGTGAAAAACCATAAAACCGGCGTACATACGGCCTGATATCGGATTGCCAATCCACAGGCGTACTATGCACTGCTCTATATCGTCGGCGACCTGTCATGGGTGGCAACCTTAGGCTGCGACACGGGGTGTGTAGGAGCATTTGCTGAAGCGTCGCAACCGTTACACCCTTATATTAGATGCCGGCAATGGTTGCACCCGTACATAAGACCCTGGCGACACAGGCGACCCAGGCAACATGTAAAGTGGAACGGTCCGTACGTAAGAACGCGGGCCTTAGATACGGTAAATTTTTTTCGTGATGTACTACTTACGGGATACCGGCAACATATATCCTTCATGCGTCATCTCACGGATTTCATACTTATAAGTTGCTATCATCAGCATAACGAGGATACCTTAGGTTATTTAAAAGAGGCATTGGATGGGATGGCAGCTGGTATGCATCTATGGGCCCCTTATTGCAACAGTAGAAATACTGGAGAAGACAGCAACGTCAAGGTTCCCACTATGCCTGCCATGAGCCACTATACCGAATTTATACAAGATGTGGGCTCATGCGACAACACCGGCACAGAAGCTTTCGAAGGTGCACACCACTGGATGTGTAAGCTGGCGTATAGAGCCAGCAAATAAGTCAACTATTTTGTACAGATGTTGGAGTGGGACCAGAGACTCTTCTACATCAAATCCCGACTGTCCGCTCTACGAAATATTCTGTAAGAAAAAACCTACCAGTCGTCATGCGGACTTGTGCTTGCCCATGCTTATCAACGAACCTATGCTTCCCAAAGCCATTGCGGCGACGGCCTTGATTGGAATCAGCCACGGTCGACGTCTCAACATAAGCAATCTGATATTTCATACGTTCAGCTTGGACGTATTCACAGAAGGTCTAGCCAATCATTTCAAATATCTGGCTGACAAACATCCGGAACATTTGGGGCCACTGTTACGCCGCAAGGAAGCGGACGACAAATGGTAAAACACTCAGAAAATCTGTGGGGTCACTGGCCTATGTTGTGTGTGGGAGAGTGTCAACGAGGATACTGGAATTCGACAGGACTTTGCTAGATGCACATCGTCGTAGCGCAATACCAATAAACGGTGCAATTATGTGATGTACTCAAAGACGGTAGGCAAGGCAGACTCAAGAATTAGTGCAGAAGGACTCCGATTTGGCCAAATAATATCAGTGTTTTGCTTTGCTGATCAAGTGTCTGCTATTCATCAAGGTTTTTCCACAAGGATCGTCCATCATGATATTCTTTTCTCAAGACGTCTTGAGTTGATCAATAGTAGGCGTGTCAACAAGGCGCATACAATTGCATCCGTCCAAAGAGTTGCCAGAATACACCGTGGTACATCCAAGGAAGATATCGTTTTTCCTGTTACTGTCACACTCTGTCCCGCTCATCCTGTTCCTACTGGCACTCCAGGCAAATATTTTATCAACAACTATATCTCGCTAGAGGTTCTCAACACTGTATATTGAGTTTTACCGTGTATGTTTGGCAGGACACGCGGAGACCATGGCCGGCATCGGAGTTGCTGTCAGAGTGGACTTCAGAGTCGTTCCTGGAATAGATGTCACATGCGTTGGCGGGGTCAACTCTGAATCAGAGTTGCTGTCAGTTCGAGCTTCAGAGACGTTGCTGGAATAGATATAACAGGCGTTGGCAGAGTCGATTCTGAATCAGAGTTGCTGTCAGAGTAGGGTCAAAGTTGTTGCTAGGATAGATGTCACAGGCGTTGGCAGGCTCGACTCTGAATCAGAGTTGCTGTCAGGGTGGACTTCACAGTCGCTGCTGAAATAGATGTCACGAGCGTTCGGAGGGTGAACTCCAGAGTTGAGTTTCTGCAGCGATCCGTCGAATCACAAAATGCTGTACACAATCCACCAGTCGCCGGCTATATACGTGATATGGCCACAGACGCGACAATCAATGTTGTATCGAACGCTGTACACTACAGCGGCAAGGTGGTTTCTGTATATGCAGTCTCTAATAGCATGGTTAGCATCATGAAACCGCTGAATAACCGAGCAAAGTCCACTGAATCAAAGAATCTGTAAACCATCGCGAGATCAAAAACCATCGCAAGATTGAAAACCATCGCGAGATCCAAAAACATCGCAAGATCCAAAACCATTGCAAGATCCAAAACCAATCGCGAAATCCAAAACCACCGAAATAATGCTAAAGAATGCTATGGAAATTTATTATGGAGGCCCATGAAGTGCTAAAAAATTATATTGCTTCTACGGATGTATTCCAAAACAAAACACTTCCGTCGCTAAGATGGACTACGGACCAGGACAGAGTGCCAAGGGGTGTTATGGAACGCTAATGCGGCTACGCGTGCGACTTGGAAAATCGACCGTTTCATGACGTTTATAGCAGTTGATAAAGTAGCATCAACATCTGTATGTGTCATGGAGTTGTTTAACGTGAAACATAATGAAGATTTCCCAGCATAAACCATTACAAACGAATTTTACACTTTTACACACCTGCTTCATTAATCATTATGGCTATATAGGAGTCGATGATAAAGCCAAACACTTCTTATATAATACCACAAACAATCAAGCTTCCTACAAAACCATTAGCTAGTACTTGTACTGCCACTATCAAGTTTGAGTAAACGCTAGTACAATAATAATAAATGTTTTATAAGCAACTTTGTAGCATCTCAATAGTCGCCTACGAGGGGTATTTACTACAATACAAGTCATTTGTTGAAAAGGGATCCATACACGCAGACTATTATATTGACTGCTTCTTTGTTTTCTATTTAGACTAACACATCATGGTCAAAAAGCGTGCTGGCGATAGTATTGTATTCAAAACGCAATATCAATAATTTGAAACAGTTTCACCTGAACTGGCACTAGCAAGTACTTGCATGAAGTTGTTGGTTTTTTCTTGGAGGCTTGAGAGTGCGTGGTATTATCTGAATAGTGCATGGCTCTATCACTGGCGTATATTCGTCCCTCAACCCATGACTCTCAAATATTCAGATAGCCGCCGAAGGCCGAACGTTCCTTGTATCGCTTAATAATCATCCGAAAGATTTCGGAACATGTCAGTCGTCACAAGTCCTCTGAAGGCACACAGTGCTACCTGCATAGGGTTACAGGCCAGGGCTTTTTGCACCCGGCTTGGCATTTAGATTCGTTTAAAGTTAACAGACTCAGACTTTGAATCGCACTCTCGGACACATCTGGTTTCATCACACTTACTAGTAAGTATTTTTTGGTTTTCTTGTGTCCTTTTTACCTCGTTAAGTTGCAGAGATGATGATTTTATTTGCCGCCTAAGCGAACAACACTGACTTTAGTTGTTCGCTGATGATGGCACAAATAATAGACTACAACGGTATCTGAGCAACACAGATCGTCTGCTTTGTTTTTATTAATACAGTTTTACAAGTACTTTGACTGATCTATTTTTTCTCAGACTTAAAACCATCGAAAGCAGAACCTTCAAATGAGCGCCATCCCAAATCATCGATCAAAAAAACCGAACTACAACCAGATTCATAAACATCCGTTACCACTTTTAGTGCAACCATTTCCCACATTTGTCCCTCATAACCCCCTTTCACTCCTCTGCATTCTGTATTCTTATTTATTTCGATCTTCATGTCAACCAGAACCCTTATATTGCGCGCAGTTCGATCCCAAGACCCTGACTGTACATGTCACAGACCCTCGGTCAGTATTAGCCCTCTGGAATAGTGGCTTTTTCGGGAAAGGATCCCTTTCACGGTCTGAACCTACATGGCTCTCACGGCGGAGGCGTGCTCTTGGCTTGGTTGGAAAGAACGAATCCTTGACTGCGGAAGAACTTACTGAACAACGTCGTCGAGAAAGGCGTGAATTCAAATTTCTGCGCGCTCGCGCTGAAAAGGAGCAACTTCAATCGAAACTATTTCAAGAAGGAAGGGTTCCGTTAGTTGATGTTTCTGAAAATGAACCAGCGAAATCTGTGCATTTTGAAACTTCTCACCCTCAACAACTAGTTGGCGACTTTCCGCTACCCGCAGACTTAGACAATTTAGAACACTTACAATTGACCTTCGAAGAAACTTTTTTTCTTGCGTATGGTATCGGTGCATTGAAAATCTCAGAATCCGAATCCAAAGTATAATATCCATAACGCAGGCCCTGACATGTAAACGCAAAATCATCTGACGTTGTTCGTTAGAGGCCAATCGGAATTGAGGAAATGTTTCGTTTATTCAGACAACAGTATTCTTCTCCCACAAGCAGTGACGCACTCGCGATGATGGCCGATAACCAATTTATCTTGAACTACGTGGTGTATCATCATTTTAGATCCCTAGGATGGGTTGTGAGATCCGGCGTGAAATTTTCCGTTGACTATCGTATGTGATTGAATTTTGCCAAACGTCCAAATCATTTGTTGACAATATTAATAGTTCTTTACAATCGTGGCCCAGTATTCACACATGCGGAATATGCCGTGCTCATTGTACCATCTTACTCGAGCCAGGCTTGGGCATCTGATTTAAAGCAACACAAAGAAATGAAACAATGGCATTGGCTGCATTGCGCTAACCGTGTTAGTGCACAAGTAAAGAAGACCATAATTCTTGTGTACGTAGACATACCACCACCCAATCAACTCACTAAAGACATGGATATTGCTCAAATTCTCAAGAAGTATCGTATCAGAGAGTTCAGTATGAGAAGATGGCTTGTCTCCAGGAACCGTGATTAGATAGATTTTCATGGTCTGAAAAAGCACCCAGATAGGAACTTATTGCGGCTTCTTGTAACATTTCTTTGTAATATATGCCTTCGATGTTACATAGATGTGCTATAATACAAGCCACATTGAAAAACTATATTGGAATGAACATACAAATGACAGCATATTTGGATCTCAGATATATGTACTACAACAAACCTTTGCGGGCAAGTTCCACTTTCCTGTGAGTTAAACTTCCGGAGTTTTTTCCAGATTTACTCAAACAAATCGCCAATCCATCACTATCGATTTCGAACTTCGTTTCTTGGGCTGGAAAGACACAGGGACAGTGCGTAGGTTTGTCGACACACGCCAGGGTATTCAAGCATAGATAGTTACTGCAAGCCGCTACAGAAAACCTTTAATTAACCGCTCTTGAGATATGATAGTAAATACAAAATTCAGGGAGTCTTACCGCCTTCGTATGTGGTGCGATACCAACTACTGTCACTTGCAACATTGCCAGCTTGTCGATGGTTGCCATTACTTGGTCCACTTTCACCTGAGCCACTGGAGAACATTTGCTCAAAAAGATTTCCAAACTGTGCTGATACAACCGATGAGGAGAAAAACACAAATAAAAGCGCATGAAAGGCTGAAGTCTTCATCATGAAGTTTGAATTAGAGTATCTTGAAGAGCGGTGTAGTTGAGTTATGTTAACAAGCTAGCCGAAGATGACTTGTTCTCCGGGGATATTGAGCTGTGTAACCTTACTCTTACAAATTCAATTTTATCTTTATTTTTTAGGTGAGATCAGGGGTTTTCATAGCTGGACGGACCAGTGGAGTCGGAGTTTATTTTTCTGCTTGGCGTGGTTCTATCTGGTTACAAGACAGTTAAGCAGTGCGTCTGTAGAGCATAGTAAGTACATATAGCTTGTGTGCTTGCATTGTAGAGTTCTCTACGTTACAAGATAGAGTAATGTCACGTCGATCTCTTCGCATTCGGCTAAGCGCGCATAAACCACACACTCAATATAAACTTTCATGTTCAACGAATTTGAACCCACTCAATGGATGATACCCAAAAGCAATCTCCTGATAAAATAATCATACTCAATAAACTGGACTCCATTTTCGAAAATGTGCAATCCAGTCTTGAGAGTTGCGGAGAGATGAACATAAGTCTCGTCAGCAGAAAGCTCAACTCACGGAATAAAAAATTGACATTTCCTGGCCGCAGATGCTCGGAGGCGTGGATGTTCACCGCGTTTTTAAAAATTATGAACATTGCATACGAATGTGTACTGGCTGATCGTATTTACACAAAGCGCGATGTATATTACAGAGATGTTAATCTCTTTCGAAAGCAGTCAGTAGTTGACAACATGTTGAACGATCTTGCAGCAACACTAGGTGTCAGACGAGCATCTCTCAATATAGTAGCTGCAGCTAAGGGATTGGTGACTGGGAACATCCAGCTATATATGCAAAGAGGCTCGGTTCTTTGCTGTAATCGAGTGGATGGTGGTCTTTTAATACCTCACCGAATAGACATTCGGCGGATTGAGATATCTGCTAGTGTGAAGTGGATAGTTCTCTTGGAAAAAGAAGCTATTTTTCATGAGATCTGCGATTCACCTTCGTCGAGATTCAAGGAATCTACTATATTCCTAACAGGAAAAGGTTATCCCGATATCGCGACCAGAGAATTTCTTGTTTTGCTATCTGAGACTACCGGCTGCCCAGTCTTTGCCCTAGTTGATTTAGACCCCCATGGCATTGACATTATTTCAACATATAAATTTGGAAGCGCTTCTATGTTTTATGAATCCTCGTATCTCAAAATTAACTGTCTTGATTGGTTGGGCTTAAAATATGAAGATTTGCGGAGCACTGTGTGTGGATATCAGCACGCAAATCATCAAGGGAAATCACCAGAAGGCTTACTTGCGATGAGTTCTTTGGATAGGAGAAAAGCAAACGCTATGCTACAACGAGACTGCATTAACGATCAATCTGAATGGAGGTCAGATCTCCCATTCGAATACCACTGGTTTACCTAGTAACAGAGCGTATAGGTTAGAGCTTCAAAGAATGCTATTTAGTGGGGTGAAGGCAGAAATTGAAATCCTCAACCACTGCACGGCTCCGTCGTTGATTGAATGGATACAAAGCCGAATCTGTTTGCAATAATCAAGGTTTCTTCAGGAAACACATAGTATGGCGAGAGGAAGTTATTGATAAATCTCACGGCTCATCACAATTTAATTTTGCCGTGCCCAGGTAAAATGGATTGCAAACATGGAGCTATTGCACATATTCTTAAAGCAGGTGAATCACATTAATGGCAAGGTACTTTATGGGAAATATTTGAGGCGTCTTAAATCGACATGTATTCATTTTGAGATACATTTGAAGTATACATGGTACCTATCATAGTCGGAGTACACATCGTGGTAATAAATGTCCATAATCGGTGTTTTATGAGGGTAAAATTTGTAGGCTACCTCATTTTGATAATAGCTGCATATGCATAAACTTGAGTGTAAGGTTGGTATTGGGAGATAGAAACTATTTATGCAATACCGTGTAGTTTCTATTATATGGTTTTAATTCCCGTGTATATAGTCCTTTCCAATGTAACCAAACAAGTATACAGATTCGACACGTGCCATGCCTCACAAAAAAACTAACCAAAGTATGGAGTCACAATCAATCACCAGAACTACCATGAACTCCGATAAGGTCCAGAAGAAGATATGATACACTAGGATTCCTTTGTCCCGTAGGTGAGCAAATCATAACTGCGTTTCCATTCTCAGAATGTCGCAATACGTTTATACTTTCGTCTTAAGAACACCACCCAAAGATCACTCAATCAGGATGCACTCTCCATGCTACCAAAATCAATCGGGGTTTGCTACAACCAATCTCAGCCCACTCATCGTCATTGTTCTTGCTTGACCTTCGTCTACGCTGCCTCGTCTTTTCAAAGATGCCTTGTCCATAGGTGGTTGTAATATTTCGAAGTAGTCTTGAGAATGCCTAGCGTCAGGTGTTCTCTCTTCCGAGATGTGTGGACCAACTACGTTTGATGATATTCTTGCTTTGCCATGATCTGCAAGCTCTGTGGTCGACATGGTTGGCGAATAGCTTGAAGAACTCTCCCTTGATGTTTGTTGTTGGAGAGCACCATATGATAAATTTCGCTGCTCGTTCCCAAAATTTGTGGGGCCGCAGTTGGGCTTACGGTGATTTGGATTGAGGGATGATCGGCCTGAACCTGATCGCTTGTGTGTACCAGCCATATACATTGTGTCCTCGTCATCACTACTATCGCCAGTTGCTTCCGTTGCAGATAACCTTGCGGGTGGTCCACCGACGAGACTGCCAGTACCTATGCCCATCGTGGTAAAGCTTGTTGATCCTCTTCCTAATTTGTTTCCCTTCGCGCCACGTACTGATGTGGTAGAGCTCGAACCAGAGCCTAGCCCATGTGCGCTCACCTTCAAAGCAGCACTTGAAGAGGATCCAATGACTTCCATGGCGGCCTTTGTCCTGGCCGCTTTTTGAGCAGCAAGCAACCTGGAATCCTCAGGCTGCGACCTGTCGCACCAGACTGTCGCCCTTTGTCGGCGCAGAGTGGCTACATAAGCGGTAGTCACAGGTGCTATCGTTGAAGTTGTTGTATTTACACTCCCATTCCGCTGTAGATGAAGCGACATTGCTCGAGATAGATTATTTTGTCCTCGTGATGATGCTAGTAGAGCTGAAAAGCCAGACTGTGTAATTTGTCTCTGTATGAAATTCTTGGTAGAGATGAGGCAAGAGAATTGTAAATATTGTTTTTAATGATCGACGTATTCATCAGCTGGAATAAATATCAGAATAAGAAGAACGGCGACGGATCGGAAAACGAGGCTGAACCACGATTATAGTTGTTTTTGCGGGGTCGGACGGGAGATTTATTGACAAAGCCTTCCTCGGAATTGCCATAGCCCGACGCTATTTGGCACCAGGAACACATGTAATCAAGCGAGGTGACCGAGTCTTTAATAGCGGCACGGCACGGTAAATCCTGTGGTACATTTGGTAAGTTTTCATGACAAGTACCGGGGTTGTACGTATAAGCGCGACTCTGGTTTCTCACGCGCATGGTAAAGTTCTGTGACAGATTTTCGGCCACTGGCCATGGCAACCAATATTTATACAACACCCGTGATACGACCACCACAACATTACATCAGATAATGATTTCAAGGCTAGTACATCTACTAGAAAACTCGTACCTACATACATACAGCTTCTCGGAAAAAAGGCGAAAAAAATATTTAGTGTACCACCCTTCAGCTTCCACCACTGCAGCTATTCTTCAAGGACTCCCACAATCTTTCCAAAAACCCCTTCTATATCTTTCCCCCAAATTTCTGGGAGAACTTCAGCTATTATTTGTTTGACCTTTGGACAACTGTACAGTTCAACTTTGATAGCCTAGGTTTGGTGAGCTGTCTAGACGACAAATCATCTCTGAGGTTTTGTTACTTTCCTTAGTCATCATGCATAGCTCACCATATAAATTTGTACCTGTTACTTCCATTCAAGACCACACTATACTGACACCAGACTCGTCAAATTACTTGCATTCTCGAAATTGCCTGCAATATCTTATGTGATCACCAGGGGTTCAACTCCAGTATCGAGCAGCAAAGAGAATAAAAGCATCTGTTCATATGGTACTGCATGTGTGTTACGGTAGACGCATTTTTCTGTCTTGATTGTGCTGTGAATTCTTCAAAATACTGCCAGAATGTCGATTACAACCAGACATGATGTGTAAACAAGCCAATCAGACACTTCGCTCGGATTATTCAGGGTTGAAATATCAGGCTGGGGAGTTGTTATTATTAAAGGCAGTGCTATTGAGATCTTCTTTGTATAAATCTAGATGTTCAAAAGAGCACTGCCAAATATCTCACCTGCCCAGATTTATAAGTTTATTACTCATAATCTCGGTTTAATCCCCGTGACCATTTCATGTCCGTTTATTCCGTGCACCCAAATATCTCCCTCAGTGAATCCCCACCAGTTTTCAAGAGCATCCTTTCCCCCCTCTCCTGGTTTCAGAGCTGCCCCCTGCCAGACACTAGAGGAACTTTTGGCTGGTGATTCTTCAAGTTTCACTGCAGCCCGTCTATCAAACCTTTCATGATGAAGATCTTCAAGAGTTTTTACAGGCGTAACACATGCATCCTGGCCATCGAAAATGATTTCCCACTCTCTTCGGCTCTTCTCTAAGAATCTTTCGGAGAATAGCACGCGCAGTCGGTCCCAGTTAGAAGGATCCGATCTGTCCGGGATATGTTCTCCAGGGAGAAGGAGTTGGATAAATTTAGAGTAAAATGTTGGCTCGAGTGCACCACTGTAAACGTCAGTTTGTTGTGATTTATTTCCCGTGATGGTCCTCTAACACTGCCATAAATTTTCCATCACTGGTTTCGTATGTGTCGTAAAAGGGCGCCCCTCCATCCAGCAAGTTAGTTCCTCTCGGGCCATGCCACTCAATAGAACCATTATTGATTAGGAACCTAGGCCAGGTTGTCATATACGCTGAACCATCCACCATATTTGCTTCAACTATCTGACCTTTGGAGGAACGCTCGCGATGCAGTAGCGCAAGCAAGATTCCTATGAAACACATCGCACCCCCCCCTGCAAAGTCGGCGACGACATTGCCTGGAGGGTAAGGCTTCCCATCTGCTCTGCCAAACAATGAAAGGGCTCCAGAAACCGATATGTAGTCTTCATTTCTTAGCACTTGAAACCTCTCACGTAATTCCACTTACTAATATCATGCCCTGCCATGTTTTTATATTTCCCATCCCTACGGAATCCAGCTAGTCTTGCATAAATCAACCTTGGATTTTCCTTACAAAGTACTTCCGGACCCAGTCCTAGTTTCTCCAGAACCCCGGGCCTGAATGGATCGATGATTACGTCTGCGGTTTGTGCCAACTTGAGAATGAGTCCTTGACCAGCGACGTCCTTCAAGTTGACCCTTATTGAACGTTTATGTTCAGCAAGGAGGTCATTGGTTGGTTGGTATACAGGAATATTGTGTCTATCCACACGGAGGACCAGAGCACCATATTCAGCAAGCAGCTTTCCCGCGAATGGCCTGGAGAGAAAGTTAATTACATGAGTTGTCCTTAGTCCATTATAGAAACCGACCCTGGGGCAAGACCTGCGAATTCTATGACACGTAGACCAGATAACGGGGGTGGAGAAACCATTGTATTCACATATACAGCAGCAATTGATTAAGACTCTCCAATGTGTACGCAAGTTATCAGACAACTACCACCATTGCATGTGACCCCAAAGACACCTTTAGCCACCAATGGAGAACTAATATTTAGCCGAGGCTATATGTGGCCGGCTAACACGTCGGCATCAATGTGCTAGAATTGCACATCTAACCATCAAATAAGGTAATAATACAATCACGGGTGGCTAACTCGGTCTAGGTTCGTTCGCAGTTCCTGTTTAGGTTAAAACTATCAAGTATACGAGCCCAGTTCAAGGCTATACACTATATTCTTGGTGGAAGAAAAAATCGTGCACACTGCATTCCAAAGGACCCATTCTCAGTTTCAATTTCTTCAAATTATGACTACATGGTACGACATACTGTATGAATATTGAAGACGTGTCCACATAATATAACTCAGTCTATTTTCAAAAAAAATAAAGGTACTGAGAGACACAACTAATGTTTGGGAATACCTAGAGTAGCCTTTACCGGTTTAGAATCTGGGGTAGAATCTTTGTGTGGATGAATTGTGAAGCAGCATTTCCGCCTTTTTGCAAAGAAATCGCCCCCACTATCGCGTAAAGACACTCTTGTCCAATTATCATCTCACCGGATCTTTCCAGGTCATGGGCCTAGTAAACCATGATCAGCTCCCTTCTCTAGAATCTAAGTGCTGGTGAATACCTCTGCTGGTTTCCATCTCATAACTTTGAGTAGCCCGGATGATCGTATCAGATTCGATATTGCTGTTTGGTTGTAAAGATCTTCAACACTTGCACGATTTATTGCGTTGAGGTTTTGGTAATCATTGGGAATGAATGGCTCAGGAGCTTGGTAGTAACTTCCTTCTGATGATCTGTACGAGAACGGCTTTGAATAAGTGTATTTATCTGATCGTGGACGAGATAAAACATGACCGCACGCATGCATTTGAAGTAGTGTTTTTCCTACCAATTCAGTATTAGGCATAATATTATTTTGGTTAAACGCAGGTACGATACCAAAGAAAGCTAACTTCTCATTGAAAGGCTGCCTGCCATGGTCGAACGATTTGTGCGTCACGGCTTGCCATTTTATATCCTCTGACAGTTGTAGTTGAGTTCCTAGTAGCTCTGAATACACAGCGTTTAAATCTTGAGGCTTGTCATTGACCGAAAATGGAATTCGTTTTCGAACTGCAAATGGGGCCCTTGGCTGTGGTCGAGTGTTTTCCAAATTATTCCTGACAGTATATGGCAACGTATATTTTGTTTGCTCATATTTGACATCTTCTTGAAAACGCGGTCTGCTGACAGGCGTAGCCTGAGCGTAGCCCCGCAGTTGAAGTGGTCGAGAGATTGAAATTAACGTTGTGCGAGAGGAATTGAGTCTACTGCAAGGAACGGCCATCTTTGTGAATAAATTGATTTTACGGTGTTGTCCTCATAAATTCTTAGTGGTTTTTTTTTCTGATAGTTTGTGTCATGTGGCATTACTCAGGTACACGATGACTAATGCGATTCCTTTTCAGACACCCAAATGCCAGAGTAATCTCGCCCCCATATGGTGGTGATTGAAGATACATCCCTGGTGGATCCAAGATTTCTTAGCATACTGACTACATAAGGTAAGAACAGAGGTTCAATTGATTATTACTACCTTGTTAGAGCTCAGATTAGTGGTATTCCCATTGACAGTGTTTCCCAGTGGTTTTTGATTTTGTATTGTTGAGACACTCGCATCTTTTATCCATACTTTGTAAGTTTGATGTACTCTGTATTTTACAATCTTTAGGATCTGACACTAGCTATGCAAAAACAGTGAAACAAAGTGTTTAAATATTAGTAATGCACGTGCCACGTATTCCCACGTCCGCAGACTTTGGCGACACTGCTACAATCCACGTTTCTCCAACGTCGATTGACCAGCGCATCAGTAATGTTCTTATTCTTTTACACGGTCTAGGCGACACCGAGCAACCGTTCTCTGTCTTAGGATCCAGGCTTAATATACCTGAGACATTATGTCTCTCAGTGCGCGGTCCACACCCTCTGCCATTTGACTCTCACGGGTTTCATTGGGGTAATGATATCATTTTTGACCAAGCATCCGGAGGACTCGACATGGATTCTGGGTTTGATGATACACGACAATTATTTAAAACAATCATTGATGAAGTATTGGTCAATATTTGCGGCTGGAGTCGAAGAAAGCTATTTTTCTTTGGGTTCGGTCAAGGTGGCATGGTTGCCCTTGATATTGCAGCCAGTCTTCCTGCTGGAGGCCCTGACAGCCAGTATGGTGGCGTGGTATCTATTGGCGGACCACCATCATCTACCACTAACCCACTTACTCAGAAGCCAAGAACACCCATACTTGTTATAGGTTCAGCTCAAAACAGTGCAATCACAGACGGTGTTGAGGCTCGCCTGAAGAATATTTTTGAAAGTGTTGAAATCTGTAAATGGCGTGGAAGGAATGGTGATGGGATGATGAAAAATGCTGAGGAGACTATGCCCATCATGAGGTTTTTTGCTAGTAGACTATATAGCTATGCAGGAATTCCGGAAGGATCTGTTGAAATTTCATGAGTGTAGGCATGCACGATTTCGTAGCGTTTTACAAGTGGTGTTGAGGAAAGTTTTGAAATTTTGGTACAAATTACTTCTATTCGGTTCATAAGCCCAAAATTTTACGGGTACATGCCCGGACTCGTTTCTCATAATCTTTGCGGTCATTTCTCCACACCTTGGATGCATCAATGTTGGCACCGCTCTCATCATTGGGCTCTGCCAGCATACTCATAACGCTTATCAATATCTTTTCGACGCTTTGTATCGGAGACCACCTCTCACTGGCATCTTCATACTGGTTGGGGTCATCGCCAGGAGAGTGCAAGATTGAGATGCAAACTGTGCCGTCTTTGTAAATATTTGGGTGAAACATCTCGCAGGTGAACTTCATCATTGGTGGGTTGAGAGGATAATCCTGCAGAAGATTAGAATTGTTAATTAACGGATAAAAGTTCTATACCTTTGGAAAGCTCAATGTTGCAGGAAATACGCCGCCTTCGAATGGTGTGTCGTCGGGGCCCCGAATCAGACATTCCCACTCTAGAAGATTATCCTCATCGATTGGACCAGCACATACACCTTCGGGAGATTCTCGGATAAGTTCTTTGTATTCTTTGAGCAGGCGTTTGTTCGCGACAGTAAATGACATGGTAGGATAATGTATGCTTGGTGTGCAGTGTCAACACTGAGTGATATTAGATCAACTTGCCAGATTAGCTACTGCATGTCTTCATTTGTTACGTAAGCAATGAGCTATACCGGGTGATTTATGGTGAGCCCAATATTGCAAACCGCTAAGCTTGGAAAAGATAGCTCAATGGGCGACAAACCAAACCTGGAATTCTCGGTAACTTAATCTCTATCAGTGGTGTGTCAGGGTTAGTCAGGAAATGTAGAGCCGCATGCCTCAGCAAACTATCCCTAAAAAGATAAAAACAACCCCACCACAGATTATCGAGAGAAAAGTACAAAATGACAGCTGACAGTTTCAAAATCCCTGAAGACGAAATCGACGACCTTCTGTATTATGCTCGCGCCGGAGAAACAGCTGATTTACTTGGCGGGATTGATCGGATCAAGACACGATCAAATCAAACCGTAGCCGACATTTTACTTGCAGTCAAGGATGCGCAGTCCGAAAATACAGTACTTCATATGGCTGCCGCCAATGGTTATCTTGGTATGTTCAAAATAAAGTAGGAATGATCAATACCCCAGGCATTAACTAAAAATACCCAGAAACCACTAAACAGATCATCGCATTACTCCAGAGGCCACACGGGTGCGCCTCATCACCTCACGCCTTTGTATCATGCAAAAATATCGCTGGAAATACCGCTTTGCACTGGGCATCGTTGAACGGCCATTTAGAAGTAGTGAAAGCACTGGTTCTAGAAGCACATGCCGACCCCACGCTCCCCAACCTTGCGGGTCATGATGCTATCTATGAAGCAGAGCTCAATGATAAGAAAGATGTAGTCGACTGGGTGCTGGGGCATTGCGAAAATATTGAAGAAGGAATATCTGAGAAGCCTGACCTTGCAAGTGCAGAAATCAGTCCAGAGGAGCCCAAAGATATTGTGACGGCGATACAAAATGTAGTTATATAATTGATGTAGTCTTTGAAAGTTTGCAGAGATCAAATAAGTGAACATCCATGATTATATCTGATAAACGCAAGACATTCAAATAGGTTCCATGGAAAATAGCAACTTTGTCGGACCTGTGTAAAAAATGGTCGAACTCGACTACCGTGGCAGATTTGATATGCCATGACTTGAAGATACGTCACTTGAAAGCTAATTTATTTCCGATAGACAATAGGGGTTCTCAAATATGAACGAACGGTTCTGAACGGAGTTTGAAATTACGGCTCTGTCTGGCTAGGAGGGTGTTCAGAAATCCTGAAAGTTCTGTGCGCAATGGTGGCTAAGTCACTGGGCCACTGCCTAGACACTAAAAAAAGTCCGTGTGGTAATAAAACTACAAACTCCGTTCAGAACCGTTCGTTCATATTTGAGAACCCCTAATGCACACAATGCCACTCTACTCCGTACACTCTCGGCTCAAAATTATCCTGTGCGGTTTTACTCGGCTTTCGGCATCTCGAAGTTTTGGGTGGGTTCGTCCCGGGCCGAACACCGGGCTGCAAACCTTTGAACCGGAAGTGCACAGTGAAAGCCTGTATGCATGGTCCGTGCTTTATCGGGCCGCTAATGATTCTGACATGAGATGCTGGCATTGGAAACTTATGCACGCCTGGCGCTGGTATAACCACCGCACATGGACGAATCTCACCTCGGAGCACGAGTACGGACTCGGTTCTTTTTCTCACCAGACTCGAGTGCCGATCCGGCATGTGACTAAGTACGTTGTATTCTTGGCCATCTAATGTGTGACTAAGAACTTTGGTACTAAGATGACCATATCTGAGTTCCTCACGTGCCGATCTTATCAGATGAAGCCCCGCCCGAACACCGGAATTAAAACACCATGAATAGAGAATGGAGAGAATTAAGCAAAGAGTATGTAAATAGGAGGTGTCAACTGCTCAGGCATAGATTGGAAGCTGTAATAGCACATAATGACGATAATAATTTTTCTGGTTAAACTTCAGTGTTTTGGTGGATCTGATAAGATTGGCACGTGAGGAACTCAGATATGGTCATCTTAGTAGTCAAGCCCATTTGTTAGCTGAGTCATTGGACAACGAGTCCCACTGAGCAATGCCCGCAAAAAGTGTATACCTAATTCAACAGGTTATCGACACAACAAATTCTCATACATTTACTTTCTATCACACCGAATTAAATTTTTGAGGAAACTAAACAAACAACAGGGTGTTTCCGATTCAATTATGACTATTTCAGTAATACACATCGCCCCACAAAAGAGTTCCTACACGGAGTTATCTTTGTATGAATCATCAACACCGGAATCATTCAATATGCCTGTGCTTCATTTCAGTTCGCCAGGTTGTACCATTGAAATATCTAAAGCTCATGCAACCTCTTTACCTCCATTTTCACGCCTGTCAAACAATGTGGAATCACCCGACAATCTTATTTTTGATAGCGTGGAGCTATGGGTCACCACACAGTAATCACTTTGCATCGGGAATTTGTATAAATTACTAACCTGTATAGAAAACTAATTTTTTTCGACCCAGCATCCTCCGTCGGTTCTGAAATACCCTTTACATCTCTCAGCCTCCATGCGATAAAAAAACAGCGCGGCCTAACCGGCATTTATATGATGATCGCTCTTAGTCCGGAAAGTGCCGCAGTAACCAACTCTGACCAATGTGACGATGATGAAATCGTTGAGCTTACGGTCATTCCGAGTCCGGAGGCCGAGTTTTCTACACAAGAAACAATTGCACTCTCAGCGTTCAAGGCTTTGAGTCAGTGCGCCAGTTTGCACCCGGATCCAATGTCGGATGGGGATTCCGATGCCTTGGATGGTAAAATATCAATTGATTCGGACGAACAGCTCTCGCGACTTGAAGGATTTCCTGGACAAGGTGGTTGGATCACCGCGGAAAATGTTGACCAATTTTCATTCGATGTTCCACATACACAAAATCCAACTGAGGTAATTCTTGGGCCCGGTGCCGGTAGTGTACGGACTTGGGAAGACTCCACTGCGGAGAAACCGAGTCTTGCCGACGAGACGGTTGCTACTGAGTGCAAATGGAGACGAACAAGTTAAAACTACATCTAAAGTTTAATCTTAGGCACTTGTACTATCTCACTTTTGTTACTTGGTACGTATCAACCTCTTATCCATACAAATCGTGGACTCAGTAAACATCTCATTGTTCAAGTTTCCAAAAGTTTTAGCATTTCAAGGGTTGTTTCACCACATCGGATAGAATTTGTGTGAAGTCCTTCTGCGGTGCTTTTCCGTAATGCTCAAAAACACAGATGTGGAGATGCGAAGGTCAGCTGCTTCTTTGAACAATTATGGTTTTCCCTACAGCATACTATCCAACCAAGCATGAATCTAGTCTTGCTACGGCGCAAACTTATACTCACAGTCCCAATGTCATCTGAAATAATCAGCATCCATGTGCATACATCCCCTTTCCATTGTTTACCGACACAAACCGTAAACAGACCACATACAGATCTCGCACATATATAGTGATGAAACCGACGCTTAATTCCGTGATAGTTCCACTATGAAAAGTATGTTGTCAAGTTAAACGGTCCTCAAAACGACCTGTAGTATCCTATATAAAAGAGATAATAGTCGCCAAAACTTGATGTATAGGATGTCATTAGTCGCCAGCCAATTGACCTTTCCCAAACCCTCTACCTTGCTAGGACTCTGGGGAAATACTGTATTTGTAGAATGATTTCCAAGGTTGCTAAATTGCATGATAAAGTATCGAAACGTGGCTACCCTAGTTCTCTAATTTTGAGATCTTGCCGGCAACTTTGTGGATTTCTCGCGGACTATCTTCACCAAAAGCGGCCCGAGTACTGGCACCTGAGCCCGCCGCTGGGCCCCCCGCAGGTTACGCGGCAAGGTTGTAGTGTTTCCAACACGGGTGGTAGGACGGATAGTCCGGAGGCACTATATCTCCTTGTGTACGGGGTATAAACAGTATCCTGCAAACTTACGGCGCAAAACCAGCTTGCACAGTCGCGCTCACAGCGAGGGATATATCTACATAATAGGGTGCTTACTTGGGTGAGGAGCATGCGACGATCACGGCTAGCGGAACTATCTACAGTGGATTATCACGCAAAGATGGTAGAAAGTTTTACAGATATATTCAAATACATCATATTTACGAGATCCTCTGCTGCCTCGGCATCACAATCCAAAGGCTGAATTGGATAACGTTGTGGTTTCGATATTTGTATTGAAGCCTTATCCGCATTGATCCCTGTGGAAGCTCTAGAACTAAAGACAGCTATGTAGAGGCAATAAATCTAATCTATTCAGTGTCATCCCAGGAATTATAGCTTAAATAAGCCTAGCTAAATCTCACATTTTTGATATTTGCTGAATTCAGCAATATCAGGTTAGGCTGTCCACTGTATTATCGCTGTAAATTCAGGTAGGCCAAAATTATATGTGCTATCCTATCCAACTAATGCATGGCAATCTTGCCAGTTCATCAACAGTTGAGGTTCATATCAGAATTCGGATTGATTGAAACACCTTCTGTAAGTATATAGCAAGGGACCATAACGAATACACTACCGATAATTCTCATAACGTTAGAAGGTTCACCAGTAGTTCTTTTCAATCACTAGCACACCGTAATTACTTGAGCACACCATGAGCATGGGTTCATTTGACGCATTGTATGTTCGAAAACTCAATCGCATAATTTCTGGGGACCTACGGCGTGGTAGTAATCTATCTACTTGATTAAAAGTATACTTAGGAGCATAAATTTTAGAAGACGATGTATTTATGATATATGGGACAAGGTGGGGATTAAAAGAAGCATTTTAAATGTCACTTGCCGTTAAAAATCAACAGCTAAAGTGTGGATATAAAACTAGAAAACTGTGCCATCGGAAAGAATCATGATGGGTGGCTCTTTGGTGTTGGGTCTGGAGACCTCTGCTAATTCTCTCCCACCCTATTCAGATATATTAGCGGCGAACCGTATTTAAAGACAAGATATAGATTTTCACCTTCCATGTCCCAGCTTCCAGCATTTGTGCCAGAGACAGACTATCTTTCCCGCTGAGTCCAAGCATCTTGTTGACTTCTTCTAATAGCAAATCTAAAAAGCCGATAGTGACGGCACGCCATTCCACAATCACATCATCATCAGGTGTGAACATTGGTACCACCTCCATGTTGGGTTGGCCAGCTTTCATCGAATTTTCGTGATATTTATTTATCCCCCTTTCTGTTTGCTGTGGCCGTAAAGTTAGCAGCCCAGTATCAATGAGTAAACCACCATTTCGATATTCTGGCAATCCCGTAAGCAGCTCTTCGCCAACAAATTGAATTGCCATTAACTCTTTCATCGGGACCAAAAGCGAGTATGTAAGCCACTGAGTCAATTTGTGAAACGCGACAATTCTCTCCCATCCAGGAGCAGGAGGCATAGAAGAGCAGGGCCAAGCATCACCGAGGGAGATTCCGTCAAACTGGGTACGAGATTGAGGCCAAATTGGTGCCAGGCCATCCATCAATAAATTCCAAAGTGTCGGAATTGGAATTACTGGATTTACTCCATGCAACTCAGTGGTAGGATGTTGTAAGAGGTAGTCTATATAGTGTTAATTACCAGTCTTGCTGAGAAGTGTCTGACCAACCAAGCATGTTTCCAGGGCGAGAATCAACACCAAAAAATTCTTGATTATCCAAAGCTCCTCCTAATTTCATTAACAGTGATGATCGACCTTCGAGCCCGTCGATGGGATTTTGTTCAGAAACTTGCAATCCTTGGGCAAGCATTTCCACAGTCAGCTGCTTGAGTGCCATGCCTGTATTACAGAATATTAGATATTACGTTCTTTGTTATTGTTCAATTAATTGGGAACTTGCCATCGACCTGGTCCTTTTGCCCGGGGTTGCTGGAAAAAATTCCCTGACGAAACATCTCAAGACTCGCTACGGCCAATCCCTCGCTCCGGCGATAAATTTTCCCGTTGGAATTAGATTTATACTGCCATTTAGTTCCGGCTCCAGCGTCTAGCAAAACAGAAACCAAGAAGAGATCGAGTAATCTCCGCGTCCGTTCTGTGTTATCGACCTGATTTCCCCACGATTCCATCATTGTGTCAATTCGGGGAACATTTCCGACATCGAAATGCTGCCGGCGTCCATGAGGTGGTATCGATTGATAATCTGGGGCAAAGTCCCTCTAAGACGATAAATTCAGTACTGGAAAATGTTAAACGGCTCCTGGACAACCTTGATTATTGAAACCACATATTCCGCTACATCAGTAAACTTGTTCATATCGACTATGAAATTTGTCAATTGATTCTTCAGTGCAGCTTCTAACACAAAGCGTGAGCGTTCTCGCACAGCTTGTATGCTTCTCAAGTATCCCGATGGATCAAGTCCTGGGTCGGGAGCGGCAGGAAGATCAACCTGTGGAATTGAGGGAAGAGGCGAAGTGCTTCCTTCCGATGATCTTTGTATTGGTGATTTCATGGAGCTGCTAGCAACAGACGTTTGTGAACCCTTTCGACCAGTCTTGCCCAGGTTTTCTGAGCTCACAGAATTTGTTCTAGAGCCTGACGATTTTTTAGAAAATAGTCCCATACTGATCTGGCAATGAACTAGTTTAAAATGTAGCTGGAATGACGAAATATTGGTCCAGGGAATTGTTGTCTACCACTACATGAAGAACACTTAGTTAGCAAAACCGGATTAGAAATTGTATTTATATCACTATTGTGAGGCATTCTCAATAGCAATCTTCTGGGGTAGATTACCTCTATGAATATAGATCGAAATATGTATAACCAACAGCTGGGAAATTGGTGTAGACAGCGGACAGTTGTTGAGGTGAAGACAGTTGACCACCCGCCAAGAGACAGGTCAAAACGGTCCCAGAGACACGGACACACGCTCTCGCCTCCACATTGTGACACTGGTATCTGCGTGCCTTCTTGAGCAATCAACTAACCGTATTTGAAGACGCCTCAGTACAAAAGCGGGGTTAATGTATAGCTTGAATGTCAGAAACAGCAGTAATAACCCTTTTCGGTTAATAATGAATTGCATCTCCTATCCGATACACCTTTCAGCCATAATCACTGAGCCAGCGTGGATAACTGATTACAAGACAGTACAGGTACTCTTCAATAATCGTTTTCATCCCAGCGTGAAACCTCCAATGGAAAAAGTGCCCCCTACTATTATATATAAAGGTGTAAACCACAACGCAAATCATGCTATTACCATACTCCGAACACATCTGAATAAGTACTTACTTAAATTAAGCTGTTAGCGAATAGATTGTCACAGGGATAAAGCTGTAGAGTACGTTTCATTTCGTTTAGCGGACATGACCTTGCACTCCATGATTTTGAAGCTCTAGTGATGGCTAGGGATGTGCGTTATTAGACCGTGACAAAAGAACTATGAGGGCTGCGGTTGACTTAATCATAGTGAACTATCACTCCATCAAATCAAGTATTTATGAGAACTGGTAAGTTGTTTTCTACAACCGTCTATTCAGACTACATACTTATTGAGGTTTTGATGGGCTAGTTTAACCTTGGTATTTGCAAGAGCAGACCAGTCGCTAACTAGCCTCTGGTTAGTACCAAGCAGAAGCTGGTAGTGGCGGAGGAGCCGCAGCAACTACAGTAGTAAAAAAAGTATCAGATTTGTGTAAACGTTTTGGTCGCATTTTATAACGGTATCGATGCTACAACCATTTTCAGACGGTTCTTTCGCAGTAACCCATATGGTACACGACTATATCTTTCAAGTGAGATAAAATTATTGGTGCTACTTAAGAAGAATTGGATAACATAACACCACAAGATATAGAGGAAGTGATCTCGTCAATGCGCAAGCGCATTATGTAAAGCTTTATTGGCCATGGAAGGAGGTGGAAGAAGGTGATAGGCGGTGTTAATTTTCCACGCGTCACTGACGATCACTCGATCTTTGTGGTAGTTTTTTTTTCACCTTCTCTGAGTGTAATAAAACCAAAATAATATGAACTTGGCGGATTCCCTATGTGAATTGATATTTATAACGTTCCAATTATGACTAGCGAGATCTCTTGGGTGGCTTCATGTGATGCGTTCCGTCACATGGCCCCCATATAATAACCTGCATAGGTGTTCCGCCCGAAGGGCCGAGTAATTCACTTGGCAAACTGGCTGGCTGGTATGTCAAATAATTCTCTTGTTCTAGGAGTTTTGTTGAGACCTATGCTACCACCAGCCGACGTCAACCTTGAGGAGTTTAAGAAATGTCCGAGATAGCATTAATTGATCGTAGTCAAATTACTAGTGACACAAGTCAGACCGTGTCTACAAGCCAGGCTTGGTTGTCCTGAAAACTAAATTTTAAAGCTGTCAGAGATCTTCAAAGTCTGTAGAGTTTTGGTGTTTATTGTACGTAGTTCGGGTATCCGGCGGATCGTAGGTGGCAACATGCTCCGGGAAACAATAAAATTCTTCATTTTTGTCCTATCACAATGATTTATATTATAGTTTCAAGAAAAGCTAGAGTGATGCTGATTTCCACATTATCATTGAACAACTTGCGCTGTACTACTAGTAGAACATTCAAGTAAAAGAGTTGTCGCTAATCGTATGACCTCTTGCCGTACCGGCCAGTTGTCAAGTTGTCATATCGGCCAGCCGGGCAACCAAGTGCACTTCTTGCCGTACTGGCCGGCTGGTTGGCCAAATGGACTACTTGGTCCACCGGCTGGCTGGAACATATATACTGATGTAGATAGATGGTTGCAGCCTTCACACTCTTGAATAGTGTACCGTCTAACTCAAATTTACGAGTATGGTCACAAAGAGTCCCCTCAGAGAAAAAGTATTTTTAATTTATTACTAATAAGCTTTTTATATATTAAAACATGTGATCGTTATTATACATCTAATTAGTATATATCGGATCCACTTAGTGTTCAACAGTGAACAAGTAGAGATGTCATCCCCGGGATTTTACCAAGGCTGCATCATGGTTGGGAACAGTTATGCCCCTAATGGTTTAAAGTAGCATCTGATAAGGTCAGGTATAGTGTAGTCAATTTCGCTTGTACCCATCTCGACGAATTTCGGTAACCTTCATGTTCTTCCAACTAACTTTGTATCGACTCCCTCGCCAATCGACTTCACCTGGCCACATGGCCCAAGCCCAAACCCCAAATGTTAGAGCTTCCCTGCCAATCCATTGAATAGCCCATGCCCCGAAAGACCTTCCAGGTTTCTCGACGATGAAGCTTGGGGTGTTTTTGTCCACAGTGATCGAATTGTACTTATGCAAAAAGTTGAACAAAAGTCTGTCGGTCAAAGCCCAAAAAAGCATTCCAATAATCCAGAAAATCCAAAAACTCCGCCATGAGCTACCAATGATATTTGTAAAAGCAGGAATTGATGTAACACCGTAACTCCCAATTAAGCAACAAACCATAGCTTCAGTGCATGGTTCGGCAAGAGTTGCAGCTATGACAGCATATTTCCGAACTCTTATCCATCGGGTTCTCCTTCGTAGGTAATCACCTACCGACATTTTTTCTATGGGTTGGAATACCAGATCTTGGGCAATGCCGTGTCTCCGCCAGCTGCGCTTACCACTGATTTCTTCAGCTAGCGGCGTTCGCCACAATTTCTCAGCAAGTAAATGATCTTCGCAGATATTCTCGGCAAAATAGAGAAGTCCCTGACGTTCGCTTGGAGTTCCATCGGAGGTAGCTTCGTCAAGGTGACTCCGACGAAAAAGATTGGACTTCCCAATTATACATGGCGCCACCCCAAGGTAATTGATAGTCCAATAGAACTTCGCATGGGCGCTGGACATAAAATTCTCTTCGAGTCGACCACCTCCCACAGACCACAACCATGACCCCCAGGTTTGTTCATCGGCGCATGACGGAAATGGCAGAAGGGGACTGCTTGTAGAATTTGATGGGGACAGGCGGCCCGAGTTAAACCGCGGAGAAACATCAACACACAAAGGTAGGTGATGTACTAGTTTGTAGCCAATATCAAGTTCACTTCCCTCCAATAATTTTGTACTCCTGCGCAGAATTCCGGGAGGGACCCAGATATTGCAGTCTAATATCCATAAAATGTCACCGCGAGCTTCCCGGTACGCCTTACTCAAATTCCTTATCTTAGGATTTGGCCCCACATCTTCCTCACCAATCAATAGTTTTGTATGAACATCGGGATACTTTGATATGACTCGCTTGATTAACGGAATGGCGGTATCGCTTGGTGACGCTACACAAAAAATAATCTCAAACCTCGTGCGCGAATAATCAATCAAGCATGTTGACCCGAGGCACAATTCTAGGTGAGAATCTGAGCCTTTGATAGGCCTAAGAACAGAGACAAATGGCTCATGGATAGGAGTAGCTTCTGGAGGATCTGGGGGCCGCCGATAGGCTTGACGCCTGCATGAGAAAACTGTTAGCAGAAACACCGTTGCACATTGAGGAATCTCCATACATGAGAAGATGGCCAAAGCAGGAGACAAGAAGCACAATAATATACCAGCCAAAACATACCCAGGGAATCACAACTGTAGAAATCGCAAGGCTTTCGGAGTAGTAGTATTCATAGCTAGTAAAGGTATCAGGAAAGGGGAGAATGGAGTTAAGGACAAACATCCGTGGTACTTTTCAGATAAGGCACATGTAGAAAACTTTTTAGGTTTCGCTGAAGAATGGCACAGCAGACGTTGACTTTGTTGTTCACTGTGTACCGAACTGGAACACGTTAGCTTAAGCGTGAGCCAGGTGTTGAAGAATTCACGTGATACGAAGTGGACTCAATTAACATGAGTAATTACCACGGAATATCTCAACACAGCGTTAAACGTGTGGCAAGCGCATATTGCTATGTTTCTGATATATATATCGAAAATTTCTGTTAAATTATTAGGGGTTTACCTACTTCATGGGAATAAAATACCTTGGTGACCAAGTTTACTTTACCGCTTCAGCATGATAAAGTTACCGGTTTGTGCAAGTAACTTATCAAATTACGCCCGGTAAGTTACTTACCTCACAGAAGACCTGGTAAACCCCCCAATAAGTTATCGTGATAAATCATCTGGATTGAATGTATCACAGGGATATATATGAAGATTAAACTTCTCCGAACAGTTGTCTCGTGCCCAGCCAAATCGATTACCCATTTGAGCGATCACCTGCGTTGGTAAACTCTCCCAGAAAGTGGCATTTGCAGTTTCGGGACATGGAGTAGCGCTCTGTCAGCCGTGCACTTTTCTCTTAGGTGTTTTTGTACTCTACACGGACGCGTAGCTCCTACACGCAGGTTGTTACGGCTGCACAGACTAGACATGGAGCCCTTCTGGAAAACTTCCGAATATCTAGAGTCACTTTAAAAAAAACTTCGAGAATTGCCAACTTTCGCGATTTAGAGTTCTCCCACATTACAGCTTCCACCATAGATCTCTTTCAGATACAGGAACTTTGGACGCCGGAGTACGTACTCGGTGTAGCTACAGACAAATGCGAGTTCTTTTCGGGCCCAAATGGCAGAAATTAAAATTCAACGGTAAAGAGAAGTCCTGGGAGACTGTCATTAATCATACAGCTTCGACCATTAAGACATTTTAGATACAACAACTTTAAAGCTGGTGAATCTACATGAAATGGTTTCGAAATCAGGTCTTTTCGGGAAATCACAGTATATCCAATGCTATCATCATTGTCAATAATCACCAAGGTCTTATGGTTATTCTTAAACATGTAGTATAGTGCCTACAGTGCTGAGTCCTCATGTAATATGAATTTAGATGCTAAATTATCCTATCGCAATGGTTTCGGAATTGCCCGGTGCTTTTTTTCGGAAAGAGGTTACTGTTTTTTCAAATATCAAACAACAATCTCCACTAACTTTGAGTACCTGTCATTTCCTGAAAACAACTAAGATTATTTTGAAACTATATCAATTAAGTTCTCCAGCATCTTCAATCCTTATAAAAAGGTCTCGATGTTGGAAGCTCAAGAACTATGAACCCCGAGAGTTGGTAGTTCTCGGAGTTCTTACGAAACGACCCGAAGGAAAACTTGGCTGGCCGTACCGGTAGTTCATCTGGGAAGGTTTATCCCACCGTTTAATCCACCGAGAAACGAGGATCATCGGATCAGATAACGGATGGGCTGGGCACGAGACAATCCGAACACATTGTAACTGAATACTTGCTGTCACTCGCATCACTAGCAGATCATTGTGTTTGGGCCTTTAGATCACTGTCAAAAACTGTCAAAAACTGTAGGTACATTTCCGCACATGGCAACGGATCCTGGGCTACAAACGGAAGGCAACGGGTTTCCTATTTCTTACCGGGCGGGTGATACTTTTTCTCATTTTGTAATCGAACGCACGGACGATATACAACTTCCTTGTCCTATATACTATTGATTGCCAACTACAGTTATGCCGGGACCCGACAATGGTTAGAAGCCCCTGATAATCTAAGTGCTAGGATTCATACTGTTCGAAAATCAGCTCCTATCATCCTTGATGTTGTAAAATTCTACATACATGTCTGAAATAGGTTTTGATATACCATATTCACTGATATCAGAGAACATGGAGAGGTAGAGATTGGTCCGTGTATATATTATTTCAATATCCTTACCAACCACTGGTGGGATTTTTGCTGTCTAGAGATTACCAGGCACTAGAAACACATCTTCTATACATCGTGTAAACCAAATTTCATGAGATATTATATTGGTGAAAAATCCACCAGATATTCTACAATACAAGTGAGGATCTTTACAAACTGGTATTGTTTGTTGGACGATTGAAACTTCATACCCGTGACCGACATTTCCACTTCGGCTAACAGTGCATTGCATCATGATAAGCCTTTTATATGATTTGTTCTTGATTCCTAAGACAAATATATGCCGTGCTTTCACTGCCCCCAAGCCTTGGCTTCCATACCATCTATGATGACTTAGTACAAGGCTTGCTATTATAACAATGTAGATCGTACCAGGGGGGCTAGTTTCAACTTTTCCGTTTCCAACTTCACTCCAGTTAGTGCTTAATGCTGTTCCATTACTCTCAACGTAGCTTTTCATCATGGCTCTTCGTGTATCTTCATCGGCATCCTTGTAGAGTTTCTTAAAGAAGAAATTTACTGGATCGCCACCTTCATAGTCACTTTCATATTCTGCTTCCCCTTCTCCGTCAGGATCCCCATCTTTGTTTTTCTCCTTTTTTGATTTCGCAGTTAATGCAGCTGCAACTTGATCCCAATCCTTCGGCCCAGACTTAGATGAAGTGGGATACACTGGTTTGTCTTTGATTTCCAGGGGTTGTGCGGGGTCTTCATCTACTGCAGTGTGTTTCTGAGTTCCCTCAAGGGTTGGCCATTTTTTCCCACTGTCGGCTTTGAGCAATTTGAGTTCAATCTTAGTTACAAGCACGCTATACGATGACTGCAAAGGATCCACGTCATAGAAAAGCGGATCAATATCAAACACGAAGTCATTCCCAGACGAAAGTGGAAACGTGATGGAAAGCTGTAATCCTAATAAGTATCCAACGCTTCACACATTTCTAGAGCCAACCATACACTCGATGAAGTTATCTCTATGGAAGCTTTTTCCTTTGGGACACCCTTGACGTAAAGTGTTAAAACAACTTGGGTAGGTGTCTGATACCACTCATGGCGTATTTTGCTCACGGGCGTAGCCACACCAATAATTGGCGAGTGTGAGGAATCCGTCTCTGCGGAAGCAGAATTTTTGAGATCAGGTTTATTGGGAGGTATTTGTTCAGCAGCAGTGGGAATCGAAATGTTGGGAATCTCTTCAACAGTAACCTCTCGACTAGTGTCTTCTGGATCAACTTTCTCTAGAGCCATTTCGACCCGCTTTTTCCACATTCCTAATACATTACGGTCCTTTTCGTGGCACTTTGATTCGGCCGCAGTAAAGCAGAAATAGGCATCGCCGTATCGGCACAGTAGCTGTAAAGCAATTCCACGTCGTATCTGTGCGCTACCTACGCCCTCGCGCTTTCCCCGTCGGTGAGAGAGCATTAGCGAAACCTCGGCATCCTGAAGTGCAAGCTCATATTGTGCAGAGCGCTGATAAGCAATAGAACGCTTTAGGTAGTAGTCTGGAACATCCGGGTTTAAGGAAAGTGCTTGTGAATAAAGAGCAATAGCATCGGAATACTTGGAGTTATTGAATGCCGCCAATCCTTGGTCCGCAAGGGTCGCTGAAGACGACATGATCACTGAAGCTGACAGCTGCGAGGGAAACGTGCAGGGAGATTACTACGTATGAGGGGAACTGTAGTTAGTTGTTGGGTTGTTAGTAACCCGGTGTGAGTTGGAGCTACCAGGGAGTTGCTGGTGGTGCCGTACCCCTGTCAACCAGTCACCCAGTTTGCCAGAATTTGATAGAATGCCATCGCTAAATTTGCTGTGGTTTTTGTAGCCCATGGCAACCGAACGGAGCCTCAGTCACATGTAAGTCCTGCTTGTACTCAACGGGTCCCCTACGAGGAGTTCACTACTATACATGGAAAGAGCTTTTCCAGGTCCTACGGGATTGATAGGAAGGAGAGGTGCTACAAAGTGCCATGAGCGGTAGCTAGTGTCTGGCAGTGAGCAGTTTCTACATCACTCGCGTAGATTGTAGTTTCAACTCGCAAGGAAATTACCACTTTGAGGCGTTTTCACATCACACAGATGCGTATGACTTCCCACTCAGAATAAATTTGTACATAACAAGGCCTCAAGTGAATTCCAAGTCCTGCCAGATCATTATTGAAATTGTCGACTACTTTTGTTTGGGAGAATAGAACAGTCATGATAAATATATTCTTCGGTGAATACATGGGTGAGAACCCTCATATAAAATACATTGATATACACTTGCAAGAATTTGTATTATTATAACATCTACGCAATATTTTGATAGAACTTAAATCAGGTTTGAACACAATGTGTAAGTGTGAAAGTATTTGATAGTGGAATCAGTTTAAGCAGGCGTAATCGAGTCTTGTCATGTATGCGGATAATAATCAGAATGCTGTATCTTCATGTAACTCCAAACTCCAGCAAGATATAGGAAATGCAGATCATCCAGTAGTACTTTGATTGTCCCGGTTACGTACTGTTGAATGTGTCTCAGTATCTACCACACTCGCTCTTCTATGATGGAATTAACATTCATCGCATGTGTAAGTAGGCTTGCATATTTCACCTTTCTGACTTAGTAGGAGGCCGTAACGCCTTTTTAGAGTTACTCTGTGTCTTAATTCGACGCATGTTAGTCTGCGATTTTGAATCAATTGCAAAAAGAATGGAATTTGAAAGGGTATCAGAAGGAACAATTGGATATAATATTTTTTAAAAAGTATTCGTCAGACTGCAAATAGCAGTATGTATATATTGTCTCATCATAAGGCCAGAAATTTTCATGAATCAAAATAGGTGGCTCACCTTGAGTACTTGTCATCGGGTGAAAATCTTGCTGGATGGGCGGATTTGGTGATGGCACCATTGTCAGTCACCTTTTTCAGAGTGTATACACGTTTGCCAGCTGGGTCGATGGTGTACATCAAATGCATGGTGAAATCTTTGCGTTTGTTTCGAAAGAGTGTGAAGAGCGGTAGAGGGGAAAGTTCAGGAAATATAAAAGACTTTAAACTTGCCAAGCTCCAAAATGCGATAGCGTGGCTTGGCCACAATTCAAGCAGAAGTGAATTCGGATCGTTGGCACGAACATGTCACACTAACAGCAATACATACATCTACTTAGCTAGGTACGCGCAATGTCCGACGACACAAAACAACCGAAAATTAAACAGCCGCAATGCTTACAGCTATCGAATTGTAAAAAAACCGTTACTGAAAACCTCCCAAGCCGTGGCCCGAATAATAACAATCATGCGGCCAAAGGCCTTGAACCCACAGTAACGAATGATAGCCCCCCATTACCGCCAGGTCCTCCGCCTGGAGACTATTCCAATGATGATGGCTGGCAGCCGGTTTGGGATGACGCATATGGGCAATATTACTTCTACAATTCACTCACCAGCGAGACAACTTGGACCAACCCAAGGGTACCCGACAGCCAGATAACAATCTCTACGGGTGAAACTAGTAATAGCGCAAAGACCTTAAACGGTGTTTTAGATACACCTGGGGATGAAGAATCCGGCAATGATGAGAATTCCTTGAGATATAATCCCACGATCCATGGAGATTACGATCCCAGCGCTCCTTACGCGCAGAGGCTTGAATCAATAAAACCACAAGACCACGAGTACACCACGGTCGCAGCATTCAATCGCTTTACGGGGAAGTTTCAGTCATCGCAATCTCGACAGGTTCCCGAAGCTCATAATGACGAAAATAAAACTAAGCGCCAGATGGAGTTCTATTTCGACGTAGATGCTGCAGCTAATAGCCATGACGGAAAGAGCCTGAAAGCTGAGCGGCAAACTAAAAAGCTCACGAAGAAAGAGCTGAAGCAGTTCAAGGAGAAACGACGGCAGCGGAAGGAAGAAAAGCGGAAAGCTTGGTTAAAGGATTAGGAGTAATTTTAATCAGTTTGGGTGCTTCATTTCTGTATAAATTCGACTTCTTTTATGTTTTCAACCACTGCGATTCATTGTGGGCGCTAGTGCAAGAATCTGGCGTTTTTGTGTGTTACAGGTTTAGGGAATTTTGTACTGTAGTTCGTTTTTTTGTTTCTGCTTGCACATCATGAATTTTGTCGTATTGAAAAGTATAGAAAGAACATATGAGCGACCATCTCTAGGCCTGCATTCCACCGTTCAAATGTGTTTTTTTTTCGGCCTTTCCGCTTCTCACACATCTGCCCTAGATTCGTTGGGGCGCAGACTAACGGTCACTAGACAAACAGGGATACGGTTAGTTCACTCTGTGAGCCGTGTCCATTCGGTGATTTTTATACGAGAGGTGGCACACACACAGTTTATTACTGCTGCATAGACTAACAAAAGGTATTTATTCAATTACCTTGATTAGGGTATCAAAATATTCTACACGGGATTCGTGATTGTTGAAGCTGTTGACATTCCCGGCCCCTCGCCCAGCTCCCGGTAAATGCAAAAACCTCGTGCATTTTCGGTTTCCATGAGGGGGCTCTTTACTTCTAGACCGTATTAGAGTGATAATATACCCCCAGGTACGAGTCAGGCATATCACTCGGATGGGTCTGATGCGAGATAAGTCTTAGATTCCCTTGGCCATGTGTGTAACAACAACTCCTAGATGTACTTACATCTTATGTAAATACAAAGCTGGGTAACTGGAACCTTGAAGAGCGAAAACTTGATTAAAAATGAAAAAGAATGCCAAAGGTTGCGTCTATCAAAAAGGGTGGTGCGGTTAACATAACGCTTATTCAAAAAGCTCTTCATGATGTTCTGGAACTTAGCAATCCCATCGGAATGCAGAAACACTTTGTAGAGAGTAATATCAGTTTTGAGCAGAGACCAGTCCTGTATCACACCGAGTTTCAGGTCGCCAATAAATCAGTTATGTGAGTTGTATGATGGCGCTCATAGACAAGTCTAAGAAGATTATTCCTTGTTAAAATTACTAAAAAGTACATGCGTAGAAAATACTTTCAAAACCCATATCAGAGAACCCCACCTAATAGCAAAACACCTTAATACGCCAAAATTTTTTGACAATGTTTGTGGACACAGGATGTGGACCAAACCACTCATCTGCGCAATGCAAGAATCAAGGATCCTATCTTTTCGTCACTTTGTTTTTTCTCCGCCTTTAAGCGGAGCATTAGCTCTACGTTATCTTTAACTGCCTTTTCAGACTTTCCCTTTTCTTTGGCGTTCTCCTGACCCCATCGTCTAATAGCCATTTTCAATCGTTCATTTTTGGCTTCAAGATCACTGAGTCTTGTATCCATCTCCCACCTTGTAGACTGGATAATCTTGATGGTGTAAATTACCGAGGCGACGAGTTCCGGCTTTGCTATATTTTTGGTAATCAATTCCTCGACCAAGTCATTATCTACCCTCTCATTTTCTTCATTGACCTTCAGTCTATCCCTAATGAGAGACAGTGCTCTTTCATAAGGCATTGTTGATTCGTGTAGAACTGCAGTCATCTCATGAAGTTCAGACTCCAAAGAATCCTTCAGTTTATTCCAGGTTGTTTCCTTCTTTACCGATTCATGGGTATAAACATCAAATTGGGTCCGAGTCTGATCATATTCTGATTTGAGTTGGCTCAAAGTTGTCTCCAAGTTGAATCTTTGTCCTTGAAGTGTTTCATTTTCTTCCCTCAAATCTGCGAATTGGGATTCCAAAGCTTGACGTTCAGCAGTAATATTATAGAGCTTACTTTCTGTTACTTCATGCAAACCTTTGAGAGAATCGAGATCTCGAATAAGCCCTTTATATGCAATTTGCACTTCATTTTCTTTGTTTTCGTGATCTCTGATTTTAGCTTCGAGAAGTCTCTTTTCAACCAATGTGTTTTCTACGGTGTCCCGCAATTCGGAAATAGTTTTCTGTCCCGAAATTCTGTTTATTTCAAGAATAGATGCCTGATTAGCCAAAGTTCTGGCCTCCTCTTGGGTTCCTCTAAGTTTGGTATCCAAATCTTTGATTTTTTGTTCTGCCTCAACAACCTGAGATTCCATTTGTGCCAGACATTGCTTATTTTCTAGACATGTACTTTTGAGATTTGCATACTCCTTTTCCATGAGTTTTAATTGTTCCTCCGAATCTCTTAGTTTAATGTTTTCTGTGGTTAATTGATTCAATGTCTCAGTCTTTTCTGTCACTTGAACACGGCTCTTTTGAATCTCAGCACGCATGCTCAAAATGCTTTTCTTATATTCCTCGAGAGAATTTTCCAACTCAATCTTATCGCCCTTGAGTTTAAGTATGGTAGTCCTCAATGTTTCCTGATTCTGAACTAGCGTGGCATTGCTTTGGATGAATTGTTCCACACGCTCTTCACTTTCTGTCACCAGTCTCTTCAGCATAATGTTTTCTTCCCGCAGTTGCCTTATACCAAATGCAGCTAATGAAGCTTTATCCATTACCTGACCGAAGCCTGCATTTGCGGCCATTTTTCTGAGACTTGTCTCGGCTTCCGCGGTAGCTTGGTCATAGTCTTCACGTTCTGAGTTGCCTTGAATCTCTGTGATAATTTGATCCAGGCTGTCCTCGAATAAATTGCTAAGATCTCTTGACTTTTCTTCCGTCCAGAAGTCGGCCTCTAAATCGTCTTGTGATAAATTAGACCCAATCCGGGAGAAGTGATCAACAGGCATTAGATTGGCCATTTCATCAAGTTCTGCTTGCAGGTGATTCACCTCAGCATCTCTCTCTTGTAGAATATTTTCGAATTTCGCTTCTCGGGAGTTTATATCTTCTTGGTGTCGTTTGTGAGCATCCTCAAGCTGTTGTTCAAGCATGGCAATTCTCTCAACATAGTTTACATCCGCGGTATGAGGATAGGTTTGTGACTTGCTGTTTGAGATCGGACTAATCATGGTCTTCAAGGTCATCTCCGAATGTTGGACATTGTCAGATTCTGCAACAGCATTTTTTAATGTGTTTGTTTTTGTGTATAGATGATCTGAAGTTTGTAGACTTGAGTGATAGCCTTGTAATATGATCATTTCGTCATGTTCTTTGCCTTTTACATCTTCAGAATCACGCAAGTGATCTGGTATATCACTCCTGTCTTGTCGATATTGTTTAGTTTCGTCATCAGTAAACGGATCCTGGTTGTGTGATGCAAGACTAGCGACCTGCTGGATACTGGATTTATGTATTGTAGATTCCCAACGAAGGCTCTCTGGCAAATCTTCAAGACTTGTAACACCCATTAGGCAATTACTATCTTGTTCTTTTGTCGGTAACTGATTGACTCCTTCGGAATTGGCTGTCGATATGTATTTGGTATCTCTGCCTCGAACAGATGATGGTGTCTGAACACGGACCTCAACATCACCAAGTTTTAAGCTGTTAGGGGAATCTGAAGTATAATTAGGATTATTTGAATGGCAATTTTGTTGGGGATTGCTCTGATCAACTTGTGTATGCTTTGGTGTTAGGGAAAAACTGTAGACATAATCAGTATACATTTAACATCATCATAAAGCTTGCGGACCTCTGTTCATGTGCGCTGTGACATACTACAACGGTTTCCGGCTCAGAACACGAGCCATTTAATGAGAGTGATGATTGTTCTAAGACTTCTGAGCTTTTCACTTTGCTGAGCCGAGTGGGTGTGAATAACATTTTTTGCACAGTGGGCAATGGTTCCACTCTAATGTTTAAAGGATCACTGTGGCTCCGTAGGCGGTGTTTACACCCAAGCTCACACAGATGACCAGGGTTTACATTTCCTGGATTGGGTGTAGCCCTGATAGAATTTGGTGGTGCATCCGTGCCCATTCGATGGTCAGAAAGGAGTTGCGCAAAATCTGGAGATACCGTCGCGTGATGCCAGTTCGGGTAACTGAGTAGATTCAAAGGAAATCTATATTCACTATCGTCTATAACAGACGGTGGATTTTTGGCCAATGCCTCTGAAACTGTTGTATATTTTGAGGAATGTGAAGGGGGGGTATTCATGGACATCCGCCGTGCGGATTTACTTTGTTTTAATCTGGAAAGATCAAAATCGGAATATGGGTATTCGGGAATGGCCGATCCTGGTGTACTATATGTGGCCCATGATTCCATCTCTGTGCCCGAGTGTACTCGGCGCTCTCGGAAGGTCGGGCTGTCGACAACATGAGAATGAGAATGATTTCCAACATTTGTTAACTCTGTTTCAGAAGCAGTATTCCGATAGCCCAATTGAGTTGGAATCACTTTCTGGATATCATCTGAGACATTGCCCGACAGCTTTATTGGCGTTGTAAAATCACCATCATTATCTGTGCGTGACTGATTCAAGTTGTCCGAAGATTTTGAGGGTAAGGTATGTTGGCGTTCAGAGGATAAATACACTCTCTGAATGACACACGGATTAATCTCGTCGAAGGTTTCATTCTGTAGTGTCATCCCTGATACGTTCCGAGATGTGCGGTTTGCACTAGAGCTCTTAAATGAGTCAAAATTATATTTGACACCAAGCACTGAACTACCGATGTGGACACTATTTTCAGCGGTTGGTGATTCAACATTTTCGGGTTTACAACAGGAGTCGTCTGGAGATGATGTAGTATCATCATTATGTTCTGTCCCACATGGTGGAGTCGCATCACCTCCGTTGCATTTATGTTGGTAATTTTCGCAAGCAGTGGTAGAGCTAAGAGAAGTCTGACGATTATCACTAGTATCTGCCGGAGTGCTTTTATTTTTGCGTAAAACAACACTTCTAGGTAGCCCAGTTCTCAAAGATGAGGCCTTCTTAGGAGAATCGTCACTATGGGATGCATTCGAAGCTGTGTCATTCCATGCTTCTGGAAGGTTATCGATTATGTCTAACGAATTGGTCGCGGTTTGGGTGTCAATAGTCCTCGGTGATGCCATAGCTGTACGCGAAATGCCGTTTTCAGTAGATATTCGATCCAGATACGTATGGCGCGTGTCATTGGCAGACTTTTCAAACATTTCCGCAGGGGGAAGCTGCTCCACTGTGGACTGTGGTGTGATTGAATTCTCTAAATCCCAGTTTTGATGAATTGGTTTGAATGAGCCATGATACGAGAGAGGCGAATCACTGTTAGGGGTCTTCGGTTGAAGCACTCTCGAAGATTGTGGTCGCGTAGGACGATGCGCTCTTCGCAGTCTAGTTATCACTACCGGACTTTCATCGTCGGACCAGTCTTGCAATGCGGCAGACGTATCGAAGGGGGAATCTTCAGTAGTAATACGTCGGATACCTTGTTATGTTAGAAAATTCCGGGCAGGTTATCCATAATGTGCAAACTAACGACTTAAATTGAATGTGGTGTCCGGTGATGGAATTGAGCCATGTCCGTCACTGTCTGGAGAATCGTAGGCTTCATCCATAATTCTGGATTGGGTGAAACTTATAAATTGTTACCTTAAATAAGGTGTTGGCCAATTTATAGTAGATATTGGCCGATTCCTATGTTTGTTTGTTGCCTGTGGAGGTTGTAATCTTTAATGCTAGTGGGTTGGCTGCTTTGTTTACGCGTTTGGCTAACACTGAATCACATGATACGCATGTGACATCGGTGAAGTGTATCAACTTCTCTATATGCACTTAACTCATAAAAGTTTAGTACGAGGTGACTATGGCACCCAGGACACCTCCCAGTTTACAGCAAAAACATTATGTAACATACGTGTACTTACATCTCAATAGAGAATTTTCATCTAAGAATATCTTCAACGTGGAGAGTGATTAACTCACTATAATTGTTATTTTCGTGTCATTTTCTCGGATGGAATACCAGACAAATAAAGCGTTGACATTCAAATTTGTATGAGAAACCCCCGCGCTTACCACTCGACACACTTTGGACTCCTGCGTGAGGTCTTAGGAACATAACTAAGTTCTTGTTTTACTATGTATGTACTCTACGTTATTTCTAGGCTCTTTGTATAGGGCTGTTTTGGGTGTAAACTGGGAGGTGTCCCGGTTCTTGCGTCAACCACCTCCTGCAGCATGCTAAGATTGAGTACTAAATGTATGTGTACATACTGTGTTAAAAACTATCTCATGTCATTTATTTGTGTGTCTTGCTCGGCCGCATGAAGTCTAGCATTTACCAAAGCACAATTCAATGGTCAGGAAATTGAATAATTTGAACACATACTTTGGTCATATATATATTGTCAACAGTCAATTCGACTATTCTATACAAAGGCAAGAATTGAAGTTAGTTATGTATGTTTTTTCTTCTTCCTCACCAGACTGTTCCCCAGGATGTTGACACAGTCATTCTTAATTTTACAATCAGGACTATCTTTCAATCGCTTATAATCTAGTGTCTGATTAATTGATTTCGGGCACACTGCTCTCGTGCCATTAATGACAATTTTGCAATCTTCCACACCGTCTGATCTCATGGCAATCAAGCTTTGAACCCATTTCTGACTACTTGACTTTGCATTCTCGGCATTACCAAAATCAGTGTGATTTAAAATTGCGTCGACCGCACGCTGATACCGTTTTTCATCAAACAAAATGCAGGCCCCGCTAGTAGGTATACTTTGCCTCGATTGTCCGATGGACAATGGCCGTCTTCTCTTCCGTGAGGATAAAGGGTCGAATGCAGGTCGCTTTGTGGGTGACTTGGGCGCAGAGGTGAAGGGGAACGTTTGTTCAAATTTTGGAACAACAACTTCATCCCTGTCGTTGGGCTCATTTATGGATTCTTCGCCCGATTTATTCAATGCCACCGGGTTTTCATTGCATTGGGCATTGGAGTCAATTTGAGAGTCCGCTGACAGAGTCTCGGTGGTTATATGCGGATCAATCACAACCCAAAGAAACCCAACCGACCGACCGAGCGAGCACTCTTGCCGAAAACACATGAGATCCCAAAAGTCATCAACTGTTTGAATATTTGCCCATTGCTTTCCGCGCTTAGAAGTTTGGCTCTCATTGTCATCGCTATTCAATTCGTCTAAAAACCGTGCTTTAGGATCATCAGGAAAATGTGGTATCACTTCGCGAACTGTGATATCATTGGCTGGGTTGATTTTAAAAGGATGGCCGTGAGTCCAAGAAGTATGACTTTCGTCATTGGATATAGGAAGAAGCTTCCCGACTTGTAAATGATCGCTACCAGGTACAAGCATGTACGCGTTGCAATCATGTGTTTTGGTATAACATCGGAAGATAGGATCCAACACTTTACCCCACCAGGATATTAACGATCGATCATCCAAAACATGCTTCAGTGGATTAACGGCAGAATTTGGGAATAAATACTGAGTTTGGCTTCTAGCAAACAGTGAAATCGTCGTTTTTGTTGTAGGATCTAATTTGATGGACCTATCAACTACATACTTGACTGATGTGATGGCAAGTGTCCTTAGCACAGATATTCGAGTATTTGGAGCATCCTGAGGAACGAATGAGGATGCGGCAGTAGGAAGATATCCGCTGCTATCAGCCTTCGAAATGAAAATCATTCGTTGATTTGTTCGAGTAGTCGTATATACAAGAATCTCAATCGCGAAAATTAAAATTGAATCGTGTGAGAATGCCATGAAGTGGGATTCCACAGTAGATGGTTGTGGTTTATGAGAGGGAGGTGATGAAAATAACGGACTTGATTTGACTGCCGGCGTTGAAACATGATAGAAGTCAACTTTTAGACCTTCTGGTAAAATTTTGCTAAGGCATTCTGAGAGATTGAAGCTATCGAGATCCATTGTAGATTGGATATCCTGAAATGAGCGACTTGTACATTACAGTTAACGAAATTAAAATAAGCTTGAACTGATGAGCATACGGTATTAGAAATTCCAAGTGAAAATTCCAAGTGTAAGGTCAATCTCTAGGAGGAATCAGGGTAGAAGAGGAGATGGAGACAAAATGCAACAATAATTGTCGATTTGTGGCTGTCGGTTGATCAGTCATCCGTGAAGCCCGCATTAGGTATTATTGCGTTGTCTTATTGATTAGCTACAATAGGCTTTTTCCGCGAGAAAAAGGTTATTAGATGGGTATGTTGTCGGATACCTGTACAAAATTAACTATTATAGAAAATGTTGGGAATACTTATTAACACAATAACAAATGATTCTGCCAGAGAATCTGGATGGAGTGTGATGGTAGAATTGATCTCTCACACGTGATGAACTCTAATTACGGACACATGAGCCACGATCCAACTCTATCGTCGGTACATTGCTTAGTAAGTTCACAGGTGTCGTTGATATCGAAGGTTACAAGCAAGCTTGGAACTCCCCCTCCAACAACTACATCAAAGGATTGAGCATTTTCAACATGGCATCTGCCGTTTTTTTTCTGGATCTGAAGGGGAAGGTAACATCTGCTATCTCGGTCTTGAAATCACTTGAGCTCACGATGTGTAGACCCTTTTGGCTCGGAACTACCGTGGTGATATCCCCATGTCTGCAGTGGAGAAGTTTCCTATTCTATTGCTAGAAGCTGAAGAGGAGAGTTCTGCGGTCCCACCATGCTTTTCCCATGAGGGGATAAATGTATGGCTTCTAAAAATGCTGAGGCTCACCTGAACAAACTAACTTACAACTGCTCGAATAATTTAGTATTTATATATCCGTCACAATAATCTATATGTTCTCGCGCTCACCAAACGAAACTCAAATGCCGCAGAAATTCTGCTCTTTCTTCATCGCATCGTTGAGGTCTTCACAGAGTATTTCAAAGAGCTAGAAGAAGAGAGCATCCGTGACAACTTCGTAATCATATATGAGCTGTTGGATGAGATGATGGATTTTGGCTATCCGCAAACAACTGAAACCAAGATTTTACAAGAGTATGCACCATTTGAAATACTACATATCGGTGCTAATTGATATGCAAGATACATTACGCAAGAATCTCACAAATTGGAGATTCAAGCTCGACCGCCTATAGCTGTAACCAATGCTGTGAGTTGGCGATCGGAAGGCATTAGATACCGCAAAAATGAGGTTTTTCTTGATGTTATTGAATCATTGAACCTATTGGTTAACAGCAATGGCAATGTCTTGCGGTCGGAGATATTGGGTGCCATAAAAATGAAATGCTATCTTTCCGGAATGCCGGAGTTACGTTTGGGGTTGAACGACAAGGTGATGTTCGAAAGTACAGGAAGGACAAGTCGGGGGAAAGCTATTGAAATGGAAGACGTAAAATTTCACCAATGCGTCAGACTTTCAAGATTCGAAAACGACAGGACTATAAGCTTTATTCCGCCTGATGGAGAGTTCGAATTAATGAGCTACCGTCTCAACACTCAGGTGAATGCGAATTCACATGTTGAAGAACAGACCGTAACTTTGTCCGAGTACAGGTAAAACCGTTAATATGGGTCGAATGTGTGGTAGAAAGCCATTCGGGATCACGCATTGAATATATGCTCAAGGTAGGCAATTTATCTTCACGAATTCCGAACTCCTCCTCATTTTGAAAAGGCAAAAGCACAGTTTAAACGTCGATCAACCGCCAATAATGTCGAAATTATTGTCCCTGTACCTGAGGATGCCGACTCACCTAGATTTCGCACAAACATAGGTTCAGTCCATTACGCACCAGAGAAATCGGCAATTGTATGGAAAATTAAGCAGTTTGGGGGAGGTAAGGAATTTCTGATGAGAGCAGAGCTAGGGTTGCCAAGTGTCAAAGAGGCGGAACCTGAACGGAAGAAACGACCGATAAGTGTTAAATTCGAGATACCATATTTCACTACTTCGGGCATACAAGTCAGATATCTAAAAATCATCGAGCCAAAGTTGCAATATCCTAGCTTGCCCTGGGTCCGGTACATCTCATGTGCATCAGGTAAGTTTTGGTTTCACCTAATCTAAGACTGCCACCTAATATTCACAGATTATCATGTTCGTCTACCCGAGCCAACACAATCATGAAATGAGGTCCAATGTAAGCAATAGCCAACAGTAGAATGCTTAGTAGCATGCAATATTTGTCATGAGTTCATTATCTGGAAGCTTTGATTGAATTAGGTGCAAGTTTTGCCATTAAATTGTGTATCCTGATGCCCGTTCCTCAATTCCCCTTTCCAAATACTCTATCCAGTTCATACCCCGTATCTTTATCTTCACACTCATCACCCATAGCTTCGCAAGCATTAGCATTAGGGTTTCTTGGACTTCTTCTTGTTGGCTCTAGTATACGGAGACCAGTGTCTAAGTATCCGGGGGCTACTTTTCTTTTCTCCATTAGGTCGCGTTCCTGGATACTTCTTTCCCATTCTGATAAATTTTGCTCCGCTGCCATTTTTTGATGGTTCAAATGTTGTATTAGTTCGTGGCAGTTTGCGGCAATATCTGCGGGGGAAGTTGTGATGTGTCCGGAAGGTGATTTTATGAAGCCCTTTGGCCTTTGCGCTTCAACTGTAACATTTGGCAACGGAGGTGCTTCAGTGGATGATTGAGGAAGTCCACGTGGTAACGATTGGTATGAATAGGGTAGAGTTACAGCTATTGGTATATGAATGAATGGTGATACTGTAAGTGGTATTTGCCTGAGGAGTTGGTTGGCTGTCAACGTCACTATCGTCTATACATTTCCGTGTTAGGTATTACACTTACCACCTCGATCATGCATCGTATGAGTTTTTTTTCAAAGTATATATTTGTGTGGTGATTCTGGGGGTGTAAATAACAACTCAGATATGGATGAATCCTGAGAGACTATGCAATAGTTTATGTGATCCTAAGCAGTGTTCTAGGCGCTTTCTCATAACCTCTAGCAACTTAGCAATGGTTTCTCTCCAACGAGCTTGCACCAGAAAAGTTTTCGAACCTCAAGGGATCGTGTTGCAACGAAGCTACATACCACACAGTGGTTTAAGACTCGGAGGATAAGCTTAGACCAAATAACTTTACTCTAATACGAATATAAAGAGGCACAGAGGCTTTGTTGAAGCGGGGCTGGTGCTGGGTCCACGGTGTAGAGCAAGAATCCCTGTCTGGATACGTCCGCACCCCTCTTTCGTGCCTAGCAGAAGAGGTTTTGTTCGTCGCCTTCTGGCTTACTTCGACTTCCAGCTATTGCTCCGCTATCTACCAACGAACCTACTATTCACATTTTCATCTCCCAATAATCAAGTCATCAGAATTCTAAAACAATTCCAGTTTGAAATCGCTCTCTCCCACAAACTAACCAATTCCCATTTGCTTGCGGGTTAGATAAAGCTACAACACTTTCCACCTCTCAGTGTACTAGCTGTACCGGCGCCCCTTGGTTATCAACTGCATCTGACGAATCTTCCCATCGTTTCACATTAGTACCCAAGACACCGACATTTATCGTACCTACTGCCGTTATTGCCATTATCATATACTAGACAATAATGGCTGACACCTCTTCGGTGGCCGCTTTGGAGAATACTCAAAAGTTGGAGAATGCTATACGGGCTGTCAATGAAAAACGAACACCACCAGAAATTGATTTCACTCTTCATACCATGGAAGACGGACTACAAGTTTCTACCCTAGAACGGGTGTGCAAAGGTATACTCCTACATTTGGTTTATTTAACACATTTGATGCGAATGTTAGAGCTGTACAATATGATTCACTTTACCTGGTGTTTTACTGACTTGATCCACAGAAGTACAAGCTCCTGCCTTTCACAAACCTACAGATGAACAATTTTACGACCCACAAGACCCGTCGAAACCAAACCTGGCATTTCTCAAGCAACATTTCTACCGAGAAGGTAGGCTTACCGAAGAGCAAGCACTTTACATTCTCTCACGTGCCACTGAGATCTTGAAATCGGAGCCAAATTTACTAGAAATGGATGCTCCGATCACAGTTTGTGGAGACGTACATGGCCAATATTACGATTTGATGAAGCTTTTCGAGGTCGGAGGGAATCCGGATGAAACCAGATATCTTTTCCTTGGAGATTACGTGGATAGAGGATATTTTAGCATTGAGGTACTCAGCGCACTGGATTCCGTGTTAAAATAAACCAATCATTAATTTTGTCTAAACCACAGTGCGTTTTATACTTGTGGTCATTGAAGATATGGTACCCAAACACACTTTGGCTACTAAGAGGTAACCACGAGTGCCGGCATTTGACTGACTATTTTACCTTTAAGTTGGAATGTAAGTATTTGTCCTGGATCCAAAGCTGCTTTTTCATGTCAAGCTGACTGGGCTACAAGGCAAACATAAGTATTCTGAGCGGGTATACGAAGCGTGTATGGACAGTTTTTGTGCACTGCCACTGGCTGCAGTCATGAACAAGCAATTTTTGTGCATACATGGAGGATTGAGTCCTGAGTTACAAACCCTAGACGATTTGAGAAGTGTGAGTGATTCGGTAAAAGTTAATTGTATAAATAACTAACACCTTTAGATTGATCGATTTCGGGAACCCCCCACACATGGTTTGATGTGTGATATCCTGTGGGCAGATCCGTTGGAGGAGTTTGGACAAGAAAAAACGTCAGACTTTTTCATTCACAACCACGTCCGGGGTTGCTCCTATTTCTTTTCATATCCTGCTGCCTGCTCATTCCTGGAAAAAAACAACCTGTTATCAATCATACGTGCCCATGAGGCTCAAGATGCTGGGTACAGGATGTACCGGAAAACAAGAACGACAGGCTTTCCCAGTGTGATGACCATCTTTTCTGCTCCTAACTATTTGGACGTTTATAATAACAAAGCTGCGGTATTGAAATATGAAAATAATGTCATGAACATTCGACAATTCAGTAATTTCTATCATCCAATAACTGGAACTAGCTAATAATAGTAGATTGTACGCCTCACCCTTATTGGCTACCAAACTTTATGGATGTATTCACCTGGTCTTTACCATTTGTAGGCGAGAAAAGTATGATTCTAATCGTTACATATGTTTAAACTCCACTAACTTTAGAATGCCAGTTACTGACATGTTAATTGCCATATTGAACACCTGTTCTAAAGAGGAGCTGGAAGAGGAAACACCACTATCAAGCACAGACCCTATGTCACCACAATCATTGAGTGGTGATATTGACCCCAACAGTCAAGAGGCTAAGCGACGTGCTATCAAAAATAAAATCCTAGCAATTGGTCGTCTATCTCGTGTTTTTCAGGTCTTGCGGGAAGAATCTGAGAGGGTGACTGAGCTTAAAACTGCTACTGGTGGCAAGCTTCCACCAGGAACACTAGTTTTAGGGGCGGAGGGTATCAAGGAAGCGATAACTTCATTTGAAGATGCTAGAAAGGTCGATCTCCAAAACGAACGACTCCCTCCTACACATGAAGAGGTTGAGCGCAAAGAAAAGCAGGCCAAAGAGGAGGCAATGAGCAGAGCCGTCAGAGAGGCAGACAACGACAAGGAGTTGAATAGAGTAGCCCGGAGAATTAGCATGTAAGTGGCATCCATGAATGACTTGTATAACTCTAATGAAGTTGTTATTACAGAGGTGGCTAGTTCGATCTTATCGCATCTCGAAATAGCTAACACGAAGGTACTTTATGTCATCTTCAGTGTCCGCATGTTTGATATTTGTTTTCTGATCCCCACACCCTGATCAGAACTTTTGGGTTTGAAGAGTTAGTTTAAAGTTCATGATCTCACAAATACGGCTAAGTGATGTAAGATTTCCTGAGTTGATAATTCCAATCGAGCATTGATCGCAACCTCCCTGCCGACCCTATCCCAGTGATTGAATTTGTTGTGCATTAGAGTACCACGCTGGATAGTTTTCCGCTTCAACGAATTTCCATATAGTATTAAGCATTTTTAACTACTAAGCACCCCAAAGCGGGGCCACGTGACAAAGAGGATTTCTGTGTTCATCGAACATCTTGAAAATTTTGATCATTGTTTACAGCGCTTTCGATAATTGTAGACCGTTTTTCAGTTTCTGTTCAAAAAAAACGTCCGTGCAGTGCATGCAGCAAGGTAAAGTGTGTGAGCTCTGAAGGTCCTCTATGGTGTCCACCATTCTGAATGTTTTCTACCCACACGCCACCGCACGCCACCGCTGAATTGGGCTCTAGAGTCGTGCTAAACCCCCGAAATCTGGAGAAAAGGTTTGATATATGGTGTGGGACACCTAGAAGGTGCCGGCAGAGTGCTAGATCTACGCTTTCTTGTTACCATGACAGGGGGGGTGACCGGGATTAATCTCCACTCGAATGATACTGATGACTTGTGAGGCAGATGAATTTATTTGCCAAGCCCGTAGAGTGCTTAGTCAGCCCATGACAACAGCAAATTTTGCTGTATCTTGGCACACAGGCACGCGCCAAGAACATCTACTCTTTTCTGTTCTCTCACACAAAATACTGGGGTTTCAAGGCCTATCAACTAACCCGGTTCTTGCTGGAATCAATTCTTGACAGCGTAGAAACATTATCCAGAAGATTTAATCACATTTTACGCTTCTAGATTTCTTATTCGCGTTTTTGTGGTTGACTAGATACACTCGGAAGTGGTGGAATAATTTCGCACTCTACCGGCATCTTCTCAATGTCCCCCCACTATACCATGCCAATGGTCTTGCACACCTTCGGATACTATTGCTGGAGTTGCCGGTGTTAGTGGTAATCTGCGACCTTAGGGCGCCACACTTACTAACCGGAATCTGCAAAGAACACTTAGTAATCATGAATTACTTGCCCTTCTCTAAGTATGTATCATCAACATGCTTAAATACCAGCACTATCACAGCGATACAACAGCAACACATCCAATGATTCCCATTTAAATTCCTAGAATTATGTATAATTAAAATAAAGCCAGGTGTAATTTCTTAGTAATTAAATAATGGTGTTGTTGTGGTGCTGTGATGTGATGACACGTAACACCTCGCTTGGCTCACCATTGTTTTGCGACTTGTCTCCACCATTAATCAAAACCACCAAGCATAGACCAAATTACACCGCGAAAAATAAGGTTTACTCAAAATAAATCAGACAGTATCAGTGTAGTTTGTATTCTTAATTCATCATGGTGGATGGTGATGCTCTCTTGGGGTGATGTGTTGTCTTGTGGATATTCTTTGTATTTTGGTTATTCATAACTAGTCGTGGTTAGTGACGCGCCACAGGTGTAGTGTCGTTATATATATGTACACATTGTTTATATTTACCCTTCATTTCTTGTTACACTGCCTGAACAGTGCCCCCCATTTCATATACTACCCAGTTCCAGAACGGTTTTAGTATGGGAAGTAGCAACGCAACACGGCAACCACGCTTACAAGAGAGACTTAAGCGGTGCATATGTTACTGAGATTTATCCTTGAGAATAAACATATGTACTGCACTGCGCCGCAGGTCCTTCTCCATGGGTTGTATGGTAAAAGTGTGCACTTCAAGCTACGTTTTCATACCAAAAAAGTTTTTTTCGGACCCAAAAATAACCCTGGAGTCGTAATAGGCAATCGTTAAAGCGCAATGTACCCGATGGGTATATGCCATCAGGAGGCAGTCAAAGCTGAAAAAGATCAAAGACTCATCACTTTGATGTTTTAGCTTTTTGTGATCATTTTATACACTGTGCGGCCCAGGCCTTATGTGGTGGTACTATATCCAGAGTCAGATTGATTGTGTTGAGAGAGTTATCGTTGTGTTGATACATTCTTGACAATAGCTGAACATTAGCGCCCGAATATTTATCTAGTAGTCGGCTGCATCTCGGGTGTTGAAATAGTTGGTCTATCAATTATCTCAAGACACGTTAAGACCACAGGGCGTAAGCTTGTGCAAGCTGTCTCTGCCAAGTACCCTTTACTGTTTTTATCTTTTTAATCATTCTTTTCCTGCATTTTTTAGCGTCTACAGCGTAGATACGCCGTCTGACCGTTGATCCAAAGCTGCGTACTTAGTAAGTGACGCTGGAGACGACCCCAGAAAAGACAACAAGGCATACAAGAGTGCATATCCACAACTATCAACATGTTTTGGAACTGAGCTTAGTAATTCCATGGTACACAGTTCTGATAGGGTTTTGACAACTGACCCAAGCGTTTCAGTTTACCTTAGCGTATGTTTTGGTAAAATACAAGGTTGCAGCAAGTCTTGCTGGCCCCTTCAATAAATGTATCAGAGGATAGAACGTTCCTGGGTCATTTAAATTTTGTCGGCTATATATGCACGTGATCAATTGATAATGAGCAGCTTATTACAGCAAACGTCGCAGCGTATATGTGGTTGTTGATGTCGCCGAATTGACGGTTACTTCCGTCTATAACCACGTACCTTGTCAGAAGTTGCATGCGCATGGTATTCTAGAATAAGATAGTATACAAGCATACGATTGAAGGTACTTTACATACCCACTACATACCACTTAACTTTTAATAGACTTGGAATTAGCTTCACCGGACATCTACCTGATCAACTGGCCAGTCCCACTTCATCAATACCGGTAGTTACACACACTTCTTTATCAGCACTTACGATTTTATTGATCATCATATTACTCTTAAATACTTGAGGTTCATTGCGTTAACCATTCTCGCGTTTCGACGCTTTGGACGGACGAGGACCCCTGCTCGGGCAATTGGACGTCATCACAAAAACTGGAGCACATCTAAGATACAAAGCTTGTGAGCGCTGAGGCTATTGCTCTTGCTGGCCCAGCTATTTTGCTTTATGCCAGAATGGCTGACGATGAGGAATCGCTGGTTAGCATCTGTCCACACAAATAGCTTTCACAACTAATGTTGGGATTTCCTGAGTATTACGTAGGCTTCTGTTTCAACTCTGCGCTCCCGTTTCGAGCAACTAGCCACATCTAAAACCAAAGAGACATCGAAAACACCAATATCTGAACCAACAGTAACATTAAAACCGTCATACACCGGTTCCGACCCTTTTTTAGAAAACCGAAATGGATTCACAAGAGGTTCTTTGGACATTCCTAGGACTGGTAGTTCCGCAGATGAAAGACCTGTATCGAGGAATGATAGTTTTCGTAGTAACACACTTCCTCGAGGATATGTGTCACGGCAGCGCCCGCTATCTGTGTATAGTACATTCTCGCCTCCAAGGTCACCTCCATCATTTCGAGTTGAATCGCCGCGATCACCTCCAAAGCCCTTAAATTTGGATAGCTCCACAGAAAGGGCACGGGTTTCAACTGGATTGGGAACCCCATGCATAAAATTGGAACCATCGAGACCACCAGGAAGACCTCCCTCGCCTTCACCTAGAATCATCCGGAGCGGGAAATCACCACCACCTCCAGTCTCCCCAAGACCCATACGACCAATTTCAATATCGGCAGCACCAAATGAAGTACAAACTGCTGAACAGCAACCCTTTCAGAGGGGGTATGCGGATACTGCACCTATCCAGTTCCTCAGTTCTGAACCACCACCTGTTCCGACTCGGACAAGTAAGCCTAAGATAGGAGGCAAGCCTCCAATACCTCCCAAACACACGCGCCCGGATGCAATTGTGCCCAATCCTGCCTTGGCTCCAACATCACATTCAGATGAGAGAATTTCACCATTTAGCACACCTCCTTCCAGCGCAAATAATTCTCCGAGTAGATCTGATAGTGAGTCCCGTAGGCCACTAGCACATACTCGGAAGGTTGGGTTCTCTTCAACCACTTTTACACAAAGATCGCCTAATATGCCCACAACCAACGATCGATTGGAAGAAAGTGGGCAAGAAAATAGTGATATATTTGCAGGCCGTAATGTGGTTTTTCCCCCACCTAGGATGTCAGTCGATCAAGTGAGACCTAGAATGAAGCTTGAGGATTCCATAAAAGGTCAAAGAATGTCTCTTGATGCCTCGACTCGACCGGATCTGCCTCCTAGGCCTTCTGGATTGATCGGTGGGGTGAAAGCACGTGTCTACCGTGGACGCAGTCATTCACCGCCGCGAGCTGCCCTAGAACCAGTGATAACGAAATCTTTTCTACCGCCACCAAAACGCGGACAAGTGAATATCAGGTCACGCTCACCTATGGGCGGTATCCCTGGGATCCCCACCGTAAGCCCGTTATTTACACCAAACGAAGACCTGCAGGCATCTTGTTATGGGATTGATGATTCAGACGAAGGTGTTAGCGAAGATCAGTCGGGCCTCAGTGATTATCCAGATTCCTCGCAAGCAAATAGGAGGAGACCTTATTTCAAGAACGGGCCCATAGAGATACCCTGCAAGAGCGATGTAAAGTTATTTGCTGTTTGTGGGCAGTATGTGTGCACTATCAGCCACTCCACCAAAGTGTGGGATATTGACACCGGCCGCTGTATAATGGCCATACAACATGGGGAAGGAATTAGAGTTACTGCAGTCGCGTTCAAGCCATCGGTCAAGGTTGAAGAGGAGGGCACCACACTCTGGCTAGGAACATCCCATGGCGAGCTGATGGAAGTTGATATCCCTACGCAAAGAACAATTGACACACGGTCGAGTGCCCACACTAAAAAAGAAATTGTGAAAATTCATCGTTGTGGTTTCGAACTATGGACGCTTGACAATGGTGGGAAGCTTCAAGTCTGGGGCCCTGATATGAACGGCGCGCCTAATCTAAGGAATTCGCCAACAACCTTTAGAATTCATCCCAGACATTCATGTTCTATTGCCGTTGATGGGCTTTTATGGGTTGGCTCTGGTAAAAGTGTTGATATATATCGGCCAAGCACGGATCCTTCAAAAGTGTTTAATATATCACAGCGGCAGCTGGCGCCGTCAAAAGCCACTGGCGAAATTACTTGTGCAGCGATTGTGAATAGTCAACCTGATAAGGTTTACTTTGGACATTCTGACGGGAAGGTGTCCATATATTCACGAAGTACATTTTCATGTATTGATGTGGTTAGTGTGTCTCTTTACAAGATCAATTCCATGACTGGCGTGGGTGACCACCTCTGGGCCGGCTTCAAAACGGGAATGGTTTATGTATATGATGTTCGGCCAAAGCCGTGGCGAGCCCTCAAGGACTGGCAATGCTCAGATGGACCAATCATGCAGGTAGTGGCCGACAGAACAAGTATATGGAAGAATGGGAGGCTGCAGGTTGTGAGCCTTGGAGCTGATAACGTCATACGAGTATGGGATGGTATGCTTGAGGAAGATTGGTTAGAAAGTGAGATGCAAAAACGCGACATGGAGTTCTGCAGTTTTAGAGAGATCAAAGCGTTAGTGTGTACCTGGAATGCTGGTGCATCAAAGCCTCAGGATCTATTGAACCGTGATTCAGACAAAATTTTCTTAGAGGAAGTACTAGAAAGTGGTAATTCCCCAGATATTATAGTATTTGGGTTTCAAGAACTGGTAGATCTGGAAGATAAAAAGATAACTGCCAGTCAGTATCTATGCTTGTCTAAACGGTGTAAGACATGCTGATGTGCCGTTAGAATCATTTCTGAAGAAAGGAAGCAAAAAGAAGAGAGCCGCAGACCAGCAGGAACACATGTCGCATCAATACCGGCTGTGGCAACAACAACTTACCAAGTCGATTGAAAATCACATGGAAGAATCGTATATTCTTCTTCATGTAGCAAATCTCGTTGGCCTTTTCACCTGCATATTTATCAAGTCATCAGAAAAGAAAAACATACGGAACGTTTCTGCTTCTACCGTTAAACGAGGATTAGGTGGGTTGCATGGAAATAAGGTAAGTTTGAGAGCACGCCTGATTATTACCAATATTAATTGACTAAAACGGCCAGGGCGCGTTGGTCCTTCGATTTCTCTTAGACGATAGTTCACTATGCTTTATCAATTGCCACCTAGCAGCGGGGCAGCAACACACAATTTCCCGTAATAATGACATTGCAGCTATTCTTGAGTCTACATCGTTACCGCCTGAGCCTTCAACCAATGCAAGAACGGACATGTTTGTGGGTGGGGGCGATGGCTCAATGATACTGGATCATGAAATATGTATTCTGAACGGAGACTTGAACTACCGAATTGACCTCGCGCGAGAGTCCGTCATTCACAAAATTAAACACAATGATTTATCTTCTCTCCTGGAGCGGGACCAACTTTTGACTGAACGCCGAAAGAATCCTGGGTTTAGGCTTCGTGCTTTTAATGAAGGACAGCTTACTTTTCCACCAACTTATAAGTATAATGTAGGGACGGATGATTATGATTCCTCGGAAAAAAAAAGAACACCAGCGTGGTGTGATAGACTACTTTACCGCGGACTGGGGAAAATAAAGCAAGTCGAATACCGACGGTGGGAAGTTAAAGCTAGCGATCATCGGCCAGTGAGTGGTATTTTTCTCATCCGTGTAAAGACAGTGGATCCTACCAGCAGAAAGAGAATATGGGATCGGTGTGTAGACCGTTACGAGGAGGTGCGTGCGGGCTATGTTTTAGAAGCAAAGTAAGACAAAGTTCTCCTCATTCTATCCTGCATTATCTAATATATATAGAATGGACTACTTGGTCAACGTGTGTGGTTACGAGGAAGACGAGGCAAGATGTACGTTGAAACGCAAGGAGCACGTTGTTGATGCGCTAGCTAGTCTAGAACGACGTCGGTGACGGCCAGTACTGGTACATATTGTTTTATATATCCAATGGCATGGCGTTAAAGGAGTTGACCACGCAGAAAAAGTGTTTGCTGCTGATGACATTTTGTAATACTGCCCAATAACTTTAAATATACCCAGTGTTTATATTTGTATTTGTTAACACTTGAGAATAACTCTGGACGTGTATTTAGTTGATAATTTGTTCATTTTTGGGGGATTTCCCTGTACTAACTGTACTTATGCATAGCCTACACCTTCATAAATTATATTGTTCATGGCACTTGATACCTCTGTTTGGTATGAATGAGTATGTCTAGACAAGCTGAGATATTCTTCGCCTGGAAAAATGTGTCTTGCCCATCTAATAAGTTCTTGAGTAAGCAAAAACTCATCTGATACAAATTTAGGATATTCGGTAATTACTTATGTAGAATACCCCTAAGCACCCCCCAACGCCTCTCAGCCATTGTCAGCCTCTAGAGTACTTTCCTGACACCCTGAATACATCTTGCCCAGGCCACTCTTCCGCCCTGGACAGACTCTTCTTGATGTTGTGGGATGGCGGGTGGCAGGAAGATAATTCTGGGACGGCATGCTAAAAAAAAAAGGGTTACAGGGGAACTGGGGGTGTGGGTAGAGGGGTAGGGGTATTTCACATGATGTTGAAGTTTTGCAGGTGTCCTGCATAATATAATTGCCGTTCATTTTTTGGTGGCTTCATTAGCACAAAGACATATTTGAGCCTTGGAAAGGTTTCTATGATACAAAGCATGCACCACAGCGATACTTTACAATTATCTATGCTATGCGCTTTCCTTTTAGGAATATTTTCACATGATGTAAACATTCGTGAGCCATCGAAAATGTAGCTCGCGCTAGATACATCTGCATGAGGCTACTACAAAGTAGTTTATATAGTATACTACCCGACATGGTTTATTTGCTCAGACCATACCGTAAGTCTCACAGAATTATCGCAATGCAAAAATCCCTGGGTCGTAAGAAAGCCAAACTTCATTAGATCCGCAGCGATTTGGGTTCCAAAATACGACAAATTGGTAAGACAACTTTTGATATAAAAACACTATACATCTTATTTACTTTGTTAGCCCTGTTTATTGCACCCCGAAATCTTTATTCCTGAATATCGCAATATGAATTAAGACCAAAATCAATATTGAATAGAGAAGCATTGAGTGAACCGCATAGCAAGTACTTTCTCGGAGCTTGAGTTAGACTTAGTTGTTGTGTCATTGATGTTTTTGGCTGGGTTATTCTTCATAATTCCTGGCAAACATTCCCAGAGCCTTGATAGCAAAATAATGTTTGTAATTCGGGTATCTTGAGTTGTCATTAATAACTTATGTTTTGGATCTGTTTGTTATCCTCTCGGGGGACACTTACGATATCATGCAACTTTTATTAAAAACGCCTTCGATGGCTTCTTGCTTCCACTCGCCATTCGGTTGTTGACGCTCTCGCAGTAACTTAAATGTGATATTAATAAGGATAGCACCTTTTGGTAGACGATATAGAATTTACCTTGATTCCATTTTCTAAAACTTCCCTCTTTGGATACTGGGCATTCATCAATGCTATCAGCGCCCAAGCCGTATTGACTACTTGTGAAGTTTGATGATGTATATACTCTGCCTTAACAGAGCTCATGTAGCTCTCTCCCCAGCCTCCATCGGCGAGCTGCTTGCTTATTATAAATCCACAGGCTCTGCGCGACACATTGGAGTTCTGCCATGTTTCTCCTGTCAACGCCATAGATTCAAGGGCAAACATATTGGCATAGTTAAAACAGATACCCCATGAGCCGTACCACGACCCATCTGGGCGTTGGGAATGCTTGATGAATCTAACTGCCTTTGTGATTGTTTGTTCAATTTCAGAGCTCCGGTATGAAGGAAATTTCTTTCGAAAGAGAGCGAGAGCTGTCACAACTGCAGTAGTACATTCCGGATATGAGTATTCGACCATAATTTTACCGAAAACTTCAGCAGCGTTCAAAGATTCCAGCCATTCACCACCTCGGATTGGTTCATAAGAAGCAAACCCACCATCGGCGTTTTGCATTGTTAGAACCACATCTACAGCATCCATACACCGGCGGTCTGACACTAGATTTGGCATGCCACTACTGGGAGGTTAGCATCCAGGGAAATTACTAGATTTACCATTTGAGGTGACTAACGGGACATTTTGTATCATCAACACCGCTTTGAGCGCTTCTGAAGTTGTGTCACTCACAGTGTACCCCTGCTGTCTTTTACTGAAAGCCCAGGCTCCTTTACGCTGTTGTCTATAGCATTTATCCATATCGGGACAGTCATCTTGTATCTGTTGACTTGCCAGAAACTCCAGTGCTTTTGTTAACATCTGGTAGTTTTCTGGGTCCTCGGCAAGTTCACATTCTACAACACATTGTACCAGAAAGCTTGTGTCCCATGTTTGCACACCATCTGTACCGTTTGATAGCATACCTTCGTTCTTAACCCACATGAAGTCTCTAATGGTCTCTCGGTGTCTTTTTACAGCATAGCTATCTCCACCCTCTGCAAGAAAGCGTGAAACGAGGTGTAACGGATTATTGACAGGACCCAGACAACAATACTCGGTGTTTTCATCTTCTCGACAAATTAGATCATAAACATGCTTTCGGGCATACTTTTGTACAGCATTCGGGCAAACCCAGTTGCCCCAGACGGTCAATAGCTCGTTTGCGACGTCCAGAAGTCCGGTGTGTGGATGATAAATATCTAAGGGTGCGACAGTATTGCGATGGCGAGCAAAGTCTATGGTCGAGTAATCCTGAGTGTAAAGTTCTTCTCGCAACGAACGAATCAAGTCATTCTCCGGGTGAGAGTGTTTTAACGAATAGACATATGACATAGGCAGGTAAACTGCTCTAGTATGAACCCACCATCTCCAGGGGTGAAAAGGAACCCAATCTGGCATTAACCACATTTCTGGGGGAATGGGGTTCATTCCTTCCCAACCATAACAGCCCATCAGAGCTAGCCAGAATTTACCCCAATGAGGTGACCCCAGAGATCCACCTAACTCATGTAATCTATTTCTGGCTTTTTGGGCGACTGGATGATCAGGTTCCATTCCCAGGATCCTCAGAACAACATAATTGCACGCTGTGCCGAAGACAGTAGATTCTCCCTCAATATGAAGGCCCCAGCCACCGTCTTCAGGATGGGCGCGAGCAGCCAGATACCTCGTGATCTCTATTTTCCACGGTTCTGGAATAGGTGTATTGGTAACGTAGAATGCAATTATAATTCCGGGAAGCAGAAACATTGGTCCTGATATAACTGCGTCAATAACTTGGTTGCCATTCAATTTAGTCGTTGCTTACCTCCATACTCACATGCCCATTGTCCGTCCGGAAGCTGCAACTTCGAGAAGAACGATAGACCGTTGCGGGCTGCATCTAAGTTGGTTTTTGGTGGAGGAAGGTCAGGAAGTCCCTAGAAGACAGAGATTAGTTTTGGGGTAAGGAGTTCTGTATCAAATGTATTTTCCTTACTGTGTCCAGTCCCAGATGATATTTATCGAAGTATGTCTGGGGCCATGCTTCAACTTCGTGGTCGAGCTCAAGGTATTCCCATGTTTGTCGACCATCCTCGCTTTTTAGACGCCATCGAGTATAATCAGTTTTAGGCAGAGCATTAGAATCTCCCATGATTGTTGTAGAGGTCACCGTTGATTAATATTATCAAAACTTGCAAGCTTCAAAGTGCACTGGGTTCAGGTGTTTTGTATGCAGCATCTCTTACCTGTGTCACCAAGTGCTCAGGGGAAAGCTCAATGAACCCTCCAGTACTAGCGTACCATAAATTTAGATGCCAATTAGGAAAGTTTTAGGGGTCAATGATGGTATCCCATGCCGGACCACCGATTTAAGTATGGTTGGGGACACGTCTAACCGGCCCATGCAAAACCCGATTTTTTGAAGAAGAATAACCACACCACCACTACACCGGATCAATAAAAACTCTATGATGCGCAATGCAGGGGAAGCAAGAGATGAGTGTATCAGAGCCCAAAAATAAAAATTAGGTTGGTTTGGTGAAGGTATTCTCACGTGTTGTTAGTAGGTTTTGGTGGCGAGGCCCAAGAATGTCGCACTATAAAGGCAGCTAATGTGCTAAATTCGGTTAGCTTTAGTATTACTAAGCAGCTTAATATACCATAATATGTACAAACACGTGATCCACATAGCGTCACCACTTGCTCTTATCAACTATTTGCCGATGCCCCTTATATACAGCTTCACTAAATTTTACAGTCCCATGTACTGCTCCACTCTGATAGGCTTCAAGTATCCGCTCACAATGATTGTAATAGCGATTGACACTCTTACTCTTGATTGAAACAAGCGCTTTAGGGACAGTTTCCCGTAAACCTTCAAACGTGTATTGACAATTCTCTCGTGCGTGGTGCTTAGCTGCACACCAGAAACGTCCAATGAAGTTAAGCTCACAATGAAATTTCGGATAGAAAATCACCTCTTGATTACGTGCTTCAAGCTCTTCCCAAAGCTTGCCTTTCTGCTCTTCAAAGTCTCGTTGGTTTCCGAACACAGAACGCATGCAACATCCTCCTTCAAGTTCCGGATGACAACCAGGTCGTCCTTGAGTAGTAGGACATTGAAGAAGAAATGCAAACCCATCGCTGCGCCGCTGTTTCCATAATCCTCTTTCACGTGGAATCTGTTCAGCGCCTTTGGCTTTTCCACAGAAGGAAACTACCGGATGATTCATTGGAAACACCATGGTTTGTAGCCGGTTCTTACCATGAAAGAAACCTTTCCTCATCTTTGGTTGTACACCACCAGGATTGCGGTTTATCTTTGCAGCGTTCAGGGCATCATCAGCAAAAGCACAGTGATTGGACGCGTTATCAGAAGCGAATAAAGCATGACAGTGGGGATAGGCGTATCGAAAAATTGGCTCTGCAACCTGCAAAGCATGTTCAATCATGCGTTCACTGGTCCAATACCTATCCTTCCCGTATTCAAAGAATTCAATTGCTTCGCGTACAGGATTTCCACTAGAATCCTTGAGCCACATTGGGCTTCTGAGCAATTCCTCATTTGAAATAGTATCGGGTACTTTCAGGATACCCGTCGGTGTAATAAAACCGGACACCATGATTCCTTTACCCTTGGAGTTTTGGCTGCAGCGGCTGTTCACCATCTTTTAACCAAAGTTTCCGCTTGCCATCATCAGCGCTGAAGATAGACTCATCTTGGGTAATCAAAACCAAGGGTTTTTCTCCCAGACGTCGTGTCGGTGGGGGAAACCAATTCCCAGACTCATCAAATATTACAAAGCGTTCTTTAAACTTCATCCAGCGCGGGATAAATATTTTCTGGCGGTATTCCACTACATCATCTCTTTCATTCCCATCAATAAATACCTACCATTATTGTCAGTCACCATCATAATTCCGTGTAACGCCATCTTCAAAGAATCGGCACAAACATACTCCTTTTCTCACTGTTCTATTTTGCAATCCCATTTTGCGTAACTAGCGCCGTGCTGTACGAGCGCGAATTTTGTTTTCACCGGGCCCGAAACTGTCTTGTAGAATCAGAGTTGCCCGTCGCGAATCAAAATACTTACCAACAGCTTGAGCAACAGCGTAGGCTGAAATGTGTTCACCGGCCTCCGAAAGATACTCTCGTACTGCGAGCTGAACACCTTCATCATCATACCATGACTTTGTTTTAGCAAAACAACCTTGTCGGCCTTCCTGAATTCTCCGATCTTTTCTCCATGTCTTTTCCTAAGACAGAACTTTTCACGCAAAATAGGTTCCCTTTCCAACTCCCCTAGCGACAGCTCAAGCACGCTCCATTCGGGTTTCATGTTTTTTTTTGGGTTCCTCCCATCTGTAAAAAGTCATGACCGCCATGTGTCGAGTACGATTCTGGCCTTGTAGCTGGCTTGTCTTCGAAGCAAGTCTTTTCTTCAGGTCTTGAATTGCCCGCTGCAACTCAAGTTTTTCCTGTTTGGCCTTTGACAGGAACGGCATGGATGTAATTGTAGCATCGAGGAAATCAATATGTGTAAGAGGGCGGGAGTCCATAGCTTGAACAGCTAGTTCATCTAATTCTTCAGCATCTCGTTGCTTCTGTCTTTTTGATTTTTGTGCACCCCGTTGGTATTGCAAACGATGTGAGAAGGCAGTGCCACTAGATGCTCGATTATCCATCATGAGAGCAAAGGCTTCGGGCGGAATCTCTCGCTGGATTAACTCATTCTGTAATTGTCCTGATGTAACAAAGTCCCCTTCATCCTCTTCTTCCGTAAACTCAACCTCTTCTTCACTTTCATCCGAAGTCAAGCCCTCGTCCGGCCTATCTTCTTCAGTCTCGCAACCCCATAGATCCCAATGGGCCGGATCTGGCAAGCTCTCTATTGATTGAACACCAGCAGAAGAGTAGGAACCCTCCTCACTATCATCACCAATGCGTTCTCCCAAGGCCTATAGGAAGTCCAAGTCTATCGAGACCTCCTCAGTTGTGTGTTTGCGTCCACAGTGACAATGCTGCCTGGCCTTCTTTAAATCAGCAAGCTTCTTGTTTAGCCGTGTCATCCGATAGCGGACTGTAAGCGATGATGCTAGGTTGTAAAGCGAGTCGAGAGCTTTCGTTTGCACCTATCATCGCGTCAATTGGAGCAAAACTCATGGAGATAAATACCTTTGTCTGGATTTGCTGGCTGTCGAGCGCGTGAAGGAAGCGAATTTTTGTGGTTGTCACGGTCAACTCTGCAGTGTCGCGTAATTTCCAGCTGACAAAGCTTCTAAAGCATTGCCACCGGTAAATGTCGCAATAGGTCGGTCTCAGCCGTTCCCAACCATACTCCGTACTAGCTCCATGTCGACTACTACAAAAGGTAGAGTTGGCTGGAATTTGGTGGTACATGCCATACCGCTGTTCCAAAGTACTAAATACCAACAAAAGGTGTATTTGCACCACAAGAGTGGGAGATTTATGCTCTCAAGTGTCTTCCATGCACGTATTACACCCGCCCCTATTGTAAGTGCTAATTTACCTGTTAGTATACTAATACTAATATATGCTACAGGCCGGACCACAACTACTCCACCAGTAGCCACACCGCATCGTAACCTATACCGTTAGAATGGCCTAAGCGAGACGGTCATAATGAGCCTACAAACGCTGCGAACCGTTGAGTATTCAAAGTTTTATGACGGCTTCTAATATACCAAGTAGTACTATATAGTAGGGTGATCCACTACTACCCTAATAATAGACGCCTAGTCATGTAGCTCGATTTTGTCAAAGTTATCACGTATTAGTAATGCAAACCTACTAGAATAAACATCGAAATTTTCGCAAAAAATTGTAGTGAATTGTAAGTCTGTAGTACTATATGCAATACAAACTTGTAGTTTGTTCCGTGATTTATTTTAAAAAGCACTTTTTTGTGTGCCTAGCTAGTAAGATTTGCATAAAGTGACTCCAGTATTTGTAGCCGTTGCATATAGTGACTCTGGTATTTGTAGCGGGTATTTGGTCTGTATTTGATCGGTATTTGTACCAAACACGTATTTGATCAAATACTCTTTAAATACTGTCTCAATACTATCTCCATACTGTTTTTGATCAAATAAAACAAGACGTCAAGGACGTATTCTTACGTCAAGATATATATGTTACTATACCACTAGATTTGTGTTACTTCACTGCAGTTCATGAAGTGCGTATTCAACATCAATTATGATAGTCATTTAAATACTTTCTACAAAATTACGCTGCAGAAAGACAGTATTGATGATGAAAACAATTATTGTTTAAAATACCATCCTAGTACTGTCTTACACCTGTCCTAATAAACGCCCCCTTTTTACCACTGTAAATCAATTCATTCAACAATCAATCAATTTGTCCCATACCTCGTGATACGTATCTGTGCTTACTGTCGTACCGCAGGTGCCTAGCGTTGGGTCAGGTCTCCCCTTTAAACCCTAGATCAGTAGCCAAGCCATCGATTGTTATCCTAAGCTCCGGTCACTCAGTGCATGTGAAGTACTGTACCTAACACAGTATATCACGATGTGGTTAGTAACAGTTCTATTTAATTGATCAATGTTCTCGGAGCATATAATCTAATTTCAAACCCAAGTAAACATATTCTGAACGCGCAGGTATCAATCCGCAGTCCTTGCTGCAAAAAATGGTTTGATTGTGCCGAATGCCATGCCGAGGCCGAAGAACACCGTTTACTTCAACGAATGGAAATGGTGTTTGCCTGCAAGAAATGCAAGAAGTGTTTCCGAAAGGAGGTATCAGATTGGGATGACAGGTGTGTACATATTTTGTGCGCTATGGATGATCGCAGCTGATTTTGGAATCACAGTGATGAATACTGTCCGCACTGTGATAATCACTTTGTGCTAGAAGCAAAAATCCCACAGGCCATGCTCAAGGTTGAAAGTGAGGATGTTAGAAAGGATTCCAGGATGCTGAAGGATGACAGAGTCAAGGGGGAAGCAGAAAGATCAATATTTAACATTCAAGATGAAGCTGACAAGCTTGGTTGATTTAATGTTTAAGGTTCTACAAGGTGCAAAACTAGAGCAATAATATCGTCTAATCTAGACAATCTTACAGTAGTAGAAGTGGTTTATAGACTTATGTATCTACCTTATTCTTGTAGATTTTCAACGGCAGAAATCACAATCCATTTAAACTACAGTCTACTCTACTATCTCGAGGAGGAGCTTCCAGATGGACCGCCACGGTTTTTCTTTCTAGCTGCTTCCTCCTGTTTCTCCTGCTCTATCCCCTTGACGTAGCCCTCTATTTCCTCGTTTGGCATCATCTTGAAAATAATAGTTTAGTGATTGTGGAAATATCAAAGGTTGAGATCGCCTACCTCCATAGCTCGATCGGCAGTCATAATTGCGATCTCGATATTTTTAGCACCAGTTTGAACAACTTCCAGGAGAGATTTGACTGTGAGCTTGATGGTTTCCTCGCGATCCATATCTTCTTTGTAATGTCTCTCTAGAAACTCCCTAACAGTCTTGCTCGATCGCCCGATAGCATTTGCCTTCCTACTCGGTATTAACATGCATCAAGGGAATTGATTGAATAATTGACGAACCATGCAGAATATATTCCCGAGGGTTCTGTCTGATATAGTCTGGGGGTAATGTCGTTCGGATCAAACCCTATAAGCAGAGTAGAAATGCCGAAAGGTCTGACGCCTCCGCTTTGTGTGTATCTTTGCTGCACGCCTGCAACATATTTTGTGATGTATTCGATGGAAACAGGATCCTCCACTGTTAGTCTATGGCTTTGAGCTTCTAGTCGAGCTTTGTCAACTAAAATCCGTGCGTCTGCGTTGAGTCCAGCAAAAGCAAGGCAAACATGATTGTCGATGAGACCAATTTTAGAAGGTGTGATCCGGGTGTCTTGAAGCTTCATTGCTGATCTCTTCTCACACCCCAAAACCACTATATCTTTTCCTTTGACTCCTACTGCGCATGTACCTACGATGAGTGAGATAATTGTTAGGCCCCAAATCCTACTTGTGCGGGGGTGCGATCGCCGAACGAACCTCGTTTTACAGCTTCTAGAGCATATTCCACTTGAAACACGTGTCCATCAGGGCTAGATGAGTTCTCTTAGCAAAATATCGATGGATAAATTGATAGATGTATACCTGAAAACTAGATGGTGTCAGTACGAACGCCGAGCTTGGGAGGTATAAATATTCGTATCATACCACTTAAAGCTCTATCATACGATCCAGCCATTGTCTAGTATTTTTTTTCTAAAATACCGTAGAAAGAAGCTCTGAGGGGGGTTTTAGGAAGAAACAAATTGATGGCAAGCTGATGAATGTTGTCGACATGAATAAGAACAGCCTCAAATTGACTACCGTGCAAGCTGCTTCATTTCTGTTCGGAATTTGCCGGTGACTAAGCCCCACATTGTATGGCTACTCCACCAACTATAAAAATTTCCCATAGTGCTACCTATTCTCTTCTTTATGAAAACTATGAATACATCCACATTTCGTATCCTTGGAAGAGGTGTTTCTAGAACGAAGATTGCTGCACGACCTATTGGGCGAATCTTGGCTTCTAATGTTAAAAATTCAGGATTTCGTGCACAGACCACAAGTGCACCTTCCTCTAACTTAGGTAAAAAAAGTAGGGAAGTGCGTTATACCGCAGAATCGTAAGAAACTTCAATTAGCTACTATGAGTAACATTCGGATTGACACATAAGGCTAGATATCCAACGATCAAGAGAGACCCACGTTATTCCCAACTAACTCAGGAAGATATCTCAATATTCGAATCTATTTGTCCATTACTTTCCCCAGAGAGGGGTGCTTCACAGGATGATTTGGAATCCTTCAATTCGGACTGGATGCGGAAATATAGAGGGCAAAGTCGTTTAGTTCTGAAGCCAAGATCGACCGAAGAACTCAGTAAAATCATGAAATATTGCAATCAGCGAAAACTTGCAGTTGTGCCTCAGGGTGGTAATACCGGGCTTGTCGGCGGCTCGGTACCGATTTTTGACGAGATTATCATCAGCATGAACAATATTAATAGCATTAGATCGTTCGACGAACTATCAGGAATACTTGTCTGTGACGCTGGTGTGATTTTGGAAGCAGCCGATAATTATTTGCGCAAACGAAATCATATTTTCCCACTCGATCTAGGTGCTAAAGGCTCATGCCATGTTGGAGGCAATGTTGCAACTAATGCTGGAGGCCTAAGATTGCTCCGCTATGGTTCATTACACGGAACAGTACTAGGTGTGGAAGCAGTACTACCAGATGGTACAATCCTAGATGATCTCTCATCTCTTCGTAAAAATAATACTGGATACGATTTGAAACAACTGTTTATTGGCTCTGAGGGGACGATTGGGATTATTACTGCGATCTCTATAGTTTGCCCACTCAAACCTAAGGCTCAGAACGTAGCATTCTTTGGTGTTGAATCTTTCGAAAAAGTACAGAAAACATTTGTTAAGGCAAAGGAACAACTTTCAGAAATTTTATCGGCTTTTGAGCTGATGGATAATACTTCCCAAAATTTGGTCAAAGAGGTGACTGGCAAAACTCGACCTCTGGGTTCGGAGTCACCATTTTATGTACTCATAGAAACCAGTGGTAGTAATGCCGAACATGATAGTGAAGTATGTACTCTTCAAAAGGGTTCTAGGGAACCCATGCTGATGGATAGCTAGAAACTTTCGTCTTTACTAGAAGACCTAATGGAGACCGATACTGTATCTGATGGTACTCTGGCAGAAAGTGAAACCCAGGCTCGCGAGTTATGGGGGTGGCGCGAGGGCATTCCGGAAGTACTTGGACACTGGGGAGGTGTCTACAAATACGATGTTTCGATACCACTTGCGGAGCTTTATAAGCTCGTCGATGACGTTCGAGCTCGCATGGAGGAACATGGTCTATTGTCAACACAAGCGAATCCAGATAACATAGTGGTTGATGTAGTCGGGTATGGCCACATGGGAGATTCCAACTTACACCTGAACGTGCCCGTAAGGGGATACGACAAAAGAGTTGAGAATGTACTGGAGCCATTTGTTTACGAATGGATCCAAAAGAGAAGAGGAAGCATCAGTGCAGAACATGGGCTAGGTGTAGCCAAGCGTGAATTTGTGCAATACTCTCGAGGCCCCATCGAGTTGGGTGTTATGCAGAGTTTGAAAAAATTATTTGATCCTAATGGGATTATGAATCCATACAAGTATATCAAATCATGAACCTGATATAAGTTAGCACTACACGACGAGGATTTATTATTTCCGGAGTCTTCCACATATTTGATGTAATGGATATACTTATATAATCATGAATTGTGGTACCTACTTTTGCGATACACATGATACATCAAATTATTACTGGATATATTGATTCCGTTCCTGGGGGAACCGCGTTTAGACAGTTGTCATCCGCTCATCAAAAAACAAATAAAGAGTTAGTGTATCATACTAGACAAATTAAGTTTTCGATACGTTAGCCAATCTTTGTAGCCCTGGCGAGCTCCGTTTTTTGCATGTGTTTTTCGTATCTGACAACTACTTACTGGCCGATGGTGTTAAGTAAAGGTGTGTCCTTGTAATGCTAGAAATGCTGCAAACCAACACCTCAGCGAAATCTATACTCGTGAATAGTTGCAGTGCCTGACATCCTGACCATTCACCATTCATCCAAAGAGTTACAATTGGTAGTCTAGCGTGCCATCAAAGGAAGAACTGGGTGAAATACTCAACCAAACACTCCTACATAATGTACTTTATACATGGTGCAGATTTGTTTTACAAATTACATCGTTCTGCTTCCAACACACATCCAGAGGAGAGGCACAGAAACAGAGCCAGTCAAACAAACACCAAGTTTAAGCATGTTACGAATAGGTCCCAAAACAAATGGAGAAAAATCACTGATATTTGCAAAGTTTTTCATAATTGATAATACCGGGATTGAATAAAAGCACGTAACGCCTGCATGTCACCCCAAAAATAAAAGCTCACCTAGTATGCTATCCATTCGAATTAACCTCGCCAGCAGCCGTGTATGCTCTTATACTTCGGCCTGCTCAATAATTACTGGGCCTTCAATCCCAGCGTGCGACTGTTAGGGCTAACCTTTACCTACTGGTTCCATTCGCTCCTCCGTACCATCGCTAAAACTCTTTATGAATGTTTATGTTCGGGTAGAACCATCCATCTCTGTGACAAGTCGTCTGTCTGAAAGCAAATGCACCAATTTCGGCTTGTCTATACCAGTATTTTTCAGGGACAACGACGAATATTGATCGAGACTCTCAAATAATCGATATGCATCCAATTCTGTCATACTCTCCACCTCTTCTGCTCGAGCTCCTGGATTCTGGGAGTGCAACACCAGCGCCTCTGCCGCTTCGTTCTGGAGCACATCTAATCTTTTAGGTATTTCAAGCCCGCTCAATGTCCGAGATATAGATGATGCAAACGTTGATGGTGGAAGTACTAGTAAATCCCGTACGTTCCTAACAGGGGCAATTGTTTCTGCATTCCTTGACCCCGTTTGAGCATTCGTTGTGGTGCTACCAGTATTGCTGGATGACTTTTGCAATACGGGCATGGCACTTCCACCGCTACCACTACCACTACTACCATCTTTACCGTCCCGAGTATTCTCTTGTAATCTATGTACTTCTCCGATTACGTTAGAATCAGAAGCAGCGTGAGGTCCTGGGCCACCGGCGACAACATCAGAATCTTCAATAACCCAATCGCGGGCATTAGGAGGAGCGACCGTAGAGGGAAGACCAATTAATGAATGGAGAAATGTAGCGATTTGCATATCGGTAAAGCGACGCACGGTTTCGAAGAAGCGACGTGATGGTGGTGGCGATGTTGAAGACGCGGTACCGGAATTATCGTTTGGTGTTGAGCCAGACATTAAAAATATTGTTGTTCAATTTTAATATGAAAGTACGGGAGTAAGGATGTGTTGTCTGTTGAAGACAGCTTAATCGGCAAAGTTGTGGATTTGCTATGTAGAACGTGGGCTAAATATGGAGTATCAGCAGCTGAGCTGAACGTGGCAGTGAAGCCTGAGGATCTGTTGGGAGTTCGATATTAAGTGCTTACCTAGTACACAGGTAGTATGATGTGCATACTAGTGCAGATGTCTACTATTACTGTACATACGTAGAGCACTTAGGATCCAAGATGAGGTAATGTGGCGCCTGTCTAATTCTGTGTGCTTAGCTAGCCGCAACCGTGAAGTTAATAGCCCCGTACAATGCGTTTTATGATCCAGATCATCCAAGGTGGGATTCTGAGTCAGCAGGCAACCATCTGGAGATCATAAAACTCGTTTTTATGATATGGAGTTTGCAACGCCCCAACACCCAACTAAGAACACATACACTGGGAATATTTTGAGAAAACGATAGTACAGATGGCATACTACACTGTGGTAGAAAAATTGAGGGCTGTGGCCGCTTTTCGACGGCACAAAGATATGCTGGAAACGCAGAACTTTGACCCATGTAGATCATAAGTTTTTTTGCCACCAGCGCGGATAATCTAGATCATAAACGCAAGGTGCCTAATAATAAATTATGTAGGTGCAATCAGAATCGGTACAATTCCTTGGTCAGTGCAACCAAGCATGCGTCCATGCAAACATCAACTGTTGGTATCTGTTTTACCGATGTGTCTGGGAGATTTAAACAGTTAACCCCAGATTTCTGCTCCAAGTGTCCGAAAGAACGATCGTATTGGGACATATATTCTAGAATATCTACATCTTTTCCTGTCCAATTATGCTATTGGCTGATTGAACACCATCAGTCATGGTTTTACATGCATGCTTAGCCACATGGTAGCGCCATATTTCCTTAGTTCCTACTCTAGGGCGTGGAGAAGATGACATCGTGGCTCAGCGAGCAAAGTGCCAAGCTCAAAGACTAAAAGAGCCAGGACGCACAGACCAGCAATCACTTCACCAGCAGCTCTCACATCACCCACATCCTATCAATCAAATATGCCTTCTGACGATCTCCCTTCCTCACTCTCATCCTCATATGAGATTCCGTCAGCATCGTTCGACGACAATCCTGAACCAGAATGCCCCTCTCCTGATCGTCTCATTCTGTATAAATCACCGACAACTCTATCAATCATCCGTACAGCCGCGATTAACTTATTTCTTCCTTTTGTCAATGGATTAATGCTAGGTTTTGGTGAGTTGTTTGCTCACGAGTTAGCATTTCGATGGGGCTGGCAAACAACTAGGGTGAGTTTAATACCTAAAGCACGGTCATCAGGAAGTCGTTCTGAAATCTATATAGATTTTTCCAGAAACAAGATTGCATAGCCGACGGCCTGTAGGCCCTGGTATTGAGATGCGGGATGGAAATAATGCAAAACGAGTGGTTAGAGCGTCAGCAGTAGGGTTGGAAGATTTGACGAGCTTGGAGTAGATGAACTTATGAGTTGGGGCTAGTGTGAACTCAGATATCAGCTTGTGCATGACCTAATAAGTACGCCCGGCAGTACTTTCTGTGCGACAGCTATCACAGAGGTTGCCTCTCAATCAGTGCTCTGTATAAACTAAAAGTATAAATACAGAGATCTGTTGAAAATCCAAGAGAAAGACCAAAATTACGCCCGAAGTCTATCCAGCAGGCCCCAATATTTACACTTAATAAGGAGAGTCTAACACATAAAACATAAATATACAACCTACTTCAGCCGACGTCGTCGAGCACGTTCTAATTCGGCTTGCTTCTTCTCGTCTTCTAATCGCTGTTTCCTTTTCTGTTCGTACGCTTTATGCTTGCTCTCTTTAGTCCTCTCTGTTGCCTTTTGACAGTCAGCACAAAGATTCAAACACGGAAAACAAAATAAATACCCGTTCTGTGTATTTCTTCCAGCTCCAACCTGTACTCTCATCGTCCTTTCCGCCGGTTATGCGGTCTAAAAGACCACCCTGCCCACCAAATTGTTTATTTGAAACTGGAGTCGACTGGTTTGAAACAACCTCAGAAACCATATTCAAACCACTCACAGAATTTCCAAGAGCTAGGGGATTCTGAACAGGCTTGGGGTTCAGGGGGTACATGCCCATCCAATCACGAAATTTAGAGGATCTCAGCAAAACTGCCTGCGCGACACCAACACCCGTACTGCAAAAAATGTACCAACACAATCCAGCAGGCCATGCATGTGTGAATGCGAATGAAACACAGGGTACAACTACCATGAGCCCCCTTTTCACTGTCCTGGACATATTATTGGCACCTGCTTCTCCGCCGATCTAAAATAGTTAGTGTTTTACTCAAGTCATGTCCATGCGAGGGCTCGCCTTACTCCAAACTGCAGTGCAATCAGTGCAGAAGTAGCTACGGGGAGTGCAAGATTAGGGTCTGTGGCAGCCATGTTGGTAAACCACGCAATGCCTTCGTTTGTAAAGGCCGGCACAGGCAAATCTGCCATTTCTCTAAGATTCCGATAAAATCCATAGAATATGGGGATCTGTGTAACAGGAAATAAAAGCCATAGGCGATTAACCCCAGATTTTGAAAGAACATCTTTGACCTCCTGTTGAGCCTGTGCAAACCCAATCTGATCGCCCTGGCTCTGGAGCGCTTTCGCTTTCTTCATGATGGGGGACAGCAGTGGGGTCACCTCCTTCATTTTTGCAGCATTGGACGACATTGAACAATAAAATGGAAACATGAGACCTCGAACCATCAAAACCGAGAGTGCAATAGTACCCCACCATGGAGTACCAGAAAAGGCATGGACAGCCTCAAGCATCGTTTGAATCAATCCAGAAGTGCCCCACCCCATGTCAATTCCAAGGCTTGAAAGATAGCCAATGTCTCCTGGTCCAAGAACATTGGCGGCCTCTAGGAGATGATCGGGGGTGTCGACTGTGCTCACTGGTAAAGTAGGTGTACTCTCGGTTAAGGTCGAGGTAGAATTAAATCGAAGTAAGGTTTGATGTGAGATAATTGATGCCTTTATATAACATCGTGGATTTTTTGGGGTACTGAATATTACTGTCCGAGCATTTCGGGACTGTAAGACTACGATCAGTTCCTTTCTGAACGTGGTGGTATTATGTCTGCCTGTACCTGGCTAGATATGTGAAGAGCCCGCCTTTGTGCAGCCATTTGAGTTATGACAGAGAGGCCATTCCTCGGTGCAATCCTTGAAGCCAACATCCGTGGTAAAGAGAGGGGAAGCGGGCACGAGCTCTGAGCAGCACCACTGGTGATTGGACTCAGAAGCACTTCGGAGTTGAATTCGTCAAAATAAAATCCTGTCGAAGAGTCCTTGAGACTTGGCACTACCGGGGTTAATAAAATCTTGGCAACTTGGTATTATTTTTTGTTTGCATGACAGCATCTGATCCAGAACTAGGTGAATTGCTCGCTGACAAGCAGCGCCTCACACTAAGTAAGTGAACTTTAGACAGAGCTGGAAAGCTTCCCAAACTTTGGTTATCGCCATCATCCTGAATTTGATCAGTACCCCTCTCCCTTAAATCTTAAATCCACCCCTCGACTTCATATCAACTACTGGCTACAGCTATGTCCGATAATCAAGACGCTCTTGTTTTGAGCTTCTGTGAGGTTACTGGAGCCGAAGCTCAAGCGGTTTGACTTCCTTTTCTTCACAGCTTTTTTCATCTATAGCAAACCAGAGTTCGTTAGTGACACCTAAGTTTTGATTACTGACCGTTTCTAGGCCCGTCACTTTCTAGAAGCTTCAAATTGGAACCTTGAGGTATGAATGCTGAGCCAGCATACTCCACACAGTCCCCGCCTTCATTTAGATCATCGCAAAAAGCACCATTACTAAGACATGTGAACAGAGTGCCACCGCACAGTTCTACGAAAGCAACGATGATTTAGACCGGCGGGGTGATGAGATGGATGAAGACGATGATGATTTCGAGCAACACATCGAGCAATCGTCCCACGCACCAAGTACTTCGGCAGCAAAACCCAACATCAAACCTAGGTAATGACCACAATTTTATGCGCCTGTGAAGTTATTAATGGCTTATACTACAAAAGGTCAAATATTTCAACTCTCCGTGATCTTGGAAAGGACAACGAAGACGACGATGATGAAGACGCCGATAAAAAGAAGCAAGATTTCTTTGCCGGAGGTGAAAAATCGTAAGTATTTTTACGAATACGAATATTTTAAGGTTCTAACGATCACAATAAATAGTGGCTTAGCTGTACAGGATCCTAACGCGGTTGGTGGTGCTGGACGAGGTAATAATTTGATCAACGACATTCTACGGCGTGCTGCTGAGTAAACCATCCTATCTAAAACATGCGTTTCAGTTCTAAAAAGAATTAGAGGTGGCCAACGTCGTCGGACCGAAGAAGAGACTGTGAGCACTACTCCACGGCCTCGCTTTACTGGATCCGGTCACACTCTTGGAAGCGATAGTACTGAATCCATCAGGATCCCTGATCCATCCGCGTCTACTTCTTCCGAAGCTGCCCCCCGTGGTAGCGTAACTCGTGCCTTGACTTTCTGGCGTGATGGATTTAGCGTAGAGGATGGGCCCCTGATGCGTTACGAAGACCCTGCAAACGCAGAGATTCTTCAGGCGATAGAGAATGGACGGGCACCGTTAAGCCTCATGAATGTTGAGCCTGGACAAGCTGCTGATGTCAATGTATTCAAACGTCTGGATGAAGATTACATTCCTCCTAAGAAGAAGTTCAAGCCGTTCTCTGGCCAAGGACAGAGACTAGGATCGGTTACCCCGGGTGAATCTTCTTCTTCGGCACCCATCGTTCCCGTACTCGCAACTCCTCAGGCTAGTGCACCTACAACATCAAATGCACCTTCAGTCAGTATTGACACGTCTTCTCCTGTTACAAACCTTCAGATCAGACTTGGGGATGGGGCAAGATTAGTTAGCAGATTTAACCACACGCATACAGTTGACGATGTTTACAATTTTGTGAATGCCTCAAGTGTTGCCAGTCAGAGTAGGGCTTATGTATTACAGACAACCTTCCCTAATAGAGAGTTAAAGGACTTGGGTCAGACTCTGAAGGAGGCAGGTTTGATCAATGCTGTCGTGGTACAAAAATGGTTATCGTAAGACTGGGTGTGCGCATAACTAGTTTTGAATGTTGCAAATAAAAGTAAACTTAAGCACTCGTATTAAGCCTCTTGAAGGCGTTTTTACGGTTGCTTTTGTGTTTGGGCGTCACTATCACGGCATGTGTATTTTTATATGGAACTTCATATGTGATAGGAGGTTTTGATACTATATTTGAGATTTATAGGGTCACAGCTGCTTATGCTTCATAGTATACATACCTGCGATTCGTGTTTTGGTATCATACATTAGCGTGCTGCACCACAACAACAAAATATAATCTCATATTGACTTCTACCGAAACAACCGTCCCACGCCTCCTCCCAACCCCGCGCCTACCCCAGGTCCTCCGCCGTCAGCTCCTGGGCTACCGCCACCCACGACCCCCCTAAACCCAACGGCACCCTGCATCTCAATCTTGTATCTCCTCCAAGCCTCTCTCAAATGGTCGGGTTGCAATGGTCCATCATGGCCCCAAACTTTTTGTATCTGTAATGCCAACTCTATAATTTCCCCACTAAACACCTTCGAAAACCCGCAGATTACAGTACCAACATTTTGAGTTACTGATTGCGACAGAACCTGGTTTGCCAACTAATAATCCATGCATTAATGAACAAACAAATGGAATAATCAGGCAGTAATGAGAAAGCCACGTACCTTTTTGACAGCAGCTTTATTCAAGTTTGCCCGCCTGAACGCTTCATACCGCTGGTTCTGTTCGTCGTCAAAGGCTTCTAGTAATATAGCCATTTTCCGTTTCTCGGCGTCGTCTTCCTCAAACCCCCCCAAACCGCCGTCGGCCAGTACTGTTTCTGTTCCGTAATCATCCCTGCCCTCGTCTTCCTCGTCTTCTAATGTTGCCCCTCCAACACCAACACCACCGCCATTCGCCGTAACACTTTCATTTTCGCGATTTCTGCCGCCTAAACCTGATGCAATGGATGCAATTGAGGGAGACCCAGGGTCTAGGTACTGAGTGCCAGACTCAGGAGGTGGGAAGGATGTTTGGCGAAGCGGGTGTACGGAAGAATTCTTGCGTGATGGTGGATGTTTAGGTTTTTTCGTAGCTGGTCCTTGCTGAACAGTGAGAGATATTCTCCTTTTAGGGTTGCCTGTGGTAACTGACGAAGGTGGTGAGGTTGCGGGTGGCGAAGACATTTTAAGGTAGTATGCAAGATTGTAGACAATAGCTTTAGACCGATGTTGGAGAAACGCTTGGCTTGGATCGCCAAGTCTGGAATCCGCTTGATGTCGGGATAGCGGAATGAAAAAGTTACTCAAAGCGTGTTGGTATGTGACGCGACGAGAAGTACGGAGGTACAGCTCCAGCCTAGAGGTCTCCCCGACCCGAGAGATTTACCTTACTACAGTAGCGTATGAGTAGTCTAGGGGGCTAACAGGGCTGGACTATATTTTGTTTGACGGTCGGCTGGCATATGGAAGGCTAATAAACTGATAATAAAATAGGGGTAATCAAAGTTGCGGATCGGATTTTTGTCGGATTTTAGCACGTCTGGGCATCAACGCTGATTGGTTGCAAACACTAGGTCCTGTGGTTGAAGTCGAACAAGATCCGTCAACCAAAATCTGTGTCGGCCGTCAGTATTCGAGAAAGTTATACCTATTAGAGCATTAGAGGTGATCACTAAAGCCTCGGCGTCGCATGTCTCGGCGCTATCGGTCTCGGCATTTTTCGTCTGGAATTTTTTCTCATCACCAATTCTTCAGCAAAGTTCTCTCAAATTTATCACCAACATCTCGGCGTCCGTCTCGGCGTTTTCCGACCGGAATTATCTCATCGCCCTTTCCCTCATCACCAGCTCAGCTACAAAGGTCTCTCCAAGTTGTTCACCTAAACCTCGGCGTGCGTCTCGGCGTTTTCCGACCGGAATTATCCCATTGCTCTTTCTCTCATCACCAGTCCAGCTACAAAGTTCACCGGAGGTTATCCATCTGAACCTCGGCGTCTGTCTCGGCGTTTTTCGTCCGGAATTTCCTAACAGGATGTCTACTACTCCTGTCAAACCTTACACTTTTGATACAATCCTGTCACAAAGCGAGACTCCCAGCCAGACAGGCCCGGCGCCGAGGAAATTCGTTCTACCATCGCCGAGCCAGGAAGCGAACTTTGGTCCACCGCCTTCACAATTCCAGTCTTCCCCTCTACAGTCGGCTCAATACCAATGGTCTCAACAGAACCATGTGCCCCTCTATGCGCCATACCAAGTACCTTTATATCCTACACATGCTGGTACCCCAAGCCAGAGTTCCAGCTTTAGTCAAGTGGAGGTTATAGCTCATGTTCCCGAGATGACAACTCCAACAAAATCAACAGCGGGCCGGGCTGGAGCAAAAGCCGGGCCGGGACCTAGGAAAACTACCAAAATTGAGAAAAAAGGTTACGTTCCGAACTGGACAACAGAGGAACGCGAGCAGCTCCTCGGTTGGTTGAGCGAGGACTTGACCAACTACGAATTGTGGAAAACCAAGCAAATCAGGATAGCGGAACAATTGTCTGAGGATTTGTTTCAAGGTGTGCGTAGTGCAAGCGCTATTAAGAATCAATGGGACCTGATGAAGGCAAAATATACAAAAGCTAAGGAGCGGCTTTCTGCAACTGGGGAGGGGCAGCGAGAGGATGAGGATAAGTGGACTAGCATCCGCAAAACATGGCTAGATCACGAGTGTCCCTATTATGAGGAGATGGATGATATACTGCGTAGGGATAAATCTTTTACCCCCTTCTATGTGTCGGAGTCTGGAGCTATAAAAGGCTCACATACCATAATTGAAGGGGAAGTTGTTGATCTTAACTCAAGTAGCGATGACGAGTATGATCTCCATCCACCTGCTGGGGGGAAAAAACAGCCACTAAGACGTGGAGAGACCGTATCCAATGCTGCCGGCAGTGAAAGCAAAAGAGCAATTAAAAAAACCAAGTTGACCGGCCCGGAGGCTGCTATTAAGAGCTTTCACGATACTACAATCAGCCTAGACAAAGAAAGGCTACAGTACGAGAAGGATAGAGATGAACAAGATCGCCGGTTTGCTAGAGAAAAAGACGAGAGGTTTCATGAACGCGAAATGCGCAGATTACAGCTTCAAGAACAAGAGTATGAGCTACGTTTGGAGATATTCAAACATGAGATGGAAAAATTAAGGCATAGATAAAAGTACTTAATGCACACTAGCTTCGTTATGTATGATACTCATGTACTGTAATAAGGTTTCCCGTAATCTATCCTTTGTTGCCGGTGTTCTTTTGTTGGTGCCGCCGATACAGACGTTCGATCTTTGAATATCTTCTACTAGACGTTGATGTTTTGTAGCCATCTGTATATCTTCTTCTACATCCCAATCCAGTTCGTCGGCCTCCAATAACATGTTATGAAGAATACAGGCTACCTCAAACCATTTTACAACAGACGCGTGTGACGCTTGATCAACAATTCGTATAGCTACGTTGGTTATAGACGGGAACCGTGATTTTAGGGCACCAAATACATGCTCGATAACGGTTCTTCTAGAACTAAGAGTCGCATTGAATTGACGACATTCAGGCGTATTAGCCCGCGGTTTCTTAAATGGCGTAATCATTGTATTTGAGACTGTATATGCAGAATCTCCAATCAAATATTCACCGGGCTCAAAATAGTCTGCTGGTTTGATTGATAACTGAGAAGAACCAAATACTCGCGCGTCGTGCACAGCTGACGTATCACCGGCCCGTACGTATATAATTCTTCTTTGATCTGTACATACAACCATTGCATTCAATGCGTACGTGCTTTTCCTGTTAAAATAATAGAACCAATCGGTTAAAGGAGCGTATTGTAGCGTGATAAAAGTACCATCAATGAAACCTACACAGCCAGAAAACACCCCGCGGGAAGCAGCGCTCACCCGCTGCTTGTGGGCTCCGCGCTCTTGTTCTCCTGGCCATCGTACATATTTTTCTTTCAAAGACAAAATTGCGATAAGAACTCGTTTACTGAATGTTTGCACAGAACCTTCGGAAGTTCCTGTCAAAGTCGCTACACGAAGAAGCGTATCACCTTGGTTTTTCCCACCCAAGCGGAACAAAAATATTGCCAACTGATACCGGACCGGAGTCTGTGGATTATTAGATCTGTTCGAGAATACTGGATGATTCTCTATAAGTTGAAGCACACGAGCAAAGGACTGTGTAGACATCCTAAAATGTGCTCGGAACACTCTTGGATTTTCAAACCAACTCTGATGAAACCATTTTTCAACTGTCACGGCTTTTTCCAAACAGGAGATTAAACCTCGAGGCACCCAGTAACGTATCTTGGTAAGGTCAGACATCAACAAGCCATCATAGAACCTAGTTCCTGATGGTAGTAATCTCATTGATTGGCTATTGTATGAAGTCTCGGTATCCTCTTCATCATAGTAACGACGTGCTCGCAATTTATGTTTACCTCCAGTGCCCATAGCCATACCATACTCCTGCCGCAGCCGTAGTTCTTTTAGCACTCTCGACCGCTGTGTAGTACGAGGCATAGCTGAAGAGGAATGCACGCCGAGGCGTACGCTGCCGAGCCGATCGAACGACGCCGAGATTCCGAGGATTTTGAGGAAGAACCGCTGAAAAGAGCACTGTAGAGATGTCAGAACTTGTGCTATCATGGAGCAAATAGATTGAAAGAATACCTAGGTGACGCCGAGGCGTACGCCGCCGAGCCGATCGAACGACGCCGAGATTCCGAGGATTTTGAAGAAGAACTGCTGAAAAGAGCACTGTAGCGATGTCAGAACTTGTGCTATGATGGAGTAAATAGAATCAAAGAATACCGAAGTGACGCCGAGGCGTGCCTTGCCGAGCCGATCGAACGACGCCGAGATTCCGGAGATTTTGAAGAAAAACTGGTGATGAAAGCACTGTAGCAAAGAGAAACCTCCAGTGGTGATGGAAAAACTGAGAAAATGCGAAAAAATGCGAGAGGAACGCCGAGGAAAATAACCCCTCACAGCCAAGAAGTACTAGCAATCCGACAACTCTTGTCGACAACTCTCCTCGACAACTCCCCTCAAAGTTGCGGACCAAAACTGGTTTGGTGTCATAGGCCGACAAAAATCCGATCCGCAACTTTGATTACCCCTAATCTTCAGTCGGATGCTTAACGGAACGCACTACTATGGCAGTTTACATAACCAGTATTATATACATCTCTGCAAAAAAAATATCCGAGCTGGTTGGCGCCAGAACCGGGTCAGCCCCCCCGAGTTTACAATACCATCGGGATCATTTGTAGAGAAAGAATCTTGATCAGCATCTTTCAGGCTGTGCATTTTACGAAACAAAAGTATGACTTGCAGATGAAGTTTTCCACAGCTGACAGTCAACTCTGCCTCCACATATCCGACTAATCAAAGGGCCATGATAAGAATAAAAGTACATAAAGGGGTATTAGTACTGAACAAATTATGATTTGTTTGTGCGGTCTTTTCTGCAATAATGATTTGGTGTAAAGGGCTATATACCTATATACATAGGGAAGAACAATATATATACAGAAATCACACAAGTTTGCATGAGTAGTGTGTTCTCACAATTTACTCAGTGGTACACAATTTTAGTGCAGGTTTGATAAGTTAATCAGTTTTGATACAAGAGATATATTGGGCAAATTTCACAACAGCGGTAAATAGGGTGATTGAGAGTATTGCTGAAGCAACCGTAACTCAGGTCACAACGTGATACAACAACAACTTGAATCCCTATTTTGAGGCTGTGGAAAAACACGATGGTATTATGATTGCTACCACAGCAACGATAGAAGTCACGATGATTGTCTGTATCATATACTACGCCTTCTTCCAAAGCGGTCTCTGAGTTAAACTGGTAATTTCACTAGGTTCATAACAATCAAAAGTAGATAAGTCTAGGAACCTGGATAAGTTAGTATGGAAGCTCTTGGTAACCTACTTGAGTCAAATAATGTTAACTCTCGGATGCAAATATGGTGCCAGAAAATAACTTTACCTTGTGAACAATCAATCAATGAAATAAATGATATGCATGTCGGGCAAACAACTTCTATTATTTATGCCGTGAATTAGAGATTATTTTTGCTGGGTAAAATTTTGTATCTGAAATCATTTGGGAAAGGATGCCAACAAGTAACACTCGGGTGTCATTTCATACCAGTATATGGTGTAGTGCTATAATGTGTCACATACTATGCCTGTTTTTGGTTCAAGTTGCAGTGTAGGCGGTATTTCTTTCCAGTAGCTCAAAGAAGTCATTGATACTGATGCCTGACTTATATATCCATCTAGGATTTCCGGTAACTTATTTGTGGTTAATCTAAAACATGCGGTAAAGATATTGTATTTGAGCGGTAACTTTATTATTTGATAGAGTTAACAAAAATTTTCTGCAATATCACTGATTAGCTGATATTTTACTGCCAATACTTTATTGTAAGACCTTCGAATGTACCACAGAGCGATATACAGCTACTATTGCCTATTGCTGCTAATGCCAAACAACATACAATGCATTGTATGATACGACATTGTGCATAACTAACCAGCTGCACATGGCACTTTACATTCACTTCTATAATGGAAACAAATTACACATAAAATGTTATGATACGGATACTATTTATTGGAGATTATACTAGCACCTACCATAATATCATGATTTAAAAGATCATTACATTTATCTATATTACCTCAGAAGACTGTTATGGTTTGGATTTAATTTAGTTTATAAGGCTTGGTGAAAATGATTAATGATCCATATGCCACAAGATAAGACCGGCTACTAAGCAACATACTGCCTTGTATCACAACAAAATATGAAGACCATACAACAAATATTTCATTAGAAAATTGCACATTCATGATTGTTACCTCGAATAGCTCTAATATTTTATAAAAAATTCTTGCCCAATGTAAAATCTAGCATGCTATTTAGAGTTGTACTAGCCATAATCGTTGATAAGAGGCGGCATAATGATTGATATTTTTGAACCATAGAGATGAATTGGAGATGTATATGTTCACTGCTATATGTTACATTTCGAATCAGCCGTGTAAACACTTATAGTACAGCTTACTATCCTAAATTATGACGTTGACTTAATGCCAATGATTTCATAATATTTTTTTCTTACAAGATACCATAATGTTGATTTGCGTCACCGTTGCATGGAGTCAGCTTATATCAATAAAGTTAAGGTTATTTGTTATTATTTTTGGGTACAATGCACAATAGTATCATGAGTGTAGCTGGCCCACCCTTACAAGTACCAAAAAAACTAACTATAACAGACATCTAATAATTATCATTTTGAAGTATCTGTGCTTCCAGATAACAGCCTTGGGGTAGACTCTTAACCAATCTTGATCTTTGTATGTATTAGTGTTTCGATCTTTTACCCAGTCACTAATAACCTTTTGCAATAACATAAAAGTTTGTTCAGGTATTGGATAAAAATGAATATTTTTTGTAAAGTGCTCAAGCAAATAGTCCATACCTCTTGACAAGAAATCATTGTGCAGCATAATAATAATGAACTGTAATTGTACTACAAGCAGGATGTTGTTTGTCAGTTTGTTACCCATAGTAATTTGTGGTACAATCTTGATGGAATCTGACAGTTTTACAAAATGCCGACATAACGACGTCATGCTGAGATTTGTAGCAGTGTCATGAACTAACCCGGCTTCAACCTGAACAAAGAGCCTCCAGACCCTGTCTACTACCGGCACCAGCACCGCTACCAGCCTCAATAGATTCACATACACCTGACCTTGACTGAACAGCAGTTTCAACTGTTGTTTGCTTTCTTATGCTATCTCGTCTGCCTTGCCTCAGCCTTGCCTTCCACTTGGTAGCCTCGCGTACCAACAGCTTCCATCCCTGTTGCCACGCACAGCCGCCTTGCATGGAATCTTCCAGTAATCCACGGAATCCTCAAGTGACATTAGTCACTTGAGGCTGCGCAATGCTCACTACTTGTTTGTATTGTCTTCTATTATGTTCCATTGCCCTATTGATTTGTAATTTATCTTTTATATTGTTCCGGTTGTTTCTACGGCCTTCTATGTGACTCATGTCTTTAGTCTTTTGTATAACGCGTGTTTTGTATATAAGGACAGTCACTGTCCTCTTTTGCTGTTTCTTCTTTGCACAACAACTTGTCTCTTGTACTTACTTATAACTTAAGAATACAATCTACTTTTACCAGCACTCTCTTCTCCTCCTTGGCGGTGGCCCCGATAGCCCTTCCTTGTATATACCCCTAGACTAGTCTCAACCTGTCTCTCGTAACCCTACACGCTGTACTCATTGACGCGTCTGATACGTGGTGAACACAAGCAGCTATGATAGCACGGCTGCTGTCAGAACAGTGATCAAACCAACAAATTACAATCATCAACTAAATGGATTATAAAAACATGAACTGTGAACAAATTTCTTCAAATCAACTTTAATAATGAGGCTGTCTTTTTCAAGATGTATGTTTGTATCAATCATGCAAAGTCAACCATCTTTTATTAAAACATTATGCCAGGTAACAAATGAATCTATTTTTATTCCAGTTGTGTGCTTCAATGCAATTTGAATGTAAAATAGACGGCTTTGTTTGCTTTGTCGAAACACAAACATATGCTGAGGATGCAATAAGCAGATTTAGCAAAAACTTCAATATGACGTGATCCAGCCTATTGCTAAGAGTAAACCTGAAAGATTGCTTCTTGTCCACAAGGACATTTAGCAACTTTTGGGTTAGGCGATGTTTCAAGGCGCGGCACATCTCTTTAAGTCTGTTAGCTAGATAATAGGCTCAAGTGAAAGCCAAGTTGGACACACTGCACTCACCAAAAGACGTGCCAGTCCTAATCCAGCTAGAATATCAGACGATAGCGCTTTGAAAACTTCAAATATTTATCCTGTAAGTTTACTTCCTGTGATGTCCAAATTGTAACCCTGGAACCTACTAGTTATAGGATAGCATACCGTGTACTTTCGTTTAAGTCGGCACAACACTAGAGGCCATGGATAGAAACAACTTTGTCTCATTGGACAGTTGCCACACTTTACTCAATGGCTACGAATCAACAGAGTGGGTTTCACGTTAGCTTAGTGTTGGCTTAACTGGAGATTTTACGGTGATAACACCCGAAGTCCCTTCCTAAACTGTTTGCTAAATCCGCCTAATAAGTTTGCCATCTAGATCATTAGTTTTTTCCCTATTGGAGCGAATGATCTGGATGATCAAGCGGAAGGTATCTAGTTGCTGGAGTGCCTTCTCTGAAGCATGCTAGCCTAAAAGCTATTTGGCCGGTGTCCGTCAAGGTGCGGCTCAATATCCACAAAGGCGTGGTCACACACGGGAACGTGGGGAAACTCGGAACGTTGCCGGTTCGTATGCAGGGATAGTGCTTCTGTGTGGTGGGGGAGGGGGGCTTTGGACGGGCTGCACATTGACCTGAGCCACCCTAGTTAGGGCCACCGGTGCGGAAAACGGACCGCCGATCCGGCTATTCTGGCAAATAACAGGTGCAGTGAGCCATGGTTCATTGGGACTTAACTTAGTAACACTCGTAGTAGCTCAAGGAAGGATAATAGTTCAGTTTTAAATATACTTTGAGTACGAAGAGATTCTTAAAGGTTGTCCAGATGAAAGGTGCCACGAACGTAGCTAAGTCTTCGTATGGTTGGCACCCTTATCGTGCAAGAGTCTGGATCTGCATAAGGCCGTTGACTATAGTGCTGGAATAAGCAACTCTATAGCAACTATTCGGCTGGCAGCTAGCAGTGCGCAAGCAGTCCCCCCATTCCCCAAGAAATTTTCCAAGTGAGAGCTTGATCGGCCCCCTACCTACCGCTCGGTGAATTGCAGTAGCTCTTTTCCCACTAGGTACCGTCAAGTTTTTAATCCTCTAGTCCAACCAGCCGGAACCATGGAAGAAGCCGGTGCAGGTGGCGGATTGACAACCTATATTACACCCTTCGCACCCCACCTTCGGTGAATCAACCTTTTCTGTGGGCTTCTAGTTGTTGCTTGGATTCCTGCTACGTTGGGTTCTGATTTCTACAGAACCAGGTAGAGCAGACGGTTAGAATGACGACTTCTAATCCACCTTCGGTAGCACCAAAGAAAGGCTTTCCCGTCCAGCAATTGTTTATTTTAGGTACTATCAAGATGCAATTATCCAACATAAACTTCTGAAAGCTAATTGCCCTTCTGTGTGCTTTAGCGTTATGTAGAATTTGCGAACCTATATCTTTTACGTCAATATTCCCGTATATATACCAGATGATAGAAAGTTTTGGAATAGCTGTACGTTTCCCCTCATACACAAACAATATTTTTTAAGACTGTGGCTAATATCAGAGCGTGTAGAAAAGTACAAATGAGATTGGTATCTATGCAGGAATGGTGACATCTGCGTTTGCGCTTGCGGAATTTTCAACCGGCATGATGTGGGGAAGAGTATCAGACAATTATGGAAGAAAACCAGTCCTTATCATTGGACTGGTTGGAACATTGGTCAGTATGGTGGTATTCGGGTTTGCGAAGAGCTTTCCCGTTTGTCTCATAGCCCGAGCTTTGGGAGGGGGATTAAACGGAAATATTGGCGTCATCCAAACAACGGTTGCAGAGCTCGTCCGAGAAAAAGAGCATCAACGTAATTATTGCCCTGCTGCCAATCAAGTATCAATAGTAGCTCTGACACCAGATTTAGCTCGAGCATTTGCAATTATGCCTTTTATATGGTGCCTTGGATCAATTGTGGGCCCGTCACTCGGTGGACTACTGGCTGAGCCGACTCGATTTTATCCTGGAATCTTCCCACCTGGTGGTATTCTTGAAGAGTACCCATTTCTACTTCCGAACTTAGTGGCTTCAATTGTCTTAGTTTTTGGAATTGCGAACGGGGTTCTTTTCCTTGAAGAAACACATGATGTTTTGAAACATAGGAAAGATCATGGGCTGGAAGCCGGAAAAAAGCTGTTGAGACTTCTAGGAATAAAAGGACACCGGGAAGGCAAATACGAGGGACCAGATAGTTATAACTCACCCCCAAATGAGTCGGACCGTCTCTTGGAACCGAATGAGACTATTGCAGGGTATGATTCTGACAGCAGGAGTGGACCTTGTGATCCAAATGTCCACAAAAAAACCGCACCGATAACAAAAGCATTTACTCGTCCTGTCGTTGGCTTGATAATCTCATATGGGATATTGGCATATCACTCAATGGGGTACGAACAGCTCATGCCAGTATTTTTGTCTACACCTCCTTCGAATGAGCCTCCGCAGAACTTCTTCAAATTCACCGGAGGACTTGGAATGAATACCCAAACCATCGGATTCATTTTATCCATGCAAGGAATATTCTCAATGCTAACGCAATTCTTTGTTTTCCCCCCGGTTGCCCGATTCTTTGGAATATTGAATGTCTATCGTTTTTGCATGTTTACTTATCCACTGTCGTATGTTATGGTTCCCTACCTTGACTTTCTACCAAAACATCTTCAGGTCACTGGCATATACGTTACTCTGGCAATCAAGATCATGTACGGAGTACTTTCATATCCATGCAACGCAATTCTTTTAACGAACTCCGCACCTTCATTACTGGTCCTTGGTGCGATTAACGGCATTGCAGCTAGTTGTGCTAGTTTAGCTCGTGCCTTTTCACCAACAATCACAGGTATTATTTACAGTAAAGGATTGGACATAAACGTCGTGGGTCTGGCCTGGTGGGTCAATGCTGGTGTATGTGTGATTGGTGGAGCACAATGTCTCATGATGAAACATGAAGACTTCGAGGGGCATCACACTGAAGAACTAGGGGGTGAGGTAGACGAGGAGGCGGTTGAGCATATTGCCGTTGAAGCACAAGTTGCGCATGAAAGGGCTCCAGTTGGAACAGGGGAGAGTGTGGTGAATGAATATGGACTCGTGATCCAGGCAGTTGAGGGTGAGGTTGCTACATTGTCGGCCAGTTCCAGGTCTCATTATTCTAGCTCTGTCAACAACCACTAATGCAACAGCCGAGGAACCTGCTAAGACTGCGACCGCCAAAAGGTGGCTATTAATGCGTTGAGCGACTTGTTGCGATCCATGTCTGAGTATTATTTTTTAGACCGTTTATGAACCACATACCAATGCGAATGACAGTTTTACACAATACGACAGAAATGTATCTTCTTAGAATGACGATAAGGCATTAAAAGATACTCATTTATAGCATATAAACACTTCATGATACATAAAATAATGTACCATTAAGGTAGTGCCTTGGTGTGATGATTGATGATTCTTGAGATGCACTTAGGGTTGGCTTTACTTTTACTTTTCTTCCCTATAAAGTATTTTACACTATTAATTTTATCTGAACGCCGAATAATCATAAAGAGTTTACCTGTTGTTGTTCACTATCACAGGACTCAATTATTTCGTACCAAGCCGCAAAGTCCCGCTAAACGGTAATCCTGATCCCCGCCCCGTGCTACAATAGAGGTAAGTACGTAGTATTCACATTGTGGTATTTTACTAGTAACTAGCTAGGTGTCCGGGCTAGCTAGGAAAGCACATTCCCGACTGGCAATGATTAATAGCGTCTAAAAAGTCCCAAAAATATGGTCTGGAGAGACGGGTGGAAAGTAAAGATTAGACATACGTTACAAGGGGCCCGCGATCTCGGCGACGTTTCTGGTGGCGAATACTAAAAAAATACATCATAATAGAGGCCGCTTGAAAAAAATAAAAAATTGTGCGGTACGGATAAAGGTCGTACTTGTCCAGCTATTAGCGCACCCGGGGTCATTCTAAGAAATAAACTCTATCGGGTCATCCAGGCCAAACCCCGTGCCGTGAATACTACTAACCGCTAATAAAGTTCGAGTACGACTTAAAGCTGTTGAAACTAATACATCGACTTAAAACATCCTTCAGGCCTTGCATAGCGGATAAATCTGTGCAGGGCCAACATATGTTTATACACAACTACAACCAAAATGCACTGCTCCTCAAGCTGCCTATTTTAACGGTTACCAATATTTCTACCACAGATGCCTGGATCTGTAAGCTCACTTTCACCTATAACGTTCCTATAATCGCGAAGATGTTGATCATAGCGAATAAGGCTGCTATACAAGCATGAATTTTGTGAGCATGCTGTTGTTAAGCCAAGTACGGTAATATAACCAGCAGATGACATTTTCTCCTGATTATTGCTATGATATGTAGCCGCCCTAGCGCTCGTGGCAAAACGAGCTGTTTGCAACTTGCACCATGGGGAATCACTCGGATGCTTCATTTGACTTTACTTAGAAAGTATCACAAAAAGCATACCAATCAGTTCTTACTTATACATCGTATCATGGAATATGTGTAGCTAATTCGAAGTACATTGTGTGTTCCGCAGAGTCTGTGTAGCATCGTAAACAAACCTTGTAAAGTTTGTGATCAACCTTTAATACAAGATTAGGCGTTTCGGCAAATATCCGGAAAATACAATATTCATTCAATAAGTAAACATTTGAACTTGATAAAATGCACGAGTACGGATGGCTTAAAGGTCTGTCATCTGCCAGTCCACCGTCCTTTCCGAATAATTATGCAAGCAAGCTGCTAAATAAGAGCAGGATCGTATTCTCAATGTTGTCCGCGTCAAAACTGCGCAGAGCCAGTAATTAGTAGCCTTTGCAGCATGGAGAATGTAAGTTCAATAATTGGTGCTGGTACAGTATTCTTGAAATTTATCACAATGTGGCCGTGAATCTGCACATTGCCGATGATAAGGCTTGAATCAATTTGACAGAGGATCAAATTAATGCCACCCCGTAAAAGAGCGTTCCTGTGGCGGTTAACTTCTAATGCTTGATCCATCATAGACACAAAGACTACGGGTTAGGGATGCGGCAACGGCTGGGCGCAAGGCAAGGGTTGCAGGCACACAGGCTCCGGGCTGTCGCCAGAGCATCTCATGTGAAACCCCGGCGGGCCGTGTGCAAAGCATGTGTGGTTTTTAGATCCCAACCTATCATTGAATAGTCCTTTTTATCGTAACATAATCAAGGAATATTTAATGATGATGAAGAAGTACTTAATACATATGATGTAGATACTTGTACCACTCCATATTATATTAATAATAAATATGATCTTGCTGGCATTAGTACCAAGTACGTACATGTAAGTATACATTTGAACATGCATGCAATCCCCAGAAGTACTACGTACAGAGTATGACAATATGAGCAAGACCCGGATCTGAAACACCAACGTCCAGCTTCCAGCTTCCAGCTTCCAACTCCAATGACCTGCGACATCAGGCACAGGGGATATAAAAAGACTGGCATGCATGGTTGAGCGTTGCAACCGCCCTTTTGTAAATAACATATGTACATGTGGAAACCATAAAATGACTTCTTCTTATTTATAGGTAGCCATGATTCCCGGCATTTATTCTCCTCACCTGCCCCCCCAATCGGCATATTACTTGTCTAGCTATTTGCCCTCGTGTGGCCATTGGAACACTGCATATATATTAACTACATATAGCAGTGAACAGTATCCAAACCGCCCATCCTTACCATAGTTCAGCTACCCCTTTTTTGGACCTTGAGATCCTCTTGGACGACTTCGAGCTTGCTAGAGAGCGAATGCATTTCTCAATAGCGTATGCTACGGTTATTGCGTTTGGGCTTTCTTCGGTGGTTACGGTCCATGCTAGTAATGATCCATGTGCGGATTTCGCAGCAAAGGTCAGCCAGGGTAGGTACTAGGAACTCACAACGTTCAACCCCTAGAAATATCTGACAGATAATTATTTCCCTATAGTTTATACGGGATATGATAGCACGTTATTCCGGAAGTGTATCAAAAATGTCCCATTCAATGCCAAAAATGCGTTAGACACTATAAAAAATATCCGAAAGCTATTAAGCATGAACACACATGCCATATACTATATTGACCCACCTACACCAGAACTTGAACTAAAGGCATTCGATGTTAATAAAACACTGGCTGATATCGAGTCCAACATCTCTAAGAATGCATATAGCAACAACTGGTCATTCGATCGTGCAGTTGTCCAACTATTTCAGAATTTTCGGGATGAACACACGGTATACGAGCCTGTATGCACCCATGGGTTCATGTTTGTACACCCGTATCCAATTGCAGCGATATCGTCTTCTGCAAATGATCTTCCGGACATATATCATGTTATTCATGATTTCGATTCTGGGGCAGCAACATGGACCAAACCAGTATTAGGGGAGAGAATTACGAAGATAAATGCGAAGGATGTTCATGACTACCTCGGAGATTTCATTCAGAACTCTGCGGAGGAGCTTAACTGGATTGATCCAGATGCCAGATTCAATAACGTGTTTGCTGTATATCCGGGCACTACTGCCCGTGGCCGATTCGCTCACCGTAACATGTGGGATGGAGAAGCTCTGAAGCTGACCTGGAGGAATGGTTCGGAGACAACAGTCAAATTTACCGTCTCGTTTTCAACAGCCATGGTGGATTCTGATGGTCTAATGTTTAAAGACACAGAAACTCTCACGGAATTGTGTTTCGCTGCTGCTGGGTCCAAGCGTAATGGAACAATTGAGAAGCGTGAAGTGTCAAGACGTTCTGACGTTGCTCCCAACGGGTATCCGATTAATCCAGAAGGATATTCTGAAGAATATGCAATGATTACCTACCCCCTACCAAGCGACAACGAAACGGTTGTTCTAGCATTGCGTACATTCACGCCCCAGTTACTTGAAACTAGGGCTTTTGTTAATGCCCAATCCCAATTTCTCAAAACCCAAATTGCGTCATGGAAATTAAAGAAGTACAAGCGTCTCATTATTGATGTAACCAATAACCCAGGCGGAAAGTCGATTATCCCCTACGATGCTTTGAAACAACTGTTTCCTGCGGAAGATGATCACACTACTGTCAATATGCATTACTCCCCTACTACGTGGGCATATCTGCTTGGCCTACCTGGAGAAGACGAAAACACCAATTGGCACAAGCCAGACGGCAGTGAAATCTCCATGGAGGAGCTTCTCAGCCCAGTTGAAAAGGATGGTTCGTACTTCACCAATATGTTACGGGCTGACTATCAAGAAATTGGCGATGAGCTCTATGGGCTTGACGTTGACTCCCACACAGGCGACCCCCCCTTCTCGCCCTCTAATATAGTTATTGTCTCTAATTCGCTCTGCGCTTCTGCCTGCCATTCCTTCGTGGAAATGATGCGAGCACGTAGTGTGCGAGCCATCTCTTACGGTGGGCGTGCCAATAAAACCTCTCCAATGCAAGCTGTAGGTGGTACCAAAGGTGGAAGCGTGGCAGAATACGACTCTGTACAGAGTCGTCTGGATAACGTCGCTCAAAATACGACTGTAGCTGATATAGCCGGTGAGCCCGATAAGTGGCTCTTGGACCCCATGCCCGTCAATGTAAACAGCCTGAAAGTCAACTCCCAGAATATGTTCCGCGTCAACGAGAGCCTGCCACTGATGTTTGTGTACACTCCTGCATGTAGGCGATTCTTCATAACAAAGGATATGATGGACGATGTGCAAAATATGTGGAAACACACGCGCGAAATCGCATGGGATCAGGATGGGAAGGAATCAGATTGCACAAATTACAGGCCAGTTGAAGCGGCGAAGTCAACTGCAAGTGGGAACGCACCAGTAGCGTCCGATGTAGCGTCCGATGGTGAAAATGAGTCCCAAAAAGATAAAGACATCTCTAGTAGTGGTTTTGTGTTAAAACCTGCATACTTTGGCTGGCGAGTGGGGATATCTATTATCGTTTATGTCTATGTTTTAGAGTTTGTTCCATACATGTGAGAAGTGGTTGGCCAGCTACTTACTTGTGTACTATGTACTATATAAATTATCTTACTATAAAAACTACATACTTGTAATCAAAATCAATTTAACTAAAAGTACTCCGTTTGATGTTTTGGCCAGTGGCTGGTCACATGTCCGAACTCCAGAGCCTCAGCCACCCATGTGGCTCAACCAACTCATTTAGCTAAGCTTAGTGCTGCTTGTCATTTCGCTAAACGAGCATACTTGACTACATTGCTTGTTATCTACACCAGTTACTGAGCCTGGTTTGCTACCGGGTCACATTGCACCCGCAAAAGTTATGACTCTCTGGAACAGCGATACCATCAAGGACGTCTCAGAATCGGTCGGAATAGCCAACATCAGCGATGAAGTCGCGAAGAACCTTTCTATGGATGTGGAGTACCGCATCCATCAGGTACTCCAGGAAGCTCTAAAATTCATGCGCCATTCAAAACGGGTTACTCTTGGGACTTCCGATATCACGCATGCTTTGCGCGTGTTGAACATCGAGCCACTTTATGGATATGACTCGTTCCGTCCATTGCGCTTCGGCGAGGCATCGCTGGGACAGGCGCAACCCATATACTATGTTGAGGATGACGAGGTTGATTTCGAGAAGCTAATTAATGCGCCACTGCCTAAAGTTCCTCGGGAGGTTACGTTTACAAGTACGTGGGGGTAAATACTTGCTGTATCAATTGGCTAATAGCGGAGTTTGTTCCAGCCCACTGGCTCGCCATTGACGGAGTACAGCCAGCAGTTCCTCAAAACCCTTCACAATCTGAATTCGCGCGCTTTTCAGAGGCCACCCCCAAGGGCTCTAATGTGACTTCATCGTTGGCCGCAACAGCAGGGAATAGCGACAATTTTGTTCTCCAGCCATTGGTAAAGCATATATTGTCCAAAGAACTTCAATTATACTATGAACGGGTCACGGCCGCAGTCATGGACGAGCAGAACGACACTATACGAGCAGCCGCATTCTCAAGTTTACGTCACGATCCAGGCTTGCATCAACTCCTCCCGTACTTTTTGCAGTTTGTTTCGGAGAAGGTAACTCATAGTCTAAAGAATATGTTTGTACTCCATCAAATGATGGAGCTCACCCATGCGCTTTTAGAGAATGAGACATTCTTCATTGAGCCTTATGTCAGTACTCTAACATCTTGCCACCTTTCAAAGCTCTGACCTTGATTGCACAGGTTGCTTCTATTATACCCCCTATCCTAACATGTCTAATTGGGAAACGATTGGGCGACCCATCTACTACCCATCACTACGCTCTCAGAGACGTTGCAGCCTCGCTCATTGGACTTGTCTGCAAGCGGTTCGGAGATTCCTCCCACACCTTGCGGCCTCGCATCACCAGGACGTGTCTGAAGCACTTTCTGGATCCTTCCAAACCTTTCGGGACCCATTACGGCGCCATCATTGGTCTGGCAACCATAGGAGGCCGCGAAAGCGTGAGAGTTCTAATACTGCCCAACCTGAAGCTTTATGAAAATGTCCTCAAGCCGGAGTTGGAGAACGATTCGCCGAAACAGCGAGACGCTGAGATGGTCATTGAAGCCATATTGGGCGGCTTGAAAAGGCTTGAGGAGTCAGATGCAGACCTTCTGGTAAAACATGAGAACAGCACCATGGGGGAGGACATGAAGACCCGACTGGTGGAAAAGCTTGGTGATCTGCTTGCAGAGCGAGTCTGGAGACTAGGCCGCAGCTCGCTGACAAGAGCCATAGTAGATGCACAAATGGCATCCATATAGAATGTTTGCTAGCTTGTGCTAATTTTGATAATCTTTTTTTTTTCGTGGGCGTTTTTCAAAACCGGAGCTCCTTGAATGGAAGCGTGCTTGTAGAGGATATCTAGCGTTTTGTTTATGAATGGTGTTTTTATTGAAGTAAACTTGTTGTGTTGAAGTTGGTGATTCATATATCAACTGACGGGATATGTGAGCTAAGCTATGGGCACTTATGTAGCCTCAAAGCTTTTCTTAGTACAAATCACGCATTGCATTAGAGGCGCTCCGCCCCGGGTCAAAACGCCTCTATGGATTGCGGCTTGTCGGTTGGTGGAATTGAGACCGCACTGCATGATCATCTCATGCACGTTTAATAAAGTCCGAGGCTTCCCCGACACAGGGTCCCCTGCACTCCCCACTCTGCGTGTACCAGTAGGGGTATGTAACGTAGTTTCGATCTGGAAGCTACTCGTGTCACGTGATTATGAGTATTAGTCAGGCCAAGCACAATTCCTCTCGAGCTTTTCGTTGTTCAAGAGACCAACTCTGCACCGGTTGTCATTCGGTTTTGGTTAAGTAGGTTTGGTCTTCTGGGGGAGTCTCAATCACCCTCATTCTGCTCTTCTCTTCCTTTCCTGTGACCTAACACACAATGAACATACATACGTTCAACATTCATTACACATCATACGATCACATCATAATCTCTCTGTATTCATGGTTATCACCACGATCCGTGCTTTAACAGGCCGCTAGTGCCTCTAACAGGAATGAGATATGAGTTGTCAACGAAACGCTAATGCAAGTTGAACTGTGACAACCAGATTAGTAACTGGGAGCTGTCAACTTAGAGTAAGAGGTATCACTAACGATGGGGCTCCGAAATCGACAAACTCTCATCCGTTATGGCAGATCAAAACACGTTTGGTCTCCCAGAACCCCGATTTTTTTAACAGTAGCTTGCTGGAGGCTTTTTGTGCGGAACACCACAGCTGAATGTCAGTTCTGACTTCTTCTCACTACAGCCTGCCTCAGAAATACTGGGAAAACAGAGTTTGGTTATGCCTTGTGAGAGCTAAAACTTGACCTGTGGGGTCGTGATCTAGCAGTACTTCAAACAAATAGTGTGGCTGCGACGATCGCTTTTCCAGTTACAGTCAAGGTATCTAGAGTAGGAACCTTCTCTCTCTCGGCCAATCAACGAGCTTTCTTTTCTCGAAACTGCCCGAAACCCTTTTTTTCCGGTTATTTCTGAGCGGTGTATGTAGTCACCGGGCCCTGGCGGGCCGCAATCCGGCCCCAGACCATCGCTAGCGGCGTACCTGGCCGACATTGCTGCTGATCCTTGCTGGAAGGAGGACTGCGTGATGTACGATGATGCATGCAATATGGGAAGATTAAACCTCCGTCCATACTGCGGAGATTACGCTAGGTGGCTAGCCAGCGTTGCAGCTACAGCACTCGATAATTGATTGATCGACAGGCGGCGGAGACAGCAATGCTGTGTTCCGCCCGGGCCTGGCTTCCAGAGTTGTTGCGTCTCGCCCAGTGTCAGGAAACAGCGACACCTGCTCCCGGGATATATTTTGTCCTGCATAGTATCTCTCTACCAGCAAAGCAAAAACAAAATTGACAATTAAACGACGCCAGGACACAGCGTGTGTGTATAAAGATGCGCACCGACACTGTCCCTCGCAGCACCGGTGCCAGCTCCAAGCTACATACACAAGTACCTGGCTACCACGCTGCACACCCGCCCTGGTCGTGCCACAAGTTCCAACATCCAACTTGATTCCGTCATTCCGCCTCGCATGAAGACCGCCGTGCTCACAGGAGCGCTAGCCGCCGTCGCCGCCGCAGCGAGCACCAGCCCGCCGTACTACCCGACGCCCAAGGGCGGCTGGGTTGCGGACTGGAGCGCCAGCTACGAGAAGGCGCGCGCGCTGGTGGCGCAGATGACGCTGGCGGAGAAGGTCAATATCACGACGGGCATAGGTGTGTACCCCCACGGCGCAGGTTTTGCATGGACTCGGCGCTGACAGGCGCAGGCTGGCAGATGGTGCTTACCCCCCCCCAACATCCGCTCATCGAGTGATAGCGTGTGGGCTGTGTGGCATTCACTGACTGTGCCCAGGGACGCTGCGTGGGCAACACCGGTCCCGTCACGCGCCTCGGATTCCCGTCGCTGTGTGCGCAGGACGGCCCACTGGGCGTGCGCAACGCGGACTACATCACCGCGTTCCCGGCGGGCATCACCGCCGGCGCGACGTGGGTGCGTATCCGTTCCCCCGCCCTCCGCGCTGCCACTGACCCTTCGCCGCATACAGGACGAAGAGCTGATCTACGCGCGCGGGCTCGCAATTGGCGAGGAGGCGCGCGCCAAGGGCGTGCACGTGATCCTCGGGCCGTCCGTCGGCCCCCTCGGGCGCTCGCCGCTCGGCGGGCGCAACTGGGAGGGCTTCGGCGCCGACGCGTATCTGCAGGGGCGCGCGGCACGGCAGGGGGTGGCGGGCATCCAGGCGGCCGGCACCCAGGCGTGCATCAAGCACTTCATCGGCAACGAGCAGGAGCACTTCCGCGGCGACGGCGGCGTCGCGGCGACCATCTCGTCCGAGCTCGACGACCGCACGCTGCACGAGGCGTACCTGTGGCCGTTCGCGGAGGCCGTGCGCGCCGGCGCCGCGTCCGCCATGTGCGCCTACAACATGGTCAACGGCAGCTACGCGTGCCAGAACAGCGCGCTGCTCAACGGCGTGCTCAAGGACGAGCTCGGCTTCCAGGGTTACGTGATGGCCGACTGGCTGGCGCAGCGCAGCGGCGTCGGCGCGATGCTGGCGGGGCTGGACATGACGATGCCAGGCGACGGCGCGGCGTGGGCCGACGGCGCGAGCTTCTGGGGCCCGCAGCTCACGCGCGCGGTACTCAACAGTAGCGTGCCCGTGCCGCGGCTGAACGACGCCGTGACGCGCATCGTCGCCGCGTGGTACCAGACCGGCCAGGACGCCGCCGACTTCCCGCCGCTGAGCTTCTCGGCGTGGACGACGGCCGACACGGACGTGGCGTTCCGCGGCGCCGGGGCGGGGCCGACGGTGCGCGTCAACTCGCACACCGACGTCCGCGGCGCCCACGGCGCCACGGCCCTCGCCGTGGCGCGCGACGGCATCGTGCTGCTCAAAAACACCAACGCCACGCTGCCGCTGAGCGCCGCCGCCGTGTTGCGCATCTTCGGCTCCGGCGCGGGCGCGAACGCGGCCGGCGCCAACAGCTGCGCCGACCGCGGCTGCAACAGCGGCGTGTAAGCCCCCTTCCCCGCCCTCCCCGCCGCACCGCTAATCACCCGCATCGCAGCCTGGGCATGGGCTGGGGCTCCGGCACCGCCGACTACTATCCCGACATCGCCACCCCCCTCGCCGCCATCGCCGCGCGCGCCGCAAACACGCAGTCGCAGCTCGCCGACAGCGTCTCCGCCGGCACCACCACGCTCGCCAGCACCCCCGGCGCGCAGTGCCTGGTCTTCATCACCTCCGACTCGGGCGAGGGCTACATCACGGTCGAGGGCCACGCCGGCGACCGCAACGCCCTCAGCGCATGGCACAACGGCGACGCGCTGATCGCCGCCGTCGCGCGCGCCTGCGCCGCCACCATCGTCGTCCTCCACGCCGTCGGCCCCGTCCTCGTCGAGCCGTGGATCGACCATCCCAACGTCACCGCCGTGCTGCACGCGCACCTCCCCGGCCGCGACGCGGGCCCCGCGCTCGCGCAGGTGCTGTTCGGCGACGTGTCGCCCTCCGGCCGGCTGCCGTACACCATGGGCCGCGCGCTCGCGGACTGGAACACCTCCCTCGTCACGTCCAGCGCTATCAGCTCCGGCCCAATCCCGCAGCCGTTCGCCGAGGGCGTGTTTATCGACTACAAGCACTTTGACCGCGCCGCGATCGCACCGCGCTTCGAGTTTGGGTTCGGGCTGGCGTACACCACGTTTGCGATCTCGGGCGCCTCGCTGGCCGCCGGCGTGACTCCATCATTGCTCCCGCCCGCCCGTCCCGCGAAGGGCGCGACGCCGAGCTATCCCACTGCGATCCCGGCGGCGAGTGAGGCCGCGTGGCCGGCTGCGATCGTCACGCGCGTGGCGAAGTACGTCTACCCCTACCTCGACTCGCCAGCCGCCGTGACGCCGGGGGTGTACCCGTATCCCGCGGGGTACAGCACGACCGAGAAGCCCGCGCCGGCGGCGGGGGGCGCGCAGGGCGGCAACGCGGCGCTGTGGGACGTGGTGTGGACCGTGCGCGTGACCGTCACCAACACCGGCGGCGTGGCGGCGAAGGCAGTGCCGCAGCTGTATATCCAGTTCCCCGACGACACGGGGGTCCAGACGCCGGTACGGCAGCTCAGGGGGTTTAAGAAGGTGCTGGTGCCCGCCGGAGGGAAGGTGGAGGTGGAGTTTGAGGTCACCAGGAAGGATTTGAGTATCTGGGATGTTGTGAGGCAGAACTGGGTGATACCTGGTGCGGGCGCGAAGGGGCATGTGCTCCATGTTGGGCAGTCGTCGAGGCGGCTGGAGGTGAGTTGTTTTACTGCTACGGGGGTGTGTGGGGCGTTTGTGAATGGGACGGAGGTGTAGGTGTAGATGTGCGGGGTTGGGGCAGCAGCTGGGGAAGATAATGTATGCATCTATCGTTGGTTGCATTTATATAGACATCGGAATAATCCAAAAACACTTCTATCGCCACCGGTCGAGTGACAACACGAGTCCGAGTGATCCATCACACACCGTTCCGCACAGCCTATCTACAGAGCCATATCTACACTCTCCTTTGTACATCTACATCTTGGCAGCAAGATGGTACCCCTTCGTCACAGCCAGCAGCAGCTGGTGCGCAATCGCCGTCGGCGGCGGGAGCCGGATGTCGCCCTGTTGTGTTGTGTCAGTCTTCCCCATAGCGATAGGATCAGGCGGGATTTACTTCTTCCATATCCCCCTCGCCCTCAGCTTCGTCCAGCCCGCGCTGCGGCTTCGCAAGCATGCGGCGCAGGAACTCGACGTCGTACCACTGCGCCTCTGCTTCACGTCAGCCTTGTCCCAAACTAATCAATTCAAAACCTACCATGCAGCTCCGGATCATTCCCAAGATCAATCCCCTCCCCTCCCGGCAGCGCCTCCCCAACAGCACCCAGCATGAGGCACGCGGGATACGGCCACGGCTGGCTACTATGAATCACGACCCTGCCGACATGCACGCCCGTCTCTTCCCACGTCTCGCGCCGCACCGCCTCCTCCACGCTCTCGGCGGGCTCACAGAACCCGGCCAAGCACGAGTAGAACCTGTCCGGCCACCTGCGCTGCCGTCCTAACAACACCTTGTCACCCGCCGCGTTGACGACGGCCATGATGACCGTCGGATCCGTGCGCGGAAACGCGATATTATGCACGCCCTGCCTTGACACACACGCAGCCCGCGGGGTATCCGGCGCCGCCGCGTCGGTGGCGGGACACACGCGCTTCGTCCCGCCGTGCACGCTCATCGTGCGCGATCCGCACGCGCTGCAGAACGTGTTGCGGTCGTTCCAGTGCAGCACATGGCGGGCCATCGCGACCACCGCCGCGTCGTTGGGCGGGAGCTGCAGGTTCAGACGGGTCTTGCGGAACTCCAGCTCGGGCTTGCCGGCGGTCAGTGCGGCGGCGACGGTGGGGTGGGCGGTGACGTCGAGCGCGAAGAAGGGCTGGCCCGAGTATTTGCCATCTGCGTAGGAGAAGGCGGAGGACTTGTCGGATTCGAGGAGGCCGAGGAAGAGCAGTGTTGGCGGGGAGTGGCGCGAGTCGTGCGCGGCGATGAGGTCGGCCTCCGGCGCGGTGTAGGGGGTGCCGATGAGCTCCGCGATGGCTGGGACGGACATAGAGGTGTAGGACAGCTCCTTTGGCGAGGCGGTGAGCGGGTCCAGGTCGGAGAACGGCAGGATCTTGGCCACAGCCAGCGCGGCGGCCAGGAACGCCGTGTCGGCGCGCAGGAACGAGACGCGGTTCAGCGGCGAGCCTGCGGTGCAGTGTCAGCGGGAGCACGCGGGGCGGGAGGGCACGCGGGGGGCCGGCGGGATGGGATGCACAGGGACGCACCGGAAAAGTAGTTCACCACCTCATTCCCAAACTTCTGACTCAAGTTCTGCTGCGAGAAGTCAAGGCCAGCGGCGGCGGCCATGGAAGCCATGCGGGGCAGGGTGTCGCGGGCGAGGGTGCGGAAGGCGCGGTGCTGGGGTGGGCGCTGGCGGGGGATGCGGGCGAGGATGGGCTGCGGCGGGGTGAAGAGGGTGAGGAGGGAGAGGATGCGGCGGGGACTGCGAGACATCTGCACGTCGAGTACTCTACATATAGCACTCGCTGCAGTCCCCGCGCGCGCGTGCCGTCCGATCCCCTCGGCACGGCTACGCTGGGTCTGAGCAGGTGGAGGGGGATTGGTCAGCGCACTGCGCTAGGGCCAGGTGCGACGGAAGCATCTGGACTACGGAGTATGGAGGGGGTGGGGATGGGTAAGCACCCAGCACCCCCGGGCGGAGACAGCACAGCACATGGATGATGGGACGGAGATGGAGCATGGATGGATGGATTTACGCTGTCATGTGCTCTGCTCGAGTAATATTCTGCCTGCTGTGACGTTGAGAGTGGGTGTTGACGATTGGCCCCTCCACTGCCCCGCATTTGCCGGCGGCTCTGCAGAGACAGGCGATACGGCCTTCCGATAACACACCTCGGGTACAGCCGCCAAAAGCACATAATCAACTTCACCACTTCACTCCATTGATCCAGTAAGTTATTCCCTATTAACAATGGCAAATCATTATACTACGAGTACCACAAGCACGTACTCCGCTACATCAACACGTTGGCAGCCGCCCGATTTCTCATCAACATGCAATCACAGCAAATGTCATATATGTACAACCAGCTCTCCATCTACCCCTCTGCCATCCCTAAAAAGCCCCCCGCCCCCTTGCCCCACCTCTAGCCGCTGTGGGGGGGACGAAACAGTGCAAAACACCCATGCAAACGCCATGCCATGTAATTTTTTTCTCCTCCATAACCAAGAGAAGCGTCCTAAAAATCATTTAAAAGAAGAAATGTTTCGGCTGCGCCAATTATGCGCTGCCGCAACGACGGTGACTATCAGCCCGTCTCCATTGGCTGGACGGTGTCCTCTTGCGGCCCGCCAGAACTGATTGCCTCGATCGTTCGAGTAGGGTCGTACTGCTGCTGGCCCGCCATTTTCTTGCGTTCGTCTCGGTCTTCCTTGGCCTTTTTCTTTTCTGCTTCGTGTCGTTTCTTCTGGTTGTCTCGTTCCTTGCGTCTCTCCATCTTGGACTCATACTCATGCCAGTCACCCGTTATATCTCTAAGGCCAGATGGCTTCTCTGGTGCCGGCTCTTCAGAGAAATATTCGTGTTTCAGACACTCTTCGGCCGTAGGCCGCTTGTCTGGGTCGTATTGCAGCAAATCTAGTATCAAGTTCAAAGCAGATGGTGGGATTTTACTAGTTGGGGTTAGCATACATCCATAGCAATGTCCAAAAATATAGATATAAATACCTTTCATACAACTTTCTAAAATTGTTCTTCCGCTTTGTTCCCCTTGGTTTTAAGAGTAGATACCATGGCATGTTTTTCAATGCTGGCCATAGTTTCTCTGTCGGTCGACCAAGCACATTGTATATGGTATCCAATTGATCGATTTCAGTCCGTCCCATGAAGGCTGGAGTGCGGGTAAACAATTCAATGAAAACACATGCAGCGCTCCACATGTCGACTGCTGGTCCGTACGCTGTAGCGCCCAGAAGAATCTCAGGGGGACGGTACCACAAAGTTATAATACGGTTAGTGTAATCCATTTCTCGACTATTTCTGGTGTAGAAACGGGCCAGGCCAAAATCCGCAATCTTCAGCTGACCATCGCAACTCAACAAGATGTTCGAGCCTTTGATGTCGCGGTGGAGGACACCTCGGTGGTGAAGGTAGTGCAGCGCCCCGAAGAACTGCTGTGCTAGGTCCTTAATGTGACATAGCTCAAGCCTGAACGTGGGATGATTTAGGATTCCAGTCAGATCATGATCCATGTAATCAAACACCATGTAAAAGTCACTCTTGTCCACCATCATCTCAAGCAAGCACACTATATTTTCATGTTTCAATGCTTGCAATAACTTCATTTCTCTTACCGCAGTAATCGGGAACTATCACACTCGTTAGCTTGATCAAATATTATTTTTAGGAATGGGTTAGCCTACCCCATCCCGTTCGCTCTCCATGCGAATCCGTTTCAGAGCTACCAATTCCTTGGTGAGATTGTTCGAAGCTTTGTAAACCTTGCCGTATGTCCCTTCGCCAACCATGCTAACCTTCTGATATATGGGCATATCTTTGATGATTATTGATCGAGCTGGCGGCGGAGGCGGAGGCGGTGTCTGGGGTCTAACAGGAGAGATTGGACGTTCGTAAGGCCGATGAGGAGAATCGTTTGTTGAAATCTGTCGGTCTGTTGCATCTCTAATCTCCCTATTCTCCATATCCCTCGTGTTTCTCAGGTCCCTCACATACCTCGTGTCTCTTGTTTCCCTAAAGTCTCCCCGGCCCCTCATACTCCGCATATCTCGTGAACCTCTTGTGTCCCTCATATCCCGCATGTCCCGCATATCCCGCATGTCCCGCGTATTCCTCAGGTCTCGCGTGTCTCGTATATCCCGTGTATCTCGTACATCCGCTTGTTTCGCACGGCCCAACCGGGCAGACAAATCAATTGGATTTCCTATTGGAGAACTGTTGCTTCCTGTTGCAAACTTGCGGCCAACAACGGAATCAAGCGCTTTAGGAACAAGTCCTGGCTTGGCGACTTTGGGAGTTTTCGGTGGAAGATTCATTGTGAATGGTCGAAACGAGCTATTTTTCGGCTCTGTAGGTGGAGAGGGTCGTACTGGACTTTCGACAGTCGGGAGCCGTTTAAAAGGACCTGCAGCTGGTTGCGGACCATCTTGCTGTGCCTCGGGTGGAGGAGGCGGTGGCCTATCTGCAGAGGCAGCTTCCGACAGAGGTTCCTCGGGCAGAGGATCTTCCATTTCACCGTTGGTAGTTTCGGGAGCATCTTCTGTCTGCTCGGGCTCCGTTACCACTGGCTCGGGCTCCACCAAAGGAACGGGCTCTAGGGATGAGTCTCGAACTTCAATACGACCTCTTCCCCGGCCGCGGCCACCTCTCCCTCGATAAGCACCCCTTGGCCCACGAGGAGGGAATCCAGACATGCGCCGGTCAAAGTCGGGATTGTCCGATTCAGTCTGATGAGACAACCGATTTTCGTGCTGATGTTGTTGTTCATGATGAGGATTAGGAGATGTTGAATCAGAATGTCCTTGTTTTTGGTGTGAGAATGGCGTAGAGTCCCCCCTTCCCCTATATCCCCCACGTCCTCTAGGCGTGTAGGCATTAAATGGAGAATTTCTACACTTTCTGTTAGAATACAAAATCAACAATGGTGGGGGAAAACTAACAATGGTTGGTTACGATGATGATCTTGGCCTCTACCACGACCGCGCCCTCTTGGAGTACCACGCCCTGGATCGAAGCCTCCTCGGCCACGTCCCCGATCGGAAGTAGGGTAGGAACTATTTTCAACCTTTGTTTCTAATCTGGATGCATATCGAGGATTGTTCAGGTCTTCAGTATTCGGATTATCAGAGTACTTGGGACTTGGACTAAATTGGCGTCCTCGTCTGCTGTTGGGCTCATGGTCAGGAGACCTTCCGGGCCCATGGTCTGAATTTTGCGGCATTCGGTGAGTGTTATCCCGGGGATGTGGGGAAAGTTTTCTCGAATGTGCACCAGTCGTCTCATAATCATATACATCTCTTCCGCTCCTTTCTGATCGGTCCGAAAAAGACTGCCGAGAAGATTTTGATAGAGCTGGAGGAGGTGAGCGCCTCCTAGGCGATTTTGCTCGAGGATGAGGAGGTGAAAAATCAGACGGACGTTTAAAAGCCCCCCGAGAAGATATCGGGGATCGAGCATGTACGGCTGGCGGTGGTGGTGGTGGAGGCGGTGGTGGATGGGACGGGACAGGCGAACGGCCCCGTCTAGGGGGCAGGTCGTGGTATGGAGGTGAACGGCTTCTTGAAGATCGTCTTGGTCTAGGAATCGGGGGATAATCCCTTGAGGTTAACCGTGGTGGTTGTGGCAGTGGCGAACGCACCCGTGATGTTAACCGTGGCGGTGGTGGTGGTGGCGAACGGACCCGTCGAGGGGGACTAATATATCGCGTCTTAGATGATTGCACAGGCGACAGTGCACGACGTGGTGACCTTGTCGAGGTATGTTTCTGAGAATGTATAGGAGAATGCCCTCGTCTTATCGGTGACCTACTACGATATTCTTGAGAGCGCAATGGTGCACGTTGAGGTGGCTCTTCCACACCAGGTGAAGCTGAAAATCGATCATCATGACGGGATGGACGCGTGGAAGACTTGTGCGAGTGATGTTTTAGGGAGACCAGGGATCCAGGTTTTGGTGAGGTTGAAATCTCACGTCTCGAGATCTTGCCAGTTGGAGTTTTAGACCGAGAACGTGGTCGACGCGACTTTTTGTGTTTTCCACTCCCATGGCCCGGTGATCTGCTGCGTCGTCGCTTATGGGCAGGAGATCCTGATCCGTGGCGTCTTTTGTGCCGATGAGATGAATGACGAGGCGATTGAGAACGTCGGTGGCGTCGTGAGCGGTGCAGAGAACTCTCGTTTCGCCGGTCGTGTCGACTATCGGCACTTCTGCTTCTATGCCGATGTCCTGATGTAGGTCGTGCATCGTGTTTTTTTCGTCTTTCTGGGCTTCTTGCATGTTCACTATCCCCACCGCCGTGCCTCCTCCCCTTCTCAGGCTCACGGGGGTAGTCCTTTCGATCTCTAGACGATGAACGGCGGCGGCCTCTGCCTCTATCTTCATTGTCATTGTCGAACCAGCCTGGGCTACGAGGCTCACGATGCCTAGGTAATTTGGAGGACATGACTGGATCTACTGGGTTGGGAGATTCACATCAGCTGTTGGATGCCATGAGGACACGACGAGAACCATACTCTAATACCGGCCCCACACGAGAGATAGCACTCGCTATGCGAGTATGGTTATAAATATTTCCGTATCAGACCGAGAGGAACGACGAGTATGGCTGAGATAATATGTACCTCTAGGTGCAGATATTAGTTGGTAGCATGAGGCAGCGGGTGCTCGGCGGTATCGTCTTGTCTCGAACCAGAGCCTGTCAGTCAGCTTTTGCGGTGCGCCAAGCCAAGCGGTCGCACTTGAATCTTGCCTCACCAAGCAATTCCTCAGCGAAGCATATTTCCAATTGGGACTGCGGCCTCTAGCTTTAGTCCATCGCCGCAGTTTAAGTTTGCCCTTATGGCCCTCTGCCATAGTTCCATAATAACCTTCCCTATGGCGTCCTGTTGGATCTTATCCACTATCTTGAAACATCCACCACAAACACTATAAATCGTCCTCACAAATAGCCCAATTTAAGCCATTGTAAACATGCACAGGCATAAGCGAAGATACGAAGCAAAACGAGAAAACAAAAACAAAACTTCGAAGCCAGCCAGAGAGAAGTACGGTCACTTCGCCTGCATCAGAAATGCCCACTGCATCACATGTAGAAGTATCATGGATTTAAGGCGATCTGGGTCAAGGCATTTGAGCTTGTTGCGGATCCCGTCCACAACTAAGCAACACAACCGCAGACTTGTCGGGCAGATGCATATCTCGGTATTAGTTCAAGGTGATGAACTCCAACTTGACGATATCCCTCATCCATATCCTTCGTTTTCCATCAAAACCATGCGAAGGAAGTTGATCATATGACAAGTGCGTGATGATACTACTACTGAAGCCTCCACAGGGCAAATCCCAGCTGGAAAATACGGTCTGCGGCTCTCAATAAACTGAAACCACAACAACCTGTTGAACTTTGTCGTTCCTGTTCAGTAGGAACCACTTTAGATCCTAGATAAAAAGGGGCCGGTGGTTGTTCGCATTTCACTGCGTTCAGCTGACAATTATGAAGTTTCCAACTGTATAAGCCGTGCGGGGTCTCGTCTCCGTCAAACTAACGGAAAGCGACTACCAAGAAAGCAAATTATGCCTTCGCCTAAGAGCGAACATCCTCTTACATAGTCCTTAAAACATTTTGAGATTCAGATGTTCTCTGAACGGTAGATGACCATCGTGTGGTCTGTTGGCTCGGTTAGAGTCTGTAGGCCTTCCCAGTGTTGACTGCTCCAAGGAATACGCGTATAGGGTCTCTATGGAATCAGCATACGTCGGTAGAGTACCAGGTGTTGTAGTTGTTGAATCGCGTGAGTAGATCAGCATGTACAACTCCTGGTGGTGAGAACCACGACGATGAGAGTGCCGCAACTAGGGCTTGGCCATGTTCGCCAAGCCAACATCAACAAGAGATCGATATGTATCACCTCAGCTCGTGAGTCATGAGAAATTCTTTGGTTCATAGAAGCCCTCTTCAAAGTTATCCTAAAAAATGAATATTGAAAACGAGTGGGCACTGTAATACACCATAGATTAAATGTCCATAACCTCGGACCAGTCAAATATTATGTATGGTGGTCAAATCAAGAATATTTGTGAATATCAATACATAGAGAAATTCTCTCAAGAAAGTTTAATCAAATTCTCTTAAGCCTTCAGCATATATCTTTTAGCTTTTGATTTAGAGTGATGAGCGAATTGCCGCCTTGCATCACACAACACAATGTGCTTGATGGATGTTTGATGTTAAAAACGGTAGAAATTATACCCCATTCCTCATGGCATCATTCCTTATATTTTGTATATCAGATTCGCTATATTACGCCAATGAACCAATAAACTCCGGCGAAACTTATTATGCACGCTATATTTACATTATCCAAAATGTGACTCAATAAAACATATGCACTGCGAGAATTCTATCTTTTTTCACACGAGGCTATGCTACAATAGCATATAGTTTAGGTTAGGAAGGTTGTTAATGATATCACTGACTATTTTGTCATCATCCGAAGGTTCCACTTTCTTAGGTTCTGGCTGTGCCGGTATTGGGGCATCCCATAAATCGAAAGATGATGCTGGTGCTGGTGGAAGTGCTGAATTCTTTCCGGAAGACAATGATGGTGGTACTGGTGCATCAAAGAATGAGAGATCCCATTCGTCGCCATTATTCCTTGAAACTGACGGTGAGGCAGTAGGCGCGACCGATGAACCCACTGATTCTCCCAAATCAAGGGAGTTAGGAGAATCCCAACTTGATATAGCACGAGTGCCCTCACCATTCTTCAGCTTTTCCTTTGTTTTACTTGGTAGAGTATTGCTTCGGGAAAGTCCATTAAGTGCCGTAAGCGTGAAGAACGGGGTTGGCTTATCTGCACCTCCCGAAGAAGTAGGCCTGTTCTTCACAGTATCTGGTACACTGAATGATTCTTTTTCACTAAACCCACTTGGAGTATCCACTAGTTCACCCCACTCATCGTCATCCGTGGCAAGCTGCTCGATCTTGCTTGGGACAGCTGGGGTTAAGGGCGCTACATATTCCTTGGTTGGGATTGTTGTGGATATACTTGAAACGTCATGAAGTTTACTCGTATTCGTCAAGCTTTTGGGTATGGGGCCATCATTGATTTTAGACGGCTCGACGACTGAAATGGCAGGCGACGGCGGGCCTACACTTGTAGATATGGAGCTTGCTGCAGGCTTGTGGGAGTCAAACAAGTCAAAGTCGCCCAGTCCTGTGGTCAAAGACTCTTGTTTGACTGTATGCCCATTCGTTACAGACTCTGTTCCCTTAGTAGATGACAGATTCTCAAATATGCTCCACTCGTCTACAGGTCCGGGGCTGGAGCCTCGAACTGCCGTGGTTGTTTTGCTCATGTTTTCGAAGGCGTCCCATCCGCTGAAATCCAAATCCGAAGCTAGGGGTTGTTTCAAACTTGCGGGTGGCTCCATTTTAGAGGGTTCCTGGTGGAGGGAAGATGCCAAGGATGATTTATTGCTCACGTGGCCGATTCCGGAATCAACTGTATGAAAAGACATCCTCGATTCATTGACTATACTGGCAGATGAAGACGTTGTGCCAGACCGCGGGGCGGGAGCGCGAGTTTGTGATTGTACATCAAAACTCACTCGTGGTGTTGATCTTGTTGATTGACTGCCATTCCTCACATGTGATTTAGATTCGTCTGACTTTGATCCCCAGCCAAAGTTTGCAACCATAGAAGCTGCGGTAGCCAGAGGAGTTTTATTTACAGATTTTTTTTCAGTGGGCCCATTTATCCGAGGCGAGTGGGTAAGAACGTTGTTTATGGTCCCAGTAGATGATCTTGCGCTTGCTGGCTTTGTACCCTCGCCCCACCCAAACATAGCACCAGGACTTCTAGATGCTCTATTGCCATTTTTTCGAGGGACCCTATCCTCTGGTGCCCATTTAGAGACAATAGCATTGACTTCTTCTTTAATTTTCGAATTCCGCCAGGTCACCACAACGTAATCATCGTCATTTGCGTTGTTGCTTTTTCTCAAAGTTTCGGCTTTTGTCAATCGGTACCAGGCTTTGCGACTTTGATATCATGTGATTAGATACCGTCTGAAAGCAAAACGACACATAAAACTTACGCTCCAATCGTAGAAATTATCTCAGGCTCCAGAGGTGGGGGATTAGGGTAGCTAATTGGTATAGGATAAAGCTTGAGCACCAGTTCGGTTTCTATAGATAAAGCAGGTACATCTTGTGTGATTGGAGCTGGCGATAAAGGCTTGGTAGGAAAAGGTGCCGTATCGTCGGCAGCAGAGTCATCGAATCCTTCTTCGGCAAAATCTCCAAAATCGTCGTCTGGGCTCTCTAAATCATCATTCACCTCTTCGCCCTCGGCAATGCCGTTGATATTATCAACTTTATTATTTTCGGCAGCTTCGGCAGTGTCGACAGCGTCGGCAGCGTCGGCAGCGTCGTCGACCTCAACTCCTTGCTCTAATGAAGAATCAGTATGAACTGAAGATGCTTTTTCAACAGTTAAACCAAGCTCCGGTGGAACGGCCGATTCCAAATTCGCAATACAGTGGTCTAGTTTCTCAGACGGCGGTGGCGACGGAGAAGCAGATGGAATCGGAAGATCCCACGAATCATTTTCCTTCGACGTTTCCCTGGCCGTGACTAGTGATGGGGAGATTGATGGAGATTCAGGTTGTTCTACCACTTCGGATGGCTGTTCTAATGGGGTTTCAGGTCGACTCAGGGTAGGTGGTGCTGAAATATTGTCTATGTGTAACCGTTCATCACCCTCTTGTTCGACCGTACCTGCATCCAAGTTGTCATCACCCCAACCCGAACCCGTACTGAGTGTACTCCATTGTTCATATCCTGCTGGGGCAAGGTTATGAGCATCATAACTACCCCATACGGCACCAACTACATCTTCATCTTTAGTCTTTACGGGTTCTTTAGCTGGTACATCCACTACTTCGCTGACACCGTCTCTTGTGCCCCATTCTGTAAATGCATCATCGATGTCAGGCACTGCCGGTTTGCTCAAGCCTCCCCAAGTCGACGACTCGCCAAAAGACCCCCACACCGCAGAGTTAGGAGTTGCCCCTTCATTGAATGTGCTAGTGAGCGTTGCCGCTGCCACGACAGGGGAACCTGTGATCTCGGTCGACTTGTTGGTTGTCGTAGACCTTTCTTGTTCTATTTGTTGATCATCGTCTGCATCTAACCATGGAGAGCTCCAATCTTCGTCCATCGTGGTGGTGGTCGATTCAGGGGTTTTCTAGAATTGGGCATTCTCTTTGAAAGCTGGTTAACATTAAGCGCGTAGAAATTAAGGTGAGGTTCAAGTGCTCATCGGTAACTAGTGCTGCCGGTAGTAACCCAGTACTAAAAGCTTGGACATCATGTGATTTCTAGGATGCTCGGACATTACCTCTCACTCCGTTTTTGACTTGTTGTCAGCATGAGTTGAACCTCCAATTGAAAGTCTGCAAATAAGGGCAAATTTGTATGTTCCTACATCGCTCATCTACTAGTTTAGAGCACTTAAAACATTCTGTAGAATCGATTGCTTCGACTGACTACGGAATTCTCACTTCTAATGCCGTGCTATCCATATTATAAAATCATCTAGAACAAGTAACGTTCCTTCAAGTTGCGGGAAACTATGAATAAGACCTCTCCAGGATCCCCATTCTTATGAAAACTCAGCCCCAACAAGGAGGCCAAATAGAAATCAAACGATCAAGTTTCCTAAAGCCGGTGATTTTGCTGCCAATGGCTCCATGAAATTGCAGGTCTACGGCGAGAAACTGCACAATATATATATCTTATACTGCAGATTCAAACGGTGAGACATCCGATGGAAAATAGATCAGGCCAATCATCTTGAGGACTAGATGATAGGACACCCGGCACAGCGGAGACAAGAGTACTTTTTATACTCCACATACATATGCACACATGATGAGAATGAACCCCCCAATTATTACTGATTCGGAGGTTCATGACATGCAAAGAGCTCAAAACTGAAATTTTAGAGGGGTCTACAAAGAAAGATGATGCATGTGGTATCGCGGGGTAGCTCAAATACCTAGCACAAAATGGGTATCTGCAGTACTGAATGTAGGCTATATCTAGGAAGCCAGGAGATGTGGGGTCCAGGCATCCGTCACTATTTGCATATTGCACAGCCGATTGTCGAGATCGATCGAGATCGATAAATGGTGTTGATGTTAGACGGCAGATGTTTGGACAACATTCAGTGAGAAGTCGGCGACTGAGCAAAAGCTAAAGCCAGTTATGTCTCTTTGTCAACCGTACCATAGTATACGTACTTCTTCTGTTAGACGTCAAACTCCCAGACTGTAAGAAAATGTCCATTTGTTTGTTTGACTAAAATTCCCGGGCCGTTGGTAAAAGTTCAATGATTTGTTGAATTCCTAGTTTCAGTGCTACTAGAAGCCTTCCATAGAGACTCTCCATCTCCACTTGTGTAGATCATAAGCATTCCACATATTAACGGGTAATTTCGGGGTTCCTTTAACCCGACCCAGTAGAGCAGTCGGCCTTGCATAGGCAGGAACACTTGGACGACAATCATGTGCCACGTAGTTCCATAGCTTTCAAGCTTTCCAGCTGTTGGTTTAGGTTGATGGGTTTCGTTTGAATAAATTTGAATTGAGCTATCCGTGTATGTATACATACATACTAGCCCAAGAGCTAGCCATGTGAGCTTTGCATGGATACTAAGTCCAACAAAGAGGGATGCCATCTTCTAGAACTAACAATGGATGAGAAGGTAGGTGGAAGATGTCAAACATAATTTAATTCATCGAGAAGGAAATGATCCGAAAGAGCCTTAGCCGAATAAATTTGATAGGTAGATACGGATTAAAGACGTGACGAACCGTGCAATTCCGATGGCTGTCCGAAATATTGCAGTGACAGGTCATGACTGAAAGTCGACCTATCAACACATGACCGTTGTGTCCTCTCCTGACGAACAGTAGATATAGCGCATGGTGTTTCTACCTTCAACTACTATGAAGTAGAGACAATCACTATTATTCTACTTGTAATAACCTGAAATTCGGAGAACTTGGAGAGATGTTTCCGAAATACTTCGCATGCGCATGACGTTGTTTGAGATACTTGATTAATGTATCACATCATAAGTTTCGAAAGAGCCCGGTATTCCCATCGCTTCGGAGACCATACAAAAAGCAGATAGCAAGCAAATCGTCAAATTACCGAGGAATGTCTACCTGAATTCGTCGATTCGCATTTGCCTCTAGCGGAGATGCAGCTTCTCCAGAACCCAATTACTGCAACTGGCACCACACCCAAAAAATCGGACTCGGAAGGTGCGGACTGGCAAGGACTCGGTAACCAGACAATGCTTCTGCAAAAAAAAGATTTTTCCCTCTTGTCCCTACTACATCCTACTGCGATCCAAAGAGCTTTGGGGATATGAGATTAGGTGGGGCGATTCCTGCAGCCCGAAAGTAGAATAGACATTTGGCGTTGAAGATCCAGGAGGCCCTGGATGTCTTGGCCAGAGAATGCACGATGTGCTGGCCCTATCACCGGGCGGAAATTGAGCTTACATATCTTTAGAGCGGATATTTTTGATACTTTCTTTTTCCGTCTTTGTATTGTGGCTGCTTCGCGAATCGTCGTCAACGATTCTTAAAAATGGCATCTACAAGCAACACTGTTTGATTGGTACCGCGAGTGATGCACACATACGGCCGGTGTTTCAAGGCAGAATTTTTATGTAGAAGACTCCGGGAGGACAAATTGCTGTTCTCAGCAGAGCCTGGTGTTTTGGTTTGTAGAGTACTGTTGCAACCTGCTGGTCGTTACATACTCAGGGTGAGCCTGACATGCTTCATGGATAATGATCATCGTCATGATTGGGGGAACCATTTCAACGGGTTTTCCTGTTTCCTCCAGACCGTACTCTCTGCATGGTTAGGGGCAGCACAAGCGTGCCGAAAATATCCACCATGCCCTCTGAAGACCCTTCTGCTTCTGTTTCTCCTGATCAGCATCCACCATCGCTGCGAAGCGTGAGAGAGCAGCAGGCAACATGCCCACAGGGAAAAATGCGAAATCTGTCGAGTCCGCCCCCCCTGTTGTTGTGCTGTCACTTTTCGGAGCAGCACAGCCAATCAGACTCCCGCTGCCGGGCAGGGATGGGCGACAACCGCCCTCGATAACTGGGCTGACCGCGCAACGCCATATGTACGTCTAGACAGGTACCCCCTCCTACTCGCTGGAGCAACCACCACACTACTCTATCTTCAGACCTAGCAGCATTATCGTCTCTTGCGCACCTGCTGACCAAATAGAACCGCCACTGTTCATCAAGCTGTTTGGGTTTTTAGCACCCACCTCCTGCTTCATTGCATAGGCGCCCCCCATCGCATACATAACGTACCTACTTGAGCAACCGCGCTCGGTGATCCAATATCGACAAGTGCTGCTCCAATCCAGTTGCTCGCCAGCGCACCATCTCGTCAACCTCACCCACACAAATCCTGCGCGTCCCCTCAGTAACCCAGTGCCTTGAAAAAAATCAACTGGTTCATCGAACTAACTCCGGTCACTCTGTCCCGCTTCCAGCAAAAATCGGTACCTACTCAGCGCAGCATCTGTAACCCGATTCACCAGCGCGCTCTCGGTTCATCGCTGTTCTCGTAGCCGTAGTCGTTACCGTCGTCTAGTGTGCATATTCAGCTGCGTTTCTTCAGTGCTGCGTTTCAAGAAAACTCGATCAGCGACGTCGTGAGAGTCTGACTCTTCCCACCTCCGACACGTAGAAGGTGCCTCCGACTGTTTATATTGATTGCGATCCCCCGAACCCCCATGGACTCATGAAGGAATCCGAGATTCCCGTCCCTTCAACTACCCGTATGTTTCTCTCCTGCCTTGCATGTTTATGTACTCAGGTAGTTGGGATGGCTGGCTTGTCTGTTGCGCGGCTCTTTGATGTCGTGTATTGTGATAGTAGCCATTCAGTTACCTCAGTGCCAACGTGGCAAAGGCCCCACACTACGAGGCATCTCATAGCTGATATCAACATCTCTCTCTCTAGCACCCCCTCCGCCCTCGTCCCGACCTCCCTCTCCCTCCTCCTCTCCCGCTCCTCCTCCTCCTGCTGCTGCTACCGCTCCTTCAGCTCCTCCGCCCGAAATCATCACACCGGCACCGCCGTCGCCATCTAGCACCCCTCCACCGCAAGATATGACTGTGGCTCGAGAGAGACACCCACGCGAGAAACGTTCATCGAGAAAACAACGTCCGACATTGCCACAAAAAACGGCTTCCGCACCACCAGGACAACTTCCATTGACCAATGGCGATAAATACATATTACCTCCCCCCTCAACCTTTCTACGTACATCAACATCTGTAGCAGAGTTGGCACACTTGGTCAAACAACAGGCATATCAGGAACAGAAACATGCTCAATCTAGGCTGCGATTACAGAAGTCATTGGTGGCAAATGCTGTTTCCTCCCGCCTCACAAGATCCGGAGATCTATGCCATAGAGTTCTAGTCGACCATTTTAAGTCGGACCAAAAGTCCGATTTTGCGACTTTGTACAATGCGATTCATGATGTCAGGAACTCTTGCGAAGCTAGTCGTCGATTTGCGATGCTTGAGCCTGAGCTCAACTCCGCAAAGCTTCCAAAATCAACAGATGACCAGGAGGGGCCAACAGGAGCCACTTCATTTCTCCAAGAGCTTCCTGTACAGGCTAGAGAAACAATTTTGAAATTCATTTCTAGTATCCGCTCAAAACCGTCATTTCTTGCAGACCGACTGAGTCGTTTGTCAAATTCCGATTTGGAGTCACTGGTGCGATACCACCACCAACCAAATCCTCAAGAGTCTATCTTGCCGCAGCAAGCTCCACGGCGCGGTACCTCATCAGGCCGAGGATCCAGTTTCCAGGGCCCTATGCCATCACCCGTAGAAAGACTTCTGGCTTTTCATCGCAATGACCCTCTATACACTCTTCTTCACTCTATATTTGCCAATTCCACTGGACCCGATTCATCAGAGGACACTCGTAAACTTGATGTATGGGCAACAGTTTGTGCTAAATTAATAGTCGAGAATAAGGGTGAATCTTTCCTGATGTGCGTCATGGACTCTTGGACTGCGATGCGGGAATGGCCTGCGAAAAGTAATCTTGAAATATGCTTGATGAATCTTTTGCAAGAGGGCTCCTTCTTGGTCGATCGTGCGGAGGACCAGAACAATGGAAAGTCTTCGTCAGATCTGCGTGGAAAGCATGATCTTCTCGCAGAGGAATTCTGGACTAAGGCAGAAAGGAAGCTTTTTGAAGTTCTGGACGACGAGCCAAGTGCTGGAGGTATTCCGGAGGGCATTTTGGAGCTCGGGCATGCGATTCTCGAGAAAATCGATGATCCCAAGAAACAAAGACAAGCTGAAATCGCGATTGTGGTTAAATTTTTCTTCAACCGTTTCTTAGCAAATGGCGTTGCATATCCTGAGGTAAATTATCAATTTGTGCATTTTACTGAATCAAACTGACAATTATCTAGTACCACGGAATCATGACTGGACATCATATTACTGAGCATGCCCGTCTGAAGGTTTTGCGCCCTGTTCTTAAAAAGATGTATAACCACGCGGTCAGCGTTGTTTTTGGTGACTGGTGGGTTATCTTTTTTGGAAAATAAATGTTTATATATGGCTAACTGAAATTATAGGAAAACAAACTCTCCCGTCGAGCCCGTAATCCGTACACATATCGAGAATTTGCTGGAAAGGTTTCGCTGTCCTCGGCCTATCAATACCCACCCTGTTCTTATTCCTACCAAGATGGTCACCTCGCCACCAGAAACACCTAAAGTGCAGCCATTCATTGTCCTATGCCCGGCAGATATCAGCACTTTGTGCCAGGCGATCTATCCTCATATCCCACCTGCAAATGTTGAATCTAGGGAAATTCAAAAGAAGCTTGGGAGTCGCGGATCTTCCCGCGTTTTTGGAAAGTCGCCTGGTGGATTTGAAATTGGGACTGGATCTGTGCTTAGCAACGCAAGTTCTTCTGTGACGAGTGAAACTGCGTCTATTACCGCACCATTATTGGATCGGGGTAGCTTTCCTGACGATAGACGTTCCTTTGCATCCATGCCTTCGCCTTCCCCGTCTTCATTTAATATGGCGCCGCCCTCTTTGGCTGGTTCCGACACTGCTCAAGAAAAGATAGGCGCTTCTGATGTTCGTTCAGCTGTCGAGACCATGAGGGGTCGTCTAGGGTCGGATGTTGTTTCTGGACGCTGCCACCCCTGTGCTGAGAAATGGGCAGTGATATATATTTCGCCCGATGGCGAAGAATTGAGCTTGAAAATGCGTAAAGAGTGGGACGATGACGAGGAGGCCGAAGAGGACGAAGGTCATGACAGCGATAGCGAGGACGAACAACCGACGGAATTATCTGGCATTGACCGTGATTATAGCCAGCTTAAACAAGCTGTTTTGAAGCTGGTCGATGAGTTTGAAATCCCAGAGGACGCTGCAAAAAAAGAGGAGGAAGAAAAGGCTGCTGAGCGGCCTCCTATGAAGAAAGCTTACACCACGCCTGCCTCCTCGTCACCCCCAGAATCGACTCTTGATCCTAGTAATCCTTTCCATCAGAATAACCTCAGCAATCTCTCAGTTATGTTTGCGAAGAACCAGCCGAAACCTCCTGCCCCAGATCGTTCTCAGCCTACTACTCTCGAGAAGTCTAAGAGACAGCAACGGACGTCTTTACTAGTCACCATGCTTCAAGCTGCGTATTCTCAGTGCTATTCTCGGGGTGACTATGTGTCCGCCCAGCTTTATTTCCGGGCTGTCGGACAATTAAGGCGGATATCATCATCTTTGCAACATAACGATTATGCCCCACTCCTTCATATTTTCTCGCACAGCGCAAGGCGGGCAATTGATCAGTGGGCTGCTGCGCTTGATGAGTATGAACACTGGTTTGAGTGGGTAGCTCTGGCGAACGAGCGCCATGATGCTGCTGTTCAAGATATGATGAAGAAGACAAAAGATCTACGGGACAAGATGTGGTATGTTACCGATGTTCGGAACTCTGCAGCATATGACGAAGCCAGGAATGTGGCTTTGGCTCTCAAAAAGATGGGGATGCCACAAAGACCAAATATTGGAAGGGCCCCTTCAACCAAGAGTATTGGCCGTGCAAATCTTACCCATAGAATGTCAACAAGTAGTTTTTCGCTTTTGAAATCAGATACTCTGATCGACATTCTTGCGGCGCCAACGGAACATGGTGGCCCGAATAAGCTGAGTGACGAACAGGCTACCATGACCTACGAATACCTCAGCAGATATTCGGTCGAAAACTTCTGTAAGGGTGAGGAGAGAATCCATCGTTTCTGTCTTGAGGTGGATCGGTGTGTCACAAAGTTGGTAGGTGATGGTATACTTGATGGCCCTGTCCTCTGGTCGAGTGAACTGTTTTCCCGAGATGAACGGGAGATGTCGATAAATCGGCAAAAGGGAGACCTTTACCTTGCAGGGGTTGGTACACTGAGTGTGACCACCGACGACGATTACGAGACGGAGCGAGAAGAGGGTAGAGGAAGCAGTAGGCGGAGCTTGGAGCTGCTCAGGCGGCCAAGCACAAGTGACCTGTTTGGCAGGAATAGGTCTGCAAACCTCATTAGCTCTTTGCATGATCCTCCACCTAGCCGTAAAGGCAGGTCTAAGTCGAACTCTGGGCTTATGGATGCGGTGGACAGACAAGATTTATTCGGAATGCCGAGCCCAGCGCTCCCCGCCGAGTCGCACAATACGTTTTGGTCGCCATTTTCGTCCCACACGCAGACCAACCCGTCTGGTCGTCCTAAGACGTCGCATTCGCCCACCACACTTCTGAAAACATCCGAAATGATCACTCTAGAGAAGAAGAAATTTCTGGCTGAGTTAAAACAGTCCCTGACGGGTTTACTCCTGAGTGACCTTGGTCTCGAGGTATTTAGTCGTGGTAGTGAAACTGACGGGTGGTTTTCTGGCGGTCTTGGTGATGAGTGCATACAAAGAAAGGAGGAGCAGGATGAAGCCAAACGCAGCAAGGCAGAAAGGAAGAAGCTCGGCGCATCCGGCACAAGAAAGGGTCTCTCCAAACGGAAAAGCATGAAAAATATCCGTAAAGATAAATCTGCAGGTACTTTCGAAGCTTTAGGTAAGGATCGAAAGGGCGAGCTGGCTGCTCCAGTTGTGGATTTCGAGACAGTTTCCAGAGGGATACACTCCGGTGAAGAGAACTCATCATCTAGCGATGCCACAGCTCGCTCATCCACCTTCACAGCTGCCAATGCGGTCAAAAAAGGCAGCCTTCTGAACTTTCCGTATGGACATGCCTTCCGTCGTCTTTTGCTAAAGTTCTCTACCCATCCAAATCCTTTCCAGAAACTTCATGCTCTCTACGAATTGGAGCTTTTGATCGTTGCTTCTCTGTCTCAGCGATCTTCTCGTTCCGCCCCTGATCGGAGACCAACACTCCCCTCCCTTCCAACATCTCCCTTCATGGGAGCTATGGGCGACCCTGCCTCTCGTATCTCTAGTTTACAACTCTCTCAGCCAAGTAATATTGAGGAAGCTATCCAAAACTTGGAGGAGCGAAGATCCAATGTTATGAACAGTAATGCGATGGCATCTAATGGCACACGGTCTCCGTCATCTCCGGCCGCTCCTAGTACAGACATGATCGTTGATGTACTACAAAGTCTTTTCAGGCAAGCTGACATTCGCCCCCAAACGCTATTCCGCGATTTACAGTTTGTTGCTGCATTTGTTCCTGCGTCTGTTTTGGATATGACTGAAGTCGGCAAGGCCTTCTGGGATACTGGACTTGCTGCTTTGGGCCTGAAACAAGATGTCTGCCGCACAATGGTTGAGATTGCCGATGAGATTGTTGCAAAGGATTCCAAGAAGAGGGGGGTAGAGAGCTCTGGCAAAGAGAAGAGTGGTCGTGATAGTGAGAATGCTGATTACAACCGGTACTCCATGCAGGATGCTGCCACCATGTGGAGCATTACTGCTAAGGAAGGGGACCCAACTGCCCAGCGTGAATTGGCCATATTCTACCTTACCAATCCGTCCTTGCTACCAAGAACAACTAAACCACTTTCCAAGCCAAAAGATACCTTCCGCCCAGAGATGATGGTAGCCAAGGGAGAGGATCCAGAGAAGCGGGACCCTGCAACCATGTGTGTTTCTTATCACTGGATGGAGCTTTCCGCTCGCGGCGGGGACGAATTGGCCCTAAAGTATCTCCGGTCTCAGCGCGAGGAGTGGTGATTGAATTAATTGAGGTTTCAATTTCTTTTGTTTGACGCTTTTACAACTGCAAAAGTTTCGAGAACTGAACGTCCTGTTAGAGTGGATGGCGTATTGTTTTGGTCTGCACCGATAAAACTAGGCATATATGCCTGGATTCTATGTTGTCTTGTTTTTTTTATGCGAGTCTCTGCTGACGTCTAACGCATTGGTAATGAGGTGGGCATTCTATGTTTGAAGACAGGACAGCTTTTGTTTCCTATATGTTCTTGCGATGGAGTTGATATGGCATTAATGGAGTTTTGTTTTATTTTTTTTCAATATACCAACCGTCCAAGAGTATGTGGTTGGTCACCCATTAGCCTGTTTCCGATACCAGTTTATTTACATCCAACTCACATAATTCATGTGGCTTTGTCCATATTTCAAATTCTCATCTGGTTGCGTATCTAGGAAATTTCCTCGATAAAGCCTCCAGGTTGTGGTTATAATCTCCCTTATCATACCCTTCCCCATACCCCATACCCCATACCCAATCGCTTATTCTAGTTCGCCTTTGCACACCCATCACCCATAAAGGGCGGCTGAATAGTGCTAGTCAGTACCAACAATTACATGTCTGCCAGTTTTCTGGATTTATGATGACACAAATCTCATTTTCTTTCAAGTTTATGAAATACGAATCTCCTTTGGCTGTTTCAAAAAAGACCCAGGGATCCAGGAGCCGGTGGCGTTTCGAATGCCGTCATCTGGGGATCCTGCGTACATTATAACGGAGGAGTACATTGAGTCAAATATAAATGACCGCATTTCAAATGAGCCGGTCGACATACATTCCATAGTGTTACATTCTTTAATAGATAGCTAGCTACATAAAATATACACAATCACTCGTTTACTTACATAACAATACTGGGCTTGGAGATACATAGCTATTGCACCCAAAAAATAAGATTCGCAAAAGTGTCAGAACCTCCGGGTAACAACTCTGAAAGTTCACCCGACTTGACATCTCAAAAAAAAGCTGCTTCAAACTATTTCAACATTGCAACTATAATCCAGCCAAGATGCTGCCCCGTCTAGTCTGCGCACTGCGCAGTTTGACGGTATCTATTACCCCATCATCAATCCCTCGGCAGGCATTTCGCACATTCTCTATCGCTCGGACAACCGCCCCACGGATCAGCCTCCCCCGAAGCAGCATTGCCGTCAATGCACAGCAAACTCGTCAAGCATCGCATGCGACTTCTGGACGTGCAAACAAAGCTAAAGATGGTCCCGGAAAGCGGTTAGGAGCAAAGAAGACTCAGGGTGAGCTCTCCAGATTGCAGGAGGCAAACCGAACGGGAATGGAGGGCTGATTCTACGGATCACAGGGGAGAAGGTTATACCTGGTATGATAATTTACCGTCAGAGAGGCACTGTCTGGTACCCTGGAGAGAATGCGGGTATGGGCCGAGACCACACAATCTTTGCTGCTCAACCTGGCTATGTGCGATATTATAAGGACCCTAAGCACCCCAAACGCCAGTTCATTGGCATTGCGCTGAGGGAGGACCAGAAGCTTCCACACCCTGATGGTGCTGCACGTGTGAGGCGATTGGAACATGTACAAGTGCCTTTGGTTGAGGATCCACCAAGCGTACCATTTGGAACGCCGCTTACCAAGGCTGATTTGGAAAGCAAGGACGGATTCTATGTGTTTAGGCCACCAAATTGGAAGATTGGTCGCATCATGCCGCAAGTTAGGATAAAGAACAACAACCCATTTGCGAGATGGCAGAAGAAGGGCAAGCGGGCGGAGAACTACAGGAAGAGAAAGGGTATCTCATAGTCATGAAGTAGGAGATCATGTGGGAGGGCTAGGATAGCCAGTTATACTTTTACCGCTATTCTGTGAATTTTCACCAGATACAGTAGTTGTATGGTATACATACAGTGAAAGTAGATTACGGTAATTGTTACGTAGTCTCTCAGGCACCTATATTTCCCATGGCCGGTACTAGGTAGACAGTGTGATTTGACAGATTAATTATTACGTCAATCGTGTCAGTCTTTTACGGATAGTAATAACTACGTCAACACTCGTTGCTAAGTATACATAAAAGTGGATTATGTACAAGGAGATAGCTGCATTCACACTCTATGACATTCCCTCTTGCCAAAAGCGTCCTCCGGAATTTCAGCTCGTTGTCCTCTCCCGTTCGAACTAATATATACCAACGCCCTGCAATCCTCGTGCAACCTCGTTCTCTGTGCCATATACATCAAAAATTTCGACCAATTTGCACTACTAGAGTAAGAGGAATGGCAAAGGAGGACCAGCCGGATCACCTCAAGGACAATGACCACAACACAAGTGGTCTCCCACCACACGAGAGCAAGATTGTGCACGAGAATCGCATGGACCGGCCACCTTATTCCCTTGATACTAGTGACGATGCAAAATCATTCAAGGCTATCTACTCCGGAAGTTGTTTCTGTGAGAACGTGAAGTTCGAAATCTCACGCGAAAAGCCTCTAGATGCGAAATTCTGCCATTGCCCTACATGCCAACGGCTGCATGGTGCTCCATTCCAATGGGTATATATACATCATGGGGGTATAAACGGCCGAAATAGCTAACCATTTGTTTAAAGGCAGCTATTTTTAAGAAGACAGACGTACATTTTACGTCTGGAGAACATGAATTGATATATTGGAATCCGGAAGAGAAGTCTCAGGAATACATACTTCCGTGCAAGATATCGTGCAAGAATTGCAGAACGCCTATTATGGACGAGGGGAGGAACATGCTGCTACTATATCCCACACTTGTACATTTTACCAATGTGAAGCATAAGCGCATGTTTTATCCAAGGTAGGCCGATCCCCTAAGTCAAGTCACGTTGAGTAGAATTGACTTAAATACATGCAGTTGTCATATATTTTACTCGAGAAGGGCTGTAGACTTCCGAGACGGCCTACCAAAGTGGTCGAAACATAAAGATAGCAGTGATTTGGTTCCGGAAACTGTCGAGGGACACGAAGAGGAGGGACGAAGTACCGATTGTAAAGTCAGATGATTGCGCAAATGGATAGGGCGAGAATGTGCACTAGTTTTCATGCAATACCCCAAGCCGAGTGCCCGTACGTGATAATTCTCATTCCTGAGGTCGCATTGGGAGAATTGGAATTTGATTCAGTCCAGCCTCTTAATATTTCCCATGGCTATTCTCCCAGTATATACTCTCTGGTTCCCCGCCCAGAACTGCAGCCGGTCCATAACATCCCAAACATCGGACAGAGAAATCCAAACATGGCTGGAAGTCGGATTTTCCCTGCTATCATCGTTTGTATCTGTGTCCTGGTCCCTTCTACGCTGTACTGCCTTGGAGTACAAATCTACCTATTGACCACCAATGGCCTTGATGGGAAGATTCGGACAAATAGTGCACTATTGCTCACGACCGTGGGGAATTCCTTTCACTTTTTACTGGCGTACACCTTTTACTGAATGTTCTGCAGGCGATTATGACTGCCGTGTTCTTAGGTACATGGTCTATGGCTCGTACGACGCCTGGTCTCCGCACGCCGCCACCTGCGGGTAAAAAGGTTGCTTTTCTGTTTTGCCTGACCAGCACCGTATTCTGGCTAGCCTCCCTCTGGACTGGTATCGACGTTGCAAAGCAACAGCCAGTGTGCCGGAACGGTGCGTTTGTCTCTATGGGGGAAACACCTATGCCCTGGTCCAACGGATTGCCGTGTAGACTCCACAGGGCAGCTGTCGTATTCTCGGCCTTGGGATTGTAAGTGCTAATTGAAACTTACATGCACATGGATTGCAATGTTTAACATGGCTGTGTAGCGTGAGCGCATTGGTTATTCTAGGCAGTATGGTAGAGATATCGGACCGACCGTTTGGCGGTGTATCCAATCGGCAGAAGGTGAGCTGGACAGCAGACAAGTTTCGAGACACATTGCTCGAGCTTGCAGACCCTGGCACTCGAGGCCGCCTAGCAATGGGGAATTTGACACTTGGGGATCACCAACAGGAAGCCGATAATGAAGAGAAAGATGACCAGCAACCGGAAGTTGTGGACATCGATCCACCGCGCGATAGCCTTTCAGATGACGGGCGTACCAGTTACAGCGAGATAGGCATACCTAGGTCAGCAAAGGGACGTGGAAAATCAAGAGTCTCATCGAGGAGCTGACAGGCATTTTTGTAGGCCCGGCCGCTGGGTCGAATGATATCCCTACGTTATGCTGTAATTTCAAACTATTGAGGGAACTATGTTCTTAGTCTTGATGTCGGCTCTTGCTGATTGTCTTCAGACTACTGTTTTCTAGGGTATTTAGTGATGATTTTCATTTGTGATCAACGAATCTCTTTTGTACTACTTTTTCAAGCGCAATTGGGTGGTAAGGATGTTACAAAGCGATACGATCTTCAATTTTATGATAGGACAGTTAATGCGAGTGCCATTTCATGATTATGAACTTACATCGCTTTGTGAAACAATTATAATTACAGATGAGCACAAGCCTTCTAAAAACAACACAATTCTCCGCGAGCATAAATAGACTGAAACGCTGGACGAAATCCGAGTGAGTAGTAATGAAGCCGTTAGTAAGACACCCGGGCGCTTGGACCACCTAAGTCTCTGAGGTGTAACTTTTTTTTACCGAAACTAGAGTACTACTGATTCACTCCGGCTTCTCGCCAAACAAACGTCATCAGTGCCAATATGTCTTCGCGCTCACAAAACTCTCACAATCCGCTACGGCCTTATTACATTCCTCCTTTAGAGGCTCCTTACGAATCTATTCCGACAAATTCCTCCACTTCGTCCATCCCCGCTTCGATATCTTCAGTTGCTGCAGCAGCTCCGACCTCGTATAGTATCTTATCGGACTTTCAACAAGACTACTCCGATTATCTCGAAACCCCCTCAGTGGGAGAATCAGTTCAAAATTTACTAAATACAGCAATTCTAAAATATACCTCCGTATTAATCGGACAGCCGTTTGAAGTTGCAAAGACTATACTACAATGCCAATTTGTACCGAAGCAAGAGATAAAGCCTAAGAAGGCCACATGGCCCGAGGAGACTGGGGTTGAAGATGATGTATGTGGATATATTTTTTATATAAGTGTAGACAATGCTAATATGTGATGTAATATCGTAGCTGTCTGATGATTCTGATGATGAACCAACATACTTCACTTCCAATGTTTCTCCAGATGAATCGCCATCATTGCGGCCCACAAAAGCATTGAATGGACGGAACAGAAAAACTACAGATCGAGCCGGATATGTGCTTGAAGACAAAGAGGATAAGGATATTGCGAGACCACTTTATCAAATCCGTCAGATTCGTGACGGTGCTATCGGAGATACAATGAAGGCTCTTTGGGCCAAGGAGGGGGGGTGGGGTATATGGAAAGGTCTATACCTAGATTCTCTTTCTTCATGGCGGATGTCTAATCAACTTAGGCCAGAATGCCACCTTCATATACACTGTCTGTGCTTCGACGATGGAAGCATGGACATCATCGTTCATCTCTGCTATTCTAGCATTACCTGATCCAGGAATTACAGAAATGGCTGATGCCACTCATCCCATGGCCACTCTTGGAATTGCAGTGGCGTCCTCTGTTCTGACGGCCTTGGCTCTGGCACCGTTAGATATAATCCGGACCAAGTTTGCAACCTACTTAGTTTTATAACTTAACAGATAACTGACTGTCGATAGACTTATCCTTACACCTTCGAGTTCAAAACCTCGTAATCTTCTCCCTGCCCTTAAGGCACTACCGAGCTACACCATTCCACAGGAGCTCATCCTTCCAACAACTCTTTATGCTCTAATACCATCCGTTATTACTCTTGGAAGCCCTTACCTCATTAAAACCAAACTTCATCTTGACCCTGTGATCAATTCAACGTCTTTCGGCTTCTTCTCATTTATTGCTGGAGTAGTGGAATTGTTCTTCAAATTGCCCTTGGAAACAGTTCTTCGGAGAGCCCAGATTTCTGTAGCAAAACCAGAACAAACAATTGTGCCCGTTGGAAGATACGCTGGTGTGGTCGGAACCGCATGGGTTCTTGTCAAAGAAGAGGAGAGTGGCAAGTGGGGAATTGGGGGTCTCTACAGAGGCTGGCGCGTTGGTGCCTGGGGGAGTGTTGGCGTCTTGGGCTTAGGAATTGTTGGCGTGCAGCAAAGTCAGACCGGCGAATTTTAACGAACACACGTGATTACAAACGACGAAAATAAAAGAAGAACGAAGAAAAAAGTTGGATGAATTTACTTGGCTCTCTCATATAATAGAGCAGGACGACGTACGATGGATAACGAAATATAGTTTACTGGGTTGTACAGGAAGCGGACGGAGTTTGTGTATTATTTTTCTTCTTTTCTTTCTCTCACCTTAGAGCTTTACGGTTGGTTGTTTTTATTGTCGGGCGCCTCCCTCCTCCTGGTTTGTTGGTATGTGTAGCACGGCCATGGTCTCTCCTCATCTTACCTTACAAGCACCCCTTCTCTCTATATTCTCTGTACACATATTATACTCACTTATGCTCACGATCTTGATGTTTATATGAAATGATAGCCTCCTCCTCTCTGACATGTCTATTTTCTGTGAAATGCCCCAATGTAGGCCCGCCTACAGCTGAAACTTCCACCTGTGAACACCTTGCCCTTCGAGTGATATCCATGTTTCAATTGACGATTCCCCTTACCCTGTCGATTGGACCCCACTGCCCTCGTGCCATATCACCAAATCAGGAACGTGTTACTACATACCTAACGGCACGGGAAGTCCCGCACTGTGTTGACCCAAGCCAGTTCTAAAGAATGCGGAAGGTGATCCGTTGCCCGTTAGAATTGATGTGCCGAAATGCATATATAACATTGGCATAATTACAACTACATTGTGCACTGCAAGATGCAGGTAGCCACATCCATACCCTACAACTGTGCCAGCCCTAATGCTAGTTCAAATATTTACTGTGATATCGGCACATTGGAATACGTATAGAATCCTCTATTAACCATAAATTAGAGAGTATTTTAGCGTCTTTAGATAGTTATATTCCACAGCAGCCTTGAAGAATTTTCTACTAGACAACAGAAAAACAACGTCATACAGAGTCCTACCATAGTTGAGTATGCAATTCCCGAATTCCAGGTTCATAGGCTACGGTAATAACTGCCTGGAAGGTTAAAAAGTATTGTAAATGGATATTAAGAGAGCCTGAACTAGTTTCGCTGCTACCCTTGAAGCTGAACATCACAGTCCCGGTGAGAGACGTCTAATTTTACGGGTCTAGACCAACCTCCCAACACCACAAATTCATCCCATGAATCTCACCCAGGGTACATTCGCAGCAGTACCAACATCAAGCATGTAGGTACTCTATGTGACACATCCGCACTGACGCATATGTATCGTGGTACCGACCCTATAGGGTAGATCACGTGTGATTTCCCTGTGCAAGGCCTGGGTACGCACTGCACAGAGTACAAATCGCCTGTTTGGGCAAGTACACACAACGGGCGCTGGTGATCATTACACTAGATGCCGAAGCCCTCATCCGAGCGCGAGCGTACTACTCTGCCCAGGGACTGCGTGTTGTGGGTTTTTTTTTTCTTCCTCACGTGTCGCTACCAGTGCAATGGGTCGCGGTGAATGGCCGATCAAGGAGGAGATGGACATGATAAGTAGATTTGAGGGAAAAAGAGACTTGAAATTTTTTCCCTCCGCTGCCCACTCAATTGACACCGCCACCCGCATGCAACAGCCCCATGAAGATCTGTTGACATTTCGCTTAGATCTAATCTTCACGGGTTGCAACGAATCAGGGTGCGGTGCAGGGGCTAGATCAAAAAAAATTTACCCACGGAACAAACTTGTGAAACAAAAAAAAGAAACTACTTTATCATGTCGCACGGACGTGGCGCGGGGATACCGTCTGTAGCGGTTTTCGAGCTGATAGGTGAAACATTTTATTCGCTATGACGTCTGAAATTTGGGAGTCACAGGGTGTTTTGCTTTAAAAAAGTTGAGATGAACTGGTGGTGTCTTGTTGGTTCTTAAAATCTTAGCACACTCAAGTGGGACAAATCAAATCCAAAGATTAATCGCCCGGAAAAAGCAGCTATCTCAGATTAACGTAGGTAGTTCGATTAGAGAAAGACTGATCAACATCGAACCCTGGTACTTTCACATTTCAAATAAAAAAGAACGTACGCTGTCATGAAAAAAAAAACCCTCCCTACCGACTCAAAAAAACAGTGCTAGAAAAACTTTTCAACCAGAAAAAACCACCCAAACAAAGGAAACCCAACGTAATCTTAAAATGCCCTGCAGAGAGGCTTGTGTCCACCCTTCCAGTCCTCACGCTCATAGTAACGGAAGACAAGGTCATATCCGTCCAAATCGTGAACAATCTTGTCCACTCTCTTGTATCCTGGGATCTTGTCCATGCGTTTGGATCTCTTTGTTGCAGACATATCGTGAAATTGCTCTCGACCAGGGCGGCTTTCTAAGGCTGCAGGCTTAGCCTCGAAAAGCGTCACCGAGAAGTGACCAGGTCGGAAAATCCCCACAACATGTTCCAAAATCTCCGCAGTCTCACGTCCAGATTGGCGACCAGGAACATTGGTCTCGAAAGAGGCATATGAGCAATGCGGTTCAGGCGTAACATGCACAGTGAAATAGTGTGTAGTAGCCACCTTGGGGTCAGGTGAAGGGATGACACCATTTGCAGAATATCCACATGGAGCGAATATGTAAGAATCAACGCATGCTGCAGGATATTTTCCACGAGGGTACACATCGTTAAGTCCACAAGCCTCAGAGACGACCTTACCAAGCGCGTGACCCTCGCTCTTGAGATCTTCCGGAATGTCTGCGTAGCCGCTGTCGATGGACTTATTGTCAGAATCATCAGTGGCTTCCTCCTCCATAGAACTGCATATGCTGTTCTTGCGATACTGGCCCGCCGCGACCGCACTCGCGTCTTCGAGGTAGAATTGCCTCGCCTTAACTGGGTCCAGGTCCGTCATGAGAACTTCCAAGGTCTCGTCAAAAATTCCGTTTCCACTTCCTCCATCGCGTCCCCCTCCAATGTTCTTAAAAATTGCATCCTGTTCCCCGGGGAATTGCAATATTTTGGTCTCGGTTTGTCCATGTTCAAGCTCCATTTCCTCATACTCGCTCGTAGGAGTGAGAGGTGGTGATAACTCAGCCCCAGGGGTGGTTAGGTACAGATACCAATGCTCACCATTGAGCTTTCCAATCATGTACGCACTACCATTATTAAACCACTCATCGAGGTACTCTACCTCGTCCTTCCAGCTCTTGTGAGGATGCATTTGCTTATCAGGGAACATGAAGGATTTCCTAGAATAGAAGACCCGATAGGGAACAGCCACGGCCTGGCCATTTGTGGTGAACCCAGCTTCGACGGCTGCAATGCGCAGCAATTCAGGGAGACCGACGAGGAGGGTCGTGGTTCCACATGTCTTCAGAATGAGCTTGTGGGGGAAGACAAACATGCTGCTCTCGCTAAGAAGGTATGCATCTACGTGCTCATTACGCACGGTAGAAAGAACCTTGCATCGTACGATGTCAAGCATTTCCTTCCATCTCTCCTCCGGGACAGACTTTAAGCCATCTGGCTGCGCAGACGCGGGTAGTAATTCTGGAGAAGGTGTGAACCAAACTTCAAGAAGTTTCTCAGGACCTAAGAGATGTCAACATGATCCCAAATCGCCTGATAGAGAATTATCCACCTTCAAATGCATTGGTAGAATCAAGGTCCACGGTGGCCTCATGATTGATAGAGAGGGTGGTGAGAGCAGCCGAGACCTCGGAGGGGAATTTGAGGTCAACCATTATTATAGATTTTTTGTGTTTATTTTTCTTTGAAAATAGGTACTCGCTTTATTGTTTCAAATAGACTGTACGGAGACTATTCGATAAAAAGAAGAGCGAAAAATCAATCAAATAGTGATTGGAGGAACGGATGCTAGGACGAGCCCGCACCGGGGGATGGGCGAGGATGAGATTGGAGCCGTGTTGGGCGAGATTGTAAGAAGGGACACACTGTCCACCCCGCCGTCAAGATACCGATACCGTAGTAGATATCGTTCTAGCAGACGAGGAGGGGTTTTCCAAGTTTTGACGTTGGGAGGGTTAATACGTTTTAGTTCGGATTTTAAGTGTTTGCTTGCGGGAGTCGTGTTATCTAGGCCTGTGTTAGAGGATTTAGTTAGCAACCGACATCGTGGATATGCAAAAATCAGACCAGTACTTACTTCTTGCGGAGGCTGAGGAATCGTAGTAGGTCACTTCGGCTCATAAGAGTTGAAGGATGTTCGAGAAAAATATTTGTTTGGCCTCTAAAGCCTGGAAACGGAGTTCAGGGTGTCCGCCAGAACTAAGCTCTAGACGAACAGACCTGAGCAGCCGTTAATGTTTTTTGTTTATTGATACTGTTGAACCGTAGTTTCGACAGCTTTGCGTTTTCGAATTGATCTATGCAGGACAATTTGGTGGGGTCTTTCGACCTATTTGTGTTTTGGGGGGGAAAATTATTGACAAAGGATCGGTGGTGTGAGGTGGGCTGGGTCGAATAATATGGTCCGACGTTATTTCAACGGTAATTACTGGTGATGGAAAGCGGGAAAAATTGTGACGGGTGGTGACGGCAACAAATACTTTCTTAGGCGGGCGAATAGGCGGCCTTTATGAAGACGCGGTGGTCAGAGTATGGTCAAAAAGCAGGTGGGGCCCACACAGGGAAAAAAGGTTAGACTAAAAAGGCAACGCTCCGCCAATATCACCACCCCGGCTAGATACGTCCAATAACACCGATGTCAATGTTATTTGCATAACCATGCAATTCCCAGCTCTGAGGTTTCGTCAACAGCCAGCCCACAGACGCACAGCTGCCTGCGCATACATACATCAGAAGGGAACAAGAAGGAAAAACTTTCTCACAGGGGAGGTTTCAATTTCCTGACTACGCATCGGATACATGACCCATGGCATGCAGAGGATAGAAATAAAAATCACAGCCAAAAGAAAGCATTTTGTTCATATGTGCAAGCCAAGTGGGAGGCATCCGCAAAAAAAAATAAGAGGATGATAAAAAAGGAAAAACATCTAAAGGCCAATCGACGGGCTTCAAAAAATCCCCTAGGTGGTGGTACTGCCGCTGTATGAGAACTTCGCATGGCCGCTCATGCGTGCTCCCCAGAATTGCGTCACGCCTGGGCTTACCTCTTCTATCAAAAAAAAATTGACGTCTATCTCCTTCTGTCACGCATGCTCAATTCATTTCCTACCACCACAGCTCCAAAAATATAATAATAGGTCGGCGCAGCTCATCAATTCTGTCCCTCAGAGTACTCACATACATAAGTGCATGTAGCAGGTGTACCTGGGCTATTCCTCTCGCGTCCTGGAGCAATCCCGTGCTCTTATGCACTCAGAATCACAGTTAGTCTGCGGGGTTAATCTCTTCTGCTTGGGTTGCGCTGTCTTCAAAAAGCGGGTGCAGCGGACTTGACCTCGATCTCGACACCTCGCTACGATCCCCAGGAGAAGGAGGAGGCCTAGAGGTTGAGAAGGAGATTAACATAGATCCTACTAGGTATTTGGACCGAACGTGCCGCGATGCAAGTAAGCGCAGCAAAACGAGACAACAGACCGAATAAGTGCGGCTGTTACGCATATATCCTACAACACCAGCCATAGAAAATTATGTTGCGCGTTTCGAGTGCATCAAAGAATATTCCAATGGTCTACGGGTAGCTACAGAAACAACTGGGAGTGAAAGAAAAAAAGATCATCTCCACATTCCACCAATGCAGCCACGCAGCGCATAATCTTATTTTTCTTGATGTTGCCACACCCGATTCTTCGATTCTTTAATTCTTCGCCATCGGAAGCTGGTAACGGCTCCATTTACCAATGACGATAATGAAATATAATGGAAAAAAATACATTCCATGCAGTTCCGATACTGCGGGTTTTCGTTGCGGGATCTAAAAGTGATGAACATCAGCCTAATGATTGTCCGAATTGAGGGCACACAGCATCGGTTTTCGTGGCTGGCACTGGCCTCGGATGACCGGTAGTTATTGTGTGGGCGGTCGGTTTGAACTACTGGTTATTGTTTCTTGTTTGGAGACATGTAACCTTGTAATAGGTACCAGTGTTCCATTGCCTTGAATAATGACAGCTCTGCCCATGAGCCTTCACCACTCCAGGTATGTTATTACATATCGCCCTGCCAAAATCCAAAATACTCGCGCGCTACAGCCGCACGCAGCTCGTTACTAGTACTACTTCCCAATATGGAATGCAGTGCGGTGTAGAAAAATACCGCAACATGACTGCACCCCGAGCGTGGAGTGGTGGGGGTTTGGTTTTCTTCTGCTTTCTGCTGGTGTTGTTCCTTGCCTCCGTTGCGGTGGAGTCCAGGGGCGGGAAAAAAAAGCAGTCTCTCAATTCCCTTGGCCCACAGACTCCCGGGACACCAAACTGTTTTGTGCTTACCTGGGAGCCGCATTGCCTGGCTGCCGCAGGCCGAAATTGGAATACCCCAGATTTTCCAGACACGGATCGTCATCTGGAAATTGCGCTAGACGAAATGCCGTAAGCAGCACAATACGGGGCTTGTGGAGCTATCTGTGCTCATGTTTGACCATAGAGAGAGCGATAAAATTTACAATTCCTCACAGTCATAGCTATATGAGAAGGTCCAAATGGGGGGGTAAGAAAGAAAGAAGTAAGAAAGAGGATCGAGGGGGGGATATCACTTCCAAGAAACGCGTGGAGTGCATACATGTGTGAGCTGGAGCTATGCAGTAAACGAATGGATTGGGGCGGGGAAACCAATTGGTGGTGGTTGGTGGGCATAAAATTGTATGGAATGGAAAGCAGCTTGAGGCGACCGACATGATATCGGACTCGGAGCGAACCGTGAGTGGTCGGGAGGGATCCTGTCCGTATGTGCAACCATCGGCATCGGGCTGGGTGATGCTTCTTCCTCTGCCTTCTTCCACAATGACAGCTTTTTTCTTTTGATGCTGTTGAGCTTTCAACAAAGCTACCATGTGTTCTACGGCATTAGGTGTGATTTGGCACATATGTACGAGTCCATGCTTATGTATTTTAGTAACGGCTTCACCCATTGGGTGCTCACTACATTTCTGCAGCCATTGCCCATGCTCGAGATCTTTGATGCCATTGGATTGGTGAGATGCCCTGCGGCCTACCTGTCTGCTTGTCAGCAAAGAACATTGGAGGCGAACAGCGGCCGGAACCTCGCGATTTGCTTCTCGCTACCAGAAACAGCAGTCATCGTCCAGCTCACCGGTTTTTTCTCTCTTGCTGATGATAGGCAGATATTTACTTCACCACACACAAACACATGAGTACTCTACACTGTTTTCCAAGCAATGCAGACTCTATCTATTCCTCGGCATCTCTAATCCACAACATGCACTTCTGTGGTAAATGTAGAGTACGTCACCTAATGCACATGATCGAAAGTCTACTGCGGTGCATGTCTCATACCTAATAGATGAAGCATCTATTAGCTTAGGTGCCCAGTGCCAAAAAAATAAGGCTTTCCAGTCTGACTCAAGATTACTGATGCTTGATCAATTCCATGTGGAATTGAGTGCTGTCAGCGGTCGATCATGGATCACCGTCCCAAAAACAAATACTGGGTAACCGGGAGAAATTTTGGATTATTGAAATCCTGGAGCTCAAATGAACTGATCACTTGTGCCAATCTAGCTGAGATTTTGGGGGTCTTGAAAGATTCCAAGGAATTAAGCAACTACGGTAAACTATGTAGGGGTCCGAAAATCTTGCCGATATCTTTGGGGGCAAAGCCCGTGCAGCTCATGGAATATGGTTAATTACACGGATTAACAATCCTTATCAATCAATAGACAAAGCACCCTGGAAATCAATTATGCGCTGTCTATTTACTGCAATTCTTTTTTACATTATTATTAGGGGTTCAGGGCAGTTCACTCGACTCACACCATTTCAACAACAGCTCCTGGCCCTTGTGCATGTTGGGTTGTAGTTAAGATGATAAGATAGAGCTCACAGCTTTCCAATCCCCAAATGAATATCTATTTCGTAAATAGACTGCATGTTCAAAATTTGAAACATCTTCCCGGAATATTTTAGAATACTACTCTCAAAGTGAAATGGTCGACCCCTAAAGAAGTCAAATTTGGTTAATTATAAAATTAGAATATACATTAGCTTTGTAAAATTAAGTTATGAATGCAACTTGCCGAATCTAGTGAGTTGGGTTTGTGAAAACTTAATTACTTACGCCCATAGGGAAAGCTACTAAATACATGCCACGACACTACAATAGATCTTCATGAAGGACGATCCTTCGCCCCTTCATCACACATCGCCACATAATAACAGGATACTCAAGTCTTGAAACATCATGTGTATACATGGGTAACGCATGAGGAAATTTGGTAATCGTACGATGACTACAAGACTTGTTTCTTCTGCCCTTCTCTAGTAGATAAAACATGAATTTTTAGATGATCTACAAGCTCGAGGCGCAGCTCTTGAATGTGAAATATTTCTAATTTAGCCTATGGCCATTTCTTGTTTTGGTTATTTGGACAAATTATCACTCGGATTCGTTTCTTCAAACACCAAAATTCACGTTCGGTGCCAGCGCACCTTTCCGAAACACCTTCTGTCTCTCCAATGTGCTTACCCGGCAGCCACAGCACCCCACCAAGGCCCGAGCACCAACCCCACCACTCCAACCCTAGCCACCAATGTCCACATCCACCACCACCCCGCGACGAGGCGCCCTAATAGCGATCGAGGGGCTCGACCGCGCCGGCAAGTCCACGCAATGCTCCAAGCTCCTCTCGCGGCTGCCCAACGCGCGGCTGGTCAAGTTCCCCGACCGCAGCTCGCCCACGGGCCAAATAATCAACGGCTTCCTGACGGGCACGGCGCCCACGGACGCGCACATGATCCACCTTCTCTTCTCGGCGAACCGCTGGGAGGCGGTGGAGTCGCTGCGCGCCAGCCTCGCTGCCGGCGAGACGGTGGTCATGGACCGCTATGTGTACAGCGGCATTGCGTTTAGTGTGGCCAAGGGGCTGGATTATGCGTGGTGCAAGGCGCCGGATGTGGGGCTGCCGCGGCCGGATGCAGTGGTGTTCCTGGACCTGCCCGCGGCGTCCGCGGAGGGGCGGGAGGGCTTTGGGGGGGAGCGATATGAAGAGCGAGGCCTGCAGGAAAAGGTTCGGGAGCTGTTTAAGAAGATGCGAGAGGACGAGGGCAGCGAGGATTGGACGGTTGTTGATGCGAGGCAAAGTGTGGATGAAGTGGCTGACAAGGTGTGGAGTGTTGTTGAAAAAGCAGTCGAATGGGCGGCAGACAATGAGCTGAGGGTGTTCAAGTGATTGCTGGAGCGGCAGATCATAAGACAAGCTCTCAAAGACTCTAAGCCCTATGGCGCAGAAGAATACCCAGTTTTACTTTTGTTTATCTAGATTTCATGGTGGCATGTAATAACAAAGTGACTATCACAGATCAAGTTCCGATTTCAGCCTGGTGAAAGCCCACCTGGCCGCAACCATGTGGTAATCACAATTCGATACTAATTCTTGCATTGCATTCGAAGAATGAGTCCTCAAAAAAATACACCGCAAAACTCTTGCGATTCAGTAAAATGCTATCGCTAGCATTCTTCTCAACCAAAGTCCCCACCCATTGATAATCTTATAACCCCAAAGTAAGTGTCTAGTCAGACATCTTGTAGGCCTCCCAAATTGAACCTGGAGAAGGCGCAAAGTAACTCCAAGAAAAAGGGCACAGTCCAGACCGGAAAGAAAACACAAACAACAAAAAGATAAAACGATAAACATAATCATAACCTCCCTGTTGAATTTTTTTCGCTCACTGAAACCCCGATGCATCCAGAAGACTTAACCCTAAAAGACAAAGGAAAAAGAAAAAAATAAGAGAAAACTCTTTACGCAGATCAAGGGAAAAGATAAAACCCTAGGACCAAATATGGAGAAAAAATGGCCAAAAAAGCATCCATGGATGAATAGAGATTCCTGGAGATAGCCCTTCATAAAAAACTAGTTTACATCAATGTGGACTGAATCAAGTTTGGGTGGGTGGATTGAAAGATGCCGAGTGCATTTCAATACAGTAGGTAAGCTACTGAGCAGGTTGAGCTTGCTGTTGTTGAGCTTTGTTGTTTACGGCCTCTAGAGAAGAAGCATGTGACTTCCAGTCAATGCGTGTTTCTCGAGGCAGCTTAAGAGTGCGCTTGATGCCCTCCCTAATATAATAGTTTAGTACTTTATGACACATAATGAGGTGTGGAATGTATATACTTGATTTTCAAACAAGTTGCACCCTCCGACCTGGTCCAGACACTCAACACGTCCTCGTTTCCTCGGACACTGAGCACTGCTCCGCACAGGTCGTCACCAGCATCGCCGAATGCATCTCCGATGATCGCCAACAGAAGGTCTTCCCAAAATCTGTTGGCAACACCTTTCTTTAACCGTATATTCCACTTGCCACCATTCTTATTCTCCTTGTCCTCCCACACAGGCCGTATTCCCTTTCGGAAAATATGATAGTCACTGACGTGGGGCAAAGCGCTGGGTCGCCGCAGGTGGGTGTACACAAGCCAAAACTCTTCTACGGTTGAGAACTGAGCAACCCTATGGGTGGACTTTTCATAGTCCTGGAATTTATTCCCTGGCGACCTGTACCAAAAGACCCAGGAACTTTTGAGCGGATGCTCTGTTACCTGAGCTGTCTGTTTCTTACCCCCAGCCACAACTTCGGATGCAGTCAAGGTACTCTTCCCAACGGCCCCCTGCGAAGTATTGGTAGTGTCGCCGTTGCCATTCACACCAGGGGTCTTTGGAGTTTTTAGACCAAACTGGCCGAAGGCTCCCAACCCTCCAAGATGGAATGCAGATGAGGCGGATTTAGTTCCAGCAGCAGTTGTAGGCGACGGAAGTGCTGCGTTTGAAGTATTGATATTGTGTAAATCAAAAGGATTCTTGTTTCGATGGGAGGATGGGAGGCGGGCGGAGGTGGGCCCAAACACCTTTGAAGAGGCGGAGTCGTTAGAATTAGTTGTAGCCGGTACGTTGGACGAAGGGTTGGAAGACATTGACAAGGAAAGTTTGGTAGAGCTGTTCAGTCAATGGGTAAGTGTCCGAAAAACGCGACATGAGAAATGCAATGGCGGACGGAAGAGAGAATTACTTGGATCTTCTATTCCATAGCGGGTTGGGAGATTCCATTAGGCGATTTAATGTGATCTACCAATATATGATGTATATAAAAGTGTACTTGAAATAGTCCAAAGAAGAAAATGAGCGGCAAGCAACTAGGACGTGCTTTGGCGATGGAGAAGTGGGGAGGTCAAGCGAAGCGGAGAGAGCAGGCCAAGAAGACCACACACACACTGCCTATCCTGGCGCACTTTGAGATTTGACTTCCAAAGGTACCTGTAGAGTAGCGGTGGCAGTGGTGGTAAGTAACAGTAGTGATAGAACTAGATATCAACTGTGAGTGGTGGAGGCGACGCCGAACTGTTAAGGCGGGATGGGGGCTCCGGAGCGGGGATGACCTAGAAGCGAAGATTTGGGTTTGTTGAAAGTATGTGTTGAAAGCAGAATTAGGGTATATCAAACAAGGCGAGAAGTTGAGAGATGGGTTGAGTAGACGAAGAAGATTGGTGGAGGGGGCGGATGAATGTGCAAGTATCGGACGTTGCCAGACAGAGACAAACGTTGACCTCAAAGTGTTCCACCGCAAACCGGCTGCCAAGATTTGTGGCCTCCAATTTGAAAGCCGCCCCAAATGAGGACTTTTTTGTGTGGGTTTTACTTGATGAGGTAATTAGCTGCATATTTCGGCGCTAGAATTAGCGCTCTTTGGCAGCGTAAAACCAGCGAACTTTTTTGCAGGAGAAACCCTTTCTCTTTAATACCACGACCACCACACCATAAAAATAAATATCGCCAGTTGATCAGCATCGCTGTACTTTACGAAGACTCGACTGGCGATTCCGATGCGTGTGTCAAGATTATGTTCAGGCCTTTTGGTCTGATCCCTCCTTAAAACCGTCGCGACGAGAGCGCTCGCCTGGGTTTCCCGGGCTGATGCGCTCCATGACCTTGTGACGACCTGAAGAGATGGACATGCTTTGATTTTGGCTACTGCTTTCTTTTTTGATCGCGACACTTAGTTCTAGGCGGTGATGAGAAACCGTTCAACAAGTGCTCCACTTTGCCTTGACAACCAGAATTCATGTGTTTATCCCAACCAACCTATATTCCTTTCTGTGAGTACACAACAAATCTCTCTTGTCAAAACTTTGCGCCTCGTGGGGATGATACCAAACAGAGCTCTGGTAATCAGAGTCAACCGCATGGGTCTTGCGTAATTGCAGTGATTTCCGGTTGAACATGACACTCTTAAGGCAAATTCTGAACACTCGATAAACTCTATCGGAGGAGGACGCGCAATGATGCAAAACATGGGCGGGATGTCCTTTTGTATCTCTGGTGGCTGACTATTACTATCGATAGGCTAGAGGCACAGTCATACTAGATTCAGCCCTGTAGAAGTGACATCGATCGTTGTACAAGTTGTTTGAATCTAGACAGTTGTGCTGTTGCTGTGCGCTGAGGCTCCCACCCAAGCTGATTCATTGGCGGGCGGATACACTGCAAGTATGCGTAGGAAGATATCGGAAGGGAGAGGACACTGTTGGGACACACGCATAGCAGTACTATACATAGTTCTAGAAAATTGCCGACTAGAAAAGGAACATTTAGTGTGCGTTTATGTTGCTAGAATTTTTAGGTTGGGTGAATGTGCAATTTTGAATAGCCTACATGAAGATGTTGGGTGGCCAGATTCGAGTAACATATATAGAGCACATAACCCAAAGCAAGGAGCTGTGGACTATCAGTTGAAAGCTCGTTACAACTATTATTAATCTCCTACAATGCATAGTGACGTCTAGGTGTGACCAGAGCGGATGTTTCGAAACATCTTTGCTCATGCCCTGAGCCCGTGGCATAAGTTCCGGCTATGTCCACTGGGACAACTACTGCAGCTCCGTTGCTCCCGGATAGCCATTCACTAACTAATTGATGGTTCCTTCAAATTCAGGTGACGGAGTTGTCTGCTCCAGATCCACTTTGTTCCCAGCGCCCGACCAATCACTAGACCCGGGCCCCGTTGGCTCCATTGCTCGCTTTCGCCGCAATCCTTCCTCCATCTTCCTGACCCGCCCCCGCATCACCACGTCGAGATCCCACCATCGTGCTTATCGATAAGCTGCCCGCCAGCTCTCGCCCACCGCCTCGCCCCCAACTCCAATCCTTCAACGCTATCGAAATGCAGAAGATCACCGACAAGATCGCGGCCCTGCCGCCTGGGGAGACCTTCCACAGCTTGGAGTTCTTCCCGCCGAAAACCGAAATGGTACGTCAGAACGGTGGTTTTGTTGCTTTTTCCTTTGCAGCGTTCCCCGTACATATGCGGCATGCCAACTGAGATACAGGGCTTTCAAAATCTCAATTCTCGGCTGGAGCGCATGGCATTGGCCCTGCGGCCGTTGTTTGTCACGGTGACCTGGGGCGCCGGTGGCTCGACCGCCACCAAGTCGATCCAGCTGGCCGAAACGTGCCAGCGCCTTCTGAACCTCACAACATGTCTGCACCTGACATGCACGAACATGTCGCGGAAGATCCTCGATGAGGCTCTGGAGTCTGCGAAGCGGATCGGTGTGCGGAATATCCTAGCTCTGCGTGGCGATCCGCCGCGAAACGAAGAGTACTTCAACACAGCGTGTGACGGAACGAATGGAAACGATGGGAAAGAGTTTACATATGCGGTTGATTTGGTCAAATACATTAGGGAGAAATACGGCGACTACTTTTGCATAGGAGTGGCGGGATATCCGGAGGGACATGCAGAGGGAACTGTGCCGGAAGTCCAGTCTGCGAGTCGGGACCTGCCCTACCTGGTGGAGAAGGTGAAGGCTGGCGCCGACTTTATCATGACGCAGCTCTTCTACGATGTGAAAAAGTACCTTGAGTACGAGCAGATGCTACGGGACGAGCCTTCGGGTCTGTTTAAGGACATGGTCATTATACCTGGCCTGATGCCAATCCAGAGCTACCACATCCTCCGACGAACAACAAAGCTATCGCACGCCTCACTGCCAGAAGACATAAGCGACCGTCTGGACAGTATCAAGGGCGATGACGCGAAGGTCAAGGCTGCTGGTGTAGACATTGTGTCTGATATTGTATCCCAGATAAAGTCTGCACCTTGCACAACGCCGCGAGGGTTCCACTTTTACACTTTGAACCTGGAGAAGGCTGTTTCGTTCGTTCTGGAGAAGTGCAATCTCATCCCGCCGCCGGATGAAAGCGCGCTGTTTACAGATGAATCCGATATCCTTGTCAGCGCGCAGAAACGTGCCCGCCGGGCATCATCAGTAAACTCAAACCCCAGCAATCTCCTGATCGTCGACCGCAAAGAGGGCCGCCGAGACTCGACGCTGCTAGAGACTGCGGCAGAGGCCGGCCTGCTCAAGACCCAGGTGCAAGCCGAACAACGCCCCGAGGTGACCCTCGCCATCTCCGAAGGCGAGGGCTCCCTCGGCCGCGAAGCAACGTGGGACGACTTCCCCAACGGCCGTTTCGGCGACGCGCGCTCGCCCGCGTTCGGCGAGATCGACGGCTACGGCCCCAGCCTGCACATGTCGCCGGCGCAGGCAATCGCGCTCTGGGGGCACCCGGTAACCACCGCCGACATCAGCGCACTGTTCGTGCGGCACGTCACGGGCAAGCTCTCCGCGATCCCGTGGAGCGAGCAGGGGCTCAACGACGAGACCTCCGTCATCCAAACGCAGCTGCTGAAGCTCAACAAGAAGGGCTGGTGGACGGTCGCCTCGCAGCCGGCCGTGAACGGCGCGCGCAGTGAGGAGGCGCCGTATGGATGGGGCCCGAAGGGCGGGTTCGTGTTCCAGAAAGCGTTCGTCGAGTTCTTCATCGCGCCTGAGGACTTCGACGTGCTGGAGGAGCGGCTGAAGGCGATGGGCGACGACGTGTCGTACTACGCCGGCAACGGCGCGGGCGAGTACCGCAGCAACATGCCGCCGAGCGAGGAGGCGCTGAACGCGGTGACGTGGGGCTGCTTCAAGGGCCAAGAGTGAGTACATAAGCCGGGGGTGCGGGGGGGTCCTGGGGGGCAGCGGGCTTGGTGCGGGGCGGGGTTTTGTTCACACGCTAATTGTGCTGCAGGATCATCACACCCACCATCATCGAGGAGGTCAACTTCAAGGCCTGGCGCGACGAGGCGTTCACGATCTGGCAGGAGTGGAGCCGCGTGTACCCGCCGCGCTCCGCGACGGGCGCGCTGCTGGCGGACGTGGCGCGGAGCTACTGGCTGGTTAATGTTATTCACCATGAGTTTATGAATGCGGAGGCGTTGTGGGAAGTGTTGGCGTGAGTATGGCGAGGGAAGGGATGGGGAGGGAGAGAGGGAGGGGCAATTGGGGAGGCGTACCCGCATTGACGTAGAATATCAGCGTTGTGGTGTGGTACGGCTTCTCCGTCCCCGTCTCCCTCGGCGTGGTAGGGAGAGATGGGATGGGAGGGGTGGGACATGTAAATTGTATTTTTGGATTGGTTATGCGGATGTAGGTATTGTATACACTGGATTTTATACCCATGTGGGTTGCTTGTTCGTGGTACCTATTGTGAGGAGGGAGGGTATGGGCAGAGAGGGCCACGTGAGGGCGTTTCTTTGTTCCGAGTGCTATATCAACCCCGCCTGCCCGCCGTCTGCCCCAACCTCTATACCGAAACCCCATAATCCATAACCCATACCGAACCACCTATACACCATCTACCCCACAGCCCACCTGTACTATCAATGCAGCCTCTCCTTCCCCCCATCTCAATCTCCATCTCCATCTCCATCTCGGTATTCCTCCTCGTCCTCGTACTGGTTACCACCCCCACCGCCGCAGCCCATCGCCGCCACAGCAGCTCGGACACCGCAACGCCGCCGCCGCTGCCGACGCCGATCGATATTGTGAGCTATTACGGCACGAGGGCGGATCCGGAGTGTTTACCGACGTCTATGGGTAGGGGGATTACGGTGGTGGAGTTGTGATCTGGCTTTGGGGGGCGCGGACACGGACTCGGACTCGGAGTCAGACGGAGACGCAGAGTAGGAGTGTCTATCCCTATCATTTCCTATCATACATTATACATCCACACCACATCAACATCATATCCATGCCATATCCTACACCCCCCCTCTCCCCTACCACATCACTCGCTCAACTCAGGAAACACCCTCCCCCCCCTCCCCTTCGTTCCCGCACCATACGTCCTATCCGCCCCAAGCGTCGCAAACTCAATCCCGCGCTTCCCCTCATCGACGGCCAGCAAATCCAACATCTCCCCCGCCTTCTGGGGAATAAACGGCTGCAGCAGCAGCGCCGCAACCCGAATCCCTTCGGACGCAAAGTAGATCCGGCGCGCCTGGAGCGCGGCTGTGTCTGGGGTGTGGAGCGACCAGGGCGCGGTGGACTGCATGTATTGGTTTGTCTGTGCGTGTGTGTTAGTGATGGTGTCGGGGGGAGGTGGGAGATATAGGGGGGGGAGGGGTACGTTTTGCATCAGGTTCTTGATCCCGCTCAGCGCGCCGCTCACGTCGTGCGCGCGCATCTTCTCGTCGGCGCTATCCCGCGCCGTCTCGACTGCTTTCTTCTGCTTCAGATCATGCACATCCAGCGCCCAGCCCTCGCCCTGCTCCTGCGCCATCGCCGCCTCCACGCCCGCCCGGATGCTAAACACCTTGCTGCACACGCGGTTCACCAAGTTCCCAAAGCCCGCCCGCAGCTCGTTATTGTACCGCCGCAGCACCCACTCGTTGCTCCAGCGCGTGTCGCCGGCCAGGCGGCCGTGGCGGCAGAGGTAGTAGCGCAGCGTGTCGACGCCGAAGCGCTCCAGTGCGTAGAACGGGTTTACGCCGTTGCCGGACGATTTCGACATTTTGGCGTTGTCGAGTGTCCAGTGGCTGTGGGTCACGAGTTTGGTGGGGAGCGGGAGGCCGAGCGCGAGCAGGAAGGACGGCCAGTAGATGCCGTGGAACTTGGTGATGTCCTTTCCGAGCAGGTGGACGTCCGCTGGCCAGCCGTGGGTCGACTCGTGCCCGGGCGTGAACGGGTAGTGCGAGGCCGTGAGGTAGTTGACGAGCGCGTCGAGCCAGACGTAGATCGTCTGGGTGGGGTCGTCGGGCACGGGGACGCCCCAGCTCAACCTCTCCTGTGGCCGCGAAATACTCAGATCCCCCAGCCCGGCGTCGATGTCCGCCGCCAAATCCCTATGCCTTACCGCCGGGACAACCCACTCCGGGTTGTCCTCATACCATTGCTTCAATTTTGGCTGCAGCTCCGACAGCCTGAAATGGTAGTTCGTCTCGGACGTCCACTCGACGGTTTTGCCGGTCTCTTTCGACACGGTCAGCTTGCGCCCCGAGGCCGGGTCGACGATGGTCTCGATCTGCGTCGAGGGGTAGAAGGTCTCGTCGCTGACGCAGTACCAGCCCGAGTGTGCGCCTTTGTAGATGTACCCGCGCGCGTCGAGTTGGCGCCAGAAGTGCTGGACTGCGTCCGCGTGTGCCGTGGTCGAGGTGCGCTGGAAGATGTCGAAACTGCAGTTGGCGACGGTGGCGAGGGCCTGCGGTGAGCGTTAGCGAGCGGGCGGGGGACAGTGGGCAGGGCGGGGCAGGCGAGTGAGCGGGGATGCTTCACACACCTTAAACTGGTCCGCGCCAGCATCACAAAACAAGCGCGGCGTAGTGCCCGCGGCGGCGGCCGCCTGCTGCACTTTCATGCCGTGCTCGTCGGTGCCCGTCACCAGGATCGCGCGGCGGCCGTGCAGCTCCTGCCAGCGCTTCAGAACGTCGGCGAGGACCATGGTGTAGAGGTGGCCCACATGGGGGGCTGCGGCAGTTAGTACCAGTGCAATTGAGGAAGGCGGGGGGAAGTACCGGCGTTGACGTAGAATATCGGCGTGGTGATGTAGTACGGCTTCTCCGCCTTCTCTGTCGCCGGTGTCGTCTCCGCCGGCGCCGTCGTGGTGGTCGAGAGGAACCGTCGCAGCGGTAGCACCTTCACCCCCGCCGGCCGCAGGGGCACTCGCAGCGGCAGTCGCAGTCGCAGAATCGAGGACCGCATATATCGCAATATCAATGTCTTGTGGTGGGGTTGCAGAGCCAGACGCACAGACGCTCGGACCCGTGGTGTGATGCGGCTGAGAAAATTGCGCCAAGGCGGGGGGTTGCTGGGGTAAGGGATTTTCGCTCTGCCACTATCACTATCACCACGACCGCTGCGACGACTGCAACGACTGCAGCCACCACAACTACCACATAATAATAGCCATGGCTCCCTCAAAGACGAATGGTGCGGCTGAGACGACAAGGGCGGTGAAGAAGCGCAAGACGACCGAGGCCGCCGCTGCGCCCGCTGCTGTCGCCGCGAAAGATGTCGCTGTCGCCAAAGACGCCGAAGTTACCAAAGATGCTTCCGACAACGAGAGCGACGCCGACGACAAATACGAATCCGCCGAAGAATCCTCCGACGACGGCGCCCTAGACGACGAATTCGACGACGACTCTTCCTCGGGCTCGTCCAACGAAGCCGGCTCCGACATCGACGACATCCTCGCGGCACAACACGAAGGCAAGACCAAAAAGCGCAAGCGCCACGACGCGGCCGCCTTCTCGACCTCCATGTCCAAGATCCTGTCCTCCCACCTCACCACCGCGGCGCGCAAGGACCCGGTGCTCGTGCGCGCAAAGCAAATGGCCACAGGCGCAGACACAGGGAAGCTCGAAGCCAAAGCTAGACGTGTGCAGAAGGAGCAGCGGCGGCGCGAGAAGGAGCGCGGGAGGGTGCGAGAGCTGGTGCCGACTGGTGATGATGACGAGGCGGCGAGGGTGGTTATTGAGAGGGAGCGGCAGCTGCGGGGGGTGGCGAGGAGCGGGGTGGCGAGGTTGTATAATGCGATTCGCGCCGCCCAGGTGAAGGGGGAGGAGGCGGCGAGGGGGGTGCAGAGTGAGGGTGTTGTGGGGATGGGGAATCGGGAGAAGCGCGTGACGGATATGAGCAAGCAGGGGTTTTTGGAGCTTATTCAGGCGGGGGGGAAGAAGTAGGTGTGTATATTGGTGTAAAATGGGTAATAGTGGTGCTGGGAGGTTGAGGGTGCAGGTGGGAGTGAAATGGGTCTCTATAGCTATCATAACACAAGCAATGTTCGCCACATCATACAGCATAGTAATACAATCCGCTCCTCCTCAACTCTCCTCCTGCGCCTCCTTCTCCTCCACTCTATTTTTGATATTCCGCCCTCCCTCCCCCTCCATCCCTCCCCCTTCCCCCTTCAACGACCCCGCCTACTTGCTCCCAAAATCACTGCTCTGCAAATTCCGCGTCATATTCGGCAGCCGCACAACCAGTCCATCCAGCTCCTTGCTCATCTTGACCTGACACCCCAGCCGCGACCTGTCCCCCAAAACGTCAGCCATCTCTCCCCCAAAGCTCCCATCTCTCCTCCCTCTCCCCCCTCCTGCCTCAATCTCTCCCGGGTGTGATGTGGTAGGGTAGGGTGTCACTCACGTCTCCGTCAACCCAAACGCCAAATCCAGCATATCATTCTCATCATCGTCGGGCTCGGGCATGGCATCATACATCGCATCGCCCTCCACAATGACGTGACACGTGCTGCACGCCGCGCTGCCGCCGCACGCGCCCTCCATCTCCAGGTCGTGCGCCTGCGCGATGTCCAGCAGGTTGTCGCCGGCGGCGACCGTGAGCGTTGTCGAGGTGGCGTCTTTGTCGATGAAGGTTACGTGGAGCCTGCGTTGGCCAGCGTCAGCTTATAAGCAATTGAGAGGAGAGGCAAAGGGGGGAGGGGATATGGCGGGGGTGGGGCAATGGGGAGTGGGGGGGTATATGGCAGGGGAGGGGACAAGGGGGCGTACTCTTCCCCCGCCGGCGGCTTCGAAACATGGCCGTGCAGCTGTGGCGCGGAGCCTGCAAACCCGCGGCGTGCTACTGGCGGCGGCAGCGTCGCGGCCCGACGGGGCAGGAGCGAGGCGGGGCGGGGGCGGCAGGCGAGTCGCAGCGCGGCGGCGGCGAGGGGGCGCGAGAACGGCATTGTCGTGCGGGCGGGCGAGGTGGAGGATCGCTGGTGGGGGGTGGTTATCAGATCGTCGGTCGGTGGTGGCGGAAGGGCGGTTGTTGCACAGATGGGCGAGATGCAGGGTTTGGTGGGGGAGGCACAGGTTGACGTAGGGGCGTTTGTCAGCACGGCGACGACGACGTGGGGCATGGGATGCGTGAGGGGTGATGCGGAATTTATTCTGTGCTAGCTATTGTTTACCATGAAAATTTCGTGACCGTCTCCCCCTCCATGTCCGCCTTCATGCCGTCAATAACGATACTCCACTTCCCATTAAACCCGCCGAGGCCGAGGCCCTTCAGAGTGGCCCCCTCCACCTCCAACTTCCCCCTTACATCCCCCTCACAGTCCACCAACAGCGTGCTCCTCCACGGCCGTCCCCTGGTCGGCGAATACACCCGCACCTCGGCATCCTGCTCATAATCATACACCACCCTCTTCTCGCCCTCCTTGCCCAGCACCAGCACGGTGCCCTCTCTGACATACAGCGGCAGCGACTCAAACCCGTGCTTCTCCGTCACCCACCGCGGCCCGTGCTTCACCTCGCCGCCGAACCAGCTCGTCCACCGCCCCTCAGGCAAGTAAAACGTGACCTCGCCGCTCTCGGAAAACACGGGCGCGATCAGCAGCGCGTCGCCGAACATGTACTGCCGGTCCAGCGTCCACGCCGTCGGGTCCTCCGGGAACTCGAGGAACATGGCGCGCAGCGACACGGGCACGCCTGTCTTTGTCGCGGCCATGGAGTGCGCGTAGATGTACGGCATCAGCCGGCACTTGAGGTCGACGAACGTGCGCAGCACCGGCGTCGAGGCCTCGTCGATCGCCCACGGCACGCGGTACGAGTTGGAGCCGTGCAGCCGCGAGTGCGAGCACAGCAGGCCGAACGCGACCCAGCGCTTGTACACGTCGTGGCGCGGGCGGCCTTCGAACCCGCCAATGTCCACGGACCAGTAGGCGAAGCCTGAGAGGCCCAGCGACAGCCCGCCGCGCAGGGACTCGGCCATGGCTTCGTATGTGGACTCGCAGTCGCCGCCCCACTGCAGTGGGAAGCGCTGCGTCCCCGCGGTCGCCGAGCGCGAGAATAGCACGGCTTGGTCTTCGCCATAGCGCTTCTGCAGCGCGCGGAACACGACCTCGTTGTAGATGTACGCGTAGTAGTTGTGCATCTTCGCCAGATCCACGGACTGGTCGAACCAGCGCACGTCGGTGTCGGGGATGCGCTCGCCGAAGTCGGTCTTGAGCGAGTCGACGCCGACGTCGAACAGCCCCTCGAGCTTTTCCGTGTACCAGGCGCACGCGGCGGGGTTCGTAAAGTCCACGAGCCCCATGCCGGCCTGCCACAGATCCCATTGCCACACGTCGCCGTTGGTGCGCTTGACGAGGAAGCCCTTGTCCGCAGCCTCCTGGAACACGGGTGAGGCGTCGCCGATGTACGGGTTAATCCAGACGCAGAATTTTATGCCTGGATATTTGGTGCGCAGGCGCGACATCATGGCTTTTGGGTCTGGGAAGTGCTCTTTCGAAAAGACGAAATCACACCAGTGGAACTCGCGCATCCAGAAGCAGTCCTGTGGGCTGGGGTCAGCATTGCAGTGGGGACGGGAGCGGCCAGATATATGCAACATACGTAGTGGAATACATGCACCGGAATCTCCCTCTCCTTCATACCGTCCAAAAACTGCCCAACCGTAGCCTCATCGTAATTCGTCGTAAAGCTAGTACTCAACCACAGCCCATAGCTCCAACTCGGCACCTTCGCAGGCTTCCCGGTCAAATCCGTATATTTCCTGAGTATCTCCTTCGGGTCGGGCCCATAAATCAAGTACCACTTAATCTTCTGTCCCTTCACACTAGTCTGCAGTCTGCAAGTCCTCTCGCTCCCAATCTCCAGCTCCACAGGCTCAGGGTGATCAATAAACACGCCATACCCAGCCGAACTCAAATAAAACGGCACATTCTTGTACGCCTGCTCCGAGCTCGTCCCGCCGTCCGCGTTGTACAGCGTCACCGCCTGTCCAACTTTATTGAACGGCGTGAACCGCTCACCGAGCCCAAAAATGCTCTCCCCGACGCCAAGATTGTGCTGTGTAAACATGTAGTGGCTGAACTTCGTCATGTCTTGGAGCTGCATCGGCGACCCTGGCGGCGGGTTGTACGCCAGCCCCACCGACCGTCCCTCTAGACTCGTCACCGCCGCCCCTGTGACCGCGTCCGTGAACCGGATGTCGAATGTGTTGGCCGCGCCGGAGATCGTGCAAGCCAGCTTGCCGGCGGTCAGCACCGTGCCCGCGTCAGTCTTGGTCACACTCGACTTCAGTCCCGGCTTTCCGTCAGGGAACAATGGATAGTGCGGGCCGAGGTCGCGTGCGCCCTTCCAGTGCCGCGCAGTGATAGAGATCACGTCGTCGACGACGGGCTCCACATCCTGTACACACCCACAGTCAGCCCAGCCACGACCCCAACCTCACGACCGCGACCGCGGCAGGTAAGCGCACTATAGTAATAGTCGGCTGGTTCAAGGTGTTCCCGCGTGCCATGATATGGCGGGTGGGGCACAGCAGGCTCAGCGCATCGTCCTTGCTGGTATCAATCTTGTGCACGTCCTCCGCAAATTCGACGCGGAAGTCCGGCTGCGTCAGCCACATGCCATCGCGGAACCGCATCGTGTCTATTATATCGTATCGTTACGTCTCGTACAAAGCCCCACCAACTGGGATAGGTATTTTTGGTAAAGAAACTGTTGCAAGCAGCAGCAAGCTATAGGCCTGGCAGGAGCTTTGGACTGGTCTTATATGATATGAAGACATGCTGGGGTCGAGCTCGGAGTGAATAAACCCGTATATAGAGGACGATGAGGGGATCACACACGGATGATCAGCTTGCTTTTAGCCTGTCGGGCATGCAGCTGCGGCGGGGAGAGTTTTGGAATAACAAGCGAGCGACCTCGTCGGGAAGGGTGCGGATACCGACAGACATAATAAATGCGGTCTATTTGCAAATTGCCATTCTGCCGGAGACGGAGGTGAGGAGGTGGGGTGGGATGCTTCGAGAAAGCGTGGGATGTGGGGAGGAGATGGAGGTGGATAGTGGCAGCCCTGTCGGATCCCCGGGCCGGACTTTCTGAAAGGGTTCTGGTGCTGGGATCTGGGTATAGAGTGAATGAGAACCGCTGTTGGGGATTGACGTATGATCGTGTTTCATTGAGAAGTCAAGTGTATACGGGAAGAGAAAGAGAAAGCAGAACAATCAGCGATGAGTGTCCACCCAGATCACATGACTAAACCTATATCCAGAATCGAATGACCCCTGGTGCAGATGTGCCATCTTCAACAACTGCAAAGGTGGATCCTCGTACACGATGGTAGCCAGAATTGAAAATGATAAGCTTCTTCTATAATTGTTCTAACCCTCTCGTCCCCCTATCCCCTCATATTACCAAGATCTGCCAGAGCCAGTCAAATGGTATACACACACTTTTTCTACACCCATTCAGACTTCTACTAATCAACAACTTCTTAACCCAAATCGCAAAACCGAAATAAACAGAGTTCCAAACGCCAATTGTAAAACTATACCTACGATCGATCCCTTGCGCAACCCCAGATCACACACCTACACCTTCATGTGTGCCACACCGTTAGTAAGTCCGTTCATGTTGCCCACAATCTGCAGCCCTTTGGTCTCTCCATAGGCATTGTACGCTACACCGCGGAAATTCCACGGTACTTGGCCGTCCTGCATGTTTCCCCCAGCATCGTGTGCGCGGCTCCAGATCTTGGTGCCTTTCGTTATGCTCTGCACCACATGTCTGGGGAGCTTTATGGACCATATAGCCCAGGCCCAGCGGTTCTTTTCTCGTCCTTCTGGGGTTTGTAGTTCTTCTGGGCTCGGATGGAGAATTTCGGCAGTAAGCCAGGTGTTTCCGCGGTCTGCAGACACCTCGACTTTGGTCACAGGTCCATCGTCTTCCTGAGGCAGTGCATAGCCAGCCACTGTGAGCTCGCCGTCTGGCAGAGAGTCCATAGAGATCGTTGATCCGGCTGCAGGACAGGCGATGATAGAGTTGATAGGCATTCCCTGGATTGCAGGTACGAGATGCCAGTATTCTCGAGCTTGGGCTTTGGTTCCAATGTGTGGAGGTAGGATTTTGTAGTCCCGTTGTTGATAGAAGTTTGCAGACTCTTGACGCTGCACGGTTATTCTGTCCAGCCATTTGGTCCACCGTGCACCAGCGATTCCAGGCATTACAATGCGTAAGGGAAAGCCGTGGTTTATCGTTAAAGGCTTGCCATTCATCTGCCATTTGTCAATTGCTGCTTTCTGAGTGTAGAAAAAAACCAACCTCAAGTGCCAGAATTACTTTCAGGCTGCGATCCAAGCATCGCGACAACGGTACCGAGCTACCATAGTATTGATCGTCTTGAACATCGGTCTTCAGACAAGTAAAACACACATGTGCCTCTCCCTCAATTGTTATTCCGGCTGTCTCAAGCACGTCGGCTAGGAGCGGGCCACGCCAAGTTGCATTGCAGACCGCTCCGTCTTTCCAATCAATGCCGTCGACCTCTTTAACTTCGGTCCGCATGGTATGCCGTCTGTTTCCCGCACACTATCATTCTGTCAAAGATTGCAAACATGAGATGGTAACATTCATAGAATACCTGTAAGGCACAAATCACTTCGCATTGTGGATAGTCATTACGCAGGGTGCTCATGTTAAGCTCCACCACTCGCGACACTGCTCCGTCGATGCGCACCAGATGAGTCTCGCCATTGATGTGTGGTAATGGCCTATGCATGAGAGAAAAAAACTCAGTTTCTCACCCCAATGCGGGGTTTGTGTGGCAGCTTACCCATGATTTCTGTCGTATGCTATGCTCGGTTTTGTCAGGAAGGTTTTGATGAGTTCTTCAGTTGGTGGTTCGCGGTTGAGCGGCTTCTCAACGCTGTATTCAAGCTGGATTTTTACAAAGAATTACAAGTCAGTCCAGGTACATCTCTTGAGAAAAAAAAAAGTAAAAATTGCAGAAAGTTGTGGTGGTCGTACCAACATCGTTATCGATAAGTAATGTGAGGCAGGGTCTAGACGGTCGAGAGCTGTATGACGCAATTTTAAGGGCGAGCAGGTAATAATTAGAGTAAGGAAAAAGGGCTAGGAAGCGACCCGGATGGCGAGGAATTGTTTTGTTATTTAAATAAGCCAGTCACTTGCGGAGTCAAAGGTCTAGACGAGAGTTGATTGTGAATTCTCGGGCACAATGAAGAGAAGAGGCCAGAGAACAATCACGAGGCCCCATCGTGTCCTCCTGAAGCTTGCTGTCCACTGGAGCTGCACAGACCTTCGAGCACCGGCCAGAAGCGGCCCGAAAGCTTGTCCTCATTGGCTCAAAAGCCGACCGTGAGACATGAAAAAGGCACAGCTCAAAGCTGCCCATCACACTCGAACCATTGTGAATTGACCTAGACGCCCTTTCTACATACATCGTGAACTTTGGGGGCGGCGACAGTGCTAGCCGTTGCTGCAGGCCATCCAGCCGGATGCGTGCAGATAACGAGCTAGTGACTAACGCCGTGGGCCAATGCGAAATAGTATTCAGTCCCTCGCTTACTGATTTGATAATCTGTTTCCTACCCTACCAGTGAACCATGAATTCGAAAGTGCTAGAATAGCAATTCTCATGAGATATCACGATACCAAGTCAATCCCTTAGGACAACCCCAGTTTTTAGTACCTATTTACCAGCAAACCCAAAGCACCGCCAACTCGGTTGCCATCTTAAAGCATTCATCCCTGAACTCCCGGCGTGCACACCTCCTGCAGCACCTGCAATGCAAATACCCGGTCTGGCTCTAGCTATGATTGGATCTCTATTGATTTTCCTCTGAAATTGTTACGCTGTCGCGACTCGTGAGCACGCATATGCACTGTCATAGATAACTGTTACCCTGGAGTCAACAGATCAATTGTTCAATGTTTTACCTACCGTTACGGGTTACCTCGTGCCTCTCACAGGGCAGACGGTTATCATCGATCGTTGCCAAGGCCCGTCTGTGCGTCGAATCCCTAGTACCAGGGCATCAGATTTCACTTTGGATAGCAGATACTGTGCCGTTATTACATGCATAGTTGCGTGTCTGAGAAACTGGCCCAATCAAAAATGTTGAGAACTACTAACAGCTCCTGAACAGATTATTCGAAAAGATAAGCCTAACGTGGCTCGGCTCGAATAACAATATCAACTCGGATGGAGCTACCTTAAATTCGGTTACTTAAGTGAATAGCTATGTAGCTTGATGTGCTAAGAATCAAGCGCATTACAGCAGTTGATTCCAGAATCAAGTTTCATTATTCAATTGTCAATACTCCCGTGCTCATACGATGCTCTCACGACTTGATTGGTATAATTAACGGACACGAGACTACCAATATTTGTTTGTTCTGTAGAAAATTATCATCAGAGTATAACTAATCAAGCAACCTATTGTGCACCTGACTGGGGGAGAGCTTTTAGAAAGGCCTTTCAAAGATTAGCAAAGTTCTACTTCGTTAAAAAGCCATAAAAACGGATCTCCCTTCTTGTTTATCAAGCGAGACGAGGTACTAGCGATTTTTCGTCTATAATTCACATAAGAGTATGTACCCGCATACATGCACCTAGACGTTGTTAAAACCACATAAAGAAACTTAAGCAACATTACATACAGATATTTTCTAGACTGCAGGCTGCTTCTATCAAAATTCTGTGACGACGTCTTGGTGATATTGAGGATGAAAAACCATCTATAAACTGAAATAAGAAATAACTAGCTGTATTTTTGGGGCCGTAGCTTTGACAGCTCCACAGAAAATTACGTTTACGAGTGAGGGGTTATGAAACACCGTATTAAACCACGATGTATCGCTTCAAGCTTTGATGCTAACAAAGTTTTCTCTCATTAACCTATTACTAGGGCCTTCTAATATGTCTCTAAGCCCTAAGATTACGGGAAGCATGCCGTCACGACAATTAAATAGTTTAGCAGAGTCAAACGCCAAAAGTCAAAGTAACAAGTATTTAAAGGGCCCTATTCTAATCCATTTCGAAATTCTTCCATATACTATAGACACCTTTATTAAGATCTCTATATCCACTTATTATCACAAATCTACAGCAATGTGTCACCTCCAACAGCTTCCTGCAGAGCTCTATATAAATATTCTTTCCGATCTCTTCTTGGACAAAGATCATGATGCAATCCTCAACTTCCTAATTGCAGATGGAAAGGCAACCGAGATCTTCAGGAACTATCTTGGATACCGGTTAGACGCTATATGCATCGAACTCCAACAATCTCTGTATGATGAGTACTTTACCGCTTCAGAAAAGCTGTTCCAACACCCCACTAGAGTCAGGCCCGATGAAAAATCGTATTGCGAGATGGGACTCCAGAAAATTGACCAGCTGGCAGCCTGGATGAACTTGAGGGCAATTTACGTGGGAAAGTCAAACCGTGATTGGCGGTGGAAGGAACTCCAAAGGAGGGCCAAAGAAGGGGCTTATGAAATAAACACCGGCAATGGATGGAATATCGATACCGAGCCTGTGGAATAGAAGAGCTTTTCTGGTGTGAATTTCTATCGTATTGGTTGTTTTTATTTTGATGGGAGTTTTGGGGAGTTTTGGGGACAGAATATAAACTTTAGGAATGATTATTATACTATGCGTGTCTTTCGAGATATTAGGGTTTAGATATGGCCACGAGACCAACTTAAATTGTATGATGTATTAATGCTACATATACTGTTTGTACAGATGATATCTGCTTGCCTTTGGAACCTTTTGTCTCTTTAGACATCAATTCGTCAATTTTACGCTACTCACATCTTAGAAAAATCACCCAGACCCGTGAACTTAAAGAATAGTTATAGAGTACCACATTTCAAAGCTTAGTATCTGATAGTTAAACTTGTGAATCATTATAAATTAATCGACCAAAGGTATCAACATCTCTTTAATATACCAAACAAAATTCATGATAACCCAAAACATAGAACACCTCTATACATCTAAATTTCAAACACCTTCCAGGTGTCCCACATCCCACGCTCCTTTGGTGTAGTCTTTTCCAACGGGGTCTTGCATACCCGCCAGTCATAAATCTCCCAAGTATTTTCTGATGGGCTCAGTCCTGCTGCTATTCTCTTATTCTCGTGGTCGCTTAGGCTTCGGAGTACACGCCTGGTTCGTTCTTTGGCCATAGTCTCTACCAATACGATGTTTCTTTTGTCTGGTACCACCTGAAAGTCGTCCGCAAGGACACCATCATTATTCAGTGGAAGTAGACGGATCATTTCTACGTCATGAGTGGATAGGTTCTCATAAATCTTTGGAAACTTGCACAAAGAGGGCATCAAAAACACATTTGCCCCTATCAAAGGTGATGTGTTGTTTTGTTCTTGGAATCGTTTCCGCTTTTTGGGACTAGACGGTTCTGGTGGGGGGGAAGTCTCTGGTGGGGATTTAGGCAGAGAAAACTTAGGTGGGGAAGATGGAGGTAGAGAACACTTGGGTGGGGAAGATGGAGGTAGAGAACGCTTAGGTGGGGAAGATGGAGGCAGAGAAAACTTTGGTGGGGCAAGGGGCGACGTTGGTGCCGGACTTAGCAATTGAGCATTTGCTTGGGTTTCCGGTAGAGGTGAACCTGGGCTCTTCAGAGGCGTGATAGTTGCGGTCGTCGGACAGGTGATACTCCGAGTGAGAGGGGGAGTGCATGCTCTCGTTCTTGGTACCATCATTGACTCGGATCGATTGACAGCGATAGGTCTTGTGAATGCCGACGTGGCCTCGGATTGGCCGATTCCCCGAGGAGTTGATGATGGAGTGAAGGACATAGAAAGAGATTTGCTAACAGGTGTCTCTTCAGATTGGTCGGATCGCATTGATTGCTCAAGCTGGCCCCTATCACCTCTCTCTAACGCTGCAATCCACAATCGCTCCTTTTGAGAGTCAGCCTGCTGTGTATTGATCGCTTCTTTCGCCAATTCCTGCAACTCATCAAAGGAAACTGAGTCGGTAAATTCACGATCCCAGTGAATTTTAGAAACTCGAGGATGTCGTGGAGTGAAGAATCCACAATCCGTTTGTTTATCAAACCCACCTCCAGTTACCTCAAATATCAGTGGCTTTTTAAAGATGTGTGATGGTTTCCTCATCGGTAAATTTGGTGTGAAGGACAACTCATAGTCTCCTGGTTGAACATTTTCCTATAACTCTCAGTACGAGCACCCATTACACCAACATAGTGATAGATACCTCGAATTCTATGGCGTCATGTGATGCCACAGTTTGAATCCATTGTAAGTCCGGTTTGGAGATACTGTATGTAACCTCAAATACCACCTGTAATTTAGGCGTCGATCCATACTTTTTCACATCCTCTTTATTGACCAGTACTGCGGCATGAAATACACTCAGACTACCAGCTGATAAACCACGTGTGCATGTACGCCCGCTATCAGCAGTCCCTCCTACGATACAAAAATCGGCAGTATCGCCTAGTCCCTCTATGTAGTCCTTTTTGAGCTTGATCCATGCATGTTTTCCCCCAAGGAAACCATGTCCCCGGGTAGTTTTATCAATCTTGTCACATTCCGGATCAATGTACGGCGAATCACAAGCTTTCAAAATGAACCCCTCCCAACGTTTCAGAATACCTTTGGCGAAATATTCTCGAAGCTGCCCGTGGGCTATCGAAGGACGGGAAAAGTCAATTATACTAGTCTGAACTAGCTCACAATGACCTATCATCGGGGTAACAAGGACTTTGTAAAGATAAGCCATCCGTTCGGAATATGGCCGATGCAGCAACGATTTTTCATCAAACAGCAATACGTCGAACAGCAAAATCATTAGATGCGAGTCTCTATCTGGCGGATAATCGCCAGCCGTTCCGATGTGGTTGCCTGCTCGTGTAACATGCTGCCTAATATTAAAAAATGGCATAATATCTTTCTTCTGAAGTAGATATTAGTATTAGCAGACAAACGTATGGCTACATGTATATATACCCTCTTATTATATACCACGAGCTCGCCTTCGATTATGCACGTTTTTTTGAATCCTCGTTCCTCGTTGCTTGAAAGCTTGAGAGCTGCTCTGAGTGTACTATGCAATGTCAGTATAAAAATTCAATGGTAATGTTCCGCGTACCTATGGATTTCTTTTCTGTCTTGTGTTGAATCGCGGCCGCTTTTCGAAAATATTTTTATGAGTTCACGACCGTTCCTAACATCAATATGAATCTGGCAGTATTCTCCATCATACTTTCGCTCCATGGCCATGGTTCTAAGATTGGCCAGCTTAATGACATGATCACACGAGCTTGCCTTAATGAACTCTCCCCGGCCAACCTTAACACCGATCTCAGGCTTCAGTAGTAAGTTAGAGATTGCAATGAAGCGATGTTCGTGATGTTGTTTAGGATGATGAGGTATAATTTTGACTTCATCACTGCAAATATGTTTACAGGCCTGTACAAGATTGTCTTGGACGGTCAACAGGCGAGGCATTAGAAAATGGTAGGACTTGAGTACTAGCGAACCTATATGCTTGATAAGTACACAGATCTATAAAGCATCTTGTGAAAGAATGTGGTATTACTTGATATCACTACAGGGTCTAATTTTTTCAAAATACACCGCGTCAACCATTTTCCCTCGTAAGGGGTCAAACGCATCCAGATCGATTCAATAATTTCCTGGGGAGTTCTTCCTGAAGTTGCTTTGTATTTTTTCCTCAACTCTTCTGTAGAGAATCGACAACGGCCTGCTAGTTCATCTAGCATCGTGTCAATTTCCTCGACAGTTATAGTTCCCTCCTCACAAAATGGCGTCTGCTTCATTATTTTCTCAACTGCAGAGCCTAAATCCCCTTCCTTAGTAGATTTCCTCCAGTCCAAGAGTACTCTTTGTCGGGCTGAGCCCAGAAACATAATCCTGATTAGAATTTTTGCTAACGTATCTTCTCTCATCATGTATGTTCGGTCCGGCCGTAACTCAGGTAAGAAACTCGACATAATAGCTGACAAAGTGGTCCAATCTTGTATATCCGTCCTGTATGTCTCAAACCAATCGGCAACCCATTCTTTAGTTTTGCTGTTGACCTTGGATCTGTTTGGTTCCTTGAGCGCAAGCTTTTCAAGTTCCCAGAGAAGCCGAGTAAGACAACTGAACTTGAACCCGGATGCATTTTGCTTTCGAAGGACCATTGGGTAGTCGTAAATGAAACAAGGGAGGAATACATTGCAAAGCTCTGCCAGGACTCGGGACTCGAGATTAATGCGCAACGCGCCTGTCACGTGGCATATCTAAGCGCCCTGTAAGTAAACACGAAACACCTCAACAAGCTTTTGGTTACCTGGCCGAACTCTAAGTAGAGTTTTGAAATGACAAATTTTTTTGCAGTAATGTGAAAAATAACCTAACTTTTTGTATTTTTTTGGTTGATTGAACTATAAGTACATAATTTCCCTAGAAAAAGCAATGCTTAGAATGTAGAGTACACCCAGAGAAACGAAATCCCTTTCAATTAGTAGTAAGATGTAGCAATAGAGTATTTCATACAGATTACATTGTATCTTGACCTTCTGTGAAAACTCAAAGGCCTAGGCGCATCATATTGACCAAAGCAATTGAACCTCCCAAAACTGCATAAAACACTTCTTGTTTTCTATCGGACTACTTGCACAAATACACAATGTTTACATTACAATTGGGCCAATCCAGGGTTGCCTGATACGGTGACTAGTACCTTTTCAAAGACGTTGTTCGGATGTGCGTCATTAGGACGCACTCGACAGCTCTCGTTGTCCCCAGGTAGTAACCTACCTGACAAGTATCTCAAATAAATTAGAAATCCTAAAAACATCCGACAACTAGCACTGAGCCCTAGAAAGACCCACAAAACTGGGATATCGCGACAAATAATTTCCCCCTAACATCCCGACATCTCAAATTTTTAATTTGAGACATTTTGGACTGTTGTTTTACTGTGTGTTTCTGGTCACTAGATAGAGTCTTGGGCTGATCCAAGCTCAAAATGCTTACCCAAGACAGGAGGCTTTCAGTTGGGCTCTCCGAAGCACGTTTGAACAAGGAGACGCCTGACAACCAAAGCTTCCGACACAAACCGGTGAACAAAAGACGTCGTACAGCCTCAACCTCCATTTTCACACTTGAAAGCAACCTAAGAACGACCACATAGTACCAAAAACAAGATGAGAACTAATTCATATTATTCTAAGGATTATAAAGGCGCAAACATTACCATCTATTCAATCACCAAATATCGACGTCTTTTTGTCTCTAGCGCTTCCATTTGTTCAACTTTGCTCTCTCGAAGGCTTGGTGGTATTTGGACTAAACTAAACGTATTTTGACCTACTCCAAATTCAATCAAGGAGGAATTCTCGTGTTAACCCTAGTTACTAGATCGATACCATCACTCTTCACTCGCTTGCATGTAGTGGGTTGTGGGTGCATGCTGCAGCTTGCAGGAGCTTTCAAACAGCTTGAACCGAATTGGGGACCGGAAAGAATGTATAGGATCAGAAGCAATGCCAATCTCATTCGCCATCAAGTTATTGCAAATTCTTACCGTCGGCCACCAACATAACGTGTGTTGAATTTCAGGATATTGGAATTTCCCCCTGTTGTAGAATTCCGATTGGGCAGGTTGCCCAGGTAACCGCCTTGCAGCCGCTGCCACCACTGCACGCTACAACAACACTACAAGTCAAGAGCACTAAAAATCGTCCACCGCTACAATTCTCTCACCCTGTACCCTCTTTCAGTCGAATCCAGCTTCAGCTCCTGTTACCTTGAAGCTACTCTTTCACACGATTTATCCGGTACACCCTCAATTGAAAGCGCCCAGCAGGCGTCCGCCGAGCTCCACCCCCGGAACCGAGTCCAACGAGGTGTTCTTTTTGTGACCCCGGTGTCAAACGATGAGTGCAGATGCGCTGGCAGCGAAATTCCAAGTCTTGGAAGAGTTAGGAAGTTTGTTAAACTAAGTTAGTCTTTTGCGACCGAACTGACAAGTAAATTCAGGTGGAAGTTTCGGGATAGTTTACAAAGCGATTGAGAAAGCCTCGGGCACGATAGTCGCCATCAAACAGGTTTGTTTCAGCGATTCGGGAATGTTTCAATTTCTGACCTTTTCGCGAAAAGATAGACCTCGAGCAAAGCGAAGATGACATCCAAGAGATTCAACAAGAAATCTCAGTCTTGAGCACATGCGCCAGTCCATTCGTCACGCAATATTACGGAAGTTTTGTGAAAGGATACAAGCTATGGATCAGTTCGTTTACCTCTGACTTCACAGCGAATATCGCTGACTGGAAGTAGTTATGGAATATCTGGGAGGGGGGTCTTGCTTAGATTTGGTCAGTGCCGTGCGCAATCACTTTTGTGAACCGAGATTCTGACACGTTGTGTAAAGTTACGACCTGCGCCTTTCAATGAGGCTCACATTGCTATTCTTATGCGGGAACTCTTGCTCGGCCTCGACTATCTCCATCAGGAGGGAAAAATACACAGAGATATAAAAGCAGCGAATGTCTTACTTTCTGCGACTGGACAGGTTAAGCTTGCCGATTTTGGTGTCGCTGCACAGCTCACGAACCTGAAATCTATGCGCAATACATTTGTTGGAACGCCATATTGGATGGCGCCGGAAGTTATATCACAAATGGAAGGGTACGATTACAAGGCAGACGTGTGGTCTCTCGGTATTACTGCTCTGGAAATGGCCCACGGAGAGCCACCCAAGGCAGATATTCATCCTATGAAAGTTCTATTTTCTATTCCTAAAGATCCGGCACCCACCCTACAAGGAAATCAATGGAGTCGAGAATTCAGGGACTTTGTTGAGAGATGCTTGGTTAAAGATCCGTTTAAGAGAGCAAAGCCAAGTGAGCTTTTGCGACACAAATTCATCCGAAATGCCGGTCGTGTCGAGGCCTTACAGGAGTTGATAGAGCGCAAGCAGGAATGGGAAGCAAGCAGGCTTGAGCGACCATCACAACCTAGGCTTTATGAAGAAACAATGTTAGTTCTAGTGTGTTTTGCATCTAGTTTCCCAGGCTTACTGTTGTCATTAGGAAGAACATGTCCTACGTACCAGAGGACAGCTGGGACTTTGATACCGTTCGGACAAATTTGCCCCCTTCGTCAGGATTGAACATTGCCAAACGGGACAACACATTTAGAAAAGCGAGAGATGTCTCGGGAGAAAGCCTCAACAAGGCACTTGAAAATATCGAGTTGAATTCGCCACCGAGAAAAACATCTAACGAACAGGAAGAACGAACTCCTTCTGGCACGGTGTTCCGAGTGAACGGAACTCGACGGCGCACATCGGCCTTGTTGGCACCCAACGAGCAACTCCTGTTCGAACAGGAGCAGAACCGCGAGCGGCAATTGATTGTCCCAGAAACGGACTTTGGAATCAAGGGGTCTACAGTCCGGCTGTTTCGCCGAGTGTCAGGCGAGTCACCAAGGAGCTCGCCCTACGGCAGCATTTCAAGCCAGGGCACTATCTCAAGCCAGGGGACCGCCATCAGAACACGGGATGAAAGAGCGCCAGTGATTGTTCCAACCACAGAAGAGGGATATCTCGGCAGACAAGTGCACGCGACCATCGTCCGCGGAGCCTTCGAAGAGGTCGAAAAGCAAAACGCAGCGCTCGACCCATCCTCAGCCGAGAAGGAAGCCCTCACCGCCTTAGAAACCTCCTGGCGGACGCTCGACACGCTCAATCCGGAGATGAGCTACCACCTCGTGCGCTCGATGCTCAGCCGCCTCTCCTCACAGCCACAGCTGCAAGCCCTCGTCATCCCGCCAGGCTTCGCCAAACCCGCCGTCCTCCCTCTCACACGGGGCTCGGCGTCCGCATCCGACGGCTCCAGCTCCGGCGCCAGCTCCAACCTGTCCGGCTCAACGCTGCTGGACGCCGCCGCCATCCCCGCGTTCGCGCCGCCGCCGCTGCCCGCGCCGTCGCCCACGCCGTCCAAGGACATCGTCCGCCACAAGCAGCGCCCCAAGAGCTCGCAGTCCGCCAAGCGCCTGTCGCGGCCGCGCAGCAACACCGACTGGGAGAGCCTCGACGACGTGGAGGAGGTCAGGACCCCGAAGAGTCAGATCGGACAGTTGGAGGATGTGCTGTATGGCCGGTGGTTGGAGAACTTGAGGACGAGGTGGGAGGGCGCGCGGTGATCTGGAGCATTCTGGGGTGCTGTTTGTACAGGCTCTGCTGAGAGTAGCTCTGCCAGATGGCCCGCACGCCAGCGCCACTGGCGAGCGGTACATACACGTCAGGCCCTCCGCGGCCTGCCTCTACATATTTCACTTCTGCACTCCAGCCTTTCTCCGCCGCCCCTCACAACATAGAAGGAACCGAGGGGACTCGGTGCTAAAATGAATTATAATCTTGCATGCATTGCTTAGCAAAAAGCGGGCGGGCGTTCTTCAACGGTTACATCTCTTTTGTCTTCTCTTGTCCTGTCTTGCATTTCTGTGTCTGGTCTTGTCTGGTTTTCTTTTGTCTTGTGTTTTTTTGCGTGCAGGCGTATACCCCTTCTTTGAGTTTTTTTTGTAATATTTGGTTGGAACTTAGACAGATGTGGCCGGCGGTGGGAGGAGCAATGGATTGGTTTGATTTGACTTAATTCGATTTGACTGATTTGGGTTCTTGGGGTCATGGGATGTCACCCGCTGTGTGCAACATGTTCGTAGTTCAAAGCCGTGACAAGACTCAACGAGAAGAAGAATCATGTCGTGCACCGTACCTGCACTCCGGATCCAAACTACTGTAATCACACCACTCGCGCTCCGAAGTCAGGGCGCACATAGTAGTGGTAGAGTACATATCCATATCCAACCCCTTCCCACCCCTTCTCTCAATGCATGCCCTTGCCCGTCTTTCCCCCGTCCCCCGCGACTTCACTCTACTCCAAACCATAACCTGCAGCCGTCGCACCCACCCCCGCTGCCCGGTGCCCGCTCAACACAATTGAGTTCCGCCCTGTTCCCGCCCAAGCGAGACAAAAGCAGCAACAGTTTTTAGCCTGTGGGGAGTGCGGCAGTGGTCGTGGTGGACGGGGCGTACCTTGCAGACCTGCCCACGCCGTCTCAAGCCACAGCGCCAGTGCCGCGATTGTTGGGCCCGCTAGTTGCGTGTTGTTGTTGTTGTTTTGTGCGAGACATTTGATGTGCCGACTACACAGCTAGTGCGAGGGGCTAGTTTGGTGTCCCTGGCCGAGGCGGTCGGGAGGGGGGTCCGGCAAATCATGTTTTCTTGCTATGTCTTGCGGCCGAAGGGAAATTCTAATGTCACGGTAGGAACCAATTGAGTGTTTGTTATGCTATTTCATTTGCTGTGGTATATTTTTGCTATCAACAAACGACCACCCACACACCCATCCGTCACATCCGCCCCGTAGTTTCATTACAGTAGTTGTAGAACAGGTAGAAAAAAAGAATTCGTTTACAGAAAATTAACCATGACGTTCTTCATTATGCCATTACTCCAAGTCACGCCCCACATCCCATTATTTACGTTGTGATCACTCACTAGCTAACTATATTTACAAAGCGAAGATACCGGCGGCGAACAGACCCATGGAGAGCAGAGCACCAAGGGGCTGCAGAGCAGAGGCGGCACCGGTAGCGGTGGCGCTGGCAGAGGCGCCAGAGTCGGTGGCGGAGGGAGAGCTGTCGGCGCCGGTGCCGGTGGCAGAGGCGGACGAGTCGTCGGTGCTTGAAGAGCCGGTGGTGCGGGTACGGGTGGAGGTACCGGAGGCAACAGTCCGGGTGGAGGTGCCGTTGCCGAAGCCGGAGCCAGAGCCAGCAGCGCCGCCGGCGATGATGGAAGAGGCAGCGCCAGATGCGGCAGAAGCAGCAGCAGACTCGGTGGCGCTGGCCACAGCAGACTCGACGGCGGACGAAGCGTCGGCGGCAGCGGACGAGACAGCGGAGGAAGCATCGGCGGCAGCGGAGGACGCAGCTGAGGCACCAGCGGAGGCAGCAGCAGAGTCGGTGGCGGAGCTGATGGCAGACTCAACGGCGCCGGCAGCAGAGGCGGTGGCCTCGGAGATGGCAGAGGAGACAGCGTCGGCACCGGTGATGGCGGGCGATGCAGCGGCAGCGGCAGCAGAAGCGGAGGACTCAGCAGCGGCGGAAGCGGACGATGCAGCGGCGGCGGCAGATGAGGCGGACTCAGCGGCGGAGGCAGCAGCGGCGTCGCAGGCAACCATCTGAGCACCGTCGACGGGAGTGTTGCAAGGAGGAGCAGCACAACTAAGATTCCAATCAGCAACTGTTCAATTGACCATTCATTGACTCAGGAAAACATACGCTCCAACAGCGGCTCTCCACGCAGGCGAGCAGGTGGTGAAGTAGCTCAGGTTTGCGCAGTCATCACAGCTGACACCCTGGGAGTAGACGGTGGTGGCCAGGCCAGCGGCAGCAAGAACCATTGAGTACTTCATCTTGAAAGTGTGTGTGGGGTTGAAAGGCTTCGAGTGAGAAGAAGTGGACTGCTGGTTGATGGAATTGATCGTGATGAGCTGGGTAAGGAGAGGAGAAGACGAACGGAGACGGAAGGGGGGGCTGTTATATAGCTGTGCACGCCAGCAGAGCACGGCAGGACGCAAGGGGCCGGGGGGGTCGCACGTAGCGGAGAGCGAATTTGGTGGCGGCTTTTTTTTCAAGAGTTGTGTTTGGCGTCGCCCTCGCCCGAACGCAAGTCCGATGTAGCAGCACCACCCATGGGCTAGCAGCGTGCTAGCAGCGAATAGTCTATGGACTACGGCCTCTTTGGGACCGATGGACACACAGGAAGTGGCCTTCGTCCCAGTGTGGTAACAGTAGCATTGGTGTATCTTGCTACATACCAAGAAGAACGGAGTATTTCGTACCTGTGTTTACTCAGTAACTGCAACACTCCATACTCCACAACCCTACTTTTCTCTCAGTCTACGTAGAGCACTCAGGATCAGGGTACTCGCAAAGCATCTGCTGGCCCTGCTACGTACTTGCTTCCCACCGTTCCTACCTGCTTGCTTGCCTGCTTTCCAGCCTGGTACTTTATTTTTTTCTTTTACCTGCTGGAGCCACACAGACGTCACAGACGAACCCAATCGCAGCGCACCACAACCACCCGGGATATCGATAGTGGTCCCGGGGTGCGCGCGAATCCCACTCTCCCCCATCGGGCAATAAATAAACACGTTGCCCCCCCCCGAGATCGACGCTTAATTCTAACCGGAGCTTGGCGCGACGCTCGCTGCCCCTGCGCAGCCAGTCAGCGGCCAGCACGCTGTTGCCGGGATGGGGCTTGTCGCAGGCACCAGGCAGGCACCAGGGTCGCCAAACGCCAGGTCAGTGGCCACCCTCCCCCCCTCCAGCCGTGCCGTGTGGTTGTCGTGCTGTGTGCAGGCAGAGGTTGGGTGTCACGTTGTGTCGTTGTGTCGTTGTTTTCGCCGGGAGCGAGGTTGCAGAGGCTCAGAACGAGACAGACAGATAGACAGACCCTGCGAGGTTACCTACTCTACTCTACTGTTTAGGACCGAAGCCCGACATCCTGCGAACCTTAACCCGGCAGCACCGCATGCCCGGCCGCGGCGACGGCGCACGCTGGTTGGCCAGCGCCCACCGCGACTGATCTCCACAAAACAACATCATCACGATAGGTAATTTCAGTCCGATACACGACTGTGGGGAAGGCCGGCCAGTGGCTGCTCGCAACAGCCGATTCGATTGCTCCACCAGCCTTAGTGCTAATTTGCTTGCTTCTTCGTCTGCTTGTTTCAAAAACGCACGCACTTTGCAGTCTGTGTCGGTGTCTGTGTCTGTGATGGTGGATGGTGGATGGCCGCCGCAGCCATGATGACGCGCTGAGACAGGTCGTCAGGTACAACCACTCTGCGTGTCTGCGCTAGCTGCCACAATCCCACAATCTGAGCGCAATTGGACGTGCAGCGTGCGACGTGCAGCGGTGCCAGAACTGGTGGTTGGGGACGCGACGACGTCCTGCAGCGGTCTGGATCCAGGAAGCAGGAAATCGCGTCTGGCTGACCAACGGCCGCTGCTGGAACATCTCAACTCTTTTGTGCTTCTCTAGCGCTGGCGTGGCCCACTCGCATTCAGGCACCCGAAAATCACCATCCACCAGCAGAGAGAGTCGAAGGCTAGAACTGGACTAGATACAAACATGAAGCATTTCCCATTTCCTTTTGGGCTCCACAGTTGCATCTAGTTTCTAGTTTTTCTCTGCTAAGGGCAGAAGTTTCGTCTCCAGAGATCCTGCCGGCCGGCCACCACAGCAGCGAAAGCCCCCCGAGTGAGGTGAACTTTGGCTTTTGACTTTACCCCGTACTTCTCCGTTGACCATTCTTTTTTTTTTTTTTTGTTAGCGGTGCAACCGAGCGATACCGCGTTCGGCCAGTAATTTGCTTTTTGCGTGCTGTGATGTGGCTGGACCGGCCCACCGCGCCACGAGTACTCTAGAACAGAAAGTCTGCGGCTTGCACCGTTGCGGCAAAGGCGGGCGCTGGGAGATCACGCAAGGGGCGAGCAGCAGCAGAAGCGAAAAAATAATAACAAGGCAAAAGCAAAAACAGACAGAGCCTGCCAGATCAAAGTTGCTTCCGATGATTGGACGACGTGCATGCTCTGCACAACAGGCTGGAGGGCCTTGTTCCGAGGAGTGCCAGCCGATGATGATGATGGAGGAACGACTTCATGCTGGCCACGGAGAAGACGTGCGGTGCGCTCATGCCTTGGAAACCTGCTCCGCGCTGCAAAGTAGAGTACTCTACACCATGCCTCCAGCAATTCAATTCCAAAACATCGTACCACTCCCTCTCATCCCACGTACAGTACACCTTCCTTCTGCATCCGCCGTTCAGATACGCGAGAAACCCCGTTGCGCCAGCAGTTATTTGCATCATAATTCATATCGCAACCACGTATTGGACGTGGATCCGGGGTTGCTAGTCGCATCGCCGCACAACGTCATAGGCGCCCAGGAGCAACGACCTTCCGATCATGGATCCCGACATCCCGAGCCCGATCCCCGGCAGCATTAATCTCAACACCTTGGCCGAGCCCGATGTCCGATCCAGCGCAAGCGTGGAGCCACAGGCGTTCCAGACTCCCACAAGCGAACTGCCCCCCCGCGACACCGCCAATCCGTATCCCATCCCACAGAGCAACACACTGCCCATCGTCAACGACGAAGCGCTGTATCAGCCATTCCTGAGCGACTACGACTACGACGATGGCGACCACAGCGACGGCGGCTGCTCGCTCTCGGATGCCTCCGACGCAAACAACTCCATCTTCACCGCCGCCAACAAGCCCACCAAAACGCAAAAGCTGCGGCGCCTGCGCGACAAAACCGTCTCCGCAATCTCGCGCGGGCTCCACACCGACGCCGGCGCCGCCGAGCGCCACAAGCCCCACGACGCCGACGATGCTAGCTCGCTCCACAGCAGCAGCAGCGGCGGCGGCGGCGGGGGCGTTCTAAACTCGGTCTCCCGCGCGATCGCGCACCCGCGCACGGCGCTGAAGCAGAAAGCGACCGGCACGGTGGCGAGCTCGGTCGCCAAGGTCGCGAACGTCACGAACCCGACCGTGTCGCGCGACAGCGACGTCGCGTTTGTCGCGGCGCACGAGCGGCGCGCCTGTGCGCGCGACGGCGACGAGGCCGCGGACGCCGAGCGCAGCATCCGCGCGCTGAAGCGCCGGCGGCGCGATATGCGCATGGGGCTCATCATCGGCGAGCAGGTGCACGCGGTGCGCGCGGTGCCGCTGCGGCGCCGCGAGCGCTGGCCGGCGAAGGAGGAGTTCTTGGTCCGCGACCTCAAGGGCGAGGTGCTGCACGACGAGCTGGGGAACCCGCAGGTCGACTACGTGCTGTGGGCGGGGCAGGTAAGCCGCGCTCCCCCTCTCCGCCCCCGCCGCGCCCGCGCTCACCGCCCCAGGCGCTGCTCTTCCTAACGCAAGACTTCACAACGCACTACATCGAGCCGCAGCAGCCGCAGCCGCTGGACACGCACGTGCTGCGCACGCACATCGGCCGCATCTTCGTCGCCTCCGGCCCGTGGCAGCAGTGGGCACTCCACATCCGCGCCGTGTACCGCTGGGACGACCCGCTCGAGACCGCGCGCTGGCTGGCGCTGTACGCGCTGCTGTGGTACACGCAGCACGTCGTGGCGTTCGTGTACTTCTACGTCCTCGCGGCGTCGCTGTGGCACTACGTCTTCCCCAGCACCGTCTCCGACCTCGCCGCCGCCAATGCCCGCGCGCGCTCGCGCTCCGCCGCCGCGCTCAGGCTCGACCAGCTGATCGAGCAGCGCGGCGCGGGCGACTGGCTCCCCGCCGACCTCGGCGCAACCCTCCAAATGCAGCTCGGCGACGTGGCGTCGTTCCTCGAGATCGCCAACAACTTCGCCGACTGGCAGTCGCCGCGGCTGACCGCGTACTCGCTGTTCTTCGTCGGCGTGTGCTTCGTGATCAGCCTGGCCGGGAGCATGGAGTTCTGCATGCGCATCATCTTTTTGATATTGGGCTTGACGTTCTTTGGCTGCTTCCCCGTGAGCAGCCGGTACCCGCAGTATCGCCTGCTGGTCAACCCGCTGAAATGGGCGCTGTGGAACATCCCCACCAACGCCGAGTGGGCGTTCGCGGAGTTACGGCTGGCGGCACAGGCGAAGCGCGAGCGCGCCGTCGCGTCTGCCGCCACCAACACCAGCACCAGCACCCTGCCCGCGGGGGAACGCGCCGCACTCGTCGCCGACCAGATCCACGTCAACGCAGACGAAGACGCAGACTCCTTCGTCACCGCCGCCGCGCATCCCCTCGACCCCATTGCGAATCCGCACGACCCGGCGCCGGTGTCGGTATCGGTGCCGAGCGATATCCCGCTCGCGACGTTCCCGCTGCATGGGCTGGGACGGCATGGAGAGCTGACGCTGACGCCCGCCGGGATTGCGGCGCCCGGGTGGATGCACACGTGGGAGGAGCTGGTGGAGGTTCGGAAGACACGGCCCGCGTTGAAGAGGGGGGTTTTGGAGATGGTGTTTGAGGTTGATGTTGATGTGGTGGGGGAGGGGGAGGGGGAGGGGGAGATAAGGAATGGGGAGGGGCACGGGCTGGGGGAGAGGCTGGGGGAGGTGAAGGGTGAGGGGGAGATAAGGAATGGCGAGGGGGATGGGGATGTGGATGGGGGGCTGAGGAAGAGGGAGGTGGTGAGGACTGTCAAAGGCCTGGGCGTCAGGCGGGATGAGGCGTTTGCGAGCTTGGTTGGGTTCTCGCGGCGGCGGTGGCAGTGGGTTGGGTAGCGGAGAGGGAGGGAGGTTGTATATATATTTCGAGTAATGTGGGAAGATAGTTTAATGCAGTTCGTTCTGAGTGAGAACCTGTGAAAGTGCAGAATGACGGCGGCCTGACTTACTTCTAAGAGAGAGTTAAGTATCACGGTCCGAGGTGCGATTGAAGAAACAGCCATGGCATAATATGTAAAGCATTTGTAGAGTCCAATGCGACCTCTATCTGCCACTGGTTCCAGCCATGGGTCTTCACCGGCCCAGGAGGACTACCATAGCCAACGGTATATAGAGTGTAGAGTAGTTTATAGTACAAACAACACGGCCGTAGATCGCAGCGGGGCATATCCATTCCATGCACGAATTCGGCCGCCGGCGTCACGATGAGTCACGCGCTGTATGCCTGAAGACCTACGGATATACTTGGGCCCGCTAGTGTCGTTGCAGGGGTGGATTGGGTAGGCGAGCTGGGAGTGGGGAAGGATGATGAGTATTCACGTTGGTTAGTAGTGATCGTGCTGGTGGTGGTGCTGGTGCTGTTGGGTGTAGGATATGTAGCTGGGAGACGTTGTTTTGCGGTGTTTGCTGCAATGGGTGCGTACTCTTCCGATCACTCGGACTCCTGGCTACATACATAATGTCCGCACTCTCCCCCCCAATAAGTACGGACCTATACGCCCGTACTTTGAGCCTACATCAGCATCTACGCATGCCAACTTCCCCGAATATTGCGCACAATAGGTGCCTACCATCCTCACACGTACAATACCCGCTCTACCTCGACTCCTACCCCGCACTATTCGATACGATGCATCACTCAGACACAGCCACTCACCAATCCAGAGCTCCATCAATCCACCGCAATCCAACGTGCGCAAGCCTCCCTTCACCGGGCGCTGTGCATATGTGCATATGTAGCTACCCACCCCTGCAAGTGCCGTCGTGAACGAACAAGCTCGTTTCACATGACTCCGTTCGCAGCGGTCGGCCTGAACTTGCGCACCTCGACTGGCGCTATATAAATGTATACCATCGACTCATCGCGTGTATATAACCCCCCCTCACCGCGCCCCATCCAGCTCGCCCATCCCCCCATCCCCCCATCCCCCCATCCACCACCGCACCCCAATGGCGCCCCCCAAGCAGTCCCGCCTCCTCGCCCTCCCTTACGAACTCCTCCTCTCCCTCCCCCGCCACCTGCACAACCTCGAAGACCACGCCTCCCTCGCCAGCACCTGCCGGCAGCTGCACACGCTCTGCGCCGCCACGACGCCATCCACGCTCCTCGCCCTCGCCGCCGCCAGCAGCCGCACCCACTTCCGCCCGTCGCCGCACCTGCTCGTCGCCGCCGTCGCGCGCGATCTCGGCGACTGGGCGCGGCGCGCCCCCGCGCACGCCGCGCGCCTCGCGCGCACGTTCGCCGGCGGGATCGAGGCGCTGTGGGCGCTGTGCCTGGACCCTACTACCGGGTGCGGGCTGACGATGCAGCGGGTAAGAGAGTTACATGTCCTGCGCGGGGCGGCGATCCACCCCGTGACGGACCTGGTCGACAAGTGCGTCGGCGCGCAGTGGTACTCGACGCCGCACTTCTGGGACGGCGGCGTGAGCGACGCGTACACGCTCGACTCGGACCCGGGCGTGGCCGTGTTCCACTGGGCGATCTACGGCGGGCTGTTCGGCGGGGACGTGGACGCGCTGCTGGCGGGGGCGCCGGAGCGCATGCTCGGCGCCGACGTCAGGCTCGAGTTCGTGAAGTACTGTGTGCCCGACTGGGCGTGCTACGACTGCCAGTTCGATGCGGCCGAGGTGGTGCAGGACGACGGGAGCATTGATGCGCGCCGGCTGGTGCAGAGCGAGGTTGGGCCGTATGTGGCGAACGCGAACGGCGGGGGCGGGGCGGAGGGGCACCAGGTGGCGTTGCAGTGGCTGTTGCGGAGCCGGCGGTGGAATACGGCGGTGGTGAAGGTGCTGGAGAGGGCGGGGCTGGAGGGGTTTGGGGAGTGGATGGAGCTCAGGGCTGACAGGTGGGAGGATGAGGTTGAGGAGGAGCTGCGGGGGCGGCAGGCGCTGTGGGAGAGTGCGGTTACGATGCAGGGGCTGGAGGCGGTGGCGATGGTGGCGTGTGCGAGTGAGACGTGGAAAGGGCCGGATCGGTGGGTGGATGCGGATGGGAACGAGGTGGGGGACGAGTATAGAGGGTCTGGGCCGGGGTTTGCGTTGATGCAGACTTATGTGGAGGAGGAGGAGAAGGAGGAGAAGGAGGAGAAGGAGGGGGAGGAGGAGAAGGAGGAGGACGAGAAGAAGGAGGTGGAGAAGGATGAGGAGAAGGAGGAGGAGAAGGAAGAGGAGAAGTTGGAGAAGGAGGAGGAGACGAAAGAGGTGGAGATACAGGAGCCCGAAGAGTACCAAGAGGAGATCATCGTGCACCCCACGCGGGTCGAGCGCGAGGGCGCGCAGATCGCGCTGATGGCGCCGGCACAGCTCGAGAAGCTGCGGGCGCTGCGGGCCAAGATCGCCGCGCTGCCCGAGGACTGGAAGTCCGGGCTCATCAGTGTCGGCCGCCAGGCGACGCTGGAGTTTCCGTACCTGATGGGCGATCTGGAGATATGCAAGAGCGGGTATGTCGGTGGCTCGTGAGTGAGTGAGTGTGGAGAGGTTCAAAAAAGTGTTTTGGGTGGCGTAGAAAGCTGTATATAGACGTATGCTACTTGAAAACTCGAGATTTGAGGGCGTGCAATGGAGTTTATGTTTATTAAGTATGTTAAAACGCAAATCCTCCGCCATGTACCCATATATTCTAAACCACAAATGTCAAATCGCCCAAAAAACAGACACAAAAGCCATGACTACACGTCGTAAGTTTACGAGAGGAAGCGCCAAAAACACCTGTATAAAGAGGGAAATGTAGGGAGGGGGTCGGGGTATAATGCCACGCCGCAAGCAATGCCCAAAAGCCAAATCGTTATTCTAAAAGTTCGTGTAGTTGCTCTAAAAGTACCCGCCGACCTCCGACTTGGCGGCCCACTCGGGCGGCAGCGGCGTGTTGTTGGTGACTTTGATGGGGAAGTTCAGGATGAGCGTGTTGCCCTTCTTGTCGACGCCGACGATGCGCTCGCCGTGCGGCGAGAAGGCGACTTTGCCAGACGGGTCGATGGCGTCCTGCGAGCGCAGCTTCTTCTTGGAGCGGTACGGGTCGTAGCTGGTCAGGTTGTCGTCGCCGTCGATGTACTCCATCGTCGAGCACCAGATGGTGCCGTTTTTGGTCAGGAAGGCGCAGGCGTCGCCGTAGGGGTGGATGGCCGAGTGGTTGACGCGCGGACTGACGCCGCAGATGGCACGCCGGGAGAGGCCGTCGAGGGTTTCGGTGTAGGAGCCGGTGCGGGTTTCCTTTTCGCCGCTGCCGCCTTTGGAGCCTATGGGATAGGTGCTGCAGAGAAGGTGATGGGCGTCCGGGAACAACTCGACGCCGGTGAGCATTTCTGCGCCAGGGCCCTAGGGCGGTATTAGAGATGCGGGATTCCGTATGGAAGGGAATGACATACTTGGAAACATCTCAGCTGGCCTTTCATCATTAGTTTAGGTTCACCGAGTCGGGCAATATCCCAAGCAAAATAGTATCCCAGGCTCGGCGTTCCACAAGTCAAGAAAGAGCCGTCTCCGTTGAGCCAGAGGATGTGTGGAGCATCCTGAGGGTCCTGTGGAGGAATTGGCAGGTGTATATCTTTACCAACTCTCTCATACCGGTGGCCCTCGTATGTCGGTGCGTTCATCCTGTATAAACGCAGCATCCCAATATTCTCACCCCGCAAAGCTTTTGAAAGCCCCACCACAAGTTTATCGTTTGATATCGCCACACAGCTGTGCTCCCACCCTTTTATTTGATCGCTGAATATAATGCGGCAATCCTCCCCAAGGTCATGGACTTGTAACTATTCACCATTAGATTTACATAATTTCTAGGTGTAACGGGGAAGTACTAACCCGTTCTTTGGAAATGGTCACCACATATCTGTCAGAAACCGCCATCGCTTTATATTGCCAAGGCACTTTGTTCTTTTTCAGCCCCTCCGAATCCCCCAGTCGATAGTGGAACTTTGGCTTTAATTGTAGCTCCTCATCTGGCATGCCTATTTCAAAAACTTGAAAGCTATGGGGAGAAAGAAATATAGAATGTCTTGCGTCTAACGTAATTGCAGTGCTGAAGCATGAGTCCTTAGAGTGTACTTTGTAGTATATTTCATTGGGCTCTGCTTTATAATTGACAGCAATTGGCGACATCCCAGGGATATGGTCAACACCAGCATCTACTATAGGAGGAAGCGGGGAAAACTGTGCTGCTTGATAGATTCCAGGGGTTCGAAACCCAAGGGACGATTGATTATTACGTATCCTCTCTGACTTGAAGTTACGCAGCTCCATGGCCGATTGAGATCGCATGGGATATTTCATTACTTCCGGCTGTACAACTACTTCAGGGGCATCATCGGCCAGGATAGAGTTCTTCGGACGCTCTGCTACCACTATTGGTGGAAGAGGTTTGTCCAATCGAGGACTTTTTATCCGATCCGGCCGTCCCGTTACATGTGACGATCGTCTCAAAGGGCCCGGAGGCCGGTGCATGTTACTTTGAATGGAAGACTGCCGGGTCACAGATGGTTCTGCAAATATAGATGTTGGGGATGTTGGTGATGCAGGGAGCTCTGCAACACCTTCGACAATCGTTTGTGTTATGATGGAGTTTCCCCCCAGTGTGTCGGTAGACGCTTTCCTAAAAGGCAATTCCGTAGACTCAAGCTCGGCGATCCCTTCGATTGACTTCTTCCGTCCCTCCCACCGGTCAAAATTCTGAATCGGAAGGTCTATGGACTCCTTGCGAATGCCCGCCCCATTAGGGTAGATTTCTTCTGGTTCTTCAAAAAACATAGACATCCCATTAGGAATGACCTGGCTCATTGTCAACTCTTGAATACTCAAATTTGTATGCTGCAAGTCATGTGGTGAATCTTGTGGCGTGGAAAGAGGATAGTTCCCTAAAACTGGAGATTCCACTGCAGTGGTCGATGTACAAGTCGACAGTCTTGAGCTGAGGAGTGTTTTATGTGACTCGGCATAAGAAGATCTCATAGCGCAAGTGCATAACGGGCTATCTCCTGGTTTGTTTGTGGAATTCGTACAAGTTATAGTGTGCGTTAGGCAGCCCGAAGACTCGCATGATGGAGAAAGAGTAGGTGCACGACTGCTTGGGACTGGACTCGCAGGTCTGCCGGATGCAGCGGATCTCTCCCAAGTTGTAGATATCGTAATTGACTTTCCTGAATTGTATCCCATGATCCGGCGTTGAATAGAGTCTGCAGCTCCATTGTACCGTATGATCTTCTGTTCCCATCTACCTGTAATGTACTCCTTCTCTAGTTTAAGTTGCTCCACGCGTTCTAAAGCTTCCTGTTTCTCGTCGTCTGTTCTGGTGTCAAAATAACCACCGGCACGAGCGGTTTCTTCCAACTCAAATTCTAGGTCCCGCAGAGTGTCGTAGTACTCATTCTCGCTCGCACCAACTGTAGAAGCCAGGATAATTTCGAACTACACGTTTTTGGTATTAAATTTATACTTTGATGCCTTGGAAAAACAGGCAATACTCACAGCCTTGTAACGAAATGCCATGATTTCCGAACGCCCAATAAGACGATGAGCTAGACTTTTGGAATCTTGAACAATATTCCGCTTGGTTGGAAACGCGGCTACAAGTTGAACAAGACAATCTAACATGCTACAAACAAACAACTGAGTATCTCGTGAGGGAACCCTATTAGTACCCAACCGGATTGTGCCTCGTACAAGACCGCTTATTAATGATTGTCTATTACGAAGAAATGGTTTAAGTTCGCTATCCAGTCTGTTTATTACGGATCGGGCAACGTCAGCCGCCAGAACACTAGCGTATTGCGCACCTTTTGGAGGATCACGGAACAATGCTTGATGCTGCAAGGAAATTGCGCCAAGAGTTCCCTCATGTAAGCTACGCATGTCTGCGTGCCATTCTGAAGGAGATGCAGTAATCCGTAGAAATAAAGCATCTATAGTTTTCCTACTCGGGCTATCCTCGATTTGATTCTGGGACATTGTTAGCTTCTGCTGTTGAGTAAACAACTCTTACACTTACTATGAATCCCGTAGCAAAAAGAAAATGTATAGCCTCTTGGTTTAAATCTTTTGTCATAGGCGGAAGGTCCGTGGGTAAGCCGCGAATGATGTCGCAAGCATACCGAGTGAGAAATTCATCATCCACACTATCAAGTGACCCTTTACCTTCCTTCACCTTGGCTTCGTTATCTGCATCCCTTTCTGAAACATGTCTCAGCAACTCAGCAAAAATATCACTATTTAACTTTTCCATTCCCATCTGGTGTAAAAGCGTCAGTGCCGATATTAACGTTCGTAATTGAAGCTCCTGAGATAAAGGCGTGCTGCTCCCCCGGCGTATTAATCTGGTGGATAGAACTTTTGCGATTTCGAGTACAAGGTTTACATCTAAAAGCGCGGTTTTCGGCGGTTTTATGGGTAGATATACTGATTGGAGATCTAGAACAACTTTGAGAAAGTACACTGCATTGTATGCGAACATTTTTTCCATTCTTGCCAGAGTGTGCCGAACAACATTGTCGATATTTGGGAATAGCCACAATGAATCCTTAACCTCAATGAACGGGTCGTCATAGTTTCCAACCGATGCTGAGAGAGGTGGCAGGTGGTGCTCTGCTGTTGTTGGGGTGTCTGTCAACCCCGCAGAGCTCCGATCGTAGCGGAAGGGTTCGGGGGTATTGGTATTGAAAGCGCCATTGCGGGAGCTCAGAGTGTAGTTGTCCTGGTCGTCAGCATCGCAGTCGCTAATAGAAGCCTCGGTGAACCAGTCGTTGGCATCGCTCTCAGATTCGGGCGCGTTGGGCGAGATGATAGAGAGCGTCATGGTTGCGGCCATAAATCACGGAAAGAGGGCCATCAATGGCCCGAGGAAGTAGCAACAGTTGGTAGAAGGCAGCAGGGCTATGGATTAGGTATCGGAAGTCGATTATGATTAGGTATACACTTGAGGATTGAAAGCTGCGCAGTAGGAACACCGGGACTTGTTACATGAAACAAAGTAGAACAGATCACCAAAGATAATGACCACCATTAGGAGGCGATTCGGTATGGGTAATGCGCAGTAGCTACTCGCTATACCTGCCTGCCTGCTCCTCTGCACCGTGGACTCACAGAGTGTGCATACATGTACGCCGTACGCTGACTTCGAGTGTTTCACCATCCTCTCTGCCCTCTGTGTTACCTAGCCTAAACAACCCATACGGAGTAAGCACATGGGTGAGCTGTCGGGTGGAACGCTCTAATAAAAGCGCACCGCATAGCATGCTTCGTAAGCACCAAAATAAGCTAGAGCCTTCGAGGATAAAACTGCGGAATATAGTACTTATATCGCATGCCCACAGCAATCCACTCGTAGGCTAATTTTCCGGAACAAAGGACGCAGGTACAATTCAAAATAATACTATGCGTGGCTAGTTTTTATCATCAATCATCACTCTAATCATCATTATCTGTATAAAAGACATAACACTCACACTCGTCTATCCGTTGCATCCAATAGACAAGAAACGAAAAGAAACTCAGAAAAACAGCCTACATAACCAAAAGGCACGGCCCTACAAACAAGACACTTACTAGCCTAACTACTTTTGGAGACGACCTCCAGTAATTGGACTCTACTAGAATCACCACCTGAAAGAACACTCCGACTAAAAATACCAACACCAGTAGATAAAGAACCAATTTCAGAGCTATCAACACTAGAATTATTACCTCTAAAATGATGAATAGGGATATCGGGCCCATAAATAAAAGTAATATCAACATTGTACCTGGGAGCTCCAGCCATTAAAGACATGAGTTTCTAACCCCCCCCCACATGGTTGACGATTTCCGAGGCCTTTGTCAAAGATTCCACCATTTGTGTGCACTCTTTTCTTCGTCGAATTGTGTATTCACTCTCCTTGAGCAACGAATCTAATTCATCCGATTTATATAAATTTTCCAAAAGCTCTTTTTGCATCTCTTCCTTCGTAAGCCTGTTTTAAACAAAATGAATTAGAACTGGATAATTGCTGAGTTAGGGGAAGCCGATCACGTACTGCACCAGTTGTAGCATAATTGCCTTTGGAACCATATCGATCATCGTCCGCTGAACAATTCTGTAGTAGGACTGAATCAATAGCTCTGGAAATATGTTAGATAACAGCTTCTGCTATGTGCATTAGGTGAACGTACTGATTACTTCCACTTCAATGTTTTCCCGCTCAGAAAAGTTTCCGGATACCTTCAATACCGCTGGAGGCGGTTCCATGGCTGCCATCTTCTTTTTATTCCTACCCAAAAGACGACTAAAGTAGCCTTCATCTTTGCCTTCATCTAGTGACTGTGGGTTGGGCGAGTCTCGGCCAGTGTTGGGCAGAGGTTTTCCTGTCTTGGGGTCCACCTGGATGGGCTTTGCTTGGGTATATTTTTCATTCACAATGGCCATAGCCTGAAATTGACTGCTTAGTATTCCCATCACACCATAGGGTAATATTTGACTCACCCTGTGACCATTCAAAAAATCGGGATGACCAGTATTGATATAACACGTCTCCATGGCAACCAGATCAGTAACCAGCTTGTTTACAGGAGTCATTGTACGTTTGAAAAAGTTGATCACAACTTGATGGAACTTTTCCTTTAGTTGTGGATACCTCCTGAATAGCTATTTCTTATCAGTATACGTTACAAGAGGGAAGGATAACACTAACCTGCTTCTGAAGCAACTGGGTCAAAATTCGAACGAGCTCATCATACACCAAACTTGCACATCTCAAGCTGGGATCTTCCAATCTCTTGATTTGTTGTTTCACAATTATTTCGAAGGCAGTTGTCCCTACGAACAGAGCGGGCGATGAACCAGACGAATTATAGAGATAGGTCCTAATATCAACATCTTTAACTTGATCAAACGGGTCAACAGCTTTTACACCATTGGAATATAGTTCATGAAACACAAAGCTAATACGGGCGCCTCCAGAGAGTTCATTACTCGAGAGTTCTTGGTTGTTGCCCTCAAGAACAGTGCGATATTCGTTGCAAAATTCGGTAATGATATTCAATACTATGTTGGCGCTGTTTCCCAGTAAAGAATCGCCCAGTTGGGCTAATTCTGCAGAATATTTGGCGAGTGAGGCTTGGATACGGCTTTTGATTTCCGGGAGAGTGTTTTTAATGTGCATCATGAGAATCATGTTCAACTTTCGTGCTAGATACGGAGTGCCACAGTAAGTATGCTTATTTCTGTATGCCCTGTGGTTTTCGAAAAACGCTTTCTCGTGCTCCAATGCTGCTGTGATCTTTTTACGGCTGTCGATATCCCGCTGACCACGGTTCACCACTGGAACATAACCCAACCGCAAGGGAACGATCCTGCCGGCAAGAATATCAACCACATCAGTTCCCTCGTCCATCAAATCAATCTTTGTGAGTACACCGATAGTTCTCGCCCCTTCTGGGTCGACTTCTCTAGCAAGTTTTAAACCATCTGAGTTTGCCAAATCTGTATTGGCAGCAGTGACTGCTAGAATAATGGAATTCCCTTTTTGTATCTGCTTGAGAACCATATCTCTAATCTGTTTTTCGATGTCCTTAGGCTGGTCTCCAACCGGTATTCTAGTCAACCCTGGAAGATCAACCAAGGTCAACGTCAAGACCTTAGGCGAGTAAATGCGAAGCCCGATGGGATGTGGTGATACATTGACATTGCGACCTGTCTTAGCTTCGGTCTCTCGAATGATTTCCTCACGGATTTTGTTAAAGTCGAAAAACTTCTGGCCAGGGATATGAAGGAACTCCCCCCATTCATCGACATTGGCTGCTGAATCGGAGGTCTTAAGTTCGTCATTGGAGTCCGGTTCGGCGTCGTTTTCTCGCTCCGGGGCAGGTCTGTTTATCAGTTGCAGAACCTGGGAAATGTCAATACAGCTCCTTTAGGATGATTGTGCGACTATACTTACAAGTGGTCTTCTGGTCACGATACCCGTGCCTCGCGGCAAGCTATTGAATATCAGTACCATGGCCCTACCTAGTCACAGGGAGCACTTACAAGTCTCTGCCGACAATGTTCTCTAATACGGAACTCTTTCCACTAGACTGAGACCCAACTACCACAATCTGCGGTAAATCTATTGGGTTTTGCACCTATTTTGATAATGATTATTAGCTCTGATAGACAGTGTAGAAAGGGACAAAGACGGCCATGATACTTACTCCTACGGTCGCAAAAACATCCTGAAGTCTATTGACAAGTGTGATCAAATTGGGGTCGTTAACGTTGACAAGTCTGCTATGGTTAGATTCTAAAGCATATAGTAGGTGAAGGAGGAAATACGTAGACTGCGCCATCAGCGAGAAGACGTATGAAAAAAGCTACTTTTGTGAGGTGATAAAAGATAGTTGCGATACCGTTCACGGTCGAATCGGTAAAGCGCAGGTAGTCGAGGATGATGTTGGTGATGATAGGATTACTTGGTCGTCAAGTCAGGTGTGGAACTCAGGAGCTCGTTGTATACCGGTTAGCGCTAGTTATCCCCACCCCGTGATGCGGCTTGTGTACGAGGACAGCCGCGTCCCCAATACCACTCCTAAGTTTACATAATCGAGCAACCAAATAATGTAAGGAACGGTAAAAGCGAAGAATTACAGCAAGGATATTCAGTTTTTCATATTATGGCCTTAATTAAATAGGTACTTGTAGAGAATGATAATTTGTATAACGTAGAGTACATGTTAAAATCTATGTATGTGAAGCAATTAACAATCGCATTGTAGAAGAACGTACGTACAATCTGTTGTCACTACACATTTGGAACTGTAATTGTAAGAGATTTTAATTTTTAGATTTCAGGTAATAGGTTGGTAGAAAAAAGGATCAACGCAGATAGAGACAATGCGAGAGATAACGATAATAAGCCTGAGGATTCTCCGGACTTATCTCTTGCCTAATCCAAACCCCCCTAGTTGATAAACCGATACCTCCCGATCTAATTACCACAAGAACGAATTGCTAGATGACCAAAATAATGTCCGGCTGGGCACGACGAAAGCTACTCCGGACGGCATTGCATCATTTGTGATCACTCGTGTATATATGGATGATGGATAGGGCTAAAATATCTCTGTGCAAGGACGAAATATCTATTTTTGGCATAATTCGATGAAATCCCTAAAGAACTCTAAAGGATCGATTCATGAGCTGTCGGATTAGAATCTGTCGAAAATAAAATGACGGAATGCTCATACCCGGCTCAGGTGGGGCGATGCAATGAGCTTCCCCGCGTTTAAGATTATATTTAATTCAGTGCGTCATCGGAGATACCTACTAAACCTGCCAACCCCAACTGCAATATGGGACATCTTGCGACTATAGCTACTTGGTACAACTCTAACTCATTAAGTGTATCAGTCTCTGATTTAAGACAGTTCTTTAAATCAGTGGGCGCTCGATTTTGAAGGAAACGCAGAGCGTATCATTGAGAGCATTCGCCTCGCGAAGAAAGCTAATGCCACACTGAGAGTTGGGCCGGAACTGGAGGTGACGTTGGTGCTATCCGAATCAATCCGACGAAGAACAGAACTCACGATGAAGCCTTAGTGGATATGGCTGTTTAGATCATTTCCTCGAGGGTAAGTGTATAATTTGTGCTTTGGGGCAAGAATAAATAACTTAGATCGTACTAGGCGATACCTACCTACACTCATGGGAGATGCTTGTGCGGATTTTAACGCATGATGATTGTCAAGATATCCTTCTGGATATCGGAATGTATGACCTGTGCTGTGGGATTTGAGAATTTCACTTATAATATCCTGCATTAGGCCAGTAGCCCACAAGAATGTTCGTTACAACTGTCGTATCATCGCGCACAACAAGAAGATCCTTCTTATAAGGCCTAAAATATACTTGGCAAATGATGGTAATTACCGCGAGATGCGGTATTTCACACCTTGGGGTAGACGAAGATATGTTGAGGAATATTATCTACCTCGTATCATGGCAAATATATCAGGGCAACGAAAGGTTCCATTTGGAGATGCCGCGATATCCACCTTGGACACTTGCCTAGCAGCAGAGACTTGCGAAGAACTCTTTACCCCCAATGCGTCAGTAGCACCAACCATATATAGGATAGGTATTGACAGAACATAGACCGCATGCTGGCATGTCTTTGGATGGCATAGAGATCATGACCAACTCTAGCGGAAGCCATCATGAGCTACGAAAACTTGACACAAGGATCAAATTGATGACAAACGCTACAGGTTTGGTGAGAGCTATATTTTATAAGCTACGGGAATCCTGCAACTGATATGAAGAAAGTGCGGCGGTGTGTACCTTTACGCAAATCAACAAGGTTGTGATGGTGACCGTCTTTATTATGACGGTTGCGCTATGATTGGAATCAATGGAAAGATATTGGCTCAAGGATCTCAGTTTTCGTTGAGGGATGTCGTAAGTTTTGTATAACTTGAGAAAAGCGCTGAAATAACAAAAACCAAGGAAGTGATAACCGCAACAGTGGATCTTGAGGAAGTACGTAGTTTTCGATTTGCGCCCTCTAGAGGCCAACAAGCTACTCAAAACGAACCTTATCAACGAATAGAAGCGGATATAAGTCTTTCTACACATAGCGCAGATTTTGATCCCGCCGTGAGGCCTACGAAAGAGATCGATGTCCGTTACCACAAAGTGGAAGAGGAGATTGCACTCGGACCAGCATGCTGGCTTTGGGATTACCTCCGAAGATGCGGCGGAGTATCAGGATATTTCCTACCGCTTAGTGGTGGCATAGACAGTTGTGCTACAGCTACCATAGTACATTCTATGTGTAGGCTAGTAGTTGCCGATTGCGAAAAGGGTGAAGAGCAGGTGATAAAAGACGCCAGGAGAATTTGCGGCGAACCACAAGATTCCACATGGATTCCAAAAACCCCGCAAGAGCTAGCTGGACGTATTTTTCATACCTCGTATATGGGTACAGAAAACTCCAGTCCCGAGACCCGCCAAAGGGCAAAAGATCTTGCTGCAGTCATCGGCGCATATCACGTGGATCTAAATATGGATACTCTTGTTAAAGCTGTTAGTGATCTTTTTAGTTTTGTTACCGGGAAGACGCCAAAATTTAAGGTGCATGGAGGAGGAAGAGCAGAAAACCTTGCTCTTCAAAATATACAGGTTCGTGGGCCTCAATATGTTACCCAGTGACTGCTCATGACACGCATCAATAGGCTAGGCTTCGCATGGTCCTTGCATATATGTTTGCACAGCTACTTCCATGGGTGCGGGGTAGAGAAGGTGGATTATTGGTACTGGGAAGTGCCAATGTAGATGAATCGTAAAGAACCTCTCTTGGAAGTATTATTGAACTGGCACTCATGTCTCTACCAACAGACTCCGTGGCTACCTGACAAAATATGATTGCTCATCTGCGGATATCAATCCTATTGGAGGAATATCTAAAACAGATTTAAAAGCATTCATATCGTATGCCCAACACGCCTTCTCACTCCCAATTCTGGAATCTTTCATCACAGCTGTTCCAACAGCCGAGCTAGAGCCCATAACTAAGGACTATGTGCAGTCAGATGAAGCAGACATGGGCTTCACTTATGACGAGCTTTCGGTTTTCGGAAAGCTTCGAAAGAATCACAAGCTTGGGCCTTGGGGTGCTTTTGAAAAGCTGCTGCACGACTGGAGTGACAAGATGTCGCCGAGACAAATTGCAACCAAAACTCGTAATTTCTTCTGGTACTATGCCATTAATCGACACAAAATGACTACGATAACGCCTGCATACCATGCAGAACAATATAGCCCCGATGACAACAGGTCAGTACAACCAGAATCGGTCAATTTTTGTAGATTCTAATCTTGGGTGTAGATTTGATCTGAGGCCGTTTTTGTATCCGCAATTTAGTTGGCCGTACAAGAAGATTGAAGAGACAGTTAGTAGGATCATGGGCAACAGTGACGATGGGAAGGCCAATAAGCAGGAATAACAAGCACTGTAAATCAGCACCTCATTTTGTACAGGAAATTAGACGACGAGAGTTTCATCAATCTATTGGCTAGTCTAACGTCATGCCCTCAAAGAGACCACATCAAGCATGACTCGGATATCCGAGCAAATACATTAGACACCCAACTAGCTTGACTACGCTAAATTTCGTACCCACATTCCACGTTTCCTGGGGGTTAGTAATCATACCATAACACCCCAACTACAATATATATATATATATCCCATCCGTGCATTCCCTGGCCCCAAAGTCCGTAGGCATAAACAAATTCCAGACATAAGAAATGGATAAAGCAATATAAGGTCTACAACAACAGGCGATGCCTGTCAAACACCACCCGGGTCGAAACAAAACATAAAAACCGAGCCAAACCGTACCAAACCGAACCCCGTTCTTCTCCCCAAACACAAAAACAAATGAACACCAGTAGGAAAGAATGCAGGGATTATAGCAGTTGAGGACTATGTACTTAGAGAACCAACATGATGCGGACACCGATTTCCTACTTTTTATCTGTGGTAACCGTTGTCTAATAGTCCCCTCATTTTCCCTTTCGCTTGATTCTGTGGGGCTCTTGACCATCTGCGGGAAGTCAGTACTGAAAAAACGTACGAAAGCGTATCATAACATACATTCGAATCGTCTTATCATCTCCTGCCGAAGCAAACATGTGGGAACTTTTCGGATTCCACGTCACACAGTTTACGGTGCCTGCATGCCCAGAAAGTTTTTCTACGAGTTGGCCATTTTGTTTATGCCAGACATAAATGTTTGAATCTTTATTAAAGTCAGCTCTTTATCTGTTGTGAGTTTCTTAGAGAGATTAACCTTCGCTCCCGGAAAGAACAAAATGTTCATCCGTACCCCCAAAACACCCCCGAATAACCCACTTATCTTGTATTTGCCCTGTATAACGTTGGACCACTTTGCCAGTATCAAGGTCTACTAGAACGACCTCTCGCGCGTTTGTATTTACGATCGCGTGTCTTGAGTCATCACTCGTTTGCACACACGTCAACATACACTTGAAGTTATATGACCTCTTATTCTTCCAGTCATTGAAATCGTAGACGTGAAAATGTTTGTCCGTGCACACAGCCACAAGCTTTTTGCCGTCTGGGGTAATTTTAAGGTCATAAAACCTCGAGGAACTCACTTTTCGGAGCTGTGTACCCTGCAAATCCCATTCGACCATATATTCGTCCATACTACCTGTGACAAAGGATTGACCATTTGGATGCCAAGACACAGACGATACTGGTTCAGCGAACTCCTTTAAGGTCTCGAGACATTTGCCTGTCTATTCAATCATATAAGTAATAAAATGCGATTCTTTAAACCAAATTGTAGTTTACCTTTGTATCCCATATTTTGGCCTGGCGGTCCTGCGAGCAACTAATCAATCGAGAATCATCTGGTGACCATTCTACGTATGTCACTTCCTTGCTATGTTCTGCCAAAGTGTGGAGTGGTTGGAAATTCTAGAAAATATAAATTAGTTCACTCAACCATTAGGAGGTTCAGAGGTTCATACTTCCACATCCCATATTATAATGCTCTTATCTCGACTTGCTGATGCTAACCGTTGTCCGTCATTTGAGAATTTCACACAATATACTTCGTCGGCGTGATTTGCCAATACCTGTGTAGTTAACATTGGATATTGATTCCTATCACACGTGTGATCTGAATATAATGACGGTGGGTTTGATGCATTATGATATAGGCAATTAGATATCTGAGTCTCCTTAACTTGCTGTAGCAAGGATGCTAGGCGGTGGGCTGGGAGCATGATAGAAGGCGATATAAACTCTGGAATGCAGTTAGAACTAAGAATGTCAACATATGTGTGTAGATCGACGGACTTGATAATTCCGTTAGGAGTTGCTGTCGTGATGTCCCATGGGCCCCATCCCAACCGGCATGCTCTTTTAAATCATCCGCCGATAAACACATCATTAAACTATGGTCACAAATAGTGAGTATACGCCAGTGGCAAGGCTATAGACGTAATACCTTGACAAGAAATGTAACTTTTCAATACTGTGATTTAGTGGCGTGAGTTCCGTACGTAAAACCTGAAGTGCCTTCGAAATATGTCTAGCTTCTAATAGCTCAAGGAACTTTTGCTGTCGCAGACAAAATAAAAGCGCCTATCATATTTCATGAGTTAGTGATGTCCGCCTATACAATCCACTCTACTATTGGAGTTCCACAATGAAAGGCTCACATTGAAGTCGGCATCTTGATGGATCTCCATGCCGCATAATAAATGTTCCGCTTTCCCCCATTCTCCCCTCAATACAGATTGTCGGAAATCTGAAACGTAAGGACTTTCCAATGTATATTCACTTTCCTCCTCCAGTGTCGTTGCAGCTTTATGATATCCATTATCCACCAGGGCTTGAATCAAAATCCTGGTTACCTCCTCCCGATCGTGCCCAAAATAATCGCTTTTCGGAGTTGATGCAACCATTGAGAAACTCGACGCAGTGGACCCTCCCGCCTCCTGCTTTCCCGCCATCCCATTCCTCCCACCTTTATTGCCATTACTATGAGCCTCTGATGTAGCGGACTTGAGCGGTGTTCCGTTACTAACGAGGCCATTGTGAACGTTCCCCGGTGCGGCTGACGACTGAGAGTTGGAGGTTACTCCATTGTTGTCGAGTCTCATGGTGGAGGCGGTAGAATAGGACGACGAGAAAGCTGGTCTGGCGGGAGATGATCCTCCTGCGGAGTATCCGGTGGTTCTTCGACGTTTGTATCTTCTTTCTTGGATTGATTGTTCGGAAGTGGATGATGGTACGCTGGTAGAGGGAAGTATTGCTGAGGCTGTAGTCGTGCCCCGATGCGGTGTATTCAATGTAGGCTGTGCTTCACTTTCGCTTTCGCTGGAAGAAGATATTGCTGCGTGGGGTCTTCTGGTTGCCAGGACGATGTTTGTCAGAAGACGGTTTCGGCGGAGTGTCGGTTACTGCTCACACACCTCTAGACTTAGTCAAGAGGTAAGTGATGCTGCAGTGATGACAACCGCTGAACCGAATAAACGGGAAAAGCAAACTTTAACAAGTAAAGTTCCAGATTGATGCGGGTGTTCTGTTACCCGATTATCGAGATGTAGGCGGTGATTGTGCGAATGATTACTAGCGTCTAAAGCTGAATATACCCAAATGCTCAAGGACGATTAAATAAGGTATATCGGTTGTTTAGCTTGAGGTTTCTTGGATTTTGGAGAAGCTTTGATATTGAAATTCGGCAAGCGATGCAATGCGTCGCAGAGTTCTTTTTGAAATTTGTGTATGCACAAACAGCTACAGTGAGAGAACGAAGCTATTCCCAGGGCAATGTAGACTATTGGCAAGAATAAGGAAATGGATAGTTCAAACCTCGCTGTTCTAGAGCGGAGCAGACAAAGCTGTGGGGTTGAAAAGGTCCAACGCACGCTATCGACGTGTTAAGCACCTGCAAGGTGCTGGATGTCTGACGTATTGAGAACACAGTCCGTTCACTGGGAAGTGTAAGTAGCAATAATTTGACAAAAGTAGAGATGGGTCACGTCCAAAGTTGCGAAGAGAAGGATAGTTGTGGGAGGTTATCTTGTAGTGCCAGCAGGGGGCATTATCATTGGAAGTCTACCAGGGAAGGCCGCGGTCAGTCGTGGGGAGCACTTCTCCGTCACCTATCAAGTTACACTAAGCCAAGCAAGTAGAATTATTTTAAGTATGTAATGTGCACCAACTGTAAAATTATGTAGGAAACCGCTAGATATCATAATTACAGTCTGAGGGAGATCAAGACATAAAATATATAACGACAAGAGATTAAACTCAATAGCTGTCTCCTCCACTGCAAATAAAATATAGAGCGACCTGCCAAGGAACGGGGACCACTGCCCGTAGGGTTTGGCTTTATATATGTGCATGAAGTGCTCCAACTTCTGTTAACTCTCAAAAACGCTGAATTCGGAACATCAATTTCTCCGGCCATAGAAATACTCTACGGAGTAGGAAGTTCAGCAAACAAGCTTATTACCATCATATTCAGGTAAGCCGCATTCGCAATTCTTGAGCATCTAATCTACTCCGTGCATTGTAATTGTAGTATTTGTAGGTTTAATCTCAGCTTTAATTAAGTACCAAAATAGAGCTCACATGCTTATATTTCAACCAGACCATCACTATACGCCTGCCATAAACTAGTACGGTTGTTGTAATAATCTGACTGTGACATAAATGGCCTTCCACTCATGCTTACATGTGGCAGTATACAATAACTTATCATAATTTCTCACACAGCCGCCCATCTGTTGCTCAACTAATAACGTTACCTTGTCAACTAGCTACTCCATATAAGCCATAATATTGTATAAGAATAACCACGATTCTATGAGGATCTAAGAGGGCCTTTATTCTAGCTAAAGCCATAAGAATAAGGGCAAGTGTGCGTTATACAACTATAATAGAGATGAAAAGGCGAACATCTACAATTATATCATTTCTTGAGCGCTACAAAAAATAGACCACCACCGCAAAGGGTTTAAAGCTAATGACATATCGACAATTCTATGACTTTTCATGTAGGATAATAGTTCTCATAATACAGGAACAATGGTATCTTGCTGCTGAAGGGCTGAATATTATGTTTTGGACCTCCGGATTTTAAATCAATTGAACATCTATAGCGACGCCCCAAATAATTAGTACTACTATCCTAATGTTGCAACTATAAAAGGTGGAATAAAGTAAATAAATAAAGGCAAAGCTTGCATGTTGAAATACTTCCATTATGCTAGCTAAGATAAGATTGAGCCAGATTTCTTCAAGTACTTGTGGCATTCATTGTCTGATAGGGTACATGCGGTTTGATGCATAACAGTGGTATGCTCGTGCTCGTCATTCTTCCTGCTACATGTTTGCTAGCAGTATCTACAAAAGAGATAGACCCTTTGGAATGATCATGATTGTGACAGATCGGCTATCCGTGGTTGTTGAGAGACATGGTTCACTTAGAAATCGGAAGTAGCTTATGTACTTAATGTACTCGTACTGCCCTAAGCTAGTACTTGCAACTAGAATTCCTGAATACATGAAAGTAGCCAATTTACTATATAGTAACCACCATATCATTATCACCTATAGTCGTATAGCATTCATTACCTTATGTTCATAATCATAATCGCAACAAAGTCTTCCGCTTTAAATCCTAATTTTTTACGCATAGCTCAATACACCTTCAGGCTCCCACTTTCCAACAAATCCCAGCCCCGTCTCTTTGCCCCCCGACACTGCGAAACCAGCAACCACAACCTCGCCTTGCGGTCCATCCTTAGAATCAGCTGTGTAATTATCAACATCCCTCAATTTTATCTCGATTGCTGGCGTAACGCCCCCAAAATGGGCACATTTTCTTGAGATCCTCTTGCTTCTATTCGGTAGCTTTTCGGGCATTTTCACTCGGTAGTCAAATACATTGCACTGTGTAACGGGACCAGCCACCTTGTGGTGTTTAAGGCCATACACAACCCTCGACTTGAAAAAAGTCCGTAAGTCACACAGATCCAAAGAGTTGAGTGCCTGTGAATTAGGGTCACCTCCAGACTCTGCTACAAATACCAAGCGCAAGTTAGGGCCAACTTCTGGCCGTATGTAATCATTGACACGGGTGAAGAAGTTCCCCTGAGGGATTCGGCCACCGTTCACCAATGTCCGCGTTTGAAAGAAGTGGATTAGACCGTGCCACATCTCCATCATGGTTCCTCTAGTTTTTCTGTGCAGTTCAAGTAAGGATTCAGGCGAAGAAACTATGATGGTTGGATTGACGTTTCTAACAGCCTTTTCGAGATCTGCATGTTTACCACCTATGGAACTTAGTGCAACTGTAGAACCTGCTGACAGTGCCACATATGTATGGATACGGGTGTAAAGATCGGCCAGGCTGTCCACAGGGACAAATACATCAGTTGGATTATATTGCTCGCTTTTTGGGAGGACCTGGCTTTGTGCGGCAACGCCTGCAATGATATTCTAGATTCAATTTAGCTCGTCATTCAAAATTAAGGAAATGTGGGTGTGAGATTTACACGCTGGCTAAATTCCACGATTTCAATCTTGTCTGTAATCTTAGGGCCAAAAATGACTACAGCTGGGGCATCAAGATTGATCACAACGTCGGGGTCGGTAGATTCCACATCAGATTTAACAATTTCATGGTATTCCACAGATTTCTGTTTTGAATCTTCTGAAGACGTCCAGTCAAGGTGTCGAGATGCTTCCTCTACAACATACACTACTTCTTTGAGCTCAATTTCTTCAATTTCGGCCAATGGGAACTGTCCGGCCTGAGCAATGAGGATGTCGGGGGCCGTGCGCCGGATAAGAGTAGACAAGTCAGGTACACCACTTCGCTCAAAGGGAAGAACAATCAGTGTGATATTATAGAAAGCACAAGCTACAGAACTGTTAGATGTATAACTATTTCCTCCCGGGCATTAGGGAATTACCAAAAGAGGCAACAAGGTTCTCCACATCATTCGGAAGGTATATAGCCACTCTTTTGGCGCCTGCATGGTGCAAATGTGATCCCAACGAATAGATATCGTTTGTAAGTTTGTCTAAGAAGATTAACTTCATGGAGTATTGTGACAAACACGTGGCCTACTCATGTCATGTTCAACGAGGTCTTTTCCTTTTACGCTCAAAAGTTTGCCTTTGCCTTTCTCAATTGCTAGTTTCCAAATGTCCCTGATATCGCCGCTACGATTGGAATATTTCTCCTTGGCGGGTAGACCCAGACCTGAAACAAGAGGATAACCAGGTGGGGTGTGGAGAGATCTATACACAGCACTTTCTTTGGGATTGCGGACACTAAAAAAAGGGAAATTCAATCAGCTACAATTGCTACGAAGATACAGAAATGGCAAACTGACGGTGCAACTGAAGACTGCCGGAGCAAGGCGAATGGGTGAATGTCTGGGTCCTTTCCCAGGACTACTGGAATTACAAGTAGACCGACTAATAGAGCTATTAGGGTATAGGAGATAACATCGAACTGCAGCTCTATGTCGCCCATCATGATTGCTGATGCGGAGGTTGTTTGAAGACAACTGGGCAGAACAGTTTGTCCAGGCTGTCCACTCTGAGTGTGACGTTGTGGTTAAAGTGCTTTGCTTGAGAGCTAGGCTACCGGAAGCCTTCCCCGTAAACCCTGGCATGTTGCTTGCTAAATCAGACTAGCAGCGTTGCAATCGAACAAGGCTTAATCATCGAGGGTTGCTGCCAAGCTACTTCATGTAAACATTCTCTCTCCGCCGCTCTTTCACCCAAACCAGCTCTCTCCATCTTTACTCCCATCTACCTAAATTCCTCCTCGCACCATATACTAGCCTAAACGTAACGACCCGTCATGAACTCCTCTACTGCCTCTCCCGCTACCCCAGCAACGCCTGGTACATATACATTGGCACCCTCTACACCAACTGGATCCTGGCGTCATCCAGCAATGGATGTGATCTCACGCCGCCAAAGCGAGTCGACTTTTACCGATGCCTCATTTCTTAAGGTCACTTACAATGTGGCATCGTTGATTGCTTCATGGGTCATCATCGCACTTTTTAAGGACAAGTTTGTGGTCTCAAGTCTTACGGTGTTGTATATATTCTAACAGTATTCTTCAGTCCCACCCTTAACTCTGTGGTCAACCCCTATATTCCAGCGACCATTTTCCAGTATGCCAATTATGCGGTCTGGGGCTTACGCATGCTGTTCATTTGGAACATTGCCGAATCTCTGTTCCGTCTTGTTCGTGCGCCAGATGACTTTTCGAATGTTGCCCTCACCCCCGATCAGCGCAAGCTCCTTGGGCTCAACCCAAACACCCCCATATCTCCCATAATCAAATCGACCGATTATGTCACCCCTCCAAGATACACCAAAAGTACACCGACTTCTCGCGCCAGCTCCCCGCTACCTACAGGTTCATCGTCTCCTACCCTCCAACGCAAGGCAGCTTTGAACGGTGGTTCAATGGCGGGTCAGGATATTACTAGTCCAATGCGGATGCCTAGGGCTCTGTGGAACTCTCCAGCTAGTCCTAGTCCCACTAAGAAGAGCGGAAGCAGCATCACCCCAAGTAATAGATGGGCATATGAAAAAAGCATCACCAACTACTCGAAGTAGTGCAGTTTTCTCTTTTATTATGTAGTCTATATCAGCGTAAACAGTTTTTGGTTATGATTGATTCCTGGTGGCGTTCTGTATATTTCTCCTGTATTACGATGTCTGGGGTTGCATATCTTTGCTGCTTATGCTAACTTACTGGCGGTAGGCCTGACAATTTTGCAGGTTTCTTAGCCAAGTCGTTCTTGCAGATTTCACGATTTATGTTTTTTCCCCTTGTTTCTGTATCTAGCGGTAAATCGCCTTGTGTACAAATACTGTTAGGAAATCTTCTGTCCCAGGCATCTGGTATCAATCGTGCAGGGACTCAGTAATTGCACGTGGTTGATGACCTCGTTTGGAGTATGAAGTTTTGTATGATAGTCACAATATTAATGAATGATTTTAATATAAGCTTCAACGATGATCATCGGTACTGTTTATCATATTAGAATGATTCTATTCCTGCCATAATAAAATACATACTTTACATGAAGCCGCCACAGGTAGCCATACATCATGAAATGGGTCATTATAGAGCAAATGCGACCGCCCAGCAGATATAAACTATATAAGAACAAGAAACGAGGGGAAAATAGGACAAAACCCAAAAAAAAAACTATACATACAATACAAAATGCTAGATATCAAAAACAGAGGAACACCGGCAATACCCAAAATTTCGTTCAGTCGTTGTCATGGCGGCGGCGTTTCGGTACTCAATACACGATGCGCCGCCTTTAGTGCGTATCGGACCTCTAGCGCACACACCACGAATACTCCAACAAAACCCACCATTCCAGTGTGCTCGACTCGGGGCAAGACAAAGCACATGGCCTTCAAGCCCCGTAATTCTAGTCATGACTGATTATCGAGTTTTGTAGGGCTTCCAGAGCGGCTCCGAAGCTCGCTCCGGGCATCCGCAGCAACGTAACTACAGCCCGTACTATTCGTTCGGGTGAGCTGCGGCAGCGACGGTTCTGGCGGTTCAAAATCCGGCTCCGCCCCGGGTGGAGGCAAAGCAAAGCTTTTTTCGACTTGTGACATTAGAGCGTTTGCATGCTTCTTAAATTGTCCAGGCGAAATGAATGCTGCCGAGCTAGCAAGTGTGCCCCATATTGGCGACTGCTCAGAAGACCTCTGATTTGAAAACATTTTCTCAACAGGCTTTGAAACGGAGCGTATCGACTCTGTGGGTTTCAAGTCCGATGGTCGTTGAGAAGTAGTGGAACTATATGTTCAAAATTTATTTTCTTGTTCTCAGCCTAGGTCCAAAATACAAAAACATTAAAGGAGTGGAGCAACGCCTGGACGGGGTGCAAACCTAGTAGAAGTCCTTGGGGTCGATACCCGGGAGGGCGGTGTCATAATTCCACTATCTGCAACTTCTGATAATGTTGTGCTGGTGCTCCATCTATATGAAGCTTCTTTCTCATCTTGTGATGAAACTTGACTTGCTAGCCCATCTTGTTCGTTATCGTCATCCTGTCCAAAATCTATAAGTGATTCTTCCAGTTTCTGTGGCTCCTTTCCCTTAAGTGAGGCCTTGGACAAGTTCTTCTGCATTGCCACACTGCTGGCTTTCGCAATCGCGGCATTGTTTCTAAGACTAGCTTTCGATGATACTCGCCTAACAACATTTTGCCTGCTTGGTCCACTGGGCGCACTGGTAGGACCAGGCACGTTTGGCCTAGGAACTTCGTCACCAACAGTCGCCTGCTTGAGATCTTCAATGAAATTCCATAGTCCTTCTTTGAAGTCATCTGCTATTTGCTTTCCAGTCTGTATAATTGCATCCTGGTTATTTTTCCTGTGTGGGAAATCAAGTAGATCTAAAGAATGAGGCCGGGCCGTCGATTGTGTAGAGGCCTCCAAATTCTTAGATACCACAGGATTCATAAGAGTGTGCCGTTTTGCTAACGGCGGCGTTTTCTCGGAGTTTGAATTAGCCGGTGCCGAATTCACGTCATCCGGTTGGGGAAACGACGGTGCCTGTCTGCCACGATCAGGCGAGAGAAGTGATAGGGTTCGTTGGTGTCTTTGGCTAGGTAAGACTCTTCTATTTGCATTCGCCCCTCTTGTAGCATTTTGCAGACGTTGGAATTCTTCTCTCCGTGTCGGAGATGTAAGCGCATCCCGCAAAGAATCCTCAGTTCTAGATGCTCCAGTGTTTAGAGTTAACTCGCGACGCTTCTTTGTAGCTTCATGCAGTGTCCACGTTTCTTTCAATTTCTTCAACTCATATTCCGCCTTGCCTAGTTCCTCTCGTAATTCAAGCACACGTCTTTCCTGGGCTGCAAGCGCCGTGAAGAATGTAACTGAATTCTCTGGAGTGTCCCGAGAAAAATCTGGTGGTGTTGAGGTACCGGATATGGGGGAAGTCTGTCTTGATGGTGGAGTATAACCGGGGGGGATAACTGGGAACGAGAGGGACAGGCGTTTCCCGGTACGAGGGCTCGAAGCTGCAGTAGCAGATGTAGAACGGGAATGTGCAGGTTGGTTTGTAGACGAAATGGATTGAGCTAATTGTGGGGGAGCTGATTTCTTCTTCGGATCGGTATTTGGGGGAGTGAGTGGCAAGTTAGATCGTGTAGTAGTATTCGAAGAAGTGTTCGTCTCAGATGTTGAATAGTCCGAGGTTGAAATGTTATCCGCACCGATATCGTTCATGGTCATGATGTCCTCCATACGAGTCGAATGGATTGAGACCTCAAGGTTGAGAGCGCAGCAACGGTTCTCAAATTGTTTACTCGTGTTTTGAATGCGAGGAAGTGATAGGGGCTGTTAGGCCAAGCCAATCTGTCTTTAATATGAAACACCCGCATTTTGGAACTGCTGGGGATTATAATTAGAAGTGGTGATTCCACGCCGCCTACACCCGTTAGAACCCTTCTAAAATATACGCGTACCCGCATTCGTTACATGGCCACTATTGATTACGAGATGCAAAAATGACATAAGAAAGCTTTGTCAAAGCCATTTTCTGGTCTGTTTCAGCATGTTGTGTTGCCGTTGGGGGGCAATGGGCAGTGTGAAGAATTTTGTATGTAAGGGGCGATGTCACAGCAACAGTGCACAAAATTGACCATATTAACCCACCCCAACATGATCGCATCTCAATTTCAATTCAGCTTAAAATTATATTTATACACGCTCACAAACATGAATCCCCCCGCCAACGCCCTTTGTATTTAAATAAACTATTCAAATGCATCATTTATGCGGCGCCCCTGTAAAGAGTTAGAATTATGTTCTCAGTGGTTATTACACTATGAAGGAGATCTTTAAAACTTACACAAGAATATTGTTGATTGGAATGTGAACTAATACGTGTCAGCAAAAGACTAGAATATCAAACGTAGGGGTTTGTAGTTGGAGTATACGTACTAATTTTGACGATGTACCCAATAACCCCCATTACAACAAAACCGATTCCGACAGCTTGAGAAATCTTGATAAATTCTCTCTTGTCAGCTAGAGAGATAGCATTAGTTGATAATTCGCGAGTTGTAAGGTAAACTGAAAACGTACGCTTGGTGCATCGGTTAATAAATTGAGTGCCGTCTCTCAGGAAATTGCGGGGCATTTCAGCCATAGCTGTGAACTGATCGGACATGACGAGAGTAGTTTTTGTTATTTGGGTTGTGGGTTGTGGGTTGCGGTTTGATGTGTATTTTTTTGGAGGGAAGGGGTTGGTGAAATAATCGCGGACTAGGAGCTCAGGGAGCAAAGGCGAGGTGTTCTTTACAGCTTCCTGTCCACTCACGTTTTACCCGAGAGTGACATGCATTGAGAATCCATACAACGCAACACACGCGCCAGTCTTACAAGGGGCAGTTCCCTTATTAATTTACAAATGTGCCGTTCCAATGAGAATTTAAAAACTATGTACTCTATTTTTCCGACAAGTACTTCGTTGTCATGTGGAAAGACCGCAAGCAATCATTTGAGCTAGGTGACTAATGGCTTATATAATCTATAACGACTTGGCGCATAGACACGATGCAGGACATATATTATCACTCACATCGATCATTTATCTACAGTAGATGTAGATGTGCTTTTTTTTGAAATTGCTCAATCTAGTTTACTTTAAATTAAGTATATAACTTTGAATAACCCTATATACATAGAATTCTTATTCTAGATTCGTTATAGATGCTACGCTACGTTAAGCTGTATCATGCCCTAATGGCGGAACTAGTCCAATTACCAGACGAAGTACTGTTTCTTAAAGAGCTACCAATAAAGTCACCACCGTGGGCTCTGGAAAAAATGTGAGAAATCTGGAAACTATTGGTCTTAGGGTATCACTTACTTGAACCAATCTAGCATTTGAAACATGCTGGCCTTCGGTGTGCGCTCCAAGGTTTCGTAATCCAAGTGTTGAACACCAAATCTCGTCTTGATTCCAGAGCCCCATTCAAAGTTGTCATCTGCCAGTTGTTAATATAGAAATATAACTGTTTTATCGGTACCTACAGATAGACCATATGAAGGCACCGGTAACATTGACTCGGTCCTCAGTGATGGACAGCAGAATGTTGTCTAAGAATCCTTGAAGATAGTCCGATCTTCTCAAATCCCAGGTCAAGTCCTGAATATTTGTAAACATGCCCTCAAAAGGCTCTGCAAATCCAAACTCAGAAACCATGATATCTGGAACAGACGGGAATAGTTCGGTTGTAATATGCTTCAAGAACTGTCTAATACCAAAGCCGGTACTTTTAAGCCAATTAGCGCCAATATCGGCACCGGGGCCGATTCCGAAGCCATCGGGAGCGATTTGGGTTTGAGATACGCATTCCGGATAGCCGCTGGCTGAGCTGTTGGACGCACAGGCTTCCTGGTCATCGTTGGCTGATACATAAAAAGAGGTATAGGCATCAATGGCGAAGAAGTCACAAGAGCCTTTGATAAGCTTCTTCTCTTTTGTGGTAAACTTAGGTAGAAGGTCGCCAAGGGTGTCTTTTAGGGACTGAGGATAATCGCCGTTGGTCCACGGGCCTCCAAACCAACCGAGAACGAAGTCGTAACTGCGCTGAGCGGCGGCTTTATCGGCTGTGCTGTTGGTTACTGGTTCAAAGTAGTCTTTAATGTTGTCAGCTATCACCTTCGCTTATTATTGATAAGAAAATACAGACTTCCGCTGTTCTTAAAGGTGATCCTGCCCTTGCCCTTAAACTCCTCATGATACCATTTGGCCAGCTTTGCGTGGGCAAGCAGAGTGTAATGACCGCAGAGAAATCTGGCCTTGAGACCAGGACCAATTCCGTAAGAAGGATAATATTCACCGGCCGGGTAGGATGAATACTGCCAATTACAGTATTGAGGTTCATTAATCGAAAACCATACTGGTACGTATTTATCGTAACGTGCAATTATGAACTTGGCATAGTTTACATAGTCGTCTACGATCTTACGGTTTGTCCAACCCTACTCCTATTATAAGATAAAATCTCTCTAAAAATGTAAGAGCGGAGCAACTTACACCGTATTCGTTGAAAAGAGCTAGAGGAGTGTCCCAATGGAACAGACTCACGGCCGGAGTAATTCCATTTTTAACCATAGTCTCAATAACATCGTCATAATGTTTGAGACCCTCTTCATTGATGGGCCCATGACCGAAAGGAAAGATCCGCGGCCAAGATATACTAGGTGAATACCACGGGGTACCAAGATTCCCTAAACGGGCAAAATCCTGTTTGTACATATAGTAGTGCTGTGCCAGAACATCACCAGTAGAGTTATCAGCAACCTGGTTTGGGACACGATGGGATAGTAGATCCCAAATGGATGGGCCACGGCCTTCGTCTTTAGCAGCGCCCTCTAATTGATATGCCGAGGAACTGAGACCCCAAGCAAAGTTTGGGGGCAGTTTTTGTTCGGCCAATTCATCATATGAGCTAGGAACCAATCCATGGAATTTCCCTGGTCTTGCATATGAAGGTTCGGGCGTAGGTTCAACAGTTGCAGTTACTACCGAATGTGTGGAAATTGGACCGACTTGGTTCCATAAAAGACCAAGTCTCTCATTAGAGTAATCCTTATTAGGGAGATATGTTGTCCCAGCGGACGCATTGAAAGAGACCGTTTTGGAGGGTGCTTGAAACTTGTGGGGTTCAGTTTATATAGAAATACGCTGTCAACCGGAAAAACATACATCATCATTTTGAGCAGAAATCCCAGAGATAAGGACTGCAAACGTAAGGAGAGCTGAAACCATAATGAAGGAGTGTATAGTTATAATGACCGGACAGCCGTGAGAACCAGAAGGCAACTTGTGGGTGAGCCAGGAAAACACGATTTCTACCCCGCCATGTATCTCTTATATACTCCAGGACCCACTCCTTTCGCTGATTGATTTCGCGGATAAACTATAAGAAATATTCAGTTTATCAGAAACATGATAACAACGGCCCGAATTTCCGTAAGGTGGACCCAGGTTCAAGACGGCTGTTCTCCCCGGTAATTCACGAATGATGTACGAGCACAGGAGGCAACCATTTCCACTTCGGGAACCCTGAAGTTGGTTACCCCGGATCGACTGTAATCTCGGGAAATATGTTGTCGCCTAATATCAAAGTTCACATCAATACCTAGCCTGAAGCGCTTACCTGTGGTTACAAACCACACATATAACCGCTCTACCTAAATGATCCTTTTGTGCATCCGAGGTACCGAATGCGTAAATCCGACCTAAGTAATGTTGCTTGGAAACTCCGAATATGGACCGCGGGAAATTTGTTTAATCGTTCACCTCATATTGCATACACGTAATACATGCCTTACTGCACATGGGTATTATACCGATATTCGTATAGGTATCGAGAAACATTAACGCTTAGTCGTATTGGCATATTAGGTTTGTAATTGAACAAAGGCGCAGATTGTGGACCAAGGAGAGCATGAAAATATCAAGAATAAACATAAGATTTAGCAAGAGACCACTAGTAGATAAGAGTGATCAAAACCAGTTTACAGTAAATCACTCGGTGCATGACTTGGCATTGATCTGTAAGTACTAACAGTTTGAAGTGTTAAGTACTATACGCCTGAAATCGTACTTGGTGAAAGTTTGCCAATATTTGGTTGCACAGATCCGAGGTTAGAAAGTAGACACCGGCTGTATTCGATACGATTACAGGCAAATAAATTCTATTTGCACACATGCAAACTTTCTTCTAGGATTCCATCTTCTTTACCCCTCTCAATGAACTAGGAGAGTAGTGTAAAGAGGCATTCATCCTGTCAGGTAAAGACATACTAAACTGACAGCACAGTAATACCTATTTTGGTCTGCGAATCCACAGAATGCCGAGAATAAATACGTGGATTGGCGGATGGACATTTCTGCAAACCTAGCTGTCATAATACTTTAATGCATACAACTGTGACAGATTTTTGATATTTAGCTATCCAATCTCTCTGCAAACCCTCCGTGTTCCAACGTAGCTGAATCGGTGTCTGGTGATGTTGCATCATCTAGCTTATCAGCTCCGCCAAATTTCTCAAAAGCTTTTTTATTCTTCTTAGGGCCAGGCATAGGCTTGTATTGGTACCCTCTCATCCTATATGCGGTTAACTGATTCTTCAATCGAGTGATAAGCTATGTGTTCCTACCTTGGCCCCTCTCCTGTCCTCTGTGGTAATTCAGGCTCATAAACTTCCAAAAAGGTCTTACTGCCTTCTTCAAATGCTTCCTGATCGATACTCTCTCTGATAGACTTAAAGAATTCATCTATGACCCAAGTGTTGTGTCCATTCGCTTTGTTAACTTATGCACGAGCTTGATTAATACCAAAAACTCACATCTGCAAGAGAACCCAAGCTGTCATTTCCTTGGCCGATAATAAATGATGTATATAAGCCTTATGGTGTTTCCTGCATGTATAACATTTACATCCTTCAACCAACGGGGCCAGATCCGTTGCAAATACTGTGTCCCAAAGGTCTCTACCCATAGGCCTCAGTCGGCTTTCCGAGAGCTTCTCGCCCGGAAATACAAAGTCGAGTGCAATGCCAGAATCCGTGGCAGCGTTTGGAAAGCTCAAGTTAAACAAATCAATGCCCCCAGTTATAGACTTCAATAGCTTATGCGGATTCCCGGGATCATCCATCGCCAGTCTCAGCAGGTCATTCAGCTCAGCCGGTAACTCATGGGCATGCACAGAATCATATAATGCGAGGCCAACAAGTTTATCTTTGCGCTCAACCAGCATATCAATATACAATGATTGCTCGCTCATCTCCAATGGCGGCATTACCGCAATAATGGGCACCTCGCCGCTTCCTTGTAGTAACGCATCTAGCCACTTCTCTATGCGAAATACCATCTTTGGTCTGCGATTCTTTCCTGGTGGTTTAGTGGGTATGTCAGGAACACTGATAGCTGCGTCGGGGCGCAGCGCTGACACGGCCGAGATGTAGTCATTGATTTTGAGGTCACAGAACCCAACGGAGGTTAAGATTGCAACGGAATGATCGGTGTTGGCAGCGGCGGTCTGGACAGGCGGTGAACGCCTTGCGCCGAGAAATAGAAATGAGTTATCGGGTTGAGAAGTGAAGGCCCGTAATGGTCCGGAATGTTGGATCGCGGGAGACGAGTGTAGGCCCTTCTCTACAACTAGTGCGGAACCGTTAATGCTCAGTAGTACAGATAAAGTCGAGTATAAGAGATCTCCACACAATCTTCTAACGCTACATAGACACCCTGAATATTGGTATGGTCCCGTAAGTTATCGTGGGACAGGTGTGGGACCACCCCACGTGAGGAGGGGGAAATGAATCCGGGAGTCTCTAGTGTGATGCCGCGCCCAAGAAGGCGACCAACTCTAGCAGTTGTAGTGGTTGGTTTGACAAGAAGGCTGAAGGAAAGCATATTATCTGGTTGGCTTTCGGAAGCCATAGCTGAATTGTGGCAAGCTTGGGCACAGATCTTGGAGGACGTGGGGAGTTCTGTGGAGCCTCATGGTAATAAGCAACGACATCATGCAGTCTGCACTCGAAATTAGACTTTGAATTAAGAAAAGAGCAAACTAGAGGCGTTCCGCCCCGGGTCAAAAGTACATAGTACTTTCGAGTCGTACTATTGAGTCTGGGCAGACATCTTTATTTCATGCCCAGACTCAATAGTACGACTCGATTATTTCATGCCCAGACTCAATTCAATACATAGTACGACTCGAAAGTACTCTACATATTACTTTTGACCCGGGACGGAACGCCTCTACTGTAATTTTCGTCACAACAAGGAAATCACGGGATTCAAAGGGAAAATTGTAAACTCATTAGTTGAAATTAGTAAGTAAAGCTAGGGACTCTTTGCTAACAGGGTTAGGGGATAACAGTCGTTGAACCTTATGCCTGGCGTTTAAGAGACACCTTGCGACTTTGATCTGCGTCCCTGGCGAGGCGACTTCTAGGTGTCCTCTCAACCCCAGCAACAACACTTTCTTTTTGATTTTGAGAGCTAGAAAGTTGCAGTTCTCTTCGATACAGCGGTAATTATCTACGCCGACCTCCTTTATTTCGGTTCGATATTCACAACTGCTTGGACAGCTGCCAACCATTAGCAATGCCGCGAGCGGCCTCCACCCGCGCTCTCATTCTTCTGGGCCTCCTGTCAATTGCACAAGTCGCCGTCACGGTCAAGCACGAAAATTTCAAGACATGTGCGCAGTCAGGATTCTGTAAGCGGAATCGCGCTTTAGCAGACCAGGCTGCAGCTGTTGGCCCAGCTTGGATTTCGCCTTATGAGCTTGAAGCAGATAGTGTTACACTCGAGAAAGGGGTTCTTTCTGCTTCTATCTGGAAAGATATCACACTCTCAAACGGCGAAAGCTCAAAGATTGAGCTGCCGTTGTCAATTTCCCTGTTGGATAACGGGGTTGCCCGAGTCACTATCGACGAAAGAAAACGGCAGCAGAAGGACATCGATCTTAGAGGGGGAAGCAAGGCTCGGAAAGAACGCTATAGTGAAGCCGAGAAATGGGCACTGGTTGGAGGGAAGAATCATCATGAGGATGCAAGTTTGGAGAAGAATAAGGGGACAACCACTGTTACCTATGGATTTGGGGGCAATAATAAGCTCGTTATTGAGCATAAACCATTCAAAGTTAGCTTTTTGCGTGACGGGGAGCTTCAGATTGTTCTAAATGACCGAAAACTCATGAATGTTGAGCATTGGAGACCTAAAATTGAAAAGCCAGAGGGCGAAGAAGTACCCGAGGGTACAGAGGCTTCTCAGGGTGGGGAAGATGAAAGTACATGGTGGGATGAATCTTTTGGAGGAAATACTGATTCCAAACCGAGAGGTGCACTCCCTCTTGATCCAAATTTGTTAACATGACTGATCGAAACAAGGTCCCGAGGCCGTTGCCATGGACATTACCTTTCCGGGCTATCAATGGGTCTATGGTATTCCCGAACATGCATCTAGCCTTTCCCTCAAAGAAACCCGTGGCGGTGAGGGTAATTACGAAGATCCTTATCGGCTTTACAACTCCGATGTATTTGAGTATGAAATCGATTCACCTATGACGCTATATGGATCGATTCCATTCATGCAAGCTCAAAAGAAAGATTCTACTGTAGGTGTTTTCTGGCTCAACGCGGCAGAGACTTGGATCGATATCATCAAGTCAAGACCAAGCAAGGATACCATGTCAAACGAGAGAGGAAGTACACACACCCATTGGATTTCCGAAAGCGGTTTACTGGACATATTTGTGCTTCCTGGGCCCACCTCAGCATGGCTATACGAACAATATGGTGCCCTTACTGGCTACACAACTCTTCCGGCCGAATTTTCTCTCGGGTATCATCAATGCAGATGGAACTATGTCTCTCAGGAAGATGTCAAGGATGTTGATAGAAAGTTTGATAAATTTGACATCCCATACGACGTGATATGGCTGGATATTGAGTACACCGATGGCAAGAAATACTTCACATGGGATCCATTGAATTTTAAAGACCCTGTGTCAATGCAGGACACCCTCGCCAAAAGGGACAGAAAGGTTGGTGACTTCCAAGTGCAAACTTATACCTGTCTAATGATTATAGCTTGTCGCCATTATTGATCCGCATATCAAAAACGAAAACGGCTATGATATTAGTAAGCAGATGAATGACCAAGGCCTTGCTGTCAAAGATAAGGAAGGCGAGAAGTCTTATGATGGATGGTGCTGGCCTGGTTCGTCTCACTGGGTTGATTGTTTCAACCCAGCGGCTATCAAATGGTGGAAGTCTCTGTTTGACATCAAGACATTCCCCTTTGCTACCCCAAACCTTCATATTTGGAATGACATGAACGAGCCTTCGGTCTTCAACGGACCCGAGACCACCATGCCAAAGGACAACCTTCACTACGATAACTGGGAGCACAGAGATGTCCATAACCTCAACGGTATGACTTTCCACAATGCTACCTATGAGGGCATGGTTGCAAGACTCGGTAAAGGCAAAGAGCGAAGGCCGTTTGTGTTGACGCGTAGCTTCTACGCTGGCAGTCAGAGAACAGCTGCGATGTGGACAGGTGACAACCAGGCTGACTGGTCTCACCTTGCCCAGGGATTCCCTATGATTCTTAACCAAGGTATTGCAGGAATGCCATTCGCTGGAGCTGATGTTGGCGGCTTTTTTGGGAACCCGTCGAAGGAACTATTCACTCGTTGGTATCAGGCCGGTGCCTTCTACCCTTTCTTCCGTGGCCATGCCCATATTGACGCCAAACGTCGTGAGCCTTACCTATACGAGGAGCCATACCGCTCGATAGTTCGGGATGCCATTCGTCTCAGGTACTCTCTTCTACCGGTTTGGTATACTGCATTCCACCGCGCAAACTTTGAGGGAATGCCGGTCATTAGACCGCACTTTGTCATGTTCCCTGGAGACGAGGCGGGTTTTGAACTGGATGATCAGTTCTTCCTAGGGGATAGTGGTCTATTGGCGAAGCCAGTCGTTACCGAGGGCGCTACAACTGTAGACATCTATATTCCTGACGATGAGCCGTACTATGACTACTTCAATCATATGGTATATAGGGGTCGAGGATACAAGACTGTACCGGCCCCGCTTAATGCCCTTCCACTCTTGATGAGAGGTGGCCACATTATCCCCAGGAAGGACAGACACAGGCGTAGCTCCGGGTTGATGAAGTACGACCCATACACACTGGTCGTCAACATCAACAACCAGGTAATTTCAATCTCCGGTCGTTTCCGTTAGATTAATAACACTTTGATTAGGGCGTTGCTGGTGGTGTTCTCTATGTTGATGACGGCGAGACCTTTGAGAACGAAAAGGGCGCTTACATCCACCGCTCCTTCATTTTCAGACAAGCTGAGGGCACACTGGCTAGCGGCAATATTCACAAGGACCCAACAAGTGCAAAGGCTAAGGAATATTTTTCACAGATGAAGAGTGTGAGGGTAGAGAGGGTGATACTAGTCGGTGTCAGCGACGAGTGGTTGAATAAGGCCACTGTTGAGGTTACTGTAGGCGGCAAGACCTTTGAGACAAGCATCACAGTCACTAAGGGCCATGATGGAAAGGCTAACGTGGCGGTTGTGCGGGATCCTAAAGCGCCTATCACCGAGGACTGGACTATCAAGTTTTGATACAAAAGATAGACAGGGTCATGGAAAAGCGCCGAGTAAATGTATTTTTTTATGTAGTTCTGCGTGTTGGTTGGATTGAATTTTTTGGAAGACGGATTGTACATTTCATGTCACTACAAGTACGATACCAAAACATCGAGCGATATGAATCGAGATAAACATCTCCCTCCTCCTCCCTGTGATGTGAAAATGAACCCGGCCCACATTGGCCCCAAAGCTGTATTTTGGGCGCATACCCCGACCATCTTCAATCCCATCCCCAGTCTAATTCCAAGCATTGTACATATGACTGCTCCTACAAAGCAACTACCAGCTCGCCACCATTATTCTTTGCCTCCGCTTCAGCTGCTCTCTTCCGCTTCGCTAACAGACTCTGCTTCCGCGCCTCCAGTAGCGCAAACTGGCGCGTCTCGACGCCCTCCAGATAGTAGCCTAGAGCACCACTGATGCTCGCAAAGATCGGATAGCCTAGTGCCGTTCTGCGAGCAAAGAACGGACGCATCTCGATACCAAGCTGCCAGAAACGCACGCCGGCGCCTACGGTAGTGTATTAGCAGTTTTCCGGCGGGGACGTAGTATGCCAGGGGTTACCAAAGAGGGCCCAGCCGAGAATGCTCATTGCTACAGTCTGTGATATGTGGAACGTGGGTGGAGGGGGTGGTCGGTGCAATTGACGATGCGGGTATCTGTCGAGGTTGCCGCACAGGCATAGAGGTGTTGCAAGTCATTTACCCGGCCTCGTTGCGCCAGGGCCTTGTGCGTCATGGCGAGCTGTCACTCGAATAGCGGGGCAGCCCGACCGGCGGTGGGATTATCAATCGAATGCCGATTACAGAGCATCCACACATTACCTACAACCGCCAATGTGAGCGGCCTAAATTTCCACGTACTCTATTCTACAAATAAAAATGTCTCTCGACAGCGTCAAGAATATCCTCCTCGTAGGTACTCGTACTCACCCTCACTTCCATGCCGCTAATCCAGTACAGGTCCTTTCCGGCAAAGGCGGTGTCGGTAAATCCTCCGTCACCGTACAGATCGCGCTCTCACTCGCGCGCTCCGGCGCATCGGTGGGCGTGCTCGATATCGATTTAACAGGACCCAACATCCCGCGCATGTTCAACGTCGAGGACGCAAAGGTTACGCAGGGCGAGCACGGGTGGATACCAGTGCCCGTGCCAGGGAGCGATGGGCGCATCTCATGTATGAGCCTAGGGTTCCTGCTGCGGGATCGCGGCGACGCGGTAGTGTGGCGCGGACCGAAGAAGACCGCCATGGTGCGGCAGTTCCTCACCGATGTGGTATGGGGGGAGATGGATTGGCTGGTGATTGATACGCCGCCCGGTATGAGTCCCAGCGAAGGACGGAAGGAGGAGTTAAGCGCTGACTAGGGGGCGCCGTAGGGACAAGTGATGAGCATATTTCATTAGCGGAGCAGATGCGGACGCTACAGCCACGGGGGGCGGTTATTGTCACGACGCCGCAGGCGGTGGCGACAGCAGATGTGCGTAAAGAGATCAACTTCTGCCGCAAGGTAGGCATCAAAATTCTCGGCGTGGTCGAGAATATGAGCGGGTTTGTGTGTCCGCATTGCTCCGAATGCACAAACGTATTCAGCAGCGGCGGCGGTGAGACAATGGCGAAGGAGTTTGACGTACAGTTTTTGGGCGCTGTACCTATTGATCCGCAGTTTGGTGCTATGATTGAGAGGCAGAAAGATGAGAAGAAGGGGCTGATGGAGCAGTATGGGGATTGTAAGTTGATGCCGGTGTTTAAGGGGATCACGGAGCAGGTGGTGGAAATTATAGAGAGCAATCAGGGTTAGAAAAGGGATTATCTGGAAGAAGGACACGGCGAAAAACAAACCCCCCAGTGGATATTAGAACAGGCCTAGAGGGTACAATTCCGTCTTTGTGGTCGCGATAGTATTGTAACTCTCAATCTCTTTATTTCGATTCCCCAAGTTCTTGATAGATATGTCTGATATACATCTTACACCCCACGCATAACTGTTATGCAATATTTACAACCAGTTTGACAAAAGAAAATTACTTATATTTACGAGAAATATTTCAAGTGAACCAAACCAAAATCAAAACTCCAGGCCAGACTGAAAGGAAATAAGAACAATGCTGCTGCAAACATCCCAATGCATCATCTACAAAGAAAACTCGTCCCATCGTCTAGTATTCGACATCTTAAATCGATTATTTCCTATCGTAACCTAGACGGCGGCCGCGAGGCGCTACTCATCGGTCGAGGTTCAATGTCCAGTCGCATAATGGCAATGGACGATCGCTCATCGTCGCTTGGTGAACCACGCTCATTTACAATCTCTATGGTGAGGTCGTATTGTGAAGTTCTATCTTCGCCCGCGTGTTGACTCTGTATGGTTGTAACACTCAGCATACTACCGCGATGCTGTTCCGGCTGCTTTTTTAATTCCCTCGACTGTGGTAGTTTTTCCTGTCCCATGTCCTTCGGACACACCCCATCCTTCACAGTAAAGTCCATAGTTGCTCTTGCTGATTTCCTCCAACTCCATCTCCAGCTCTGCCTAGCACGTGCAGCCTCTGGAGTCTCGCTTGGGTGTGGACCCAATTCTGGCGGGGGCTCAGCACTATCGTCATGATCCTTCGGGTACTCTTCTGCATATAGAGAATCATCATCTGAATCCACAGTCGCATTCTTAGACTTCATGTTACTGGTGGATGTTTCCTCGTCCTTTGCGACTCGTCTCGTGCGTCTATAGCGTTTGAATAAAAAATATGCTCCGGTAAATACCAGGGCCGGGATAAATGCCAGGAGAATTCCGGTAATCAATTTGACTTGAGATCCCATTCCAGCATCCGTTGCTGCCTCTACGGTTGCAGTTGCAGTTGCACTTATTGCGCCCGGTGTTCTGGTGGTAGCCGTAGTTTCAAGCACCCCGAACTTAGATGGACCAAGATTTGATTCAATATATGCGCTATCCCATTTGCAGTATGTGGCAATGGTCATTATCTCATTGGCCTTGGGGTTGCATCTATGACACTCCGAGACCCTTTTGACAAAGGACTCTGATTTGCAGTCTTTGGGTACCGAGCCGTTCTCTGGGCTTATAGTATTGAAACTCAGGTCTGTTTAACAATGATAAGTACTATAAAAAGACAACTAAATTTTTCAATCACTAACCGCATTTTCTAGAGCAGTTTCCGTCTGCTTTTGCAGATGTTTGCTTGCTCTGGGATGCTGTTGAGGTCCGTGTAGGCTGCATAGATGTTTTTGAGGATATAGAAGCTGCGAGAGAAGACTTTGAGACCCGCTCATCGCTTCCGATGCTGCTTGTCTGTCTGGCTTGAATCATTTTGAAGTGAATGTATTTATTTTGCTGGTAAGCTGTGATTAATTAAATATGTATGTATTATTGTCTTCCCGAGGACATGTCAAAGCGAATGAAGAAACTGTCTGAAAGAAAACACCAGAGAGAAAAAGAGAGAGAGCTGTGCGATAATCCTACAATACGGGCTGCATCCAACCTTATATCCCAATACAAACATGGCGATCCTTTTGCATTATCTTCGTTTGAGAATCGTTCCGCCGCTAGTCTATGCAGTTGGACCGTGTAGTGCCTGATGGTGCGACTCTTGTCATTTTTATTTATGGCAGCAACGTTGTTGTTGGTTTTCACAGCAGCGCCTATGATAGCCAATGAATGCTTATGAACAGCGACTACCCGACTACCTGGTTACTAGTTAGCATAAGTGCATGGACGGCTCGTTTATTTATGTGCCACTCCCAACCCCAGGAATTCCCCAAGTCGGAGTTTTAGTTGTTGTTATACGGGTGAGTTTCATGTTGAAAAAGGTAGTAAATTAGGCCTTCGCTGTAGTAGTTAGCATAAGTTGCAACTATTAATACGCGCACGCATTCCCTATTAGGAATTGAACAGCGTCTCGAACATTTAAGATGGGTGCCAGATTTGATTACTTATATTCAGGGAATTCCTTCATGCTATGGATTTGAACTGTCACAGAATATCACAATAAAGTAATATCAGAAGGAACACGGACACTGCTAACTAGAATATTCATTCCTCTAGAGATAAACCCGGCCTGCGGGATGAGACTCACATAGACAACCGAGCAACTGTACAGATGTGATCGAAGCCGGGCTTATCTAGGTTTACAGCGTACTGCTTTCCGAGAAACAATTCGAACAACTCAAAAACCATTGCGCCCCATACCAACCCAAAATTCAAATGTTATCACTTTAATTAATTGCTTTTGTGCCCCGACAGAAACACTACACTCCCGAACTCCTCTAAGATATGCTAGGCAAAGACCATAAAGTTTAAACCAAGCCAAAGACCCCCGATTAGTACCTTCAAACAGCAGCCTAAGCAAAGAGGTTGTCGGGAACTTCGGGAACCGGATCATAATCAGGATTATTATAGCGAAAGCAGTGGTATTTCCAGTTCAAGTCAGGTCTCCAAAATATTCCGTAGCCAAAGTGATCACCCTTTGCACCATCTGGTTGGAGGGCACCTGTGGTGTCCATAACTTTTTCAAATACAACACACCCGACGCGACTATGCAGTAACGCCATGGAGCACATGATGCAAGGCTCATGGGTCAGAAATACCTGGAGTTTGTGACAAAGATAGTCACCGTCACAGGGTTCGTCATCAGGGTTCGCTCCTTCAGGAAGATTCGAAGGTAGTCCTGGAAAAAACTGGCTTTCGGTATTGGTTAATGCCTTGACCGGGTTGTTTGGGGAAACTTCATTTCCGTCCTTGAGTCTCTTTTGAGCAACCATACTAATAAGGCGGAGAACTGCATGGTCAAGAGGATTGCACCATGGCTTGTCGCCATTTGGAGAAAGTCTTGCATCTCCAGCCACTGCAATAATTTCGCCATTCTTAGGGTTTACAATTACACCACCAATGCCGTAACCTACTTTAGACATTGCAGATTCCCTCGCAGCTCGTCTAGCAATAGCTAGGTACTCGCCAGCCCTTCCAAGTTGTTGGACAGTATTTTCTACAATACTTGGATGTGGCCCAAAGGGATTTCCTCGCTTGTATACTGTTGGCCAGTATTTTACCGACCATTCTTCCGCCTGAGCTTCTGAGGTAGGCATGTGTTTTGGAACCTTGATCACAGATATCGCAGGCCTGCGTCCTCTGCCTCCGTTTTCCTCCGTAGGTTTGAAACTAGAGGTTGTTCTCAAAACTTTCATTATTTCCTTAACTGAAGCACAGTCCGTTTGTCCGATGAGTAGATACAGCTGGCCTTGTTCTTCAGGAAAGTCGGTTGGCGGAAGTTTTTCGGAAACCGAGGGCGGAAGAAAATGTGGTCTTGCAAGACGTCGAAGATGCTGGAGTTCCATCTGAGGAACAAACACCTTGAGGGCCGTAACCGTTTCGTTTGACGTCTTTGCAAGAATCCGCACAATGTAGACCTCCACTATTAACCTCAAGTCAGAAGATACATCTAGAAGTTGGCTGGGCAATCGCACCAGTTTCCCTTGCCGCGAGGACCTCCTCGGTGGTCTTCAGATGTACCAATTCAGGGATCGCTGGTTCTTCCGGTGGAGGCGGAGGAGGCGGAGGAGGAACTGGCTGTTGCGGAAGAGCAGGCCCCTTCCTCCTTAGTCCTCTTGGTTTTGTAACCATGACAGCAGCACAGGTGGTTTGTAAACGAGTGTAGTTGTGATGCCGCCAGAGAGCAGAGAGTTGTGGGCGAACGTAGTGAAGAGATAGAATCGTTGTAAACTTTAGAGTTAGGCCGGGAGTCACCGGCGAACCATGCATCCATTGTATATCGGTTGGGCTAGGGCTGCATGTAGAGCCGCAGCGGCTAGTTGTCACTCTAGGCACCTGAATGTTATGAAAACGAACCATACTTGATGAGCCTACTTGCATCTCAAAATGTAGTGTTGCGCATTTAGAAACGGAATTTTCGTACTACTTAAGTATTTGGGAACGCAAATGGCTGACATTATTCAATCATCACATTCTCCAGTCACCATGTACCCAGTCGTCTCCACCCGATGTGATGAGCTTCGTTTATTTCATTTGCTCTATTTTGCACACATGAGTGGTTTCAATGTTGAATGTAAACGTGAGCCGGTTTCTGCGACTACCCCGCGCCCATCAGAACAAAGGCGATAGGAGTGGTATCCAACTAAGTGCACCTATTTCAGATGAATATCGGTCTTCGGATGGATGCACAAATATATATGCCATGTGCCATGGGACATTTTGTGATAAACACAGGCAAACGATAGCCGTGATGAAAATGCTGGTATGAAACAAATCAGGGCAAACGAATTGTATCAATATTGGATTTGTTATTGAGAGCTATATGTACTCGTACAGGGCTTATTAGGCTGTTAACGAGTGAAGCTTGTGTCCTGCACCCGTGGTAAACAAGTAGCAGTACTTACTGATTGGCAGACCGTATTGATTATTTTCCGTATGTAAAGTGATCATGATTTGATAGAATTGTAGCCTTCTTTCATGAAAGGTGAATGGCTGCAATAGGTACCAACATCCAGGACGTATGGAATTAGGCCTGGTGTTGGGGAACCTGACAAGTCCCACGCAAGGCATTTTGTACTCGTACTATCAACGAATGATGGATATGCCTCTGAATGATTCCCCACGTGTTAAGCACCGCGACGTCCTAGTAGACGATATCTTTGTAGCTACAGCCGTTTTATCGCCCGATAGACTGAGGTAAATTGGAAGAATTGAGCGTGAATAATCTAAGATGTAGCTTCTACACTGCATGCAGTTTCCGTATATCCCAGCTTTGTAGTTTCAACGCGTCTTTGGATCCAGCACCAAGTAACTTTGTTATGTGTTAATGCCATAATAAAAGTAGAATCGAATCCATTTATACTATGTGTATATACATTCTGACTATTATTCACAATATGCCAATCGACACACAGAGAGTTGGATATAACATGAGTGTTGCATCGACATCTTGCCTAGTGCTCCCGTGCTCACCCTGCAACAATCATCCCGGCTATTTCCTGCATGGCCACGTCGACACACCCACACCACTCTCTGTCCAAAGCACCACCGACAGTGACCATCCCGCAGCTTGATGTGCATAAGCAATTTCACACATGCTTCCGGCCAACCAACTAAGCTCCTACTGCACACACGGACACATCTAGCATCGTCTCCACGGCCCTCTTTCCCTCGCCCTCCCCCGTCCTCCAACCATCTTCTCGCCCTCCTCATCCAGAGAACCTCGCCCTGTTGTTTGGGCGACACACCGCCCTGCGGCCTGCAGCCTAGCTCACACTAGGGCGCACCGAGAGTAGCTTCCGCTCCAACATCACCCCGCGCAGTCGCCTCTCCACCTATCTGCCCCACGTCTTTCGTTCAGAGCTGTACCTTCTTTTGTTTTGCCCAGCTTTCATTCGATCATGCCCGCCTCTGAACATGAGGGGCATCATTCTCCTTCCGAATTCTCTACCGCCCAATCGTCCTTGCTTCGTCTAAGCCGTCGTCATTCTCTCCCTGCATCTGCTGCGGGCGTTTCCGGCATCCTTTCTTTCTGGGCTCAAAATTCCAACAACAGCAACAATCATAGTGAGGGCGTAGGAGGTATCCCAATCCATGGCAATGGGCAATCTCCGGTTGTCGTTCCATACAGGCGGCCGAACCTGCATATGCGTAGCTCTTCGGTCCTCGTCAACGGAACTGTTCCTGTGAATGGGGGTGTCGGAAGCAACGGCCACCACCGGGGCCACAGGCACACCCGCAGTGAGAACCTTGACCAACCCGTCATCGTAAAGAGCTATAACCCAGACCCCGCTGCACCGTGTGCTGTGCCCATCGAGGAGGTATGTTTCGATTTATGTTTACAGTCATGACCGCAGGAAGAATTCACGCGATTGACATTGTCCGTGGTCATAAACAGGAAGAAGATGATGACTGTCAACTTCCGTCTATTGATGATTTTTCTTTTGATGGGATTTTGAAGGCAGTTGACCCTGAGGGTTTGTCCACTCTTTACTAGAATTCATTCATTGGCTTGAGCTCACAGGCTGTTAGTTACTCGCGCGCTCGATGGTGTATCTGAATTATGTAGCAAATATCAAGAATCCGTACGGGCCGAGGTCGTTGACTTGACAAGCACACAAACACAACTGGACGCTAGGATAAAAGAGACCGACAAGCTGGCAACCCAAGTATTAAAAGCAACTAGGTCACGGTCCGACCGACTCGAAGCAGAAACCGCCGGCTTAAAAGGAGGTACTCAACTCACAGTCTACTTAATAATCCACAACTATTGATACATGGCATATAGGATCTGTTGTCGATAGATTGGCGGAAGCAACAGAAGCGACGCATGCTGCCATGACCTCAATTATCTCGACGTTGCTCGCAATAGATGAAATGCTGCCCCCACAAGAACGGCTGTCGCCCGAAAATTCCGCCCATAGAAAGCACTATCCAGAATTACACACACTACTCGTGAGTAAAGCAACTGAGCTCAATCTATGTTTTGGTTCAGGGAGGGCAGGAAGTAGTCATAACGCGCACGTCTCCGAAGTCTCAGTAAATGGCGACTCTGTTTCTCAAAAGCAAGATACGCTTAAAGCTACGAAACAGCGCCGAAGGTTATCTTCTGCGTCTCAGCATGTGTTTTCAAATGCGATGAAACGATCAAGCACGTTTTCAGAGAATCGGCCCCAAGTTGTTTCGCCACCTCAACTACAACTGAGAACGATTTTACCATCAGCCGCCGCAGATTCCCCGAAGATCGTTGAGTCTTCTAAGGGCTCATACTTTCCTCTTGCTCCGCAAACTGCGACGGGAGTTTCACTCACAACGCCATTTGCAACTGCGCAAACCTCGGAACAATCCACTCAATCTAGACGTGGGTCGGGGATATGGCCCCGGCGCCCCTCTACTTCTACATTAGCCTTCTTTCCAATTGATGAGAGGGAAAGTATAAGCAATAATAGCATGGCCAATTTTAGACCCCCGCCTACTCCTTCAAAAAGGTTGAGCTGGCGAGGAAGTGGTACATGGTCTGGATTTGGTGGACTGTTTGGAAATCGAAGTTCTAGGGGTAGTAACAATGATAGTCGCAGAGAACGGGCCGAGGACAAATTAAAGGCTGTTCTTGAATCCGAAGGCACCTCTAAAGGGAAAGGTGTGGGGGTTTGATAAAAATAATATTAGGGGGATACTACAGCACTAACATTCAGGATTGTTTGATGAGAAACGATTTTTACGACTATTACGAAAGCGTTCTTCTTCGTTATTTGTTTTACTAAACTATATCTGTTGCATTTCAGCGAGTTTGTGCTTTAATACCTCATAGCGATGGAAATTGTCTTTCGGAGGGGAGGAGTACATATCATAAGTTCGCATCATTATTTTGGGGGTTATTTGGAGGGTTTATTATTATCACTTTGTACGTGTCACACCCAATCCGGGAATTTGTGGTTTCATTTTGGGGGGTTGGAGGGTTGATATCTTTGATCTGAAAAGTATATATATATGTGCGAGAATTCAGAATTATTCAACAGAGAGTTAGGGTGAACAGTTCGTTTTAAGGTCGTGAATTACTAAAACTATTAGAAAAGAAACAGTACTATGCACTTCAAACTAGGAATGCGATCAATATATGCTTCAAATCATTGTCTCATAGTCTTTTTGATCATACAATTCCTGCCCCGTCCCACAACCGCCGGCAACCCTTATATAGTACAAAAATAGTCTAAGTTTTGTAGCTCCCAAAAAAAACTGCTGAAAAAACACCGATAAACCCTATAATATGTAAAAAATACCAAGATTATAATAGAAGAGTGAGGCGAGAGAAATCGTCCGAACCCCCACCACAATTTTGAAAAGAGAAAAGGCCAGCATTCCCATGCCAACACTGCAGTCCCTGTAGCAACCTAAATCAAACCTCCCAACTGGTGACTCTACCGTCTAGTCCATTCTAAGGTAGTAATCGATAGCAGCACTGAACGCTGCGAACCCCGCACACCCAACTGCAGCAGCCTGCGGGCCCGCCCCCGCCGCCAGCGCACCGCCTGTCAAGCACCCCGCAGCCACTCCATTGTAGATATCATTCTTTGCCCGGAAGCCCTCGATGCAGCACTCGGTACCTGCAAATATCGCGCCAATCACGCCAAAGTTCTTGGCTGAGCTGAATGAGCGTTGGCCCATGTCTTTGAAACCCTTGCGGAGCTGTTCACGCATCGGAAGGCTGGTGAGGGCTTGGGCACCGCCGGGACCGGACATAGGAGTGTCGTAGGACATCTGGAAGAGTATGAGTGGCGAATGGGTGGGGGTGGAGGGGAAGAGTTACCGAGGCCATGAAGAGACCGAAAACACCGCCGAGTGCGAAGCCGGCACCGCCGGAGATCATCGTTTTGACAGGACAAGACTCCATGGCGGATTTCATCTGAGTTGTAGACAGTGAGCAAATTTGGCCTGGTACTGTGTTGGCGGGAAATATCATACAGCATTCATCATTTGGATCTGCTGAAGTTCTTGCGGATCCGATGGCGCACGGCCACCGAGCGGATTGTACCCCCCAAAACTCATTTCCGGAGGTATTTGCAAAAGGAGAACAAAGGTGGTGAGAATATGTTGATGTAGGACGGTGGTAAGCTTTCGGAGGTGGAGGCTTAAAAAATTTGATAACTGAGGTTGGAACAAAGTTTTGCCAAGTCCTATACGCGGACTTTCCCGCAACGGGCCGTTTTAGATAGTTTTATTCACAATTTATACGATGGAAATCTCTTTTCTGCTCAGTCACTAATCATATATTTTGTGTATCTACGTTTTTATCATAAATCGTGGAACGCTTTGAGAGCAAAAAATCGCCAACTTTTACAGAACTTTCATCGATGATCAAGATACTAAAGCCTAAAGACTGGAGATATTATTCCGTGGAAATAATTTACTTCTCATAGACCCAGCTGTGAGCAGATTGCTGGTAGCTGACCAAGTCAGCCTCAGAGAACCAGAGGGCAATCTCCTTCTTGGCAGACTCGACAGCGTCAGAGCCATGGCAGACGTTGCGACCAACATCCTAACAACTTTCTTAGTATGTGTGATATATGTGTAGAGTTCCTGGAGAGCATACGATGGCGTAGTCACCACGAATAGTGCCAGGGGCAGAAGCCAGGGGGTTAGTGGCGCCGAGAATGACACGTCCGGTCTTGACGACCTCACGTCCCTGCCAGACCATAGCGCAGATTGGGCCCGAGTTCATGTCTGTAAAAACGGTCGGTCAGCTAGCAGTCCCCGGTATATATACTTAGATTAATGCATACACTCGATCAGGCCGTTGAAGAAAGGCTTGCCAGCCAGGTCCTCGTCTATATGTGGTCAGAATGATGAAAAGGATATATAATTCTTAGACTGACAGTGCTTCTCGAGGTGCTCCTTGCCGGGAGTGACAAGCTTGATGGCGACGAGCTTGAATCTAGGCATATTTAGAATTGTAGCTTATTTTCTAGAGGTAAATATAATACCCTCTCTGCTCAAAGCGGGTGATGATGGGACCAATCAGGCCACGCTGTTCAGGGTTAGAACTTTACCTACAGGTTATATAGAAGGCTCAGGAGCTAACCTGAACACCTGTCACAAAGAACCCGTATTAGTAAAGAACCAAAAGAGATTTATGATGATTTAGCACAACATACCATCAGGCTTGATACTGAAGAATCACAATAAAACACATTAGTAATTGGAATTGGGATGTTCTATAGATAGGATTCCACATACGCAATGAATCTAGGAGAAAAAGTCAATATAAGTTTTGAATGTGTTTATTTTCACAATAGGGAAGAATAATAAACATACGTCTGTTCGGAAGTCATTTTGAAAGTGATTGAATATAGGTAGAGAAAAGTAAGGGCTGGAAGTGAAAGGGAAAAGAAGAAGAGCTGGAGGGGCAGAGGAGGGGCAGATAAAATAATGGAGGGGTCCACCCGTGGAGGCTTGGCAGTCACCCGGATGTTGTTGTTAAGTACAACCTGCAAGAGCTACCCGAAGTGCCCAAGTACAACGACCATCTCACTATTAATTTTACATTCCTTGGGCCTTTCACGCCATATTTCTGCTGAAGTTTATTTTTGGGATAAAATGTTGAATTCCATATAGCTGGCAACGCGTCAGCTATTGACTTATTCGTTGAGGCGGTTGTGATGAATCTTGAATTATCCTCAGAGCATCGTACAGACCACTAATATCTGGCTTGAGCGAAAGTAGTACTATCTTCGTGCAAGCTAGGTGGGAAAATGCCCAAGTCTCTGGCGGCTGGGCTTGGGTGTTGTGTGCTTGCTAATACCTGATTAGTGTCTGGGGCAGACAGCGGGATTGGTCTGCAGGAAAAGCTGCAAGCTGTGTTGTCGAAAAAAATACTCTGCTAGGTGTGTCTTTGAGATGTCATAGCACTCGGACCTTTTTTTGATAACTATGCTCAACCCCGCAGCGCAGTGAAGATTCGGCATAACAAAACAATTTGTAGTTACGGCTATTGCTTGGAGTTTCTTCTGATGCCCAGGATTTGTGAAAGAGAAGAATTCAGCCAACAGCCGACTAACTAACAATGATATTTATGTACAAGAATTGTAATATTTAAAACATAGATTCAATGTGCTGTCGTGGATATAGTCATCATTATTTGTCACTCGGAGATGATTGCCTGCATTTATCGCCTATTTCAATTTTTCCATAATCGACATTCAGAACGTTTTTTGACCTTTTTGTGAGAATTATCAGCATTTTATTGATGGAGAACTTTGGAGGCCTCATACAAGAGATATAGGATTATGGGCTCCATTGCGCATGGCGATGATATCAGGGCTTAGGCTACTACTCATTTCTATCTGCTTCATTTTTGGGCTTGAGCTTGGAGTAGAGCTTGCGCCGCTACTTGATATACCACTTGATTTTCCGCTTGATGCTGACGATGCTGACTTTGATCTATTCTTTTTCTTCGCTGGTAGTGGTGGAGACACACTTGAGTAACCTAGGGCGTTTAAGAAATTTATCACTGGCGCTGCTTTCGAGTCTGAAGTAGTGCTTGCAGCTACCGTTACTGTTCCCATTTGTGGATAGTGTGTGTAGTGCTGATTGTAGTGGTGCTGAGATCGTTGAGAGTACTTTGGTGGTGCTAGTACCTTTGAAGGTCTGGGTGGTTTAGGGGGCTTTATAGCTTTCCGAACAAACTCCTTCAAATGTCTCTCAACAATCTCATAAGCAGGGTCTTGATGTGAAGAAAACTTGCATAAGCTAGAATGATCACGATTGAGATCTAGGACAAGCTCTGCCGAATTTCCAAGAATTGCATATTCGCGATCAACAATCATCTGCTACTCGTGAGCTTGTGGCGCTTCATCTTGTAGGCACGTTTTTACCTTGGACGCAAAAGGTAACCAAACCGCAGACCTGATTTTCATGGGCCTACTCTCTACAAAGCTCACTACCTTGAACTTATCTTTCTGATAGCGGAATGCCTCAGTCATGAGTTCTGTCAAAATCGATTCCTTTCCCAACATGGCCAGCATATTGTTCTTTGGCTCCCCAGTATGTGCACTCCAAATATTTGCCATACATTTTGCAAATTGTACAAAGTTCCCTCCGCTATGTGGTGTTCCGAAGAACATCAACCCATACGTTCGTTTTGAAATGTCTCCATATTGCTCATGGTTAGTGCGAGTGTTGATGAGGGCTTGTTTCACTAGCAATCCGCCGAGTGAATGGCAAACAAAAATTATTGGTCTCTTTGCAACGCTCTGTGATTGTATGAGACTTGAGCACGATTCATTAATATAGTTGGGATTTTCTCACCTTCTCGACTCGTTTGCCCCGCAACTGGTCCAATAGTGAATCGGCATGATCTTGCAATCTAGCATTAGATGTTCCACGGAATACAGCCGAGTTATATTCAAACGACAGCACCCTAGCTGTAGGAATGCTTTTTGGCAATAGCATTTCTGGCCAGCAGACGCCATTTTTATGTGTCCAAGTGAGTCGCCCATGATCTTTCTCATCTTTAATATTGAGACCGTGCACAAATACTATGCTAAGTGTGATATTAGTTTAATCACTCGTTGAAAAACGTTAATTTATTCTGCTTACTCAATGTTCAACTCGCCACTAACGCCCGCAATGTTCGGAGGGGGGTACAGTTGTTTCAATGTTGCAGTCACCTACTCTGAATCAATTTGAGAACTCATAGAATACCCGGGTGGTAAATATATACCATTATCGCGTTGATACTTCAGGATCAACAATGATAAACATTAATAAGATGAGTGATCTTCGTCAGTAGTTTGAACCTGGGGATGTCTGAGAATTTTGAAGCTATGTAACTATAAGAGATAGAAGGGGGTTCCTGGCGGATATATTTGATTCTGAACGCTATCTTGCGAGGCGGGGGCTTAGCAGCTCCAACCTGATTCTTCTATTGGCCGCCCCCGAGGAACGAATGAACCCTGCCATCCGCTTTTCTGCACGGTAACCCATCCGAAGATGTAAATTTAGGCCAGCGAATTGCGACACGAGGATGGGGATTTCTGCCTGCCATAACACGATTGATTGGGTGTTGGTAGAACGCCCTGTGCCAATAGTGTGAGTGTATTTACTCTACATACATTAAGGTCACGTATAGTGAGGCTCTGGATACTGTTATCCCAGCGTCTAGAAGGTAGCTAGCAAGCGAATGCACAGCTGTGCCTTACAGGTTTGCCTACAGGCTGCAGAGGAAGCCGGGGTGTCAGTTGGCAACGGCGAAGGCTCTAGCTTAAACCCTTTCCACTAAACAGAAGTGCAGATTTAGGTTCTACGAGTAAATCAACCTGTCGCTGTTGATTCGAATGTTTGAGCAACGAATCACCGGTGAGATAGCAACTTGGGAAGTGTTTCGAATTTACTACGAATGCAATGTTGATATCTTTAAAACTCCGAATATGACACCTTATTTACCGCGATTTCCAGAGGTTACGCAATGTAGGAAAAGCATGTTCTGGTTATCTCGATCTCGATCGGAGGTCATATTTCAGTAACCCTAGCCCTACAAGCTGTTTTGTTAGTGAGTTCGTAGAATTCTAATAAACACGTGTCTGAGGTTCCGGTTGAAGGCATCAATTTATTCATAGCTGAAAAAATACAGCCCAAGACTCGTATTTCAAAAGGTATTAGGTTGCATAGCACATGTGCGTTTGAACCAGTTTCCCCAGAAAATCTTAATTAGCCTTCAGAGCTCTATGAGTAATCAACCTAACCTGTACCAATATCTATTTTGTCGCAAGCCTCATAATACTGGCACGAAGCCCCACAAGACAACACAGTATTTGCCTATGCGCCGGTGACAAATTTCGTTGTTTAGAACTTCTATTGCTTACTTTGCTCCACAAAAGAAGCAGTAAGTATTCCCGGTAGAGGCGAATTCCACCAAATTGTAGAGACAAGATTTAAAAAGCACATTAGTAATATTAGACACTTTATAGGTGTCTATAAAAAGGTATATGTGCCTATGTAGTACTAAGGTATCAAATAAATCATCGAGCAACAGAATCGATCATCTCAAAATTCGGCTAAATCGAATCAAACTTTTGAAGAAGGGCCAAATTTCCCAGCCCTCACACATTCTCTCAAAAGCGGCGCTACCTGCTTCCTGCTCATCTCAATATTCTTCTGTTTCCATGCCTTCCGCATACCATCTTGGCTGTTTATTTCACCATGGTTCCATGGACTAAGCCTCATCCCCGCACCTTCCGCCTTCTCCTCGAACCACTTCAAACTGTCCAGACCTCTGTCCTTGATCGCCCATAGTAACAGCTCTCTGTGAAAGTCGTCGCCCTCGCCGTCTGTCGTCATAACACCAAGTACATCTAACCCACGCTCCTCTCCCCAACTCTTCAGTCCCTCGTAAAAAGCCTCCCCTTCCTCTCTAGCCTTCATCCATTGCAAACTTTTTACAACACTTGCAATTCCCAATTTCCCATATTTACCCTCCGTCCATTCTTTGTAATCCTTCCTCAGCAAATCTCTTAGCTTCATATCTCCCACATCTTGCTTAGCTTTCCGTATGTCTTCATAAAACTTCTGTCTATCCCACTCCTCCTGTGCCTCTACGCATTTTTCTAGAATTTTCAATGTCTTTTCGTCATGCGCGGTTACTTTTTGTGTCATGTTTGCGGTATCAATCAAAACTGCCGCCAGCGCAAGCCGCGCCAACTCAGCCTTTTCTCCCGCCTCCCGCTCCACATTCTCAAAAAAGGTCTCAATGACCAGCGAACTGCATGAACCGCACTTATCAATGACTCGCGGTGACACATCGAGGTATAAGCCCTCGTCATCGTGGTGGTCAATGATCCCATGCACGGCACCTAAGTCAGCCCAGGTGAGGCGGTTGTGGTCGACTAGGTGGACTTCAGCACCCCGAAGAGTAGCAGCATCGTCAATACATAGTAAATCGTCTCCCGAAAGCTGAAGTTGCTTAAGGACGTAGAGGAGTTCGGGGCGGAGCTGGATATCTTCGCGAGGGATCTGGAGGAGTGGTACTGGACGTGGGTCGAGGGGAGAAAGATAGGCATATAGTATAGATGAGGTGATCGAGTCTAGATCTGTTTTTTCTCCATCAGCAGGCTAGCTGAGAAGTTGTTGGTCTACTAAAAGGAGTAAGAACCGGCGGATTCATTGCCGGTCACGACACGGAGGGGTTTTCCAGATGGCGAACCAACCGAATTGGACAGGAGGCGCTGACTAGCGGCGAGAAAAGGTTTGATATACTGTTTAGTTGTCATGATGGTTACTTAACTGTTAAGTAAGAAACTGAAAGCTTTGTATGGATTTTGATATCAGAAAACCTGGGTAAAATGGCGGGGTCCAAATTCAAGAGCCGCGCGCAGAATTACGTCAACCGTCGATCTGCAGCCCCCAATCAATTATATCCCATGAATGAGTACATAATAATAAAGTACTTTTGTGAAAATTGGGCGTTTTGTAAAGCGTCGCCCAGTTTTTTCAAGGTGAGCTTTATTGGAGTACTTCCCGTATGACTGAGGACCCCTCATATCCCAGATTCTGGGACATCACTTCCGCAAAAATGACATTTTTCAAAAAAATAAATCGGCAGCCTAATATATCAAATACTCAAGTATCAGTCTATTGATGTCTTTCAAAAACTTTCTTTGTGGTTGTGGTGGAATCTTAGATAGAACTTCAAAACTTCTGAGTCTGAGGGGGCCTCAGCATACGGGAAGTACTCCATTATAAAGACGATTTTGAGTCAGCTCACGACCACTCAAAACAGTGATCCAAAGGTGGCTAGAAGATGCTTTCAGAATATGTGTAGAGTATATACATGTCATTACCTGAGAATTCGAGCAGCGCATAAACGACTTTAAACCCTTCGTTTTCTTACAATAGTATGTTCTTAGTTAAGTATAGTAGAAGTAAAAGGCCTGGCAGTTATGAATGGAGAGGCAGAAACCCAAGTAGATGGCCACACATCTAAGTAACCTTCCACTGAGAAGTACGTATATGTAGTTTGGTGCTTTTACTCCATCCCACCACATATCATGTCACGTCACCTTACATTGACTGAAATACCATCGCGAAAGGTAGCTTTTTATTAGAAGAGTTTAAATATGAGGCTTCATGGCGTTACTACCCATTAAAGCCGTTTGGATTTTATCGAATGAAAAGTTAACTTACAAATATACTACATGGTCACACATGAAAAATAGTAGAAACGAGGGTTCCAGACGTTGCTAGCCACACATACTAATTCGAGAGTCGAGTTAACCACATAATTTGCAAGTAGTTCACCGACAAAGTTCGTCCGGCGCTGGCACCCAGGTATATCAGTACAAAATCTATGTTGTATCTACTTCTGATAGATCTAAATATCCTAATGGGTTTCTATAGGGTGACTACATAGCATGAAGAATTCAGAATCATGCTAAGTCCTAGGTGATGAACGCCTGTGAGGCCGCAAAAATACATAGAGCCCGAGTACGATGGAACCTGTTAACAGCTACCACATGTAACCCAGAATTTGCTATGCAGCGAGTCATACGTTATGATTCGGTAATTTGTTGTCCGATTCCATGGACATTGCCAGTTGCCGTCCGCGGACCGGACCAATTTGAAAAGTACTGCAGACCTCCCGGGGGCCCTGAAAGCCACTAGTTATGAATAGTAGCTATGAACCTGCAGATTACCAATCAGTTGTGCTAGTCACTGCAAGATCCCATCTGCGTGACCGACCGGGTATATGTAGGTAAATTGCTAAATGTGCTTGTGTGATTCTTCGCTCACGCAATGTACATACTTATATGCAAATATTACAGATGTGGAAAACTACTATGAATTCTCTAAAAAGTATGTATGTAAAAGGAAAAAGTGTGACCATCTCTATATATAAATATTCTAGCTAAAATCTTTCACAAACCCCTCAAGATTCTGTGAATCATCTTTGATCACCCCAGCCTTCTTCAGAATTCCCACTGTCTTCTTTACAACTTCCGGCCTTACCTTTCTACAATCGTGAGAAAATTCTACCGTTGTTAACCATGTCTCGGCATCTTCTTTAGAGTAGTCCATATTGTCTGCGATGTACTGGACAGCTTCATCCTTGTGCATCTCAAAGTATTTAACACCCTCGTTAACAGCCTTTAGAAAGCTAGCTACTGAGGCACCACCTGATACCGAAGAAGTAAGTGAGCTATGGGCAACAATGTGCCACGATGGCCAAGGAGTGTAGATAGATCCGATCTGTCGGATTTCGCCTGAATCATAATACTTCCTGTAATAAAAATATTAGTCACAGAAGTTACAAGGTAAGAGGTACCGAGCGTACTTAGTAGTGAAGTACTCCCACATGAATGCATCAGCCTTTTCCCCATTGACAGCCTCTCTTAGGTTTTTGAAGTTGTCTAGTACTAAAAAATCGAATGGGTCTTTCTCATCATTTAACCACCCATTTTGATCCGCTAACACAAAACCCATAACATAACTACCACTACCAATTCTGCTCACGCCTAATTTCCTGGTCTTATCTTCGGTGGGCTTAAGATCTGCCTCTGCAGTTTTCATGTCTTCGCGAGCAGCACCGGTAGATATGGCCCAGCAAAGGGGGGTCGACACATATTCGCCAACCAAATGAAAGTCTTTGCAGCCGTTCCCTTGTGAAGCAATCCAGCCCTCTGTTAGTCCGATAGCGAGATCTAGTTCGCCAGCTTGAAGAGATTTGATCATGTGGCCAGTACCAGATGGATACGGAAGGAGTTGAACACTGAGGCTACGGTCCGAGAAAAACCCATGAGACTGTGCGAAGTGAAGAGGTGTGGAAAAGTGTTCTGGCCAGGAGAAATGTTAGTGGGACATTATGACGGGCATTTTCAGCGCACCTGGAACATATCCTACACGTAAAGGTGCTGGTGTTGTAGCCATCGATGCTTATATCGAGAAGAAATTGGATGATTTTGTAGATGGTGACGTGGGTTGCTATTGCGGGGGAGAAACATATGCAATATCCTAGGCATTGACCAAACAAGCTTCACTCGGCTTTTGCCGGCAATCTCCACGGAGCTTCAGGTGGCTCACAAGATATCTAGCTCTCATTCACTATCTACGCATAACTTACAACTTCTTCCCCCGTCGAAAAATACTGGTAATAGGTACAATGAGTAAACGAGCAAACCACGGGGTAGCCCACAAGCTTAATCCAATGCGTACTGGCAGCAGCGCTTTCACTACTGCAAACGCGGTCGCGAGTCTGTGGAGTCAATAATCCCTCTATGCACTTACCGGATATTAGTACTTACTCCAATAACATCCTCGCACCTTTCTCGCCCTTAAACATTTCCCAACCCTTTTTCCTGGTCCATTCAATAAATCAGCAACAGCGAGGGGATAAATTAATAATTCGGGAAGATACATAGTTGCCCCAGCGCTCCATGCCTTGTTGAACCCATTCTCCCGGCAGTCCTGGGGGAGACCACTGGGTTTTGTGTATCACCCAAAAGAGTCCACCAAGTGGTAGGATAGCAGTAATCTCGTGGAGAATCAAAAATGAGGTCAGATGTGATCCAGGACTATGAGCGAAACGGGTAGCATATGGTCGTAAGGATTTTGGTAGTCGCGCGGCGATTTGCTCGACTCGGGACGACGAAGACTTAGGGGGGGATTGATGCGAGGTCGAAAATCTACACCTTGATGTGCGTCTGAATATAGCCCGACTAAGTGTGTGAATGTTGAACATGGCGTTCAAGAGTTAAAAAGGGGTTTCCAGATGAGTTGTGTGGTTTAGAGCTCTAGTATGAAATACTGTGCGTTAGTTTAATCCCTTGTTATAGGCAGACAAGACACATTTCTATGTACTCGATTCTTACAGGATATATACAGCTATTCTTCGAGCTCCAGGGATACAAATAGCTCTCGGTACATTTTAAATTGTAGGCTGTAGGTACAGTATGGTGAAATGGGGTTTTTTAGATACGCCATTATCACCGTATTTTGCCCTGATACGTATCAATTTCAACTACAGATGATACTATGGTATTTGGAGTGGATATGCATCCGCTTAGGATACGTATTTAAGCGAAAATGCATATTTGGGGGCGATTTAAATCAAAACTGGCTATTGTGTAAACAGCGTATCCCACACATATTGTTTGTGAATATGGGTAAAACACGTATTAAAGTGCAAATACGTATAAACTGATATTTTTCATAAGGGAATATCTTTGGTACTTGGATAACTTTTGTTATAATCATCATCATCATCACAGCAACAATCTTTGATGGCCATTATGATGCACCAGTGCGCGCCGATGTACTAGTAAACTACCGGGAAAAAGGTAAAATCTAGATTTTAATTTTAAGTCGGAGATCTGACATTGCCGAGCCCATAAGAACACTGCAGTGCCCGCAATGATGCTTTTGAAACATCAACACCATACGTGAACATCGTGAATCGCAGAGTGGTGTGTGGAGGTGACTAAGCAATGTATCTTACCTGTATGGCCCAACATTACGTATTTTGACTAAGATACGCATTTGGAGCAAAATACGTACTGGATTTAGATGTAACTTAGATGTGCATCCAATTAGGATACATATCAAACTTGGATACGTACCAGCTATTTTGGCATGCATTAGCAGCACATTGGCGCAAAATTCGTATTTGCCAAAAATACGCACATTAATTCCGTGTAATCACAGTATCTTGCCAAAATACGGTTAAACTAGGGGTATTTTCTGTAGTTACACGTATCTAAAAAACCCCCTTTCACCATACTGTACTTCTGGTTTAGATTGTCTCAATGCACAACATTTCCTTTTTTATTCGGCTACAAAGTAGGTACTGTTGTAAAAATTAGGAGGTATATAAAGCGTCGCTCAGTTCTAATGTTTTAAGGTGAGATCTAATAAAGACGATTTTGAGTCACCTCATTACACGAGGGCTGGAAAATGTCTTCAGATCAGAGTTTAACTTAAACAGCGGGGAAACGACTTTTAAACCCCTTTTTTAAAAAAAACAGTACACATTATTATGCTCGATATTTAAAAACGCAGACTTTCTTCATCTGAAACCTACATATTACTCCTACAAATCCCATTATCTACAAAACATATTGGAATATCCAAAAACATGACCAGTTTTCCATTTACAAAATTACAATTCATTTCCAGACTATCCAATGATATTACCCACCATCCAAGGAGTGTCTCCAATACCAACCCCGGATCCCAGATCCTCTAAAAGCCCTCCCCAATCTACATATTCACTTCCTCCAAGACTGCCAAAATCTGTCAATTCAGTCAACAGGTTGGGTACTGTGGAAGAGTCGGCAAGAAAGTTCAAGCCTGTATCGGGGTGTTGGTTGTATGAAATTGGTAATGCCGCAGTGGATTCCTGTGGAGTTGTAGTCGCCGAACATGTACCAGAGTTGTCAACTCCTGGGCTAGCAAATTTATCTCGAGGAGCTGTATGGCCTCGCTTCCATTGGCGAATTATTGCCGAGAGCATTTTGACAGCGTGATCCGCAATTGAAGACTCCATACTTGCCCTTTCCAACATTTCACAAGCTTCCATAATCTCTTTCTTTGTTTCGTTAACATGTGGCTCCTCCTCGTTACAACACAAATCTATAGACAGAACTACAGCTGAGATGAAAAGTTGATGTATCCCAATCCACAGTTTCATAGCATGGGGAAAACCTGGTGTATCACTAAATGTTTGGCGGTATAAGGCTAGAACCCCATGCGCTGATTTCAAACTGACCATTCTGCTGTATGCTACACGAGGTTCTTCGGATCCACGAATAAGGAACGGTGAATGTAGCCGAATCAACATGCTGTGCATCCCAATGTGAAGCATTATTCTTTGCCAATTAATGTACGGACGTTCCCGCACTATGTCTGCTGTCTCTGCTTTACTCTTCGAATCAATGCGGTAAAACTTTGGGAGACCTTTTGCAAATGCCCGGTAGCGTGCGTCCAAAGACAGAATCGATTCATAATCAGGGTTGTCGCCTGAATATGCATTCACCCCCAGTGTATCGATAACTTCTCGCGATATATGTGCGAGATGAACCCTAGAAAAGTAGTAACTCATCTCGGTAGGTACATCTAGTTGCTTAGGAATACATGTAGTATCAGTAATATCGATGTCGTCGCAATTACTAGGAGATGAGGTGCTTATTTGGTTCTTGTGTATACAATACGTGCCCTGTCGCGGACCGCTATGAGTCGACTCCAACCTGCAATATTGTCAGCTTTAAACTTGCAATCAACTGAGATGGAAATATCGATTGTGAAATGCTTCTCGTGGGTATTATGTGACCTTAACCCAAGTTCACTGCATTAGATACCCTGGCCTGAGATAAAATATTCGGGCAGGCTAGAGATAATGTAATTGACCCAATAGACACAAGAAGCGCCTCGGAATATTTTCATTTTCCCCTCTGTCCAAACCTTTCATAACACGCCGGAATAATCACAAGGAAATTGGAAGAGACTAGCGGATTGCCCTCTTCCATTAATGCCGATTGTAGTTTCTCACAGAAGGTGAATTGTACATACCAGTCACTAGAAGCTATATACCACCAAGCCCTTCTTTTTGTTTCATATAGTATCCTATTCTCGCCAGGTTTAAATACTGAACCAAGCTTATGGAGCCCAAGAGTGTGTCCCATTTTTAATACGGATCCCCAAAGATTCCGGAATGCTTCCGATTCTCCGGAATTGTGTAGCACAAGCGGGAGAAGTATGCAGGCTTGCACTGTTTCTAAAGTTGGGCAACTCATAAAGTTTGCAAAAGACAATGCCTCAATAGCGGCAGCCTGAAGGTCTTTCGACATTTGCATTGCAACAGTAGCTGTGAGGTCCATTTCCCCTATCTTAGCTGCAGGCCAAAAATAAGCCCCGATCGATGTTACTGTTAGTATCAAACTAGCTAGTGAAGCTAGTGTTTCGGTTTCCATGGAAAAATGGTTGGTATATACGTCTTTAACTTGCAAATATAGAGTGGGTTCGTGAATTAAATGATAGATGGGATGTACGAGTTCGAAATAATTGGCTAAAAGTTGCATTGCATGACCCTCTAAAGGAAGTCTTTTTACCAGGTGAGATATAGTCTTATCTAGCCTAGGGCCATCAAATATGTTTATTCGTGAAAGTGCACTCTCGTGGTATGGATGATGTATTTTCGGAGGTGGCCGGACCGCTGATGGTGTTTCAACAACATGCTGTTCTGGTGGGGTGTTGGGCTGTTGACACGTGAGATTAAAGACTATACAAAAGTAAATAAAATACCTTAGAAATACTCTCAAAGCGGTTGATCATAGATTCATCTTTATTTCGTTCAGCAAATCGGCCTGAAGAGCCCATGGCCAATTCTTCTAGGAGATTTGCAGTTTTTAATGACTCTCGATCCTGTATTTGCGCCTCGCGGGAGGCTACCATCGAGAGCATGCATATTCCGCTGGGAGCCAATAGTGATTCATCTTGATCGACGCGAAAAGATGATTCAAAAGACCTCCGAGGATTTGGTTTTTGGTCCCCACCCACAGGAGAACTCCGCGAAGAGAAAGACTCCGTTGGTCCGGGAACACCGGGATATCTGGATAAATATCAGAATTTTCCAAGAATAACTTTACACAAGAATGTTTGCACGACCTGTAAAACTGTGTTTGCCCTGGGGTTGCGTGGGGAGCGTGGGGATTAGCTCCTAGAGCTACCGATGAAGCTACGATTGAAAGTTAAACCAGCTCTCGCATGTCGAAGGATTAAGTTTACCATCTTGAGGTATGCAATCAACATTTCGAGTAACGCAGTTAGAGCACGGAAATATTCGCGAACATTTGATCTTCTTTATGCGACACAGCTGACACGACAAGGCAGGGTTGCGCCGAGGCTTTTTGATGCTACCATTAGGTGATTCGGCCGGAGGAGCTGATCGTTTGGGTGTAGACATTGCCAGTTAATAGCCTTGATATCCGCGGATATGGTTGTTAGGCACCGTCCGCGACGAGCGGAGAGCTGGAGCGGAGAGGTGGATGAGGTGATGTGGGTGTGTCGGGCGGCGCAGCACAAGTTCCGAGGAGCATCCGGCCTGGTTACAAGAGTCTGGGCATAACGCCCATGCAACGGACCGTCCGATCTCTCCGACCCTCCGACGGCGTGCAGTTCCGGAACTAACTAACTCTCCCGGAACGAACCTCATCTGTGTATACATACTTGAAGCTATTGTCTATAAAGTTGCACTGACGTTTCTCATACCTGTAAAAACAGCCGATTCCTTGGTCATTTATCAACGAGGAGGCGTTTCATCCATTGCAACATATTCGTCACCTCTCATAATCGCTTGAACTCCAGCTCTTGATACACATAATGTACTCATGTGAAATAATTGTGGATGATAAGTTTTATTATAGTTCTTTCACGTTTCTATGTACCTGGTAATTTTGCTACTCTGTTCATGGATATAATGACACGGTATAATGTGAAGAGTTCTTATCTTAGGGGCTGAGTTGTTTACAATGCAATACACATGATATGGCATGTTGTTGATAGTAGGTGAAGTAGTTTGGTCATGTAGTTATTCTCAATCAAAATTGTACGCAAATCATGATCACTTAATCACGTATAGTATCAAATGTAGGCAGTCATAACTCCATTGATTTCAAGACAATTTGCTGAAGCACAAATAATGACGTCCAAAGGAAAAAGAAGAAAATGCACGTTCCGTTTACACATATCCTAGAGTACGCTTTAGCATTAATGAGGGTGATGCAAAAACGTGGCCAGCAGGGTGCCGAGTCCAGACAGCAATACACCAGGGGAATCTCACCTTTTCTTGCTCCCTGGAAGAAGAATCGTACAATAAACACTTGCAAGCATGACATTGTCACCATCATCAACGATTCAATAACCGAGAAATTAAATATCCGGCCCTCAGTTGATCGCACAGTGCTGAAGTTTCGGTTTTCGCGCGTACGGAAATACTTTTGGTTTCGGGATATGGTTGACAGTTGCCCAGAGAGTTTGAAAAGAGATTCTTCGAGTGAAGACAGGTGCTCTGGGGATGTCCCTTGTTTGGAGGGTAGCTCTGCACGTGCTTCGTTCTCGATGGCAATTTCAAAATCCACCATTTTTTCTGCGAATGTAGACATATCATTGCTGAAGCAAAAGCTATATTCTCCGATGTCATTTGCAGTAAACACAAAATCCCCCTGGCGTTCCTTGGCGCCTTCAAGAACTATCTTTTCATTTGGACCAGTTACTTTGTAGTCGACATCAAAGGAGCCACCGGATTGGACCTAGAAACAGAGAAATCAGCGCCATGATGTTATTGGGAAGAGGTGATTGGAAATACAGCAAAGTAAAATGCTACTTTTGAAGCCTTCTTTTCGTTATGAAGATAGAAGCATTGGTGCTCACTGGGGTGAAGCTTATATGTGAGAGCTGTGGCTGATGCATGAGGTACCATTAGGCACAGACAGGCCAAAACGGCTGCCCCCAGCAGCAGTAATAATCGCATTGCAAATAGTTTGGATAGTGAGCTTTGGGTGAGTGTTAGAAATAGGAGGTGAGTGGTTTCGGAGCCTAGGATATTGGTATTGCTGGCCAGTTTGAGTTTTACATAACTAAGCAGCAGTTGTCAGACCTTTGACAGCCTACCATATTTTATTGATGAGGTCAGCTGAGCCTCATCTCTCGACAACCCTTACCCTGCGGAATCTAGACAGCGGATTGTAATCGTGGGGCACCTTCACCAACATCTACTCTACTATAGTTTGGGCTGCATAATATTGCGCCCACATTGATCGGATAGCAGCTGCATCGGGCAGTATGCTCGTCTACCGTTAGAACTCCAATCAATCGTCTCACAATCGTCGCTACAACGATGCCACCAGGTCACGGCTCCGGAAGGGCGCCCCACGACTTAACAGAAGATCCTATCGAAGACTTTCCCGTGACAGTAAAGATACCCTAATAAGGTGCAGTACGAAGTACATGCTAAGCCGTAGGTGGTGTGCTACAGAAGTATCGAGGTGATATAGAAAGCCGCTATCTACCAAATTATGCAAAGTATAGGCCACACGCTCTTAACAACAGGATGCAATGCTGATTCGATGATCTAGGGATAAATCTCAAGTTAAGCCCGAGGTGATAGCGCGACCTACCAATGCTCGTCGCCCTGGTTTAGTATGCTGAGCCCACTCTGTAAATTCAAGTTACTTATAGCTCACAGGGCGGGCCCATCGGACCAAGAGACACCCTTCACTCTCCAAAGATACATAATCTAACAACTTCCCGCGATCTGCCAAAGAAAAGAATATCAGAGTCAGCCTCTTCGCCCATATCACCACAGAAACGGCAAAAATTAAAGTCTAAAGAATTTATATCACCCTACGAGACAGCTGGCTCCGAAATGCAACCACATTTTCGCACGACGAAACCCAAGACTGATTCAAACCAAAGAGCGCAAGAAGTGATAACAGATCTTCTTGAACGGTTACCTAAAGAGAACCATGCCGAAAAAAACGTCCCTATAGTGTCTTCAGAGGTACATCCAGCCGAGTGTGTAATCTGGTATATATAGACTGAATTTTCAGAGTATGAAAGCAGAAATAAGCCTCAAACTTAGGGATAGATTGAAAACTTCAAACGGAAATACTGCTAGGCCTACCGCGTCCCGAAAGCCTCGAGGGTTACTATCGCAGCAACCCAAAAATAAGAAAAATAGTTGGAAACTCAAAACATTCCAACGAGGTACTTCGCACTGGGACAATAGAAGCCCACATACGCTCCACCTTATTGGAACACAACAGTCAAAGGCTTTAGATGCAGCGGCTCAGTTCTGTCTTCACATAAACGATGAGATGATGGAGAACACTGAATTTTCGAGCGAGGACATTTCGAAAGTTGGCGTATGTGTTACCCGAACTTCATATTTAGATAGCTTCTGACTTTGTAATGCATAGTATTGTGAAGATACACGGGAATTTAGACCAACTATGTCGAACCGTCAATGTATGTATTTCAAATCGTGTCTATACTAAACTAACACTCACAGCTACTCCCGGGGGTCATCATATAAGCTTTTGTCTGGCTCATGAAGAGGACGTTGAAGAAGTCGTCCGCTACTTTCGAGACCTAAGTCTCAAAATTGTGACATTTAGAGATACGTAAGTGAAACTAACTAGTCTTGTCAACTCACAATTTAACAATATGGCAGAGATCCAACCGATCCAAAGATCAACCCTTTCCAATACTTTCGCAACATAAAATCACCGCAGCCGTTAGTGGAAGATCCCGCTGATACCCCACCTGAGCAAACGGATGAAGAATTTGCCATGCAACTTCAATCCGATAGCCGTAGGCGATCTGCGAGAACAAATACAAGCATGGATAGCATTACTGTGGAATCTCGAAGCACTAGGAGTAAAGCAAGACGTCCTCAAGAAAACAAAAATCAAGATGAAACAAAGGAAACGCATTCCATAGCACGCCCTAAGCTGGACCTGCCATGTCCGGAGTGGAAAACCCCGCTCCTGTATCCATTCCAGGGCCAAAAGCGTGCAAATGTGGAATACGGTGACTTACGTAGACTGCGGGGCACAGAATTCCTGAATGACAATCTGATCAACTTTTATTTGAGGTATCTTGAGGAAGACCTTCTTAAAAACAATCCACAGCTTGCTCGAGAGACCCATTTTTTTAACACGTTCTTCTACGAGCGTCTGAAAATGAAGGGCAATACAGGGAAGGGGATGCAAGGAATTTTAAAATGGACTAGTAAGATAGATCTGTTCTCGAAAAACTACATTATTATTCCCATCTGCGAGAAGTAACTGGTCTCTCCCTTTAATCTATGTCTATACACTCACACTTATCCAGTGCCCATTGGTATCTCGCTGTTGTCTGCAATTTGCAGCATCTACAAAGAAAATTACAGCATGATTCACCAGTTGAAGAAGATTCTCGAGAGGATTCAGACACAACTATGTCTACGGAGAAGCCCCAGATCTCCTCTAAGAATTCGGAAGTTATTCCAGGCAACCTGGATATACTTGATACCGAAAGTAGTGCCGAAAGAATGATTCTGGATGAAGAATGGCCTGTTGATGATGAGAACGAAACTCTTGATGAAGCAATTGAAACAAAGAATAAGACTGCAATAATAAACATCGACGAATCTTCAAGCGAAGCATCAACTCCAAGGCTAAAAGCTAAAACTAGTAAAAAGGCAGTCATTACGAAAAGGAATTGGCTGTCTGCGGATACGTGTGTCACAATTAACATGAGTGGAAACTTTAGCTAACAAGAACAGGCCCGCCATAATAATTCTCGACTCAATGGGTTGTGGATCAAGTCGCCGCCCAACGACTTCAAAAAACATTAAGGAGTGGCTTCAGACAGAAGCCAAAGAGAAACGGGGTATAGCAATTAATACAAAAGATGATATTAGAGCTATGTACCCTAAGGTACATATACAAAACTCTATAAATGACACAGTCAATCTAATGTTTTTAGTCGCCAAATCAAACGAATTACTATGATTGTGGCTTATTTGTTTTGCATTACGCGGAGCGATTCCTTGCAAGAGCCAAGGATTTCCTTTCGGCGTTTTTGTGCAAAGATAGCCACATCGAAAAAGAACTATGGCAAATAGATGATATCGTAAATATGCGAGAACGCATGTTCAATATGATTATCGATTTGCACACAAAATTTGAAGAACATAACGAAAGGACAAGAATTGAGCAAGGCAGCAAATCTGCCGCTTCTGATAAAGATTTAGATATGGAGAATAGAGCCGGTGAAATAGAAAAGGATATCATGGTGAGTGGGCAGGTTACAAATGAACCTGGAGCGCCAGATGGACATAATGCAGAGGACCGTGATTGCAGTGTCCAGAGTGAACATTCTCGGGAATCAGAAAATACCCGGAGAAGAAGTATTGAGTTGTGACCTCATTTCATTTTTTTTTATTGCAAGAATTTTAAATAAGGAGCCTTTTCTTGATTTCTGAGCCTCCTCGTCGGTTGGGCGGCGTTGAACCTGGAGTTTTCGTTGCATGGTTTGGTGTTTGGTGTTATATTATACTAGTATATCATATTAAGTACTTACATAATTCATTATTTAAAATGATGATACTACTAGTTTTCTAGTCATGCTACCTCACACGTTAGGTGGTGGTGAAGGTTCCCTGGGCGGATGGGCAGCGTGGTGAAATACCACCTGCACCAACAAAGTAGTGATAGCAGTCATATAACAATAACAGGCTTTAGAAATAGTGAGGTTGTCTAACAGCAATACGTAGGGCGGCCATTATCTATGTAGTGATAGTGTGGCTAGTGGAGTATCGCACAGGGTCATTCTGGGCATTACCCGTAAAATTAAGCCTTGCCCCCTGATTTTTTTGGCTACTTCTATGCGTATGTTGACATACTTCTCGTGCGTAGCATTCTCAGCTTTTTACTCACGCACGGTCTACAGGTAAAAATGATGTATGCAATCTCAAGTCAATGCCCATGGTAGAATAGACTATGTTATATCAGTAACCAGCAGAAAGGCTACGTAAAGCATGGAAGTATCACCTGAATCTTGAAAGGTGGGAAAAGATGAATCTGGTGCGCTTAAACCTGATTTGCCATTACAAGATAGGGGACCTCTATAAAGTCATTTAAACATCATACCTAATTACCAAACTTTAACCATTCCATGCCTGGATTCCCTTTCCGAAGCTATCAGATGCAGTTGTATTTTACCGCTAGAGAATAGCACTGGAAGGGCTGGCATCTGCGCAGTGCAATTGCCATCATAATTTGGTAGTTTCCTCTCGCGATCGCTCTCCGAACTGCTGTAGTGTGCGCTCTAGAGCGGTTGATCACAGGTGATGTCAAAGCAAAATCAAGTCTCAGTGACAAGCAGCAAGCAGCCCGGACGGATTCCGCCAGCTTAAAGACAGGAAAACCGTACTTGGCAGCACATGATCTGCGGCCGGGATGCGGTGGCTAACGGAAGGTGCCTGCGCCTATGTATGTCGTTCCCCAGGCACACGCGACGTCAATTGCTGTCAACCGCACCGCTGCCGCCGGCTTGGTAGCGGGTAACTGGTTCTTGGGTGGGCCCGATGTCGATCGGATGCAGCTGCGGTGACGAGTGATCGTCGGTGCCAGAACCTGCGTGCGACATGCCTGCAAGGGGGCGCTTTATTTGTGGGGCCAGTGGCGGCGGTGACGGTGTTGTGTGTAACGTCGCATGCGTAAAGTGCTTGTTCTCTGGGGGAAAGCACTTTCTGGGCTCCAGGGCGTGGGCGGAAGTCTTGGGGGCTGGCGGCAAACCATACCATAATCGGAGAAGTTGTGTGTATGCATGATTATAAATAAGTCACTTCCGGCTTGCAATCCCACTCGCCGCCGGCCATGCTCGTCATTCGGGAACAAAAAGTTTGATGCGCGCGAGGGAAGATTGTGTGATTGAACAAGAAGCTTTGTTTTTCCTTAGCTAAGTACTTTAAGTATCTTCAAAAAGAAAAAATATGTGCTCATAGAACACTACATGATGTCTAGTAATACAACACGCTTGAATGCAAATGCCGCATAACCCAAAATAAGAAAAACACACAAAGCAAATATCGCTTTCTACAAAAAGTCTCGCGTGATATCCTGAGCTCTTTTCGTACAATTTGCCAATTCCAACTCCAGTATTCATAAGTCGTGCTACCAGAACTGTTGACAAGCAAAAAACAACAATTCGCAACTAAAATTTGAGGTGGTTAAGCCGTAAACGGCTGTGTATATAGTACAGTAATCGAAGTATCACCGCAGGTGATGCGCCAAAGCTTTATGTTGGCGGAAAGAATTTGAGGAATTAATCGAGTGATGCGACGTTGGCCGGGGGTGGTGCAAATGCGCCTTCCTTTCTCGAGGCCCGGCTGGACTGGGATGGTGATTGTCCGTCGCCGGATGGGCTGAATGAACCATCCATCTGTCTGCGAGTGTGTTCATAGAGGATACTGTTCAGACAAATAAATGTTAGTAAATGCTCGAAAGTAGATGTGAGGAAGGTGTAGTTGTACCGAGCGTATTCCTGGATTGGATCACTGCTGGAGGTGTGTTCGGGCATGTAAGAGGAGAAGGATGAAGTTGAAGACCCAGAGCCGTTGGTCATGGTGGAAGCAGCGGAAGTAGTCATGGCGGCAGTAGACATAGATATATTGAGTAGATTGTTGGGTTGTTTATATGGCGAATAAGCTCGTAATGGTTACTTATTTGCTGCGACTAGATTTATAGACGGTGAAGAGGAGTGATGGTCTTTGGGGTGTATTTAAGAAAGGTTGGCTTTTGTATCGACGGGTGAATTATCTGATTATTGTTTTGATTTGATTTGGATTGTGTGAGATGAGAGGGACATGACCGTACTTTTATACGTTTGACCGGTTACAGGAGTCATCCCATCCCCAGAGATTCGCCGCAGCAGCCGGACTAGATACGTCCACTAACACCGTTGGTGAGGGCTGCAGGGCGTTAACCGAAAGGATTTGCACGCGCGCGGGCACACACCAACCATCCCCCAAATGTAACAGCAGGGATCTGCGCAGCAGGCGATGTTGGGCCGCAGCGGTTTTTTTTGGGCGGCACCTGGGTGCAGGAATCACTGGAGGACCCTGAATGGAAATGTGGCGCTTGGCTGCGTGTGATGTCGTTGATCTGCGGCATGAGATCATCACTACCGACGACGCCAAGTCGCCACCCCCCAGCCAATCACTGTGCCGCGATCCAAAGCCACCCTGCGCAATCGGAATCTCCAGTCAGACATCCGCAGCGCAACATCTGTGTAGCATTTCAGAAATCCAGTCCCGAACGGATCTGGGTAAGTCCGTGGACATCAGGGACCTCCTTTCCCTCAGACCTGCGTTTATCTTGCGGGCAGCCGATGCCCTATTTTGCGACGCTGCCCGGTATTGCGCCTGATGATCGGGGACGTGGTGATGAGGTGCTCCAGCCGTGTCTCAGGCGGGGCGAGCGGACAAAGATGACGGTGTGATGCGCCGTGACCTATGTAGCTCCAGCCTCCAATGCTGACCGACGACATCACCGATTTATCCCTTCCTAATGTGGCCACCCTGACCGCTCTCGGGCTTTCTGTCAGTGGGATGGCTACTATCTGATGCACCCCACTTTTGCACCAGGCGTTCCGCATTTGGACTTCTGCTGCCTATTTCTTAGAAGGATCGCAAGACGCAGTTTATCTACGTCTTGATGCACTCTATACAGTTAGGCGGACCCAATGGACATCCGTAACTATTTACTCGCACAGACAGTGACCTGATAGAGAAACATGAAGTAAAGTTCATTTCTCGCTAAAAATCGTTCTAAACGGACAAAATTGTCACGCCGGATTGAGATATCTGTCATATAAACCAGTGGAGCTAAGATTTGCGTGATTGCCTTTCTGACTTGAAATTTATGTGCTCATAGGGCGTCACGGGAGGGCCTCGAATTTGTATATAGATTAATTCATAAACCAAGATATACTCCATGGAATCAATCAATCAATACCGGCAAACCCAAAATGTAAACAGCAATATCCTAAACTCCTGCAGTACTACATACTCTAGGGCTATTGATGATGTCGAGGCTGTTGGCGTCCACGTCCATGTCAAGAATCATCATTGCCAGAATCAGGGTTGTAAAGATAGTCAAAGAGTTTACTCTGTAACTCCTCATCCATTTGGTTTCTGGGATTTATTGAGCTAGAAGCAGGGCTAGACTTTGCGGCGCCATGTAGCGTGTTAATGATCCGGTTGAATGTAATCTTTAGCTCGTATTTGTAGCGGACATCATATAAGTCGCTAGCTCTCTATGCATCCATCCGGGTTGATCTACATCCGTCCGTCAGAGAAATATCTCCACACGAGCTCCAGAATTATTTTGTTGTATACCTGTCTCTTTATCGACACATGTAACTGGAGCCGACTTCGTGTTTAGCCAAACATAGCGGGCGGGTTTGGCCATAACAACGACGAGGACTAATTTAGAGAGCCAGCTTGTCACTTCCGCCAGGAGAAAGCCTAGCCAATGCTTCTATTAACCTGATCTTATATTCATCTGTGAGGATAGGTGAGCCAATACATCGTGTTTCCAAAAAAGAGTTTACAAACAAACTCGACATGGATACGACACAAGGACTCCCATTTTTGATATATATTAACAACAAGGAAATGGCCACATTAGTGGCGGGTAGTGTGGCTTCGCGGGAGCGGAACAGGGAACCCACAGATTTTGTAATATACTTATCCCAGGGCTTGAACCGCGTAAGTAACATATTGTACGTACGGTGGTACGTATACGAAGTAGGTATCCATTCTACATTGCATGTCGACGAGAAGAAATAGGACTTGGGCCATCGATGACGCGTGTGTATCTTAATTTGTAGAAGCTTCTTAACTAAAATTCGTTTCTGGAAGACATTGTTACTTGCAATTTCTATGTCTTGTCTTGTAAGCAGTCAGTATCAGAACCCATATTTGGTAACAACAGAGGTAGTGTTCATGTGATTATCGATAGGTATATTGAGGTGTGTCAATCCAGGATTGTTACGTGAATCTTAGAGTGTTTTCCAACCAATATGTCCTAAGATGTATGTATGTAAAATATATCGTCGGCTCTTCTACACCACAAACCTTCGCGACGTTTAAACTATTTAGATATCGTCCTTAATTATTCTTCTCAAAGAGACGAAGTAATTATTTTATCGTATTCGATCTTTTTAATATCTGCAAGACAGGTGATTCTAAGCTTTCGGGTTCAGCTCGCTCGATTAATCAATTGTACACAGAGCAATGTCTACCGTGGGAACTACACAGCTAATATGCTGTTAAAGAACCATCGCACATTCGGTTCTGGCAACAACGGTAGAGTACTCGACTCAAACTGTCCTGGGACAACACTCCAGAATGTGAAGTTTTTGGTCACAAATACTTGTAAACCTTACCGTATCTTCAGACACTCTAGAAATGTACTCTAGATCGACTGGGTTCCGTATTCGTGATAGTCAGGGTAGATACTTCCAGCAGCAGGGATGGTCTGTCGACATTTATCTTGCAAGGCAACTGGCAAATCGACGATCGTAATAATTCAAACAAGCCTGTTTCCGCAAATACGGATGCTCCGGTTATATTCGAGTGCTTGATCGTTTTCTGACCTTTTGAAAGAGTTGACAAGTGCATTTTGTCCCTGCAGTAGTGCGCTTCCCCACTATTACTCCGGTGGTGATCTTTATCCGTTTACGACGAGCGGAGAATCAATTTCTCGAGATTAAATCGCTCAAAATCTCGTTCTTAAGCTTTTTCAGTAAAGTGCTTTTGTGTACATGCAGATCAGGGTTGTAAAATGAGTTTAGACGTTATGATGTGTTCTAATAGAGTTCCGTACGAATATTGGAGTCCAATAACTATACCAGGCGACCATATATTATTTTCAAGATTCTATACCCTGTAATCGATATCGGTAGTCGTTATTCAAAGTCCTATCTAAATAGTATATGAATCTATACTTGGAGAAGACAATAGGTGCGTCCAGTCTTTGGCACCTAGCTACATAAGTAAGTCGAGGGTTGTTGAACACTCCAAGCTAGCAACGCTGCAAGGTTGTAGATCTTAGTGAGGGGAAATGTAGAGATAATAGAGTATTTGATTAGTCAAATAATTATAGCCCTGTTATTGTACTAGATTATGGTTTCTGTTGATCAAGTAGTCCGTGTGTATCATTGGTTTTAAGAAGACACTTGTTTTCCAATCTCAAGATGTGTTCGTGACAGTAGAGTACGAATATATGTTACCCTACCTTCAATGTGGAGCAGACTGAGCTCCAGGGCTCATCCACGTGGCGTCCAGTAGGCACTTGCGTTATGATCCAGATCATCCGAAGTGGGGGGGTTCCGAGTTGCTGAGTTAGGAGATGAGTTTAGGATCTGGAGTTTGTAACACCCCAACACCCAACCAAGAGCAGGTATCGTACACTGGGTGACTAGGTGACTGGACAACTTTTAAGAAAACGATTGCACAGATGGCATATTACTACGCCGTGGCAGCGAAATTGAGGGCTGCGGCTCCCTTGTGAAGTCACAAAAACAGGCTGGAAACGCAAGAACTTTGAGCCATCTAGAATGAGTTTTTTGCCACTGGCAAGGATAATCTGGACTATATGTAAAACGCAAGGTGTCCATTAAGCTTTGTCAACCTATGCAGTCGCTTCTGAGCTTCTCTTTTGTCAAGATGCTTCAGCTGCAGGTGCGGGTTGTCAGGGCAAGCAAGCCAGGCCAAAACCTATGCAGGGTTCATGGACCCTGCGTGCGTGCCTGCCAGGGCAAATACGGTTTGATCCGAAGTAGATGTTCTGTGGTATTGGATTTTCGTAGAAGCCATGATTTCCGTCATTTACTACTAGTTTGTAAGACTAATTCTTGCTGTGTAAATTGAAGGTGGCTTCAGTTCGCGTAATTGACAAAAAATTGATTAAATTTCTTCATCCACCTGAAAGTTTCTGAAAAATGTAACCGGGCGTACGGTGGGCTGAAAAGGAGGTCCTAATTGTTGAGTAGCGTAGTCTCTAATTGACGTGTGGCAACCGGTACCTGTTTAGGTACAACTTCGGAGGCTCCACTCTACTCTAGAAGGAGAGCAAAAGTATTCTCCTTGTGGTAGTGATTGCCTATAGGGATACCTTCTACTCCGTACATTTTTGCCACACGTTCAAGCGTAGTGTCGACCTCAGCAAGATTATTAGTGCTTTGCCTTGGCACGAGATGACCTGCCACCCTGCCTTGGAAAGTAAAGTAGTATTAGCGCCTGAGGGTCTAGGGTTGGGTTTGTGTTGACCAAGATGCCCACGAGTTTGTCTAGATTGAAGTTATCCCTTTCAATCCGACATTGAGTCACGGTGACTTAAGGAAAAATGAATAAAGACACCTAAATTATAGTCATAGACCTCACCATAAGAGATACGGTGAACAAGGCTTTTGAATTGATCCTTTACGTCACGTGCAATTTTCGACTAAGAAAGACATTTAGCAACTGCACTCGTAGATAACTCCCTTTTCGGACACACGATTACCGGCCCAAGTGTGTAGATACGTAGGAGACACGATAATAATCCAACCGTAATGATACGTCTAACCTGGAGTATTGTTCTATTCACTTTTGTGTTTCACTAGAGTTTGTATTCCTATGTGCACTGCAGCAGGAAATTGAAGATCCTAGGTTTCAAAAATGCAAAACCATAGGATACATGAGAATTACTAAGTGTAAACTAACCGTGCTACGGTCTCACAATGTCATACAGCGGGAAGTCTTGTAGGGAATTACAACTAGTGACACAATTGGTCTTATAGGGTATTTCTAACAGGACGGATTGGAAACAACATCCTAGACCATGATATATGCATAAGCAATATTATCTGCAAGTCCAGTTAGTTTTATTTCGCGTTAAGCCCGGCTAAGGAACAGCATGCAAGTCGAACTCCCCAGTTTGTATTTCGGGATATTTACCGAGCCTGCCGATCACTATGACGATCAAATGTCGAACACACACACAAGGCATTAGGATCATCCCTTTGGAATGCAGATAGGTATAGTGCAACCGTACCGGTACCGGTACCTAGGGCCTGAGGGAGCTGAGGGTGATTGAATCCATACGTGAGTCTTCAGGACTTGATCGACATCGACATCGGCACAACAAGAACCAAGTTTCAAGCAGGTACTTATGCAGGTCACGGATGTCGTTCGCCTTACGAATTATCCCTGGAGCACGATGTCAGGAGTAGTGACAAACTGGGAATTTACTCTATAACCCTAGCATGAGTAACCTAATTTAGAATAAGGAGCGAAAACCGGACCTGTAAGGCCGCAGGACGTCTATGCTTATTCACGTAAGACGCGGTGACGGTCTTCGCACGTCTATGGAAATCCGGTTCTTCAGATTAGCCCCCACCAGTGACAAAGGGGATAGATCATCATTTATAGACACCTAAAGAAGATGATCATCAACCGCACAAACCAATGTAGTTTGATCGAAGATGGCAGGTCAATATCCGGTTGGGATAGCAGTTATTGGTAATCCAGAAGTTGGAGGAAGTTATACGAGCCCTGCATTTTGCCTTGGCCTTTTTCTTGGATTGAAGCTTGGAAGCGTGATGTAAGTGAGTTGTTTGCATTGAGGTGATGTCGGTATGGCACAGCAACCCTAAACCATACATTCTACAGAGACGAGTTCAGATTCTTCCTTCATACTCGCACTACGCTAAATCTCAAAATCTTGTTCTTTAGTTCTCTTGACCTATCCGTACGAATATATTACGCAAACGATGAAATACAACTGAAAGTGGTGGACGAATTGACATGGCATGGTTTGTAGCATTTTTTTTTCCGAAAATTGAGAAACAAAGAATCTTGGGAACTGGTGATGATAGACAATTAGTCTACAAAAGGGCCGTAACATCCAAGAGCGTGTACGCATACAGAACATGATCGAATTCGTTCCTCAGATCGTCTAAAATGACATATGGTTCATCACTCAGTACTTGATTCTACACAAGGTGATGTACAGCAGAAGAACAAAACAGCTACACTTTCGAATGTCTGACAACAATTGCGGGCTGATTGCTGGATTTGGACCGTTAGTAAATAATAGAAGAACGCTACCAACAACGAATGTCAGTAACCTCTGTCATACACCGTCATGGGCCGTCTATCTGCTATTCATTATTGAGCACAGATCAAGACGAGGGTTCCATCGACGTAACGCAACAAAGAGGCGACGGGAAGAACTAGTTTGATCCACATTGAATATGCCGTTGCAGCATATAGTCACCTACTCAAATGGGCTCACTCATCAGCTAGACGACTATCTTTGAATAGTATCTCCCATTAAATCTCGTTTAAAACTCTGGAATAATAAAATTTGGAATGCAGTTAGCCTTGTGGCCCCGTTCAAGATCTTTTACGAACCGCTAACCGGATGATGCCTCATGAGGTCATAATCGATATCAATGTGATAGTTTTTATCCGTAGAACTACAGAATACAAACTGCGAAATGATTATCTCTTCATTCATACCAGTCTCTGAAAGTTGAACTTTGAAACCTGAATTTTAATCATGGCAAAATACCTTGTACTGATGGTCAAACGTTTCTGTTTTGTGCTATAGCACAAGAGTATCCTGCTTGAAGGAGACTACGAAGCATGGTTTCGCCCCTACAAGTTATTGCGCGTGAATACAACGGCGGTTCACTGGTAAATCCAAACGTTCGATCACTTACATCGTTTTGTCAAGATCAGAATGAAACCCTGGGCACTATAGTATTTTCTTCCCGCAGACCTCTTTCATATTGTTTTGAAGCACCAAATATATGTTCCGACTAGTGTACCAAGGATTTCCGCAGGCTTACAGGTCGACCAGTTGGCCAAATACCACCCTTTGCTAGCGGGTCGACCCATATGCTAAATTGCTTTGCAGAGCAACTGGTTGACCGGTACACCAACTGTCATCATTTTCTGGCCGTTCAACCCGGAGGCCAACCAGTGCTTCCAATGGCCCGGTCTTTTGATGTGGAGTATGGGACTGCGGTTGACGCCGGTCTAGTATTATATTTTTTCTACAGCCCACTACACCAAAATGTAGCTTCTGGATCCAATGCTTTATTCTTGATATAATCCAGCAGCTTCTCCATCTTATCAGCTTCCGGTGCTTCCCCAAGTAGTAAACCTGCGCGCCTCTAGGAAGACCGTCGTCCGGTCCAGCCGGGACCGGATGAATCAAGATTGGAAGCACTGAGACCAATCTCCAGTCAACGATAACGCACGACGAGAATATGGTCCACCATGATATCTGGAGCTATTTTTGCCAGTAGCCGGTACCTCTTTGCCAACCAGTCGACCCGTAAGCTAACTAGTCGACTTGTAGGCCTGCGGAAATCTCTGGTGTACGGGTCAGAACATATACATTATAAACTAGACCTGTTTGTTTACTACATACCAATAATAACTTGTGTTATGAAATGAAAAATTACGACAGGAGTCATAGTGATACAGGGCCTCCCCGTTGACGCGCGCCAGCCCACTCAGAACTGCGCGCGTGTATGGCTTTATGCGGTGGAAAGGGGCATTGGAACTATATTGGTCGTCGAACATCTACCGTAAGACAAGTCAATGCCCCTAGATAAGTATCAATAGAATAAATAGGGAAGAAATCTGTCTGATGTCTCCATTTGTCACGGTTGACAGAGACATCCTCATTTTCATCACTGGATATCACTCAAAGTTTCCCGGTTCAACTCAACGAAACATATGAGCATAAACTTCCGATTAAACATAGCATTTGGCTGCAGGTACATAGAATGCTAACCAGCCATAATTGCACCAGTGTATAAAAGGGCTTACATATGATTCCATGGAGAACTATTCGGCGTTGTCCTCTTCGGCAAAGAGAACGTTCGATCACACAAAATCACTATTTCTAACATCTTTAACCGATATTCTCTGTGACCGATTGTGAATGTGTATGTAGGTCCAAATGTCAATAAATCAACGGAGCTCAGTACCTTCTTCTATTTTGACTAAAATATCTAAATCTAAGTACGCAAGCTCTACTTTAAAAAGAGTTCAATACACTGTTGGGCTCAAAGAGAATTAGGTACTGTAGAAACAATCCATATTACCGCTCATCTGACAACTAAAAATACCACGGCGCCAAATTTCCACGGCGCCAAATTTCCACGTCAGTCTTCTACGTAGTTGTCAACGCGCCTCAGAGGCACCAGCCCTAACATACTACGGCTAGGGAACAGTGCTCTCTGCATGCATGCAGTGAAATCAACTTGTATCAATTGATATTAGTCTTCAAGTTGATTGGCTTGATACAACCACGTACTCTTCGCATTTCGAAGACAATATGGTATATAATATGCCACTCTGGTGTCTTCTCCTCATTCCAACATATTTCGGCCCCAATACATACTCACTTCCAAAATATCAAATATCCAACACCATGGCGTCTCCCGACCTCCCCACAGCCTACCCCGAACCCCTGGTTGTCCCCCCCTCGGCACCGCACACCCACACCCTCATAATGCTGCACGGCCTGGCCGACCACTCCGCGGCCTTCAGCCGGGGCCTGCTGTCCACGCAAATCTTCCCGCCCGACGCCGCCACCAACCCCAACTTCAGCTCCCTCCCGACGCTCCGCGAGCTGCTCCCGGGGGTAAAATTCGTGTTCCCCGGCGCGTCCCGCCGGGCCATGACGCTCGTCAGCAGCATGCGCCTCAACGGCTGGTTCGACCTCGCCTCGCTCCGCGACACGGCCGAGCGCCCGGAGCTGCAGGTCGCGGGGCTGCGCGAGTCGACGGCGCACATCCGCGCGCTGGTCGCGGCGGAGGTGGGCGCCGGCGTGCCGCCGCAGCGCGTGTTTGTCGGCGGGCTGAGCCAGGGCTGCGCTGCGGCCCTGCACGTGGTGCTGGGCAGCGAGGTGGCGCTCGGCGGGTGCGTAGGCCTGAGCGGGTGGCTGCCGTTTGCGCATGTGCTGGAGGAGGTGTTGAAGCCGGGGACGGAGGCGGGTGACGATGATGGGCCGGCGCAGGCGCTGCGGTTTGTGCGCCGGAATCTGGGGCTGGAGCCGGCGCCGGCGCTGTGCTTGGAGACGCCGGTGTTCTTTGGACATGGCGTGGACGATGAGAAGGTCGCTGTTGGGCAGGGGGAAAAGGCGGCAGAGGTGGTGCGGAAAATGGGGATGGACGTGACTTGGAAGGCGTATGAGGGCTTGAAACACTGGTATAATGATGGGGAGCTGTGGGATATGGCGGCGTGGATGAAGGAGAGGATGCAGAGCAACGCACGGTGATTTCCCGACTCAGAATGTCAGAAGGAGTAAGTACATGGCCAATATGAAGCAGCCCTAACCGCCCATTCGAGTGATATCGTACCAAACGTTGCTTCGTTATTGATCCAAATTAACCCAAACAGGGCCCTTTTTGTTATGTACGGTCATCAAAAGTTTGTACCCCCTTTCCGCCCAACCCCCAAAACCAAAACGAAAGCAGCACCAAAAATTGCGCCAGTAAGACCAAAGTACACAATGACTATGAACAAAATCAAAGAAAAATATACACACGCATATGCCAAGAGTCATATACTATACTTAAAAGCTCCCTAAAGAGAATCAATATTCAGCTGCTCCAGCCTGTTCCCCAACTTTTCAATATGCAAAAACACATCAGTGCCATAGCCTTCCATACTCGTCTGCTCCAGGCTGCCGCCCCAATACTCCGCATAAACGCGGCTCATCGGCAGCCCCATCCCCAACTTCAGATCCGGCCGCCGGTACGTGAGACTATGCAAGCTCCCCTCCGGCGCGGTCTCCGCCCCCTCCGGGCTCGGCGCCAAATGCAGCTCCTGCAACGTCGCCGACATCTTCGGCACCTGTGCAAAGTTCCGCAGCCTCGTATCACTCCGCGTGTGTTTCGCAAAGCTCCACAGATCGGACACCTCGGGCGGTGGGATTCCGCCGCCCTGGTCCGACACTCGGAAGATGATGTGTTTCGGCGCATTACAGATCAGCACGGTGATGGGCGGTGGGTTGGCGTTGTTCGGGTGCCGCGCCAACGTCGCTTCGATGCTGTTGCGCAGCAGCTCGCCGATTATGTACTCCAGGTGGGACAGGATGTACGGGAATGAAGTGTCGAGGTGGCCCTCGAGCTTGATTTGCGGCACCGCCAGCCCGGGTGGAATCAGGTCCTGCGTAAACTTTCCGACGCGCTCGACGACCTCTCGGGCGTTGCAGCGCAGAAACACCTCGCCTACAAAGTCGCTGGGGTCGTGTGCGGAGGGGGAGTGGAACGGTGCGTTGTGCGTCTCCGTCAGCGCCAGGTGCTGCTCGGCGATCACGCGCCGCGAGATACGCGAGCGCAGGAGCGTGTTCATGAAGCGATTGAGCTGCTCGGGCGGCAGCAGGTCCCGACACTCGAGGACACCCATGGCGAGCCGCGGGATGACCGTAAGGTGGTCGCGCAGCGCCGTGTTGATGATCTCGCAGAAGCGATCATTGTCTTCTTCGGTTTTGATCTCAGGTACGGCGCGCAGGGACTCGAAGGCCTCGTAGTAGAGGTTGTATACGTACGAGATGTGACGGTTGGTGACGACTACGTAGGGGAGTTTTTGCATGTCCCGGATGCGGTGCGAAATGCGCGTTGGCAGCTCTGTGCGCACATAATTGGCACTGTTAATTATGCGTTTGGAGTCTAGGTGTCGTGAGCCGAAGAAGATGAGCTGTGGGGAGTACGGCTGTCAGCAAAGGGCGGGGTGATGGCGGGGAGGTAGGTAGTACCTGACGGAGAGAGATTGGCCGGGCAGGCGTGTCAACGTATTTGTCGAGGACGGTAGGAGAGCGCCATGGGATACTGGCGGACGAGGACTTGTGTCGTCGCTGGGCGTGGTAAGTTTGGAGGAGCGGGAGCCGCCGCGGACATGTCAGTGGTGATGGTGGTGTAGAGCACGCCGCATGGAACCTCCTCATGCACTGGAGCTGTGATGATGGCTGCGTGAGCATTGTCGTAAGAGCACTGCTGCCATTGACATTCACTGGGAGATGCTGTCGACTTCGTAGAGCTGCTGCTGCTGCACCGGACGGCTTGACAAACGATGGAGGAGAAAGTAAATTGTGGCGTGGACAACGACGACGGAATGAGGGCCTTGGCCCGCATATGTGCCCACTCATTGCGCTGTCCGTCCGCGGAAATCCTCCCCCGAAACCCTTTCCTATCTACGTGATGGAGATGCATTTTTGCGTATAACCGCCGTTATATACTATGCTTCCATGGAGCCCCTTAAAAATATCTGGCCAGTCCTCTGTTTGTGACTACTCTGGCTCTTTGAGTCAATCCAGTCGGCGGGCACTGTGGACAGCGGAAGACTTGGCAACTTACCCGGGCTCTGAAGAAACCCATGTGATCGGCGGGTGCTCGCCGATAATCTATTGCCTCAAGCCCCAACCATCGCCGAATCGCCGAGGGTATAGTCCGCATTAGTGGGGGTTTCAATTATGTAAGATTTGCTGTCGAATATCGGTGAGGTCCGAAGCGTTTAGATGATTTCATGTAGGAGAGTGAGACAATATGACGCATTTCCGTACAAACCGAAATATACACACCATCACTCGAATTCAGACCCGAGGAGAAATGTATAATTCTGATGTCCAATGCCACAGATAACCCATTCCCATAGCATGTATCGCCCAGTGCCTGTATGTATGTACAATTCATGGCAAACCAAAACAATCAAAACTCAAGTTCGCAGTCCATTAAACGCCCCTATGTATTAAACCCCCAAAGCCCAAAGATCATTATCACCGACCGAACTTTTTCAATCCCGTCCAAATCTACGATCTAACATCTTCAGCACATCTCTAACCGAGCTGACCTCAACCTCGGGACACCGTCCATCACCACCTTGGACGATTAGTGGGCGGACGAGGGAGCCCAGGTCTGCGGTTGCCTCGTCGAAAGCTCGATGTCGACTGATGGTCTGATATGCAGCCGAGCAGGGAATATATGTTTTTCCGTCGTCTTTCTTCGGCGTTGATTTCTTTGCTGTTCGGGACCGAGTAGGGCGCCCTTCAATGTCGCCACATTCCCCACCGCCACAACAACCACCGTTGGCGCCGTTCTTCTTCATCATGGTATTTACAGATTGGCAAAATAAAGTAGACATTGGGTCGCTCTTGCACTGATCACAGCCGCCAGGCTTGCAGCCACTTGATGTGGCGGGCTTAGGAGTAGACTTGATTGTGTGCGGTGGGTGTAAAGGCGTAAGCTTATCCAAGGAGCGTTTTGGGACCGATTCCCCAGAGGAGGATGATGGTGGAGTTAAAAGCGTACCGAGCATAGGGGCAAGTTTGATATTTTTATGGGAAGATTCTTCGTCGGTGTCGGAGTCTTCCATGTCCATCGCATTTGCAACTTCAGCACATACGCAGGGCGTCCCATCGGAGCAGAATCCGCAAGGATCTAGGACTTGTGCCATATTTGTGTGTGATTTAGACATATAGGCAGTTGTAAAATCGGTTTCGAGATCATCCAAGTAGGCCGTCCGTGAGCGCTTGGGCGGAATATTAAGACTGGGCGACGTGGAGCGTTTCGGAAGAGAGGCTGTAGCCTGGTTGTAGCATGCACACTCGCCATCTTTTGAGCATCCTCCACAACCCATCACGGTTGGTTCTGTAGTCTCTTTAGGCTTACTCCGATCGCTTCTCCTTGGAGGAAGCGCCATTACGGACGGGCGGTCACAAGGAGCTTTGTCTATGACATCGGAACATGCGTAGTCGGTTACGCATGGTGCGTCCGTGTCCGCCGATGGGGCAGGAGAAGCCACCTGGGTCACAAAGTTCGAGGGATATTCGGTCTTCAGGCGCTGCAACTCTTCCAGTTCACGCTTTAGGTTCTCGACCTGAGTTTTGTATGCTGCATTCTCCTTGACGAGCTCGGCGTTGGTTGCCGACAGTTGCTGGATCTGGTCTTTGAATCCCTGGTCTCTAGCAGTCGTCTCATCATTGATATCCTTCAGCTTGTCTTCAAGCTCGTTGACGCGCGCTGCTCGCCGTTCACGGAACGCCCGTTGTGCTGCTCTGTTTTGCGCTTTGCGTTTCTAAAACACCCCCGCCAGATATGAACACTTCCGCCCCACAACTACAGCAAGCAGTTCGGCCAAAACTTACAGTCGGTGGTGTGTCTGTTGCCGGCTTCCGTCCGGGCTACCGAAAAAAAAATCTGTCAGTACAACGGCAATCTTTGATATTAATTATTCCCGAGGTTAAACACCTTTGGTCGTGGTGGAACCACCCATTCTTTGTGTGTGATTATGCCCGGCGAAATGGAAGCTCCAACCTCGGTAGGTGCCGACATAAGAGCGGGGGAAGCCCTGGGGGCAAGAGTTGGACATGGACTGCCGACGCCCACAGAAGGCGACGGCGATGCGATCGCTGTATATTGTATTCAGCATGCTTGTTGATAGACTGATCAGATGGTAGATGGGATGGGATGTGGGCACGAGTGATAATCTATCAAATCTAGATAGATCTAGAGATAAAAAACTCACCTATCGGGGAATCACCTGACGGCATAGCCTGAGGTGGTCTGAGCGGAACGACGGTATATGTATGGACGGAAAAATGGCAGGCCGGAGTTTCGCAAACGAATAAACGAGCGCAGGGGAATTTTCCAACATGCAACAAATGGATGAGAGAGAAAGATGCAGACAGTGGTGGGAGAGGGAGGGTATGTATTGCTCTTCTTCTCCAGTACCGGGGTGATCTAGGTCTGGGTGGGTAGGTTTATGACATGGGGCTGCTCTGCTTGGGCGCTCACCACATGGACGAACTTGCGCAGCTTCTCGACGGAGGAAGACGGCGGGGATCAGCCCGCTCGGATGAAAAAATCTGATGGTCTGATAAACTGGGGGGAGCTCACCATGGACGCTAAGCGATAACTGGCCAATCAATCAATCAGTCCAATCAATCGCGATAATCTGCTCAACTTCGGCCTCCGCATACCCGCTACTCCTGCCTGTTCTGATCACCTTGATGGTACACTTTCCTCTGTACGGTTAGCGGTTATTCATCGATTCATCTAATCAGATCGAAATCCCAACACAACATATAGCCACCCCGGCAGTACCAGTCAGGCTTTGTGATCTAAATACATCTGTATAAAGCACTGTATGTGGTGCTATACCATACCAGACACCACAAAAATGATTTTCAATAAGAGGGTTGCTCATGCGAAATATCACTGGACGGCTAGGACAGTATCTGTCCACTATTTGCCAGGACTTCGATGAGTGAATTCATACCAAGCGTTCGAGTTTTACAGTGAGGCCCGAAAGTATCAAGTCTTTATTAGAGTTGTTTGCACTCCATGTTTGTCCACAAGCATGTAGGTAGCACTTGTTTCGCATAATCGCCCCTGGTATTTGACTTTGATCACCCCAATGACTCGCCCTCTATTATTGCGGTGGTTCATTCATTCAATTCATACCTTCATCTACTTAATCAAATGAATCCCTAAAACAATATAAGACAAAAACGCCAGTACAAGCTGTCCAACTCACACGCCCATCAACAATTGCAGCTGCTGCTCCACGCGACACTATCCAAATAAAATTTACAAACAGTATACAATGATGTACGGTATAATTCAGTTAAATAGATCAGTGAATACCAGTCACAAGATCGTCTGTACTCTTGGCTTCCATCTTCTCTCGCTTCGTCGCGTCCATAGTTGCGTACCAACTCCCAAGCGACTCCACGTACCCCTCCTCCTCGTCCCCGTACTCCACTGGTGGCCCGGCACACACAGCCGGTCTGGCTTTACCCTGGTCCTTCCACACCGCCCAGGCCGAGTTTTCGGTAGATATGCCCATGAGTTTGTGTTTTTGTGATTGAATCTAGCGGATGTCAATATATAACCTCTTCCCGATCTTGGAATGTTTTGCGGCTAACTTTGAAAGAACGCAGTAAAATCACATCCCCGACTGATGTTTTTGGGAGGGCCTGTTTGTAAGGCCTAAATATCCTCACAATTACCCCCGCTGTCTGAGAGGAATCAACTATCCTCATGGATACATAGTGATCTTTGGCACCCGATTTTGCCTGCATGGGTGGAAAGGTCTGAGAGACCACTCCGATAACATCGATAATTGTGCCCCATGAAAGGAACGCTAAGGCTGGAAAATCGGAGAGCTTTACACGGTGCTATTAGCGAAACCCCACACTAATAAGTATAAAGATTCTTACTATTGTAGTTATGCCTGACCTGAAGTGTTGTTGCTTATCCTCTAGTATTGGGGGGTCGCTAGACACCGAATCTTCGGCTGAAGCTGGTGTTGGGATATTGTCGGACTTTCCTTCTACATGCGCCGGAGTGTCTTCCTGTTCGGCGCGTGTCGGTCGGCCGAAGTAAGACGAGAGATCTGATGGGGCCGGTCGGCCGAAGTAAGCAGAGAGATCTGATGGGGCCAGTTTTTTCGAACTTCCAAAAGACTTTCTCCCCTCCCGCATCACAGTGTCTTCTTTCTCCTCGGTATGCCTGAATCCAAAATCCAATTTTGGAGGTGTTGTAAAGGGAAAGTGACCACCTTCTAGGTTCACTCTAGGAGAGGGTGTGGGAAGGTATAGTTGTGGTGTTTTTAAGGGGGTGTCAAAGGAATCCCGTCGGGTTTCTGAGGGTATGAATCCAGTTGTAATACTGAGATTTGAAGGCTTGGTAGGGGAAGTCTCGGGAGATTTAGCAGCATGTTGTACTCGGCGCAGGGGGGATGGCCCAGGTAAGGGTGAGCGACTTCTCTGACGTTGGACTACCCCTTCGCCGTCCGATGCATCGTCAAAGAGCGAGTCTTTCTCGCTATCACCATCTGATTCTGTGATGGGTGCTGGCGAGGGAACTGACGAGGGGGGCTTGGCTACTGTTGCTGGTGTTGCTTGCGATTCTGGTTGAGATTCTGGTTGAGATTCCGGTTCAAAATGTTCCGAAGGGGCGCTGTTGAAACCTGCACTTAAAAAGTGGGGAGACAATTCAGGTATATTCCGGAATGTCTCTTGACTGTCGGGATCGATACTCATGTAGTCAACAGAGGATAATCCTTTGTGAAGAAATGGCGAAACAAGAGGTAGTGAGGGCGAAGGAATAGGTCTTAAAGATGGAGAATCTGGCATCTCTTCCGTCTGATCATTATCTTGAGAGTCCGCAACAATAGCTGGAACCGGTGGCGGGGACATATTTTGCCTGGTGAGACGAAATGAATCTTGGACAATTGCATCCAATGAGTCGGGTGGGTTATCCCTAAACACGCTAAAGTCTCGTCCTTCCTCTGCTCCTGGACTCGGTGATCGATCCACCAATCTATATGAGCTACTGAACCGAGGTTTCTTTCTTGGTTGATATGTTTCTTCATCCTCGTCAAAAAATCCACTTGTTATTATGGGAGACGAAGAGAAAACATCCAAGCTACGCTTGGTAGCCCCGGGGGTGCTCCACTCATTCTCACTCGTTATGCTATATATCCTGCTCACATGTTCCGGTGACGCTGGCGGTGAGCCAGAGACAAGCTCTGAGGTATCATTATCGTGAGTTGTAAATGATGGTGGATCGTCTGGGATGTCGACGTGTATTGTCGACTCCCCGGTCGTAGTTTCAACCTGCGAAGCTAGTAAATCTATGACCATTGTTCCGAACTTTCACATTATTCTCACCTTCATCAACAACTTAGTTGATAGTTCAACCGACCATGGGACATCAGAAGGCGTCGCGTCTTCTAGCGTTTTAAGCTGTATGCCTTCGAGCGATAGGCGAATTTTATCGCCAATCTGCACTTTTGACTGCACCTCTCTAGCACTCGGGCCATTGAAGTTGATGCGCAGCTGGCCCTTTGATATGCGCAACCGGAAATCTTCTTCGCAAACAAGGATAGAAAAGGTGGAGCTGCTCATGGAGAACGGCCATAATAGTGTAACTACACCTTGGAGAAACGTCGGATGAGCGCTAGTCTCTGGAGTTAACGAAGCGAGCGGAAGACGAGTGGTTGGCCACACAACTACCGCTGGCTGTGCTTCTTCATCATCGTCGCGAGGCATGGCTGTATCAGGGGGTGCGCTTGTGTGGTGCCGAAATCGTGTGTAGATGAAGTCGCAGGGGAAGAGTCTTGTGTTTACCTCAGTCCTGACGTTGCGGTTAAGGGAGTAAGCCAACCTAGGATGGAGCGGCTGAAGTCCGGGGTACTTGAGTACTTTACTCAAGCGGTGGTCACATGTACGGGTGTGTAGGTCGGTACACTATTTTGCGGCAAGCACTGATTCCTTGTACCTGAGGCGAAGTCACTTCGCCTCGTGTGGAGAAGTCAACATAAATTTGAATGATTGCAAATACTAATTCCTCATTTTTCTATTGTGAGAATAGGCACTGTAATAAATACCGTGAAGCATGATATATAAAGTTAAAATTGCTACACAAATGTTTACACAAATATCCGCTCGCACGTTTCAGCCTGGGTCAACATGAGTCGTTCAATCAGCACGTTGCTGAGGGCCGTTTTGCATCAAAACCAGCACTTTTCAAGATGACTCGATGGTAATGTGGCAGTCGTTTATTTAGAGAAATCGTAAGAATTCTAAGACCAGAGCACGTATATTGTATAGAATATAGCAATCAGCCTCGCCAATTTTCAAAAAGAATAGCTTTTATGTACCAGAAGCTATTGCTCTATCGTATTTCTCGAGTGAACCCCCTCATATAAAGTTCACGTGATATTAAGTATCTCACTTGAGAAGCACGAGTATCAGAATGAGAGCGAAATTACCACACGTGATTCGCTTTGTGCATGTGCAGGGACCCTTGTTTGGGTCGCCCGGCCTCAAACAAAGGTATTGTTTGCCCATGGCCACGAGCGCGACGTGTGCAGCTGTCTTTCAACCAACCCCACATTTCTATCGTGAGTAGAAAGTTCTCAGGTAGGCCTTACCTTGCACTTGTCGCTTTACTCTGGATCGGCCACCCGTTATGAACTTCTTTCATCGGGTTGTTTTGCGCATGTTCTAAAACCTTCGCGATGCACCAACAGGAATCGCGACAACGAAACGCCATCCCGATTACCACCGATCCCATACAGTCTTTCCCAGAAACTTCAGATACCGAGTGGTATGAAATCAAACAAATCGTTGGCGAGACATCTACCAGTTATCGTGTTCAGTGGTGCGGAACCGATCCAGAAACAGGAGAGCCTTGGGAGCCCGGCTGGGTACGTATGCGCAAATGCGCTGATGCGCACAAGTATTGACACGCGTTTACTCAAATCTGACCATAGGTGAAGAAGGACGAGGTCACCATAGAGGCGAAGCAGGAGTGGGAAAAGAACCAACGAAGGTGGAGAGACCATCGCAGGAGCAGGAGTGGCAGTAGCAAAAAGTCGACAAACGCTCGCCGAGTCCCAGACGACGAGATTCAACTCACTCCGCTGAACGGAGTCCGCCGGCGACTTGGACTACGTGACCGATCCTCTCCTAAGAAACGAGTTCAAGACTATTTCAATAATAGCAATAAGGCGAGGCCCGACCCATTTGATCCCATATCGCAGTTTACGGAGCTTTCCCCAGAGCACTTACACGCGATGTCTGAGAGTCCGGCCGCAAAGGCCTACCAGGAACGAATTGCGGCTCGGCGGCGTAAGATGGAGGAGGCTTTAGAATCAGCAAGTCGTGGTCGATCCGTGGGACGATCAACTACAAACTCACCTGGGATCCAAGTTGAACATCTTGGCGCTGGTAACAACAAGAATTCTCTTGATACAGCGACGAATACACCTAGTGTAGGGTCGCACTCCGAATCAAGCCCGCTCCCAGTCCCGGCCCCACTACAAGCAGCCGCCCAACCAGTGACATTGCCATCTGTGCAGCTTCAGGTGAAAGAAACTCCCAGACCACATAGCGAGCCCGCTGCAAACACTGTTCCCCAATCGTCTGAGATTCCGGAGGAAGAGTCTAAACCAGAGTCACCTCAAATCGAATTACGGACATATTTCACAGGGCCCTGTCTGGGTCAGGATGCATATGCTATTGGGTTGCCTCTAAGTACAAGGATGCCACGCAAAGTTCGCAATATGCATCAGAGAGATGTCTACCTAACGAAAATCAACGAAGCTTCTCAAGATATCAACGACTTTCTTTCTAATCCAGACATCGGCGATGATGAGCCGCTAGCGTTGAGAATGAGCTCACTTGTTGAAAGTACCAGTCTTGTTGTCAGCCATACTAACCTAGCCCATCCCGAAAAAGATCCAAATCTCAAGAGCGTTCCGGACGAGATCATGGCTGAATACCACATGATAATGAGCTCCAAGATGCAATTCTTGAAAGAATTGATTTGCTGTATACAGGAAGAGAGTATCAGAATTGGAATCGTGGCTACACCGGTTATTATAGTACGCTATGGAAGGGTTCTGCTGTGAAAGCCATCTCCGCTAACAAGCTTACAGGACGACCTGGAGATATTCTTTCGTGGAATAAAGATACATCCTGAACGGCTTGATCGCCTCAGCACTTTGCCTCCGTTAAAAGAGGATTTCGACAGTTCGGTGAAAGTATATCTGATACCTTCTACCGAAGGGAGTGGTATTGTCGCAGTATGATGCCCAGATTGTTGAAGCTACATTGAACTAATCTCCAAGAAGACAAATTGTCATCTGATGATTGCATTTGACTCATCCTGCAATGCCGACATCCCGGAAATTCAAAGAGTACGCCGGGATCCGTTCAATCCTGACAAGATGGCGCCGATCATCCGGCTTGTCACTGTCAATACTATCGAACATCTGCTGCTCTGCAGGCAGGGAGGTCCGAGGTTCCTACGGTACTGTGTTAGAGGCATTGCAGTACTTCGGCACAAAGCTGGGGAGTCCAAGCTGCCCTACGAAACCGCCGTCCAACAGTGCGCGCAAGCTGTAGGAGATTGGATTACTCGGAAGTTTGAGGGACCTCTGGACATAGCACCACTTCCAGAGCTCCCATTTCCGGAAGAGGCATCGCAAAGCACCCAATCGCAGGAGTGCAATGAGCATATGGACAAGAGAAAACGCGTAAGTATCTTCAAGTTTTTAGGGGATTTGGACTCATGATTGCAGGCATCGGTGGATATCTCTGGAAGTATGACTGGCTCAGTAAAGCCGGATCCGAAAAAGCAGAAGGTTTCGGATGAATCAAATGTCATTGCAGAAGATATTGCAGATATCACCCATGTCACAGAGACACAGATCGGCACTCAGGCGGACATACAGCTTGCAACAACAACAACCATGGTGCCAGATATTGCAACACCAACCATAGTGCAAGATATTGCAATACCAACAATGGCGCCAGATACTGCAGCACCAACGATGGCGCCAGATATGGATATTGATGGCGACGAAACCGAAAGCGACGAAGAACGAGGACTTGCTATAGCAAGGCCTATATATCAAGAACCCGAACCGGCGCTGGAAGATCTTGTATGTCTTCTGTATCCCCAGTCTGTTGACGACGAAACTTACATGTATATAGCCAAAAGATCAATTGATCACTCTCCTGCAGGCCAAAATCGACGAAGTACGGCAGCTCCAGAAGGAATCCGCAAGACGGCAGTACCAGTTCGAAGAGCTGCGACGAGAGCACGCCCTGCTCCAACAAGCCCGCGAAGCCGAACAAGAAAGCCACGCCCAGGCCACCGCACGCATGGACCGGCTCGCCGCGGACAACACCCGCCTCACCACGGACCTGGACGCGCTCAAAGCCAAACACAAAGCGACGCTCGCGCACCTCTCCCCCTCCGCCGGCGCCTCCACCAACGCCGCGCTCGTCAAGCACAGCGCCGCCCTCGAAGCCTCCAACACAAGCCTGCACTCCAAGCTCGCCGCCGCCGAAAAAGAAGCCAGCTACTCGCGCGAGCAGTACCAGGTCGCGTCCAACGCGTTCCGCACACAGGCCACCGAGATCGCCGAGCTCACCGCCGCGAACGCGCTGCTGCAGCGGCGCGCCGACGAGCGCGTCATCGCCCTGCGCGAGGGCTCGGCGGCGAATGCGGTCGGCGCGAGGGAGGCGGAGATCGCGCGCCTGAACGCGATGCTGGCGGAGCGCGACGCGCGCCTGCGCCGCTTGGAGCTGGAGCGCGCGCGCCGCGGCGGCATGCCCGGGACGCGGAGCGGCAGCGTGCCGAGTCGCGCGTCGTCGCCGTCGATCCCGCCGGCGGTCACGGCGCGGCTCAAAGACGTTGTGTAGCCGGGTTTCGTTTTTGGGTTGTGTTTTGCGTGCGGTGTGTTGTGTTGATACAGGGCTTGCTTCTTGTTACACGGTGTTAACGGAGGATATATCGTGCTTGTGCTTGTGCTTGTGCTTGGGTTTTGTTTTGTTCGTGTTTGTGTTTGTGTTTGTACGGCGGGTGTACAGGATAGGATCTGAGCTCAGTTTGGCTTTTGTGGATAGTAATTGAAGCTACAGGGTGCCATGTGCTGTCAGTTTTTGTTTTTGGGGGGTAGTGGGGAGCAGTAGGATAGATAGGTTAGTTGAGCAGGTGGGACGGGCAGCACGCATTGTATACCCCAAGTCTGTGGTGCTGTGGTGCTGTGGTGGTGGTGCTGGCGGTGTTGCTGTGGGGGGTGTATATATACGCGGACTAAACCTAATGATGGCAAGGTGTAACAAAATAGGCTCGAATGAACGCTGGGTACTAGAACCACATATATGATCTGTGTTTGCACGGGAACAGACTCGTGAAATGTGCTTGGTGGCCGGGCAGAATCACGGGCGTGAACGTGACAGTGACAGTGGGCTGCTTCATGGATTGCCACTCGCTGTGCTCCATCACTGCGCTGTGCAGACATGGGCATTCTCTGGCTGATGGAATGGTTCTCGGAGCAGACACACCCAAGGCAATGGCATGCCCATACTACGCATTTCCATGCAACGTTCACCATGTTTTGAGAGACCAGTAGAGTAGAACAATATGAAAGATGCTTATGCATGTATGTACGTATATCTAAGCCTATGTATGTATATCCCGGGTATATCCTATCCGCCTCCCACCTTCACCCCCCTCCACCCTCCCCCCTTCCCCCTTCCCCCTTCCCCCTTCCCCCTTCTTCCCAATCTCTACTCGGCCCTCGGCACCCACCACTCCGCCTTATCCCACCCATTCGGCCTGCTCGTCTCCCCAAACCCATTCCTCGTGCGTCCCATGCGCACCACCGGCCTCACCACCTTTATTTTACCCCCAAAGCCCGGCGCCTCCGTCTCCTCCAAAAACCGCTCCTCCTCATCCCAATACCACGGCGCATTCCTCCTTAACCCCTTCAGCGCCGCAGCACCAATATGGTCCACACTATCATAGTACCTGACGGCCTTAAACGCCTCGTCCTGTCTCGCCAGCAGATCCTCCCAGACCGGCTGCGGGTACGGCCCGAGCGCCTGCAGAAACAGGTCGTACTGCACGAGACTCGCCTTGCCCCAGTAGCTGCCCCCCCGCTGCGCCCGGTGGAGGAGACCGGTCAGTGCGGCGATGGCGCCCATGCACCCCGTGCCGTAGTCGCTCATGGGGAACGGCGGGATCACCGGCTCGTCGCGCCCGAGCGCGCGCCCCTGCGCCCACGCTAGCCCGCTGACGCAGTCCGAGATCTGCTGCCACCCCGCGCGGTGCGCCCATGGCGCGTCGTAGCCGAAGCAGTTCTCGTTGACGTACACGTAGCCCTTGCCCCTTTTCTCCGCCAACGCCTTCAATGCGGTAGGGCCGTAGCCGAGCTTTTCGATTGCGCCGGGGCGGTAGCCGTCGACGACGACGTCGGCGGATGCGAGGAGCGCTTCGAAGGCGGCGCGGCCGGCGGGGGTTTTGAGGTCCAGCTCGGCGGCGTGCTTGCCCATGTTGCCGTCGACTTGGAAGAAGGGCACGTCTGGCCCTGTTGGGGAGGTGATTTTGAGGACCTCCGCGCCGTATTCGGCGAGGATGCGGGTCACTGTGGGGCCGGCGATGATGCGGCAGAGCTCGAGGACGCGGATGCCGGTCAGGATCTGCGGGCGCTCAACGCCGGCGGGGGTGGGGGGGAACGGGGCGGGGGGCGTGGTCGACTCGGTGGTCTCCAGCATCCAGTACGGCTGCTGACTCACCGCCTTCCCGTGCGGGGTCTCGAGGAACTCCGGCGCAGTCAAACACATGACCCCCGCCAACTTGCGCTCCGCATTCATCTCCTCCAGCTCAGCGACGGTGAACTTCCCCACCGCCTCACCAATGTATTCCAAAATCTTGTTGTAATCCGCGTCTGTGAAATCCTCGCGGTACGCGGGCAGCCCGATCATCTCGAGCGCCGGCGTCGCCGCGAGCGAGCCGTGGATGTGGTAGTACCCGCCGTCGGCCGTGCGGTACAGGTTCGCCGACAGGCGGCGGTAGATGTTGCTCTGCGCGCGCGCGAAGTCGGTATCCCGTAGTCGCGCACGCACCGCTTTGTTCAGCTTTGTCATGCCGTCGACGGAGGAGAGGTATGCCTGGCGCGTCAGCCACCGTGCTCACCAACGTGATATATGTGACGAGGAGATACATACCATGATCAAAAAGGCGCCAGCGCGGTCCAGGTCGACCTCGATATCGTCCTCAGCCCACCCGTAACGCAGCTCGCCCAGCGCCGCCGCCACGCCCGCCTCAACGGCTTTGAGCGCCGCCGACGCCTCGACCTCCTTCAGCACGCACGGCAGCACGGGCTGCGCGCGCCCCGTGAAGCGCGTCTTCGCCGCGAACTCGGCGGCGCGCGGCGGGAGCGGCAGGGCGGGGGAGGAGGCGAGGAGGTGGCTGAGCGCGTCGCGGGCGCCGGTCGTGGTGGAGTAGGACATTATCATGGCGTGTCGTATGGGAGGGGAGGGAGGCTGTGTGGGGGATGTAGGAGGGTGTGATAGGGTGGGTGATAGGGGAGGAGGGGGAGGGGCGCGCCCGAGGTAAGATCTTATATGGGCGGGGGATTAAGGGTGCGCTGGGGGCGTCGGGAGGGCCACATGATGTCGTGGTGCTGGGGAGTGGGAGGTGAAGGGATTGATGTGCGAGCAGTCGTCGTTACGGATATGGTGGTGGAGCTGTGCTGTGGTGCGGATAGTGCTGGCTGGGGGTTGAGCAGGGCGTGCGGGTCCAGCGCGTGCGTGCGGATCGCAACCCGTCGGCTGGCTGTCTCCGATGCTAGGAACGCGGGCTAGGGTTTCGCCATCTCCCTCCGTGCCTCCCTCCTTCTGTAGTTTGTCTCGACTCTCGCCCCCATCAGCTACTATCAGCGTCCATGCACCACGCATCCGCATGTGTCCATGTAGATCGATCATCGCAGCATGTGGCAGGCAGCTGCACCCCACACGGCACACGCATCCGACCCTCGGAAGCCCGCGCCCGCCAGCCGCCATCCGACGCCCCGCCACACCAGGCTTCCGCGCGCTAGCCACGCATCCGACGGTCTCGGCTGCGCTCGCGGCGCACGCGCGCCGTCGGAGCATTGCGGTTGGTGGCGTCGGCAGCCGGCGCGGGGGCCAGGGCGAGCCGGCGTCGTCCCCGTGGGGAAGCTACGGCTGTGTGGTGTGGGGAGTCGGGGAACCATAAGATGCGACGTGCCCGGCCGGCGAAGGGTCTGCACAGCTCCATCCCATCCCAACGCTCCCTCCTCTATCGTTCCTTATATAAACTTTAACCTTATCTTTATCGGTATCTTTACGAGCCTTACTCGGGTTCGGAATTACACGCTTCGTACCTCGTCTTACCTCACACACATACACACACAATGCCTGCCGCAGAGACAGCAGCAAAGACCGAGATGCCGTCGTCCAACATCGACGTGCTGATCGTGGGCGCCGGCCCCGCAGGGTGAGCATATCCGCTATCCCATCTCACCCCCATTCCACAGCTAACCCGGACGTTACAGCTACATGGCCGCCACCTGGCTCACCAAGTTCAAAGGCCTGAAGGTGCGCTTCATCGAGAAGCGGTCGGGCAAGGTCTTTGCCGGGCAGGCCGACGGGCTGCAATGCCGCACCCTGGAGGTGCTGCAGAGCTTCGGCTTCGCGGACCGCGTGTGGAAGGACGCCAACCACATGCTCGAGATCTGCTTCTGGAACCCGGACGCCAACGGCGTGCTGGCGCGCACCGGGCGCATCCCCGATACGACGCCGGGGCTGTCGCGGTTCCAGCAGGTGGTGCTGCACCAGGGGTGGATCGAGGGGTATTTCCGCGACCACCTGGCGAAGCACGGCCCGCTCGACGTGGAGCACAGCATCATGCCCGAGAGCCTCGACATCGACGAGAGCAAGGCTGAGGACCCCGAGGCGTACCCCGTGCGCGTCGTGCTGCGCCACCTGCCCGAGGAGGAGGCGACGCCGGAGCAGTTTGGCCACAAGGTGCAGAACGGGCTGTTCCGCAGCACGAACCTGGTGACGGCGGAGATGGAGGACGCGGCGCTCAAGGCCGCCGACGTCAAGCGCGAGGTCGTCAACGCCAAGTACGTGCTCGGCTGCGACGGCGCGCACAGCTGGGTGCGGCGGCAGCTGGGGTACACGATGGAGGGCGAGCACACCGACTACGTGTGGGGCGTGCTCGACATCGTGCCGCTGACCAACTTCCCGGACATCCGCATGCGCTGCGCGATCCACTCCGAATCCCACGGCTCCGTCATGGTCATCCCCCGCGAGAACAAGCTCGTGCGCCTCTACATCCAGCTCTCCGACGTCGAGCGCAACGCCGACGGGCTCGTCAACCGCTCCAAGATCACGCCCGAGCAGATCCTGCACGCAGCGCAGAAGATCATGGCGCCGTACACGCTGACGTACGAGCAGATCGACTGGTTCACGGCGTACCAGATCGGCCAGCGCGTGGCGAACAAGTTCTCCGCGCACGACCGCGTGTTCCTCGCCGGCGACGCGTGCCACACGCACTCGCCCAAGGCCGGCCAGGGCATGAACGTGTCGATGATGGACCAGTACAACCTCGCGTGGAAGGTCGGGTCGGTGCTGACCGGCAAGCTGCAGCGCCACGCGCTCAGCACGTACCAGAGCGAGCGCCAGCAGATCGCGCGCGATCTCATCGCGTTCGACAAGAAGTTCGCCGCGCTGTTCTCCGGCAAGCCCGCCAAGGACGCGGCCGACGCCGCCGGCATCTCGCTGGACGAGTTCAAGGAGGTCTTCCGCAAGGGCAACCTCTTCGCGTCGGGCGTGGCCGTGTCCTACTCGCCCTCATCCCTCATCGTCGCGCCGACCCCCGCCCAACAGGCCCTCGCCACAGGCCTGCCGGTCGGGATGCGCTTCAACTCGTTCAAAGTGCTGAACCAGTCCGACGCGCGCCCGTGGGAGTTCCAAGACCTGATGCCGTCGGACGGGCGGTGGCGGCTCGTGGTCTTCGCGGGCGACATCCGCACGCCGACCCTCAAGGCGTCCATCGCCGCGCTCGGCCCGCGCGTCGAGAAGCTGGTGGCGACGTACGGCGAGAAGACGCTGCACGTGCTGACGTGCCATGCCGCGCCGCGCGAGGAGGTGGAGCTGAGCGATTTTCCCCGCGGGCTGCGGCGGGAGCATGAGTACTGGAGCGTGTACGTCGACGCGCCGAGCTACCATGAGGGCGATGCGAAGGCGTATGAGAACTATGGTGTCGGCAAGGAGACGGGCGCGCTGGTGGTGGTGAGGCCGGATGGGTATGTCAGTGTTGTGTGTGGCCTTGGGGAGGTGGAGGTTGTGGAGCGGTTTTTGGAGGGGTGCTTGGTTGCGCTGAAGGCGTAGGGGGTGGGAGAAAGATGGTGGCAGGGGGGGTGGTACGGCGCTGTTTTGGTTATATCCGGTTGTTTTGCGTGTGCGTCTGCTTCGTGTATATATGCTTTTTGATATCAATTATTTACTTCACCTCATCCATCGTGTTCCAAAACCAGCTTCAATCTGTACATGCAAGTGCAAACATATTTTCAACACCCGCTTTATCTTAGAACTACACTACACCCCAGCCTCCCCATTTTTAAAACTACAACATATATACAACATTACCAGCTCTGCCTCAAACCGTTCAAAAGCAGCAAAACTCCCCTATAATAGAACCCCACATCCCAAAAAGAAACGACATTACAAAAAAGCGTTGCACAAACACACGTCCAAACACAGCACAAACACAACCCCCTACATCTCCCCCCCATCAACCCCCATCCCAAACCCCCCAAACCCGCCCATCCCAACCGCAGACGGGAAGAAAACACTCTCGGCGGGCTCCCAACTAAACTCCCACCTCCCGCCTCCCCCCGCCATCTCCGCGCCGGGGACAGTCGGACTCTCCCCCGCCATCCCGAACTCTTCTCCCCCGGACGGCGCGTAGATCCCCTGTCCGGAGAAATAGTTTCCAAACTCCCCCATCGCGCCCATCGGCTCGGTGGCGTACTCGCTGCCCCAGTAGCCAGGGGCGTAGTCCAGCTGCTGCGGGGGCGGGTGGGTGGGGTATCCACTGACGGCGACGAGCGTGTGCGCCGCCGCCGCCGCCGACGCCGAGGGTGCAGCGGCGGGGTTGGACACGGGGTTGGACACGGGGGCGGCCGGAGGGGGAGGCGGCGCATACGCCATCCCCGTCGCCTGCAGCTCATCCAGCAGATCCGTCTCCCGCCGCCGCAGCGCCTCCGCCGCGCCGCCGCGCGCCACCGCGCCGTTCCCGCCGCGCACCCGCGCCCCCGCCAGCGCGTCCGAAAAGCTGCTCAAAATACTGTGATACCTCCTCGCCGTCACCGGCTCCACCGCCGCCGCCGCCCGCAGCAGCTCGACGGCGGGCGTCGCGTCCACGCCCCCGCCGCCGGCGCTCGCAGGCGTCCTGGCTACGGCGTGCGGAAGCTGGCTAAACAGCAGGACGAGGCCGGCGGTAAAGAGGTAGTAGATCGTCGTCGGCGCGTTTCCCACCGGCCCCGTCCGCGCCGCGAGGGCGACGGTGCGTTCCGCGACGAGGACGCAGGCGCCGGCGTAGCGCAGCATTTTGCGTTTTGGCGTTGGCGCGGGGGGGGAGGGTGCGGAGGTGGGGGTGGAGGAGGGGGGGGGGGGGGAGGGAGCCGTCGATTACGCGTTGCAGGAAGGGGCGTGTGAGGAGGGTGACGGCGTGGAGGTAGGTCAGGTGCAAGGTGACGACGGCCGGCGGCGGCGCGGCGGAGGCGAGGGTGGAGCAGGGCGGGAGCGCGGTCCACCAGGCTTTTAGTTCGCTGCTGAGGGCTTCGGCGGTGTCGCGCGAGATCGTGCGGTGCGCGTAGACTTGGTCGACGACGTGGCCGATGATCGCGTGCAGCGCGACCGCCGCCGCCGCGCGGTGCTCCGCATGACTATCCTCCTCCCCATGCTCCCCCCCCCCTCCTCCTCCTCCACAGACCGTCTTCTCCGTCGGCAAATTCGCATCAGCATCCGCAATCGCAAACGGGCGCCCAAGGGAGCATCCAATAAACCGATCCAGCGCATACAGCGTCCACCACAACATCCGCCTCCTCCTGCACCTATGCAGCCCCAGCCCAACACCAACACGCACGGCAAGGCCCACATACGTCCACGACGCATTCCGCTTCGCGGCATAGTGCATATACAGCGCGGCCAGCAGCAGCAGCCGCACGCTGCCGGTGTCGGCGCTCTCAAACACGTCCTCCAGCGCCGCGCGCGCGATCGCAAAGTGCTGCGCCCCCACATGCGGCGACGTCGGCGCCGCGAAGAAGCTCCCCACCGCGCTGAGCGCGTGCAGCAGCGCGCCGTCGGCGCCCGCGAGCTCGCCGCGCGAGAGCACGAAGTAGGTCGGGTTGACGTGCGCGAAGAAGAGGTCGATGAGCGCGGGCGACGGCGCGGGCGGCGGGGAGCCGGCGGACGCGGGCGGCAGCGGCGGCCGGTCGGCGAGGCTGTGTTGCGCGCTGTCGAGCGTGAACGGCGAGGACCCGAGCGTGTCTTTGACCGACTTCCGAACGCGTGCGAGGAAGCTGAGCGAGCCGGTTTCGCCGATGTACACTGCGCTTGGTCAGGTCGGATGTCAGGGGCCGCGCTGGGGGGCGGGTGGGCGGGTGGGTGCGGCGGGGACTCACACAGCCTTCCCTTCGGATCACTCAACAGTCGCGTGCGATGGTCCACCTCCGCCTCGACCTCCTCCTCCCCCTCCTCCGCATCCTCGCCGTCCCCACTCTGCAAGCTATTCCCCCACTCGCCAATCCCATCGCCCGTCCCATCCCCCCTCATCCCATCTCCCCCATTCCCATCTCCCCCATCCCTATCACCTCCCCCCCCTCTACTCTCCCCCCTACTCCCCCGTCTCTCCCCCTCGCCCCCCTCGCGCGCCCGCTTGCGCACGCGCTCCGGCGGCTCGACGTACACACACTCGGCCTGGCGGCGGCGGCAGATGTTGCACGGCGTCTTGCCGTCGCACTTCTGCTTGCGCGCCTTGCACGCCAGACAGGCGTTGGCGATGCGCTTGCGGCTCTCGGCGGACACGCGGCGGCGCGCGCGGCGCGCCTCGTCCGCGTCGGGCGGCGGGGGCGCGGGCTGCATGGATGCCTGGTGGAGGAGGTGGAGGTGGAGGTGGAGGTGTGGTGGACGTCGTCGGATGTGTGGTGCGCGAGCGTGCGACGGATGGGTGCGATGCGATGCGATGCGTGAAGGGATGGCAGGCATGGGATGGGGGGGTGTCGGGTGGCTGACCAATGCGCGACGGAGTGCCGCGGCTGATGACGAGGCCATCGCATCACGCAACACTAGTCCACCACTCCACCACGTCTCGCTCTCTGTACGCAAACAGCCTCCTTCACTATAACTTCAATTGCATCAAAACTCTATTTACACAATCCTGACATTCCCCTCCTCATCCGCCTCAATCCGCTTCCCCATCGCGACAACCATCGGGCTCGCGTCCAAATACACCTGATAGAACTGCATGCGCTCCTCGTCACCGGGCGCGAACACCATGCGCGCGGCCCACTCGCTGCGCAGCGCGCGGCCCGTCTTGAGCGTGTAGTCGACGGTGCCGTGCAGCATCAGCTCGTCTTTGTCGTCGGCGGACGGGTAGACGGCGGAGACCACGTGGTGGCGGGTTGCGACGGCGGCCCACATGCCTTCGCGGAGCGTCTTGATGCCTGTGTGCAGTCTCGTGTCAGCAACGTGTCTGTGTCTGTATGTTTGTTTTTTGGGGGGGAGGTGCGGACCGGCAGTGGCAGACACGCTGCGCAGCCCCATCACGAGCGTGGCGTCGGGCGTAAAGAAGGCGGTGTAGCCATCGTGGTCGACGGCGTTGTCGCTGGCGGCGTAGAAGCGGGTGATGAAGGCGGCGTGGTCACGAGGCATTGTGGTAGTTCGGGCTGGGCTGGGGGAGAGAGCTGGAGGGGCTGGGGAGGCCTTAAGCTGTGCACGCGCCCGCCATCCGATGCTGTCGGGTGGCTGGCTTCCGAAGCGGACGCAGGCGTGACGTCGTGTCGGGTGTCTGTCGTGTGTCTGCTGCACGAGCTCTGCAGAACTTGTCTGTCTGAAACAACAGCTCGGGGGCGGCTTTTCATCTATCGTTCTCCACAGACAGACAGGAAGGTCCTCACCCTCGTCCTCGCCCTCGCCCTCGCCCTGCTCTCCTTCTCCATTCTGTTCCACCTTCCGTAACTACAACATGCCGTTCACGACCCTCCCCTCCGCGACAGTGCACTACAGCGACCTCACCACCGCGTCCAATGGCGGGCACAGCGTCACGCCCACGCCCGCCGCCCCGACCGGCGCCACGCTGGTGTTCATCCACGGCCTCGGCTCGTCGCAAAACTTCTACCTGCCCCTCCTTCCACATCTCCCCGCCGCCACGCGGTGCATCCTCCTCGACACGCCCGGCGCTGCACGGTCACCGCTGCCCGCCACAGCCCCTACCGTGTCGTCACTCGCCAGCACCGTATGGGAGCTGCTCGACCACCTCTCCATCACCAGCCCCGTCACCGTGGTCGGGCACAGCATGGGCTGTCTCGTTGCCCTGCACGCCGCGCAGCAGCGTCCTACAGCTGTCGAGCGCCTGGTGCTGTTCGGCCCCGTCTACCCCTCCCCCGCGCTGGCGGGCGTGTTCGCGGCGCGCATCGGCACCGTGCGTGAGAAGGGCATGGAGAGCATGGCCAACGTGATACCCGCGGCGGCCACGGGCGCGGGGTGCGGGGCGCTGGAGCGCGCGCTGATCCGGGAGCTGCTTATGGGACAGGAGGTCGAGGGGTATGCGGCGCTGTGCAATGCCATTGCGACCAGCACCGTGGGCGAGCTAGAGAAGGTGCAGGCGTGCGTGCTGGTGGTCGCCGGGAGCGAGGACAAGAGTGCGCCGCTCGAGGGCTGCCAGAGGTTGGTGGGGGAGCTAGGCGCAAATACCGAGTTGCGGATATTGGAGGGCTGTGGGCATTGGCATGTCGTCGAGATGGCGGCACAGTGTGGGCAAGCTGTGCATGAGTTTTTGCAATGATACCATAGATAGACGTGATGGCTGTTACACAGATGTCTTCTAGAATAAACACAAAATAATTGTTACACACCGACTCCGACTGATGCTCACGATGTCTGGAAATACGGGTGCGGATATGGATATGCGGTAGTAGCACACAGCCGTGTTACATCCCAATCATTATTCCGCCAACAACAGCGCCCGCATCTCCACATTCCAACCGCACTCTGTGTATCACCACCATCGACCCCGTGTATCGACCCTGCATATCCATCGTCCGATCAGGTGTTCTCCGCTTCGTAATGCTCCGTCACGATTCGTGGACACGCTAGCTCGCCGTTAGCGGCAGCGGAGCTCCAGACACAGCACATATCCGATGCACCTCCGCCATCCCCCTCCAAAAAAAGCAAAAATACTTCTGGAACACCGCAGCAGCGCCGCGCCCGGAGGACGACCGACCCATTACGTATATCCGACAACCGTGGGCGTTCCTACATCCGACGCCGGGCGGGTCTTCCCCAGACTGTGGTTTTGCACTTGCCCCCACCATGGCACCCCGCTTCTGTCTCCAGGCCTAGGGTCGAGCACGGCTCAACGAGGGGCGTGGGCCGGGGCCTAGATCAATACAAATATGCTCTCCCGCGGCCGCGAATATAGAGCCACAGACCCTCCTCCTCCTCCTCCTCAGTCAATTCTCTCCATCTCCTACTATACCCAATCCTCTCTCAATACAAACACACACATCCATTCGCACAATGTCCTCCACCACTCCCATCTCGACTCCGGCCGCTGACGAGCATGCCCTCGCCACCTTCAAAGCTACCCTCTCAGACCCCTTCACCAATGCCGTGCTGGGGTCCATGGGCCCAGAGACACCGGAGCGTGCCCGTGTAGTCCTGACATCTCTCATCCGCCACCTCCACGCCTTCGCCCGCGAAGTCGAGCTCACAACGCCCGAGTGGATGCTCGGTGTCACAACCATGAACCGCGGTGGTCAGATGACCAACGAGCAGCGCAATGAGGGTATTCTGATCACCGATGTTCTCGGACTCGAGTCTCTGGTCGACCAGATTACGCAAGAGACCATGCTCCACAGCGGTGCGTCCGACATCACGCTCTCCGCCATCTTGGGCCCGTTCTACCGCGAAAACGCGCCAAAGTACGAGAATGGCACCGATATTGTGCTGAAGCACATGGAGGGCGAGGACACCGCGTTCATCCAGGGACAGGTGCTGGATGCCAACACCGGATTGCCGCTGGTCGGCGCAGAGGTCGATGTCTGGCACACGGCCCCTAATGGGCTGTATGAGCAGCAGGATCCGGATCAGCCAGACTGGAACTTGCGTGGTGTCTTTACCACCGACTCCGAGGGACGTTACTCGATGTATGCTCTGAGACCAACAAGCTACCCGATCCCATTCGACGGCCCAGCTGGTGACATCTTGAAGTTGATGGGACGCCACCCAATGCGGCCCGGACACATCCATCTTATTGTGCGCAAGGAAGGATACCAGCCCTTGACTACCCAGCTGTATGACCGTCGTGACAAGTATGTGACGAACGATGCGGTGTTTGCGGTTAAGGACAGCTTGATTGTAGACTTCGTGGAGAGCAAGAAGGAGAAGGCGGCGTACGAGTTGACGTATGACATCAGACTGTCGAAGACTAAGGCGTAGAGGGTGTCGAAGATTAAGGTGATGGGGCGTCGATGAATGAATGGGATATCCTTGTATTATTTTTAGCATTTTATTTTGGCACTTGTATTTAGGGTAAAGTTTCATACATAGCTGGTTCAAACGAAGTTTTCACATTTGAACACAATGAGGTTTCAACTCACACCTGGGTCCTGTGTTTGCATCGTAGTTTTGTTTCCAGGCAACGGTTATTATCGTCTATTAGAATTCGTTGATAATAGGGCAGTTGTAGAAGTGAAGCAGAAGAAATATCTAAAAACGGGGGTATTTATAACCACTAGTGATGAATTTTCCATACATAATCACTCGGTTTAGAAGCTCAGCACGGTGACATTAGCAACAAAACAAAACTGTGCTGTGTAACAGAAACCACTACTGCTCTCATACCATGCGACGAGAAATGAAAGTTAACCACCAACATATGTAAACAGAGAACAAGGTGGTCAAATGAATTGGACCACATGCAGAAGGCAAATCTTACCGTCAAATTGAAAAGTAGGTGGGTTATAGTTTTCTACATCATCTACCTAAAGACTGATGTGATACAATGCAACTTATAAGAGGAAACATGGACTTAATGAGTGAGCAGAAATGTGCTAACATTGACCGAGATTTAATGTCTGGATTTAGTATTTTGCAATGTGTATTTGAGCATCCTTTTACTACTTTGACGTATCGCTTTGTTCAATTTTCAGGCATATATCTCCCTCAGTCTCAATAGTTCTCCTAGATGCAAGTCCATATATATGAACATCATTAAGTATGCAAGTATTTGCAATACAATCATGCTTAACAATCACCACTCCGCAAACGGTGAATGTACCTCTGCGAGTGCATCCCGGTGATTGAACTTCGAAAAGTGCACCCGACAGCAGGAACCTCAATGATATCTGATGAAGTGTGCCTTAGAGATCTGTGCAGTGGGTTTGCCTTGGCATCAGGCACCTAAGTTTACACCGACACCCTTCTGTCGTGTGCACGACCGTTTAAGCAGCAATTTGACGCCTCCTCCGTACATGACTACCCGAAGAAAACGATGGGCTTCTGGGCAACTTAGAATGACATCTAGTGATGAAAATGAGGATGTCTCTGTCAATCATGACAAATGAAGACATGAGACAGATTATTCCCTATTTATTCTATTGATACTTACCTAAGGGTATTGACTTGTCTCAGGTAGATGTGTGACGGGCAAATAGTTCCATGCTTTTCTACTATAAAGCCAAGCACGCAATTCTGAGTGGGCTGGCGTCAATGGGGAGACCTTGTATCACTGTTACTCCTGGCGTGAGTTTTCCTTTAATATCACAATGTATTATTAGTTTGTGGTACGTCAATAGTAATGCATATAAGATGAAGATGACTATTTGTAGTAGTTATGACTGGTAGAACATCCTAATGAGTATCCTTTTCTGTTGAACAGTTACTGAGGGCTTATGTTGTGCATGTATGTGGAGGTCGACTCTCGAGTTTCAAGAATCTTTTTGTGATGACTCACGTGACAGTGTCTTATTGAAAAGGCATAAAAAGTGCCCCGAAAATTTGCCTTGGCTAAAATGTGTTAGAGAAGCAGATGCGTTCGCATTAATCTAGCTAACGTTTTCATAGAAGTCACCTATAAAACGGTCGGGTGATAGATGGTTGCGTTGGCAGCAAACAAGGAAGTGGTTCTGCGCTCAGTTATGACGGTCATTGACAGCATTCTGTATTAACCTTTCTCGTACTTTCTAGAGTACACTTCACTTCTGTTGGATAACGGTTTGCTAAAAGCTTCAAAGTAAAGTCACAAAAGTCCATTTGTACGTATAACCGTGAATTTATCTTGTCAAGTGATTGTGCCTGCGTTTGTGTGATCATGATGGATCAATTTTCAAGATTTTTGGGTCTAGCTGAATGACGAATTTAGAAGTCGACATGTGCGCAAGGAGCCGGAATCCCAGTTACATGACGCACAATGGGCTTCCCCATCAATCCCCGCTTATTGTGAGTCCGATGATTTTTGAAATGAAAACCATGTACCCAAGTACAGTACTCCTTAATTAAGATGTGTTCCTACAGAATGATTGAAGTATTGATTTGTGTAGAGTACGAATACATAATATGCGGAATTGATTTAATTGCGATAGCTTTAGATCAAGGCACTAGCTCTAGCAGAGCTGCTTCGAGAAGCTGGATGCCTGCAAGCGCAAGCGTGTCAACATCTGTGAAAGAGTTTAACACTCGGTTCTGAAACATAGAAGACTCGAAAGTTTATGAGTTAGTATCATACAGAAGTACATAATTTTGCAGTCTAGATAGACTTTGTATCGATTACTGCGCAATTTTTATCAGGAGCAACAAACAGTCCTATTCGGACAATATGTGATTTGATAAACGAAGTCGAGTTTCTATTCACCTGTGGTTTAATGTAATCGATAAGCTTCCCTGACGCGGCTGAGGTGGCGGTGCTCCAAGTAACTCAAACGCCCCGCAATTCATTCACAACGGTGGGACACACTCCATCTCACGATTCCTCTACAAAACCGCACAACCAACTTACACCTCATTTCTTAACTTACCTGGCAAACCTCCATCGCAAGCTTTGTCTTAAGCCATAACACTCTTCCTCTTGTTCTGCTGCCCTGCGACCGGTTCTCTGATCCCTGCTCTTTGTTCGGCAGGCTCAGCGTCATCGGAGAGGACTTGAACAATTCTACTAACAGTTTACTCCTACCTCGTATAACCCCCTCTCGCGCCGTCGCGGATTATACCAGATCTTCCCCAGCTAATATCAACCATAGTGATACAGCCGTCGTCATGGATTCTGTTGACTTGGTTTGTTCCCTTCGCTATCTTTCAACCACCGACGACTGTCGTGTTACCGCAACAACTGCTGATTCTAAGCCGCAATGCAGACAGGAGAAGACAAGATGCTCGTCGACACTGTTGACCCAGTGGTAGATGAGAAACATTCCGAGGATGTCACTATTATAACACCCGATGACGAAGAAACCCAACCCACAAAACCTCTCGCTACTGATCGTATGTTCTTTGTTTCCAGAAAATAATATTGTTATAAATCAATTGGAAAGAGGTTGAGCTGACTCCTTTCCGAAAACTACAGATGAAGCGATGATGAAGTATATTTTTCCCCACGATCCTACTCTCGAGATCGCATCTCAGACTATACATACATGGGAAATAAGAGATTGGCAGAAAATGGAGCGGAGGTCTCATGGCCCAACCTTTGAATGTGGCGGTAGTCCATGGTGGGTAACAGCTGGTGCGACAATGTTGTTTCGCTAACAATTTGAAGGCGGGTTCTTTTCTTCCCCTTGGGAAATAATTGCGACTGTGCATCATTTTATCTTGAGCACGGCTATGAGGATAAACCGCCAGAAGACTGGTATAAGTGTGTCCAATTCGGCCTCGTTCTCTGGAATCCGAATGACCCTTCAATTTCTACTTTTCATCGTATGTCCCCACTAATGAGCACTGACACACTTGGCTAAACTTTTTATAGAGGCTCACCACCGATTTACTCAAGAGGAGGCCGATTGGGGATTTACCCGGTTTATTGAACTCAGAGAGCTGATGGTATCTACCGAGAAGGGTCGCCCACTTGTAGAGAATGAAGCTGTAAACTTGACCGCATACGTCCGAGTAATGAAGGACCCAACAGGAGTACTATGGCATAACTTTGTAAAGTATGATTGGCCGTCGGGTGAGAATGTATGAGTTCTGACCTTCCTAGCTATGATTCCAAGAAGGAAACAGGGTATGTCGGCTTGAAGAACCAAGGAGCTACTTGCTACCTGAATTCGCTCTTACAGGCGTTGTACTTTACAAATTCTTTTAGGCGGGTATGTAAAAATAAAGGGTTCTGTTTACTTCCTAATCAGCTTACACCCCTGAATAGGCAGTTTACAAGATTCCGACCGAGGACGAGGATTATTCCAATAGTGCACTGGCATTACAGCGCCTTTTTTACCTTCTTCAAACATCTAACGATGCAGTGGGAACCACGGAGCTGACAAAGTCCTTTGGCTGGGAATCACAGGACATTTTTGCCCAGCAAGATATTCAAGAGCTAAATCGGATCTTAATGGAGAAGATGGAAACTAAAATGAAAGGAACTGAGGTAGAGAACTTGTTGACAAGGCTATTTGTGGGGAAAACAAAGACATACATTAGGTGCATAGATGTGGAATATGCATCTGAAAGAGTCGAAGATTTTTGGGATATCCAACTTAACGTTCGGGGGTTCAAGAATTTGGACGATTCGTTCAAGGATTATATCGCCGAAGAGACCATGGATGGTGAGAATAAATACTTTGCAGAGGGGCATGGGCTTCAAGATGCAAAGAAGGGGGTCATATTTGAGTCTTTCCCGGAGGTGCTGCATCTTCATCTCAAGAGGTTTGAGTATGATCTCAATACCTATGCTATGCAGAAGGTCACTTTCAAGTCTGATAGAAAGCAATATCTGTGGCTGATTTTTCTCTTAAGGTTAATGATCATTATGAATTCCCGGAAGAGTTTGATGCTGCGCCATATCTCTCACCAGAGACCGACAGATCAGAATCTTGGGAATATGTGCTTCATGGGTAAATTTATCCGTGGGTTCCTTATTTTAATGGGTGGTACTGACTATACGCAGTGTATTGGTTCACAGCGGCGACTTAAACGCTGGCCATTACTACGCATTCTTGAAACCAGAGGAAGGTGGCAATTTCTTCAAATTTGACGACGACCGCGTTACCAGAGCCACGAAACGCGAGACATTAGATGATAACTTTGGCGGTGATTACGCCCCAGGTGAAAATGGGGTTAGGAATCAGTACACCAGACAGATATCATTGAAGCGTTCGATGAATGCTTATATGTTGGTATATCTTCGGAAGACCAAGGTGGAGGAAATATTGGTGCCAGTCACCGAGGCAGAAACTCCCCCACATTTGAGTAAAAACTCCTTAATGTGTTGTCAGATTAACACTAATATTCGGACCAGGTAAACGTCTAGAAATGGAGCGAGCTGCACGGGAACAGAAAAGAAAGGAGCGAGAGGAGCAGCCTCTGTTCCTTCAGGTTAAGGCCGTTTCAGATCGTCAATTCAAAGCACACCAGGGATTTGACTTGGTCGATTGGTCTGACAAAGACGGGCGTCCAGAATCGGCACCCCTATGCATTCGTTTCCGCAAGGCATCAACGATAAGAGATCTCAAGATCGAACTTGCTAGACATTTTGAAGCCAACCCTGAGAAAGTGCATCTATGGCTGATGGTTAACCGACAGAACAAAACTGTCCGTCCCGACCAGCCTTTGTCGGAAATGGACCAGACAGTCGAGGAAGCTTCTTCAAAGGGAGGAGGTACAAAGTCGCAAGATCTGCGCGTGTGGGTCGAAGTTCGAGACGACGTGCGTGATGCAGCTCGTATCAAGGATCCTAACAGTCCATGGTTCGTTGTATTCTTGAAGCACTACGACCCAATTAGACACACACTTAAGGGGCATACACACCTGTATATGCGCAAAAATGACAAGGTTGCTGAATTGATTCCAATCATTCAGGATATGATGGAGTGGGGACGCTCTGAGGTCAAACTTTATGAGGAGATTAAGCCGACAATGATTGAGCCCATGAAACCTAAACAGTCATTTAATTTGGCTGAGATTCAGGATGGTGATATCATCTGCTTTCAAAAGGTGTTGACTGAAAAAGAATCGGACCAGGTGGAAGCTTTAAAGCACTACAAAGATGCGAAAGAGTTCTATGAATTTCTTTTAAACCTCACAAAAATCAGATTCCAACCAAAGGTCGCCCAAGCAAATTTACAGGACTTTGTGCTGGAGCTCTCCAGGAAGATGTCTTATGATGATGTTGCGGAGAAAGTTGGCCAGTACCTTAACGTACAGCCCACACATTTGCGTTTTACCACCGTGAATGCCAATACTGGGGCTGCTAGATCAGCCATAAAGAGAGCATCAGCGACAACTCTCCAGCAAATGGTCACAAATCAATACTACACCACCACGCAAATATCACATAATTCTCTATTCTACGAAATTCTCGACATGTCGTTAGCCGAGTTAGAAACTAAAAAAATACTGAAATTCACATATCTTCCGGATGGTATTGCCAAAGAAGAACTTTGCGATGCGCTTGTTCCAAAGAGTGGATCTCTCGCTGATACCATACCAACTCTGCAGCAGCGATTTGGTCTCAGTTCGGAAATTGTGCCTCGAATCCGATTCTTTCAGGCACATCTTGGGAAAATTCATAAGGAGATGCCCCACGGATTTAGTGTTGCCGGGATGCAAGATTTCACGACACTTTATGCGGAAATTGTGCCAGAGGAAGAGTTAGCTGCCGGGGAGGATGACCGAATTATACAGGCTTTCCATTTTCAGAAGGAGCCTAGCAAGGTCCATAGTTCTGGCGTGCCGTTTACATTTGTTGTAAAGAAGGTTAGTGGATAATTTTCTCATGCAGGATTTCAAGCTAATAAAACATCTCAGGGCGAAACTTTCGATAAAACAAGAGTACGCTTACAAATACGGACTGGAATAAAGGGAAAGCCATTTGAGAAGATAAAATTTGCACTTGTCCAGAAATCACAATTTTCCAAACCAACTTACCTAGCAGATGGTTTGTATAATGACTCTAATTCCTGATATAGAAGCTAATCAATATGATAGAGGACGTGTTATATGACATGATGACAGATTCGGATGATCTCTTGGGCCTTGATCATGTGGACAAGAATGGCCGAAATGGATGGGGACGTAACGGACCTGAGATACGAATCAAATAGACGTTTTTATACGAGGTGCCGGGCACATCTATATATCAGCCTGTCCACTAACGCTTGTATGTGATCATGAAAAAGAGGAGGCTGGGAGGGTGTTATTTTGTTGTATGCTTTCAGGGTTATGGGAACTCTACCGATCGTTTTTATTTCCAGTTTGTTACTTGTTGGGATGCTATTTTCGGTAAATTGTTTGGTTTTAAAGGCTTGGTATACTACATCACAATGGGGTTGGACACCAAATTTGAGTTACAGACTCCACATGGTTTTTGGATGCCGTATTGGGGCATGGAAAATGTATGTTTCTAGTAGGAGTGTGTTCTGTCTATAAAAGTGAAAGGGGCCAGCCTTTAACTGTAACTCTACAAGTCTATCCAAGAAGATCACAAAGTTGGTCTAGATATGCATCTGGTACCACATCCGCCCCCTCCATCATGAAGTCTGACTCCTTTGCCACTCCTGTGAGTACCGCCAGGGTGCCACCAAGACCGCCCTCTATACCAAATCGGATATCTGTGTTCAGCCGATCGCCAACCATACACGTTCTCTTCCGATCAAACTTAAACTTTCCCTCGATTGCATCCATCATAGCCTGGCTAGGTTTTCCTAAGCTCAATGGCTGCTTTCCCGTCATGTATGCCAACGATGCGCTGATGCTTCCTGCCCCAGGAAACAGCCGCCCATGTGTTGGAAACGTGCTATCAATATTCGTGGCTAAAAACAGGGTATCGGGATGTTGCATGTACTGGAATGCCTTGGCCAACTTCCGATAGCTGATATTGTGATCGAGTCCACACAGCACCACGCCCACCTCAGGATCAGGCCGGAAGTTGTCATAATCCTCCGGCCGCATCGGCCCACCCTCCTCCGGGTCCGATCCCCCAAAATACACCACGCCCTCAGACTCCAGCTCCTGCTCGATTCCCGTCTCCCCGACGACATACACCTTCTTGTCCTTGGGCAGCTCCAGCACGCGCGAAATGTACACAGCGGCGCTGTAGGCGCTGCCAAAGATCTCGTCAACCTCCGCCGGGATGCCCATCCCCGCCAGCTTCTTGACGTAGGCGGTGCGCGACTTGGTGCTGTTGTTGGTCACGAACACGATCTGCTTGCCGAGCGCGCGCAGCTTGTCGAGCGTCTCGACCGTACGCGGGAGCAGCTTGTCGCCGTGCCAGAGCACGCCGTCGCAGTCGAAGAGGAACACATCGAATCGTGCGAGGAAGGCCTCGATTTCGGCGGGCTTGCCGGTGAGTTTGTTGGGCGCCATGTGTAGATGAGGCGGGGTCGGGACTGGGAATGGCGGGGTTATCAACATGCTAGGGCCTTGGCAGGATACTGATGCGTTTAGTAATCTTTGATAACTTCATGATAGCGTTCTGTCAGGAATGAATTATGTCTATATCCTTGACCTGTGTTGATGGTTCGTTCCTCAAAGAGATGAAGTATGCCAAGTGATTAATAGCAGATAACCGTAAATGAACTTTCCACACATGATGAAAAATACGGAAGGTAGGGGTCCAAGTGTTAGGTGCGGCTAGCCCACTAAACTGTATTCTGGACTACGACAAAAAAATATTTCCTTGGAATTGAACTTTGAACGTGAATGCAATCATCTCAACTTCTTCACATAAGTGAATGCACTCTTTTTGTTCAGATTCTAAAATGGATTGCTGCCTTTCGAACTTTTCACTTCCGGAAAGCCATGCACAATCCTTATTTTTTGTCAGAGCCACGCGCAACGGCCTGGCTTGCAACAAAAAAAAGGGCCTGTCAGACCTCCATCACTGCCCACCCTCATCTGCCGAAACAGAGTCGGGTAGAGATCATCACCACCTCCGCCGTTGCCAGCAGGGGTAAAAAAGGCTTCACTCTTGGGCGGTGAGGAACTCAATCATCAACCAGGTTGGAGAATAATCTGTGGCTCTGTTAAGAACTTCAGATGAGACGATTTACTATAGAAATGATCCTATGAAGTAAAATCGCTGAAGAAGAAAAATTATTGTTGCGGTGGGAGCGCTGATTTTATAGGCGGTGGGTGGGCGATGCCAAGAGGTTAATTCTCCGAAGCTAGGGCTCAGGGCTGCGCTACAATTTTTTTCTCCTCGAGTGATCACATATGTAAGTTAAACTTAGTACGGCAATTATAGAATGCCCCTACACAAACCATCCAGCCTCTCTCCCATGCCCGCCCCCACCCGCCCCCACCCGGGCACTTTCCCACCACCCGCCCTGGGCACTTTATACTCCGTACTATCGTCTGGGCACTCTTCAAGCACCATTAGCCGCCCAGGGCAGTTACTCAAATGATGTTTTGTGACAGCTAGGCCGCCTCTAACTCAGGTAGATGGCTGAGCACACTTCAGTGCCAACTCAAGTGTTCGAGTCAATCATACTACCCAACCACTAACACATTCGACCACTAGTAGCAGTATAGCTAGGTGGTGATAGGAGGGCGGCTTGGTGGTGGTGGGAAGGACCCTAGGCGGGTCGCGGCGGAAAGATGGTGGAAAGGTCCCCGGGTGAATTGTGGTGGGAGGCGCTCGGGTTGTGGTGGGGGAATGCCATAGGACGTGTTGAGGGGTATCCTCTAGAGTTTTGAAGTTTTAGTGGTATCCTACCTACATAATTGCCGAAACTAGTATTCGAAGTTGCTTTAGTGATGATGGTTACCTTCCTATAATACGTTATACCTGACTAGCAAGATGTATAACCGGTGACATTAGTTAGGAGAAAAGCCCTCATAACAAACCTTTATCGATTAAGTCGCAAGTAAGTAGGAGGATGATAACGAATGAAATTTCATTTGGACAGATCAAAATACGGATACGATTGGATATATAATTCAGTTTGCTACATATAAACCAGACCCAAACCTAAAGAAAAGCCCATAAATACAATAAATGACGATGTTATTACAACACCAATTTGGTGACCAACTTTCCGTTGTTCTCTCCCTTCAGCAAGCGTACCATACCCTGTGGAACACCTTCAAACCCAACCTCCATAACAGTCTTGAGCGCCTGAAGCTTTCCCTCCTGTGCCCACTTGCCTAATTCCTGTCCTGCGCTACCGAAGTCCTTCATAAATTGCATAACCAAGAAACCCTCCACCTTCAAAGCACGATAGATGATGTGACCCCAACCTTCACCAGTCACACCAGACGGCTCCTCGGGCTTATCGTACCCAGAGATAGCACCGCACATCGCCACACGTCCACCAACTGTCATGTTCCGCAGAACTGCGTCGGTGATTGTGCCACCAACGTTGTCAAAGTAGACGTTCACGCCGCCAGCCTCCCGGGCAGCATCCTTGAACTCGGCCTTCCACCCCTCACGCTTGTAGTTGAAAACACGGTCACAGCCACCAACCTCAGCGGCAAGAGCGCACTTCTCGTCACTACCGACAATACCCCAGACATGCTTAATGCCTAGAACGCGCTTGGCGATCTGGGTGACGACACTTCCAGTGGCTCCAGCGGCGGCAGAAACGACGACAACATTGTCCGAGCTTGTAGCCCCGGCAGTCCGGAGAAGACCGAAATAGGCGGTTAGGGCAGTGGTGCCGAGAGCAAGGTAGTCGACAGGGTCAATGCCTTCGGGAATTTTGGTGACAGGCATGACAGCTTTGGAGGGGTCCACAACAATGTAGTCTTGCCAGTTCAGCATGCCGAGGACACGATCTCCGACAGCAAAGTCGGGGTTTTCGGTGGCAAGGATAGTTCCAACACCAAAAGAAGCCATGACTTGACCGGGTCGTACCGGAGGCATGTAGTGCTCATGAGGGAGTTTGTCGACGATCCAGGAGCGTTGAGCAGGGTCATTAGAAAGATGGGTTTGCTGAATCAGGAGCTCGCCTGGGCTAAGTTTTGAGGGGAGGGGAGAAGTTGTGAGGGTAAAATCGGCGTCGATATCAATTCCCCGGTTCTCGGGGATGAAGTTGTTGAGAATCCATTGACGAGAAGTAGTAGGAGTGGTCATTGTTGCAAGATCGTGAGTACAGGTAAATGAGTGGGTATATCGGTTTATGAAAGAATTGTAAGGTCTAAATCAGTGGGGAACTGCATGTTATATATCAGGTCCATCGGATGAGAGCATATATCCGTTCTTTACTTCCTTACGGAGACGCGGGATATAGACGTTACCTCCGTATGTATTAGCATGTGATTTTTTCTTCAGACTACCGTAGGTGTGCAGATATGTGGAGTTCTCTTAGAGTCTTGGAATACAGGCTTGTAGCTTACCAACCTCGACAGCTGTCTCGGGAAGAACGTTCTGGCGCAATTGAACTCCCCGAGCCCGAAGAGCTAGTGTTTTGGCGTAGTTTCATCGCCGCACAACGTGGCGTTGACATTGTTAGCAAGGTTTCGTCGAATATACTCGATATGCTGATTAATTCAGTGCCGAGGCTTTCGAAGTGGATACAGTGGAAGCCCGGCAGTTTTACTATAGATACAACCTAAGTCTTAATTGTGTACTAGTGTGCTACACTAATTCATCCAAACGAGGTATTTTGCCACCGCCCTCTTTCTTTGTGTTTCTGCAGAGATAATTTTTTATTCCTATGGGGTATGGTTTCATTGAATCTCACACTACTGAACATGATAATGAGAAACTATTGGCTAAAAGCAGCTTGTTGGGTTAGTTTGTAATAGTTGATAGCTCTTATACACAAGTCATAGCATATCGTTTTGTACTTCTAAGAAATCGGTCACTACAATTTAATGTAGTTCAGATCCAATGCAAAAAAATATTGAGGTGACGTACTTATATTATGGAAGATTATTTCCTAGATACCCGAGCGTAAGGATCATCTTGATTGACATCTACATGGCCATTTCCCAGGGATTAGATTTATGCTCACATGATGATCATATTACCGTTTCGAAGCTTCCCACCTTCCCTCTGATAGATACCGAGTATTGTATACGGAGTAACTAGTTGTAAATACTCAATTTAAACCAGCTTAATTATGGGAGATTCATCTCAGCTTTGGTGCCTGGCCCTAGCTAGGTGGTTGGCTGATAATTGTAACCAACCAGTCGCTGGTTAACCCACTGTCGTCAATAGCCGGCTGAGACTGACTAGGTAATCGTGTCGTCGATTGGATAGGTGGTACATAAACGTATGTAGCATATCTACAGTACCTATGTGTAAGAATGTGGTTACACAATACCGGCTCACTGTGTAACCTTACGGAGTAAGTCTGTCAAACTATGTGGAACCGAGGGAGTGACGTCGAAACAACACCCCTGGGCCCTGATGAATCAGTTACCCTTCAGTGTGCAGCCACCATCATTAGCTATACACAACCTATTTTATTGTACACCATCTGGGTTAAATATTATTACTGCGTAAGAAAATTGTAGTAGATGAGTAGAAATACACTGATCCTCGACCTATCACTCATATGACCAGGGGCCCGGGAGCAACATGAACACCTAGTACTGTTTTAACTAATCCAGATGACTTAATCGCACTCTCTTAATCAATAATACTGAGGCTAAATATATTGAAGATTCAAAGGCGATTGGATATCATATTGTAGTTTCATGACAGCCACCGTGTCTATAGAGTGCTACGATCCACGATGTATGATACTGTATAAGTGGTTTGGTACACACGCATCATACAGCATCGGACATGAAGTTTTAAAGGAATCGCGCGCGGTATTCAAGTTTTCATCCCATGTGTAAGTACATAGCGCGAGCTATTTTTATTCTAGTCTAAAATTATGCATGAAAGAAGTATCAAACCGTCTGATTATGACGTAGTCCGCCGACTATGTATATCCCCCCGAACAACAAAGTACCGTGCACTTCTACCAATACTAGCCCATGATCCTCATATATCACCACAGTTATATCTAATTTAACTGAAAAAACAAAACCCCTGGCCTAATGCTATCCAATATGATCCAAAATTATGTACCCCAGCCAAAAACTCCAAGCTAAGAAATGGTTATGAGTTTCTATACCACTTTCGGTGTAAGTAAGTATGCTGAAAACAAAAAACAAAAATGAGCACCCATCCACATGCATAAAAAAGCCTAGGAAATTATTAAGGATTCTAAATTCTAAAGTAAGAAATTTATAGTATATGTTATAAAAGTATAAATGCGGACGAAGAGTGATCTATAGTAAGACAAATGCCTTAGAAAATGGTACCTAGCCTCCCATAGGTGGTGGGACTTGATCGATGTTAATCACCACTGGCGTAACTGTTGCAATGGAAGTACTGGCTAAAGCTGCGAGAGCGCCTTTATCACCTCGAACAGGCGGCCTTATTGATCTTTCAGGGCTGCCATTCCTGGACGATGGCGGAGACTCCGACGCTGTATGATAATCCGAATCATCACTAGCGCTAGTATAATCGCTTAAGTTGGGATTGGAATTATTAATATAGCGTCTATGTTGCTTGGTATGAGGAGGAGCTTTGCGCCGTCTATAGAGCTTCGCCATACTCTTTCCACGACGCCACCACTGACCTCTTTTTTCCTCGGTAGTACAAACGGTAACAGATTGCTTTCCCAAAGATGGAGACTGACTGACAATTGGGGTTGCAACTCTAATCTCTGTCACGTCGCAGTCTATCGTCTCTGGATGCATGACCAGTACTTTTCCTTTGAACAGGCCTGGGAAGACTGGAGCTTGCATCTGCTGGGCCTCAGTTTTGTAGCTCGAGGTGTCTTTCCATGAATCAAACTTCCAAGTTCCATCTGAATGGACCCATAGAACCTCTGCGAGTGACTGGCTGAGTTCATATATGGCGCCGATGTGGAGTTTGCGTTGCTTCTCGAGGTGAGCGTTGCGATGTGCGTACGGATCAAGCTTGCAGTCTAGGACAGCGCGTTTGAGTTCAATTGGGGCGCCTGTTTATTCATATATATTTTAACTAATTTGCCTTTGAGACCTAGACTAGTCTGTCAGACGCCTTGTCTACCAAGTTCAGTATCCGTGAGACAGCTGACAGACTAGACATAGGGATAATAACATCATAATAGGGGATTTTTACCACATGCAATATACGCTTCCATATAATCCAGAATGCATTTTCCAATGCACCGACGTAGAGCTACCTCAAAGCATTGAGGCGTTCTGGGAAAAAAATCAATCTCAGAGTAGTCATAGTTAACCGGTGCATCTGCAAATTCCGAAGCATCAATTAATACTACTTGTCCGCCACTGTTTAACTCCACTGACTGAGGTCTCCGATAAAACTTGGGGTTAGATTTAGGATTGATGTCGTAGAAATTCGTGATGTGCTGTTGAATCATCTGGCTGAGTGACAAGACATCAGCTATAATCTTCTTATCCTCCACCAGGCTGGTATTGCTCCTATTAGTAGTAGGAGTAGCATAAGGCTGCGCAGATAGAAGAAGATTTGTGCTCGTTAATGGTGCCATTCGAGAGAATCAAAAGCCTTGCAAATGTATGTGCAGTACTAAGTTGACAAAGCTTAAGTGTTTCCGTCGACCTTGATAGCCTGCTGGTTTATACTCTTCGTTGTTTCGAATAAACATGCAGATGAACTTTGGGTTGGCTCTATTATTCTGCTCATAGCGACGTGGCAGCCTCTCGAGCTATAAATGGGACTGGCTGTTTTCTCGTTTGTTTGGTCTTGCTGTTGTCGTATTAAAGAGCTGCAGCTAGGATGTGTTCCACAACATACATGTACAACCAATGAAGCACTCGCCCCGTGCGGGGTCCAGAGCCTCAGTTACTGCAGAACTGCGCTGGCGAGAGAGAAAAGCCCATGATTCTCGATCTTCTGAGTGCATCCATAGTCGGTCGTGATTGAATGATATCTCAGTGCAGAAGGCGTGAAACGTCATTGGACAGGTTTGCTCATGCATTATCCAACTAAATTTCATATCTGCAAATCCCTGTTGGCATTTGAAGGCTGCAGTATATAACAAGCTCGCAGCTATCCTCGAGCAGCTGCTGGAGCGAGACAGAACGAACGGCAGCAGCACAAGCACCTAGGGTCTACTTCGCTTCGCCATCCCATCGGTTCATTAATTCGAAAAGACGCAGACACGTATCAACATATGTTACAATGATGCACATCATAGTCGGGATAGACTTTGGCTATACGCAGACAGGTGAGCAAGCAGCAAGCATGCAACAGCCCTAAAAAACACAAAAGAAAAACGTGATATATTACAAACAATCCACGTGCTTACCTTTATTTTCCCTTCGTGTTTGAGGGAAGAAAAACAACTCAGGCGTGGCGTTTTCATTACTTGAAGCCGAAGAAGTTGCGGAACCGCCACGAGTCATCCAGAAATGGCCGAGCCAACCGAACATTGTGATAAACAAAGTTCCCACTAAAGTCGCATACTTTATGGGGGGAAGTGCCTGCACCTCCTGGGGCTTTGGTGTGCCCCCAGAAGCTGAACGTGACGAGTATACTGTTGTTGCAAAACATTTCAAGTTGTATCTGGACGAAGAGTATTACAGACAGAAATACCCCGATAAACCTGCTATTCCTCTTTTGGGTGTGCGGAAATGGTACACAGATTTTCTTACACATCTATACGACTGGATAAAGAAAACTTTAATGCTTGAGTTGCCAGGATCGGAGGATGCCAGGATTGAGTACATCTTCAGTGTGCCGACAACTTGGAGCCCAAACATTGTCGAAAGATTTAGAGAAATCATAAATGAGGTTGGCTTTGGGAATACCCCAAAATTGCATACAGCAATTACTGGGTTAACGGAAGCCGAAGCCGCCGCTGTATATACTGCAGTGTATGATGCAAAAGGCTTTGATACTCCAGGAGAAGAAAGGCCTCACAAGTACGCCGTATGTAAATGTATCTGTAACCAATGGTTCTCGTGGTCTTGCTAATTCCCATGGTATATTAAAGCCAGGTGATATTCTGATTGTCTGCGATGCCGGAGGAGGAACGACAGTTATTCCCCCCCACCACATGGATATTCATTCACCTCTAACGAATGAGACAGGATGTGTCAATAATGGAGGTGGCATCCTTAAAGGAAGACATCCCTCAGCTTAAGCAAATGGCTCCGGTTCAAGGTTCATCTCCATCCAATAATAATGCATGTATTTGGATATGTAAACGGTGTAATCCCTGGCAGACCTCCACGTTTGCTTCTAAATAAATTGGAGCATGTTAGAGTTATGACGTTGATATCTTCATATAGCAGGTACTTTGCACATTTACTAACAAGCTTCCATAGGCGACGAAATTGGGTCCGTGAGCATTGATGAGGAATTTGAGAAGTATGTTAGACAACAACTGAGACATCTGGGCCCAGCCGATCTAGACAGAGTGGTAGAGAAAATGAGCGAACAATTTAAGCCGATAAAAGAACAGTTCGGGAAAGACATTATTATGCGGCTACGGTTTGTGAAGTTCCGAGTACCGGCTGAGATGCCAGCCAATCCTAAAAAACAAGAACGACTTGAAATCAAGATGTGAGAAAGCTTCTTAGGTAAAATCTTCTGGTTGGCTAATCGAGGCCACAGATCAGATATCACGGAATGGTTTAACGTCAAGATTAAGAAGATCACCGATCTCATCGATAAGCAGCTGAAGACTTTGCCCCCTGGAAAATTAGTGGTAAAATACAATTTGTCCACGTATTGTAACTAGAAGACTGATTGTTCATCGAGCAGAACTACCTCATTCTTTCCGGAGGTCTAGGCTCGTCTGTATACGTCCAAGAAAAATTACATGCCCATTATATTCAGGACAACAGGAAATATGAAACAACAAGGAAAATGAATGTTATAATTGCTCAGGATCCGTAAGGTCTCTTTGGATGCCCTACACCTTGATTCTGACATCCATGCAGCCAGCTTGTTGTGTGTCGCGGTCTAGTTCTCCACAGGATGCTAGAATCCCTCAAGATTAGCGTCATATCGAAAAGACGTAGCAGAACAGACTTTGGGATAATATTCGATGAAGTTTATAACAGAGATAATCCTAATCACGCATTAGCGCGGAATCAGCGGCAGCGGAACCCCCGCGATGGCAATTACTACATTCCTGGGAAGATACACTGGCTCATCAGTAAAGACGAAGAAATCGAAGAGGATAACCCACCAAAACAGACTTTCTCTTATGCACTTGACCCTAAGAACGAAGAAAAATGGCTGGAGCACGTAATTGTCAAGTTTGACCGGCCTACTGCAAACCGGCCCAATGACCGCAATTCACCTGGTGTCTCTCCCGTGTGCACAATCCGATGCAATATTGCACCTGCTCTTCGTGGAGACGGCTTAAATCTGCCCCGAGGCGCGAGAAGGAAACACAGGCACAATTTCATCTTGTGGAAATCTGGCGCTTTTTTGAAGGTTGAATATGATATTAGGGTGTACATTGGACCGGCAGATCTCCGATTTGAGTTTTGGTTTAATGGAGAACTGAGGAGCTCAGTGAATGATATTGAAGTTGATTGGGAAATTGTGAAGACGATAGCTGCACGTCCCCGGGACGGGGGGGCGAATAGTGTGTCCACACATGATGGTGAGTCTGAAGACGATTACTGGTTTCCTCCATTCAACATCCGTTTCCCAACTATCCCAGAGAATTTCTGGACTCGATAGGCATGACCAAAGCCTGTATTTACATATACCATTGCTTTCATTTGATATTTTCATGATGTTGCTGTATACCATTTTTTTTGTAATGACAGTCACGAACCAGCTTGCTGGCATTGAACATTAACGTGCACTTACAATACCCGTCAACAGCGCACCTTTTTATATGTTTATATATGAATGAAGAAGCGTTACTAAACATGTATACGCCTATACACAGGAAGCATGGATGGCTCAGATCACCGCGAACGCGGCATACACCGCTTTCTGAGACGAGGTAGTACGGTGCGTAGGTCTGTCCCTACCCGCATTTCCCGATATACGATCTCTAATCCACGCTTTTTTACTCCCGACTAGTTCCAGAATCTTTCGACCAGCTAATCGCGGACCCGGCACTAGCAATGATTCAACCGTTGGGAGACGGCGCCCGGCTATTATTAAAGAAGGGGATTGATTTCGCTGGGAGCGGGCTGCATGGACTGGGGGAGGTGAAGGAAGTTGCAGAAGTGGGAGATGGTGAACAGAAGCACGACCATGAGTCTGAACCTGTGAGCGTGCGGAGACGGAGGATCAGGAGCTATCCTCAGGGCACAGGCCAGAACAACTGGCCAAGGACGCATTGATACATGGAGTTAGTTATATGAGGTTTGACTTATCACCGGAGTGTGTATACAAAACATCGGCACTGGATACCGAATATCTTCTAGTATACGGGAAATTATGAAATATTTATGGACGGATTTCCATAAAACCGCAAAGTGCGCTCAAGACTATGATTCTCTACGAATAAATTATGTATATTCTGATAGGGCAGGTTTCCACTAAGCCTATCTGGGATCCTAGGGCATGGGGTTTAAAGAAATTAGACGGTTACCAGCAGGGCAGATTGACCAAGTTGATCATCCAGGGTGGCATATTTAGAATCATAGACTTGCACGTATAAGATTCAAGAACGTCGAAATCACTGAACCCATTTTATTTTTTTACCCCGAAGCCGATCACAAGTGATAAAAAAAAGAACCCAAACAGTAAAAAAAGCCCACAGCCAATCAATCGGTATCCACCATAGCAGCAACAGACGCACGCTTGCCTCCTGGATATCATTGCTCCTTCTCCCACGAATGATTCTCTCCCGACAACTATTTTACACCCCACCAAAAATTCTCACTTCCCTTTTCAGCGGTTTATGCGAAGAAAGACAAGTACACCGTGGCGATGCTTGTCAACCCAATCACGGCATACCCGGTTCTGTAAACACCTTTCAAGTGTAGCTCCCTTGCGGTGTCCCAGTTAAGATGCCGCACGCCATTAATGCAATGGAATGCAAACGGAGTCGCCAGAGTGGCCTTCAACAAGATCTTGGCTGCGATCGGCAGTGTCGCCAACGAGGCAACCATCGTTGCGGTCTCCATGTGCAGGCCAAATAGCGGTGCAACGGCGTATGAAATGCCGAAGAGGTAAACACTTCCAGCTAAGGTAACGCCCGTAATTCGGTGCAGTGATGACAATAACCAGGTGAGCTGCGGCTGGTAGATGCTAAGATGCGGAGCAAGGGGCCGCAGCTTGCGCTGCGCCAGCAGGAGGGAGTAGGCTTCATCTTTTGAGGTGACCTGGGAAGAGCTGGTAGATGCTGCAGAGCTGCGGGACGGGGGTTGTTAGAGCTGGGGCAGTGAGACGATGGGGATCGGGATGGTGTATATACCGAGTCTGAACGGCCGACGAACGGAGGATGGTGCTGGCTGTGGCAGCCCTTCTGGACGACACTATTCAAGAAAAGCCGTCAGCTCGCGTGCCTTACTGCCATTTTTGTGGAGTCTTCTTCATTGTCGCAAGTATTCGGGAACAGACAACAAACACCGGCGAGACAATTGGGGTCGGTGCATACGCTGATAGGCAGATCTGAAGGCGGTCCTGGAGAGCATGGTTGCTGCTTGTAGAATGATGTGAGGCTTGGGTATAGTGGTCTGCGGTTGAGTCGTGGTGGAGCGAGAAAGCGCCTGATATCGCTGGTTTTAGATGTTGTCGCCGCTGTTTATGCGTAACCGAGGTCAGCTCGCATCCCGGATTAACTTCGGGTCCCTTGTGATTGGTGGGTAGCAGGTGGCATGTCTAGTCGTTACCCGGCACCGCTCCACCGGACTACAAAAGTGCCAGCTGGTGCAGGGTTTTCTTTCTTTCTTCACAGAACTTTGGCTTTGCAACCCGTCTGCCACGATGCTTACACGGTGAGGGGTTGCATAATTTCCTATCTTTGTTGGCGTTTTGCTGGCTACTCGGGAAGTTTGGTTCTCAGATGGACTGAAAAATGGGCCCGTATAATCGCGCTGCACCTTTGATAGATGGGCGACTGCGTTTCATGATCGGGGAACAAACACTTTAGTGGTTAATTAGTTTACATACAAATGAATCAAAACCATGTTTTTTTAATGAATGAGATGCGCCGTGCAAGTTGATGTTAATACTGCCTACATAAACATACAACTTCTACATGGCTAGAACTACTGCGACCTCAAACGCTTCATCTATCCACTGTCATGAACTATCTGAAAATTTGATCCTAAAATTAACGAGCCCTTGAGGAGGAGCTGTGTGATGGCCCCTCATGAAGATTATGTTGAAATCTAGAACTCCAGTATAAAGTATAAATCCGTCTTCCCTACTCTCCCCAAACTACTACTGTCCCATCACTTCCTCCCGTAACCATCTGGCTCTTTCCACCCGGGCAATAATCTACGCCTGTCACAACCTTCCCCCCATGCCCACTCAGAACCTGTCTCTTCCCGCCCTCGACCAAGTCCCAGCACCATATAGTCCCATCTTCACTCCCACTTACTACCAACTCCTCCTTCTCCGCAAAGCAGCTCTTTACCCTATATTCCGTATTCTTGTGACCCTTATAGTTCTGCAACATCTTCCCATCCGTCTTATCCATCAACCTCACCATCCCATCCAGGGCACCTACAAGTGTCGCCGCCCCATCTGCACTCTGCTTTACACTTGTAACACCCGCCGGCGCAATAGTATCCACATAGCACTTCCCCATGCGCAGGTCGTAGTTCCTGATTCTCCCATCGACGCTCCCAGCTATCACCTCGTGAGCACGTATGCTGACATCACTAATGCTGTCCTTCGCATCCTCCAGAGTCTGGACCGGCTTGCGATTCTGGCTTTTGATGTCCCAAAACCGCACAGTAGCATCGTAAGAACCACTGACAAGAATACTCGCGTCGGCATTGAATTCAACAGTGTTTATGCGTCCCCAATGCCCCTCGAGTCGTCGCAGTGTCGTCGCAGTTGAGACATCCCACAGGAAAACGAGCTTGTCGCCGCCTGACGAAGCTAGAAGCGCGTTGTCGTGCGAACACGCGATCGAGAGAACTTCGTAGCCATGTGCTGAGTAGGTCTGGACCTTGGTGCCCTTGGATGGGTTCCAGAGGTTGATTTTACGGTCAGCGCCGCCGCTCAGAGCGTAGGTGCCGAGACCGGCGCTGTAGGTTACGCAGTGGACGGCGCCTAGGTAAGTTAGATACGTAGAAGTGGAGGAGGGAGTGGGGGGAGGCGGAAATACCGATGTGTCCTTTCAGGACGGCGGTTTGTCGTGTTGGGAAGACCATATTGGGCGAATGGCGGACATTGACTGTGTTGATGTTTTTAGGTGTGATACTCTCATTGCTATGCGCTTACTACAAGGCTCAACCCTAGCCCATCATGGAATTTGCCGTAGTGAGAACGATGAGCTAAGCCTAAGTAGAAGGGAATGATGTATCTTAATTCACCCGGTGGCTACATACTTTATGTACTTTGTTGTTCTGTTTAATTTATTCATATTTTAATAATGTGTGGTGCAAGCACTTTGTAATCAGTCACAATTTCATCAATTATTTTTAGAATTCAGAGGCAAATCGAATATTTATCAAATGTAATTGTAAAGTACACAGCAACTCCATCGATATCGAGATATATATATGCCCAGTGACATATTATTGTGGCTTGTAGAACCGTACAATCCGTAACTGCATCCTATGGTATCTTGTATCCACAACTTTTATTTATTCTAACAGAATACTCCACAAATATGTACTTATTTACAACCCAAAAACGCCTGCCAATATTCAAGTAGGTGGTGGTTGGGTACACGAGTCCCATTCCGTGCACTATAGATGGATGAAATTTTTATATCTTGTCAAAATGAAAGCCTATTTTATTTATGATGGCGCTGTTTCCATCTGTAGGCTTGAGTTTGCTTTATTACCCTTCACTGCTGGCTGTGAGAGCAGATACTCTAGAGTGTATTCATTTTCATTACCCCTGTAGTTAGTATATTAGCAAGCTTTAATCTTTAATATGGGGCTGTGACTTACATTCGAGCAACTTCGTTCTGCACCCGCTTTAGACACCGCACGACTCGCCGCATTTCGGCTTCACACTCTCCACGGTTTTCCTTCACCCACAAACCGTGACTCTCGAACAAACATTCCACCCACAAAAGACCAAATTCCAGATGAGGGCCCTCCTCCACAAACCCAGCTACGTGGCGTAATAGTCGGCTAAGATATACCCTGGGCAAACCACCGACAACAAGTGCAATATCGTTCACAGGCGTGGATTCGTACACCTGGTGGATCAGGTATTTTTCATTCAGTCGGAAGGCCATGACAAGAGCCTTGAGGTAATCTTTTTCTTCATTAAGGGCATGGAGGGTGGTTGCAGGGGTGACATCTACATCGAGCTCAAATGGATCAAAGAGCAAGGTGTTGTCAAGGGAGTATATCACTAACCCTTCCGTCGTAGCAGCTGCAAAATCTCTACCGGTCGGCGAAAATGATATACCCGCTACCCGGATCTCAGGGCGGGCCTTGCGGGCCGACATGTCGCCGCGTGTAGCCCCGGGCAGAGTGCGATCGATACGATCCTCTAGATCTGACAATTCGCCCTGTTCATCTATGAGTGCCATGGGGCCAGCCTCAGTGAGATTTTTAGAGTTTAGGATCTCTTGTGTACCGTCCATCGAGAGATTGACAGAGACGGTGAACTTGCGAACCAAGCTACCAGAGGCGACGTCATAAAGACACATGTACTTGCTGTTTCCTCCAGCAAGTACACAAGTACCATCAGCAGAGTATGAGATTGTGTTGAAGTGTTTCGTGGCTGGGTTGTTGGCAGCAGTTACACGGTCTGTAACCTTACGACCTCCAGAGATATCCTTCTTCCCGTCGACATGGCCAACCTGGTCGGCATTTTCCACATCCCAGAAGGTAAGTTGGCCATCCAACGTGCTTACAGCAACTTGTTTTGAGTCTGGACGATAACAAAGAGAAAGGACATCTGATGATTGCGGCAGAGGTTCGCTAGTCTGAGTCCGCGAGAATATACTCCATACACGTACTGTCCTATCCCAACTACCAGAGACCAGGTTTGTGCCATCTGGTGCGAAGCTGAGTGAAGAAACAGGCCCCTCGTGTCCTGATAACCGGTCCAGAAGCTGGCCTGTTTGCACATTCCAAATATGAATATCAAAGCTGTCCAAACTTCCTGCACATACGATTTCACCACTGCTGTCAACGGCTAAACTAGAAAACTGCAGCCGGGTTGGCGCAGTGAACGTTTTGAAATTTCTGTACCGAATAAGATCCCATGCTCTTATCGATCCATCCAAACTTGCCGTGAACAGAAGGTTTCTCACGCTGAATTGACAGGCTGTAACCCCAGAGGTGTGTTCCGTAAATGTCACTATGCAGAAGCCTGATTTAGAATCCCATACTTTGATCTTCCCGTCATCAGCAGTTGTGATAATTCTTTGGCCATCTGGGGAGTATGCGAGAGCATTCATGGCATCAAAATGGCCTTGTTGCTTAATAATATAAGATTCTGACTGCCATTCCCATACAAGCAACTGGCCAAGTTTGGAAGCGCCAAATGCAAGCCATTCTCCAGAGGGGTTGACAGTGACAAAATCGATACCGTTTTGAGATATACTCAGGGTATGAATTGTGTTGAAGTCAGGTAATTCGTACAGGCCAAAAACACCTGAGGAAAATCCAACAACCAAAAGATTTGACTCTTTGTGGAAAGTAGCACACTTCACTTTAGCATTGTTCTGCAGGAAATAATTCCTGTTCACCACAAACCACTTCTCTTCCTTATCCATGTCTTCGTCTTCATCATCTTGCCCGGGTCGGGTTGTGTATTTCCACTCGCAAAGCGCACCATCCCGACTGCATGTGTAAATTGTTTCCTGGTCGTGAGAAAACCATGCGCCCACAATCGAATCCTTATGGCTCGATAGGGTTGTGGGAACGAACCCTTCCACTGGATTCAGCGACCATATTCGCGCCGTGCGATCTTTGGATGCTGTAAGGAAAAACTTGGAATCTCCCGACCAGGATATGTGGCTGACCTCATCGAAATGGCCAGTATATTCACGGTGTTTAATAAAAGGCGCAAATTGCCTTTCTTCGTCAAATGTAGGTGTGCGCCATACTTCAGTCATGCGGCCAGCTGCGACAGCAAAGTGTGTTCCATCGGGGGAGAACTTGATATCTTGAACGTTAGACTTGAAGTTGAAATAATGAAGAACAGTCCGGCGAATGAAATTTGTCAGAATTGCTCTGCCATCTTCATCTACTGAGAGGAGAAGAGTTCCTTGTGGAGACAGCGCAATCCGTGCAATATTCTTGCGGTGCTCGAATCCGAAGGTGAAGGATTTATTGCTAATAAACGACTATAAATCAGTCATACCGTTCGCGACCAAGCTGAAAGGAATATAAACGTACTTCACGAGGTCAAAGCATGTCACTCTGTTCCCCACTGGTGAGAGCAAGGAATTGCCGTCTGGAGTAAAGACAAGATTTCCACGACAGTACACTGTACCGAGCAGGTTTGAAAACTATGCACAAAGGTATTAGCATGTGTAGAGTTGCAAGATACTGCGCCCATTCGTACATACGTTGAATCCAACCTTCATGGTCCCGTTGTTTGACTTTTCGTAATTCGTTTCGCGGGACTGTAAATTAATTTTTGTGCGGCTCTTGCAATGATCTGCCACAATGCCATTGTGCGCGCTCGGACCCTCCTGCAGTATTGAGCTTTTACGTGCGTGGCTTGGCTCACACTCAATTGATCAGGGGTCGAGTGTATTGGGTTGGCATTTGCTGGACGGGTGACTGAGCAGCCAACACGCCGACTGCCCCTTTCTAAACTTCCCTCCCATACCTACGTGCGGGTGCCCCAAGACCGTTGAACCTCATCGCCTGCGATCTCACCCTCGAGAACCTCCGTTTATCTGCACCGGCAGCCTTGTTATTGCTATATTTGCGTCGTTCACTCGTTTCGCTATTTCCAAACAATCCGAAACCATGCCCTCCGGACACGTCGATAATGCCATTGGCATTGCCAATCTGCCTAACCAGCGGCACAAGATTGTTGCTAAGAGGTATGAACTTTAAACAATAGTTTGTTTATATTCACATAGTGCAGGGAGCTGATGGATGTTTGGATTGATAAAGGGGTGCTGCGTTCACTATCATGGTTGTTGGCGAGAGCGGATTGGGAAAGACCACTTTCATCAACACACTTTTTAGCACAACCATCAAGAACTATGCCGAGCACCGTCTTCGTCACAAGAAACAGATGGACAAGACTGTAATTGCATTCCGAGTCCAAGCTCCAATGAAACCAATTGCCTAACAGCGCTGCTAGGTCGAGATTGCCATCACTAAAGCCGAGCTTGAGGAGAAGTTCTTCAAAGGTATAGCAAGAGCCAAGACAATTTCTCCGACCCGAAAATATACTTATCAGTTTGATAGTTCGCCTGACCGTGATCGACACACCGGGATTTGGAGACTACGTCAACAACCGTGATTCATGGATGCCGATTGTTGAATTCATCGATGACCAGCACGAGTCTTACATGCTTCAGGAGCAACAGCCCCGTCGTACCGACAAGATTGATCTTCGTGTCCATGCTTGCTTGTACTTCATCCGGCCTACTGGCCACACGCTGAAGCCCCTTGATATCGAAGTCATGAAGAGACTGTCCACTCGTGTCAATTTGATTCCTGTTGTTGCCAAGGCCGATACTCTTTCGCCGAAAGACCTTGCTATCTTCAAACAGAGGATTCGTGCTGTCATTGAGGCCCAAGGGATCAAGATCTATCAACCCCCGGTCGAGGAGGATGATGAGTCCGCTGCTCAACACGCTCGTAGCTTGATGGTAAACACTAGTCGCCGCCTTTGCAAACATGTTTACTAACCAGTTACAGGCTGCTATGCCATTTGCTGTTATTGGTAGTGAGAAGGATGTAAAGACAGCCGATGGCCGTGTTGTCAAGGGTCGTCAGTACGCTTGGGGTGTGGCAGAGGTTGAGAACGAAGATCACTGTGACTTTAAGAAACTGCGCAGTATTCTTATTCGTACTCACATGCTGGACCTCATCCACACTACCGAGGAACAACACTATGAGGCATACCGTGCGTCCCAGATGGAGACCCGTAAGTTCGGAGAAGCTCGTCCGAGAAAGCTCGACAACCCCAAATTTAAGGAAGAGGAGGAGAACCTACGAAAGAGGTTCACCGAGCAAGTCAAGAAGGAAGAGTCGCGGTTTAGACAATGGGAGCAGAAGTTGATCTCCGAGAGAGACCGCCTGAATAAGGACCTGGAGGCCACTCACGCTGCGTATGCTTTTCTATGGTACCTACTCACATTAGGCATTGGCTAACCCAAACTTCAGGATCAAAAACCTTGAATTGGAGCTTGAGCAGATGCAGGGTAGTGCTGTAAGGAGCCACGGAAGACGTTAAGCGGTGGCACAATAGTCGTTTGGATGTAAGACTGTTTTGTTTCCGAAAGCAGAACACGTTTTTCAAAAATAGCAGGGATGAATCAAGTGCAATATGCGCAAGATGAAGTTGGATGGTCCGCAATTCCTTACAGCCAGGGCGTTTGCATTATTATTTTCAGTATGGCTGTGTTCTTATGTCTCGTTCTACCCTACATACCTTGTAGTTTGCTCCATTTTCTGTTTCTTTTGTCGGCTTTATATCCCCTCGCTTTCCTATTCTAGCCTTCTTGTCTGGACTCCTCCTCAGTTCCTTAACAATAATAAGTGGATGTGTGTGCTACGCTTTGGGTTAATGTGACTACCTGTGCTCTATCGATGTCCACTTGACGCAACAAGCCGTGAAAACGTGCAGACCTCCGTATCCGTGTAAACTGTCCTATTGCAGCCATTTGCCTAAATCACCACCGATCAAAATTTCCAGGAATTGTGGTTGGAATGATCCTTGAATACGTGTGGTTTTGATTGAGTGCTATTGAACGTTTAAAATTGTATCAGCCACCAACGATTCCGACTATGTAACTCCAATCTTCTGGAGCTTCTGAGAAGTATCACGGTGAGTTCTAGATTAATTCCCTTGCTGTATATCTCTATTTACAAAACTACAATGTTTAAATAATATCAAAAAGATTGGTGATAATCTAATCTTTTGATAATCGCTTGGCTTGGCATCTGTCAAGGGGTGCCAACCTTCAACGTCTCACGTCCCAGCTGTTGAATTCTCCACTCAAATCGCCCCCGTTATTACCTACCCTCACCATGACCTCCCTCGCTGCTGGTCTCAACAAAGCTCTCCCGGCTCCTCGGTATTCGAACGATGACGATGTTGCTCCTGCCCGGGCCAACACGGGGCGGATTCTGGGAGCTGGCGACATCAAGCAGAACCAGATTGTTCTAAAGGTAGCCAATCACCACCTGCCACTACTACCTCTTTTTATGTTGAGAGCTGTGCTAATTGATGCTTGGGGGGACAGCAACACGGGCCACCGCCATACGGACAACGCGCCTCCTGGCGGCCACGATCACAAGAAGACTATGGCGACGGCGGCGCCTTCCCCGAGATCCCTATCGCGCAGTACCCACTCGATATGGGCCGCAAAGGCGGTGCCTCCACCAAGTCAAAGGCGCTGGCCCTGCAGGTTGACGCCGAGGGTAAGGTGCAATACGACGCGATCGCGAAGCAAGGACACACCGGCAATCGCATCGTGCACGCGTCGTTCAAGGACCTGATCCCGCTCAGGGCCCGAGCCGACGTCGGCGAGATCTCACTGGAGCGGCCGAGCGAGGCGGACGTGGCGGCGACGGCGGAGCGCACACGACTAGCACTAGAGAAGCTCGTTACCGGCGCAGTCGCCGCGCAGAAGCCCAAGAATGTGCGCGGCAATGTCAAGCGCGAGGCGCAATTTGTGCGCTACACGCCCAGTAGTCAAATGGGCGACTCGGCGCCGAAAAACGATCGTATCATCAAAATTATCGACCGCCAGCAGGACCCCATGGAGCCGCCCAAGTTCAAACATCGCAAGATCCCTCGCGGGCCCGGGTCACCGCCGCCGCCGGTCATGCATTCGCCACCACGCAAGCTGACCGCCGCCGACCAGGAGGCATGGAACATTCCGCCCCCCGTGTCCAACTGGAAGAATCCGAAGGGTTACACGGTGCCGCTCGACAAGCGTCTTGCCGCAGACGGCCGTGGTCTGCAGGATGTCACCATTAACGACAAGTTCGCCCAGTTCAGCGAAGCTCTATATACCGCTGATCGCCACGCCCGCGAGGAGGTCAAGCAGCGTGCCGTCATGCAGCAGAAGCTCGCCGAGAAGGAGAAGGCGACGAAGGAGGAGCACCTACGCGCCCTCGCCCAGAAGGCGCGCGACGCCGCCACCGCCCGCACATCGACCCGTCGCGGCCGCTCACACTCTGTCGCCTCCTCGCGCTCGCGCTCCCGCTCCCGTTCAGCCTCCTCCTACTCCTCCCGCTCCTCATCCCGCTCCCGCTCCCGCTCCCGCTCCGCCGACGACGCCGCAGTGCGTGCCCGTGAAGAAGCCCGCCGCGAGCGCCGCCGCGAAGACCAGCGCCAGATGCGCATGAAGCGCATGGGCACGGAGCGCAAGCTCCAAGTCCTGGCGCGTGAACAGGGACGCGACATGTCCGAGAAGATGGCGCTGGGTCTCGCAAAGCCCACACAGTCCACGGAGGGCATGTTCGACTCGCGGCTGTTCAACCAGACGTCCGCCTTCACCGCGGGGGTCAACGAAGACAACCCGTACGACAAGCCGCTGTTCTCTGCACAGGAGGCGATGAAGAGCATCTACCGCCCCAGCGTGCAAGACCACGATGACGACGACGGCGATGGCGAGATGGAGCGGGTTACGAAGAATGGGCGGTTTGAGGTGCTCGGGCGGGCGCAGCGGGGGTTCAAAGGCGCTGAGGACGTGGATGAGAGGACCGGCCCGGTCGAGTTTATGAAAGACACGCCGGCGACGGGGACGGAGGCTGTGGAGGACCCGTTTGGCGTCGAGGCATTTGTGAAGCGCGTCGGCGATGAGGTGGGGAGTAAAAAGCATGGCCTGCAGGAGATGGACGGCGGAAGAGGTACGAGCAAGAGAGCGCGGGGCGATTAGAGATGCTTGATACGATTGTTTTAATGATGCCTTGCTGTTTGTATTTTTGCTGGTGTGTACTATTATATGGGTTTGGCTTTGACTTTGCATATGCGAGCAAGTTGGTTTTACAGAAAAAGAGACACGCTGAGCATTCGTGTTTGTGTTTTTCGGATAGGGGGAAGGGAAGGCCTTTCGTTGACATAATTTGAACGACTTTATACTCACGGCCATATCTGTACTTAAGTTATAAGCTTAACAATTGTCACTTCGTCCGTAATGATAGAGTACTCTAGAAGATGAGTTGTATTGCATTTTATAAAGACTATCATCAATGAGTTAACAGTCCATATCTTGACCGGTCACTCAAGACCTTTTATCAACTGCAGGTTCTTTCCCACTAAATCTTGAGGCAGTCCTGCCCCAGACATACTATGATTGAAATTGCTATTCATCATCGTCATCGTCATCGTCATCGTCATCGATTTCCGATACCAAGTGTTTCTTTCCTATAGCCAGCATAATCGTTCCATACTCCTCCAATCCAACATTATCCATTCCCATTTTCTCCTTCATCCACTTTTTTGTCACCCCTTCTGCCCAAGCCCCTTTATCACACATCATACTCTCTCTGAACATCATTATTCCGAGTTCCGGAATGCGTGGTCTGACGTATAACATGTATTGCATGACCACTGTTGCTGCCGCGGGAACCACGAACCGACACACCGCCTTCCCCTCCTCGTCAAGTCCAATCCACGCCATGTTTGCCAGTGGTCCTGGGTACAGACGCAGTGCGCGTGCGCGTCCACCCTCGTTTTGCACCGATGCCTCGAGGATGTCAACAGCCTCTTTGGCAGGTGGCTGCGGGCCGCCGAGGAATAGCATGATCAAGAACATGAGTTCCATGAAGCGGTCAAGGGCTGCAGGGTCAACTTTCTTGAGGAGTGGCCGGACGGGGCGGCGTAGGGATGTTATGAGACCAGCGTTGCGAGGGTCTGTAAACAGCGAATATCCCGGATCTGTATTGAGGTGGGCATCCTGGAACGCTGAGAATGTGATGGGTGGAAGGTGTCGAGGGGGTATGCAAAGGACTTCTTTGTAGAAGTGGTTGGAAAATTCGGTAACCAGGGCGTGAAGGGCCTCCTGGTGGCGGGTGATGGAGAAGAGTTGATCGTTATACGTGAGCTCTTCATCGGAATTCCAGGTGATGGGTGAGACCATGTTTCTAAGCTGAGTAACCTTTAGATATGGTCTGGTAAAAGGAGTTGAAAATATGGCTACCTATAAACTTGATAACTGGCAGTGTAATGGGTGTTGATAGATGTTCAGGGAGCTCGATTTTTCGGCAAAAGTACTTTCCCCCTATCAGTCAAGAACCTCTAATTAATCAAAAAGAGACAGCGCACTATCGTGTACTAAGATTGTATTTATAGAACTTAGACCGGTTTTGCTGTTGCGGTCCGAGAGCTGTTGCGGCCCGAGGTTGCGGCCCGAGAGCTGTCGTTTTGCTTTTTCTACTGTGCATAAGCTGTCACTCGTATCTACTGCTTGTCTCCCAGCGAGTCTCTAATGGATCCAGGCCCACAAACCGTTGTGATATTATGAATGGAAGTATATCCTTGTTCTTAAGAGTGCAAATTTCCTTGCTTCCTCAATGTCCAGAAGGCTCAATGTGTTGATTGTTGCGTAAGACTATAGAGCCAACGTAAAATGACAAAAAGAAGGATAAAGAAATCTCAAACCAGCTAGAAAGGTATCCAACTAGCAAGCGGGGATGGAGAGTAAGAAGAGGGGATGATTAGCAGCGAGTATTTATTTGGTTGATGTTGAATTTATCACGACTGGTCACTCGGTTAAGCATTATTTTGTTGAGGTCACAACTATAGCATCTCTTTCCGCATCAGGCCTCTAGCACGAAAGCTACTTCCTAAATGATACATTTATAGCTAATTACCAATGGAATCCGGCAGAAATTTGAAGATACATACGCTTCTATGAAACCTAGCAGTCTTCATATAAATAAATTCACAGTGAAGAAAGAAAAATAGCCAGGTACTTCAAGAACGAAGGAGAAAGTAAAATACCACCCCCAACAGAGAAGATATTCTTATTAAAAACAAAGCTCAGCCCCGCCTTACTACTAAGTATATAAAAGTATATATATCATGAAAAATGATGTACACGCTTACCGCCCCCCGTGTGTGTAGATAGGTATCATCAAAAAAACGCCTCCAAAAGAAAAAAGCTAAATGCCATCCAAGAACAGAAAAAAAGACTTTTTATATCTCGTCATCATCCCCGCGATGCAAAACCCATGTCCCAGTGCAGCGCGCCATAAATGTTGAAGTAAGTAAAGCATGTTGTATCCAAAATACGCCCAAAAGAAAAAGAAATAAGAAAGTCGTCGCGGGGAGAAGACGATGTTAGACAACTGTCCACTCAGCGTACACACACCACCGCGCCGTGCGGTCAGCCAGAACCAGTGCGCGCCACGGGCCGCGCTCGCCAACCTTGATAATAGTTTCCCACACGACGCCGCTCTCGCAGCCCATGGTATCGGCCTTCTTAATCAGGCGGAGAATTTTACCACTGGGTGTTTGGATGGCGAGCTTTGCGGGCTTGCTATCTGGACCGGGTGACCAGATCCCAGCGGAGGGAGCTTGGCGCACGGCGAACACGAAGGTGTTATTGACAGCTAGGCGCGCACATTGCGGCTGGCAGATGTAGAGATCGTGGCGCTGAGCGTGAGGGGTAGGGTGACGGAGGAGGAAGTCGTAGGGTGGATTTTCACCAGAATGGTGAATAGGGAGGGCTAAGGCTAATGGATGCGGGTTGTCTTTAATGGAGTGCTACAAATAAATTAGCTTTATAATGGTTTAAATCGAGTGGGTAACATACCATGAGCCCTCGGGTGCCGGCATAGATCTTGAGAATACCTTGGCCCTCGTCACCAGGGAGCACGGCTTTCACACGATAGATTTTGACACCCTCCTCCCAGGCTACTTGAGCTAGTGCACGTTTCCGTACAACATCGCCAGTTTCAAAAACATCGCCGTCCTGGTCTATAGCGAAGCCCTTAGCTTCCACAACTGCACTACATTCCACATCATGCGGCACTGAGAATTCGATTTGTGCAACTTCTAGGTCCTCCATGCGGGTGAGTGATGTATCAAAGTTGATCATCTGGATACCATGTTTGAAGAATGGTGGACAAGCAGCAGGTAAAGCAAGAAGGATAGGGAAGGGTAACGACGGCACAAGGTGCTGTTGGTATTGTGCGAGGGGTATGTGTGTCCAGCAAATATGGGAGGGTTTTGTGAGAAAGTAGAATAACTCGGGCTGTGTATTGGGAGCAAACGAGTACATGCTACGACGTGGGTGAGTAGGAGATGCCAATGAGCAGTCCATGAACCTCCATTCACCGTCCACTACCACAGCGTTCCAGTGATGATTTGGACGAGGGCACCATCGATCCGACTGAACAGCGGTATCAATGTTGTCAAATGCTTCGCCAGGAGCCTTGAGGTATCCACGGACAACCTCACAATGGATTCCCATGGCCATACACATGCCTTGCACAACGACAGCAACTTCTTCAGGGCTCCCCCGCTTCTGGGCGAGTACTCTGCGTGTGTCGACTCCGTTTTGCCCTAGTTCACCATCCATGGGTCCACTGGGGTGCTCCCATGCAATCTTCTCAGATACCCAGGTGAATATCGATCGAAGTCTTTGGACATCGCTCCGATATGGCCTGCACACATGGTGGGTTGCCAAAGTTTCGGGAGTGACAAAAGCAGGGAGATTATTAATGAACCGTGCAGCCTTGTCAACTGTAGCAAGACTCGCTTGATTGAAGTCTTGAGGATTTCTGACTATGCCACCGTCCGCAGCTTCGTCGCCGTCAACATCTTCGTCCAGCGCATCTACGGGGCGAAGCACAGTCTGCCCCATGATCTGCTGCTTTTCTTGCCGTTCTATCCGTTCATTTCTTGAGAGTGTGTTTGACCGATTGACGTCTCGTCGTACCTGAACCCAATCCTGGCTCTGAGATTGCACATACATGCTGGGGCTCGAGCTGGAGGATCCTGGCACGGTTCCCGATCTAGCTGACGCGGCGGTTGTTTTGGCACTGTTTAGGATCTTCTTAAAGAAGCCAGTTTTCTTTGGTTTTGGCGTTGAAAGGCCACCCAATACACCACTACCAGGCGAACCTACATCCGAGGATGCCCAAGTTTGTCCACGTCGCAGGACATTTGGACCCGCCGAACCAGGTCGTGATGAGCCCGACGACGCAGACCCAAAGTAACCAGCAGAAGGAGTTTCCGGCCGTCCGGTAAAACCGAGACTTGAAACAATTTTGGGTGGGTCTGGTCTACTGCCTCCAAACATACTCATAGCTCTTTCCTTGCGCCTAGCAAGACTTCCAGCGCTTGTTGCAGAAAACCCGCCTGCACTTGTTCCACTCATCACACTTGCACTTGTCAGGGCTGTAGAGCCGGTACTGGCAGTGCTACTGGACTGATTCGAGCTCGCCGTAGTCATAACTGTCTCCATTCGCGATAAAGGTCTCGGCCGAAGCATCTTAGTAGGGCTGCTACTTTTGCTACGCAAATCATAGGCAGATTTTTGACTCCGAAGGATAGGATCGCCCGTCATCGGACGCTCGAGTTGGTCAAAGTTGGCATACATTGATTGCCGTTTTGGCGGAGGAGGCGGAGGTACATCATCATCGACGACTCGCCTGGCTGATGGCAAGTTCGACATTTGGAACCTACGTAACCTATCCTCTGAGTAGGTCTGGTGCGCAGGCGGCCTTTGGTCTACTGCATACATTGATAATCTATTTTGGTCCTCATCCTCTTCGTATGCATTTCTTCCGATTCCCATTGACGTCTCTGGGCGCATATTTCCTTTCCGTGGGCTTGGGCTGGGACTATATATCTCTTCAAATGCAGCAGGTGACCAAGGATCCTGTGGTGTTCGGGGGCGCTCGTCTTGACCAGGGCTAGTCATGTGCTGCAAGCTCTCCATCACATCTTCCATAGCATTTCTAAGTGGACTCGGGGTCTGTCCTAGCCCTGAAGGTGGTCTTGAAACTGATGGAGTAAGCCTGCCATCTTGTTGGTGTGGGGGGGGGTAACGGTGATGGGGCTCTTGAGTACGGGTCTTGTTGATGACGTGGAGGTTGCGGCGAAGGAGCTCGGGAATAAGGATCTTGTCGGTGTGGGGGAGGTTGTGGCGATGGCGCTCTTGAATAGGGATCCTGTCGGTGCGGTGGTGGCATCGGTGATGGCGCCCGGGAATATGGATCTTGGTGATGTGGAGGTTGTGGTGATGCTGCTCGCGCATATCGATGTACAGGAGGAGGTGGTGGGGGAGACTCGTCTTGCAAGTGGTGACCATTTGCGTATGGATTTGGTGAGGGCGCACGATACTGATGCATAGAAGGTGCTGGGGACACGGCTCTGTAATGAGACGGCGCAGGAGATGCAGCTCTGCTGATGTGTTCATATCTCATCGAGGGGGCAGGAGATACAGCGCGATGGTGTTGATACGGGTTTGGTGATGCCGCTCGTGATACATAACCTCCACCGCCTCTTCCTCTCGTCGATGGTGCTGGAGACACTGCCCGAAAATTTGTACTCGGAGACGAAGCGCGCTGTATGTGATCTGGGTGGTATGGAGCTGGGGAAGGTGACCTTCCCGTTCTCGACCTTGAACTTCCACCATAATCGCGCGTTGAAGGCTTTGGTGTAGGCGCTCTTGATCTGTCGCGCGGCGCAGGCGAATTGGACCGCGACATACGGCCCTGAGGATTCGGACTGGGCGCTCTCGAAATGCTCATCCCCATTGGAATCTCATGGTCCTCGAGTACTCTGACAAAGTTTGAAGGAAACAATCCCACGGTCTTATTCCGGTGTAGCTGGCCCATCCACCATTGACCATCGCCGGCATTGATGCATTTGATCAGGTCGCCTTCAACGAAGCCGAGATCGCGCTTTGTCTCGGCCGACCATGAGAAGATGGCCTTACACAGGCACGGGAACTGTTGCGGTAAAGGAGGGCCTTCGCCAGGCATGGCTGCTTAGGGTGCGGTTTTGATGAGAGTAACAATGTTGCAGTTGGACTCGGGGTTGTGCTGGGAAGAATTGATTGATGAACGTGCACGGACGAGACCAGTGCGTTGGCAAATGATGAGTAGAGATGTCGGTGAGAATAGCCGGGTTGATATGACAGATGGAGGAAGGTAGTGGTTATGACGGCAATGGTGGGAGACCTTGATATAAACTAAGTGAGAGGAGGGAGGACAGGAGGTGTGTAGAAAGAGCAAGGCTCAATCGGAATACTGTCAGGGCTCACAGGATTGGCTGATTGAGGTTCGGTTGGTTGGAATTTGGCGGGTGCGCTGGTTGCCATTGTCAACAACCAAACATGCTTCCGCATGCGGCAACGATCTACCCCTGCTAAACATGGAAAGTACAATCAGTACGATTGTGGGGTTTCAACCTTCCACCCACATGGGGATTGCGGACTTGTGGGGCCTTACAAGGCTGTTGTAGGAAGTTCTTAAGGTAGCTGTAGCAATTGGTTGTTCAAGTAATTGCAGTGCTCCAAGTATCACATATGCGCACACTTCAATACTTTACTTCCATCATCATGAATTACATGCCTAGTGCTGCGCCAATATTAGATATCTGTTGTAATTAGAACTCTCCCCGGCTCTATGTAGGTCATAGATTTCGCGATCGTGCATTATGGAGCTGCGTTATCCTCTAGTTGCTGTTGCTGTTGCTCTCTAGCTTGTAACCCCCCGTCGCGTATGTCTCTCACACCCCACTCTTCACTCCTGGTATTCTTCTGTGCATATGAAGCCCCTCCCTCTGTGCCTCTATATAAGTACTTTCGCGCTTCTTGCTACCAACATGCTTCGTATTCCGTACATACTGTATGCAGATCTACAGATAAGGTTGTTGTAGACAGCGGGCCCAAACCTAAAAGAAACCCAACTATTGCATCAAGGCGTCTCGGTTGTGGTAGCTTTTACTCTACTAGTACTTCCCAGACATAGCCTTTGTTCTGAACTACCTCTCACCACAAAATTGCTTTGTTCGATATTCTCCAGAATTCTACTTAATCCACCATTCAGTGTTCGGGAGTTTTATAAGGGTCGCCTAGCTGCCACGCTATAGTCACCAACAGCCAGCCTACCAGCATCACCTTTTCTCGTTCGACTTCGCAATCACCAATCTACAAACCATTCCCTTTGTGTCAAAATGAGTTCAGAAGAATACATATCTGCGATAAGCCCGGAATGTCCCGCTCTTGATGCGGATGTCAATGCTTGTTTCTTCTACGGTGCGGTATTCATTTCACCTCTGTAGCATCAGGTGTTTTTCATGTCGCTCACACTCCTGCGTGATAACAGGCACCCTCATGGCACCTAAGGTCCTTAGTCGAGTGATCTATGGTACTACGGACCCCGCTCCATTTTTAACGGAAAACCTCAAGATCAAACCTGCTGTTCTTTATGACCATGTGCGTTATCACGTCAAAGACGTTGACTATCCTGCCATTGTCAAGAGGATTGGACTGGAGGTCAAGGGTGTCTATGTCAGAGGAATCCGTGCGACAGAGATGGCCCGCCTCGATGAGTTTGAGGGATCTGAATATATAAGGTGTTATCGACGGGTGACAGTAGACCCTGATGACATAACAAATAGGTCACAACGCAACGCACACGTTTACATTTGGAATCAAGATGAGGCAATGCTGAATTGGAAGGAGTGGGAATATGAGGATTTCATAAAAACAAAGCTTCGTAACTGGACCGGGGAGCCTCTTGTGGACCCAGAGCCTGACCCAAATGCCGACCCAGAGCCTGACCCAAATGCCGACCCAAAGGCTGCAGCAGTGAAAGGTGAGCTCACCTAAGCAAGCTAGTGTGAATTTTACAGATGGCTGATTATCATTTGTAGATCCCCTAGGCGGTCGATGGTGTTTTGTAAACGGGCTACCAGAGAATCCTGTGTATACAAATCAGCCAAAAGATTTCGATACTCAAAATCGGGACCAGTAAACCACATTTAGGGTTAGGGTTTTGGATTGACGATGCAGAGACACTGGTAGTAATGGAAGGTTGTCGGGGTATTTATGATGTAGCCAATGGTCTTTATTGATGATAAACTAGAGAGCATTTACATCAGTTGTGGCGTAGGGCGCGAGTGCGATGGTTATCTTGCTGTATGTGTCCATTGATTTGTAGTTAGATATTTGAAGAATCATATTGCTTTGCTTAAACGTGAGATTCTGGCTCTATGAACATTCATATATCTACATCATCATGAAATTATCCAACTGCAAACAAAAGGCCTCGATTCCAATCAACGAATTAGATAGTGGCTTGGCATGCCGTGCCTCTCCTTGGTAGCAGACCTGTTTGAGGTCCCCGCCATAGTTACCGAACTGATCGTCAACCACCTCTCGCATCACACCTCTCGCAGCTCTACGGCTTGCAAACGACATACGAAGCTTCCCCAATGGGTGCCGGAGACAGCAAGCTGTCATTCAAGAAAGGCGTCTTCCGACTATCCGAAGAAACCGTAACTTCCACACCTTGCCCACCTACCTATCCTTCCGGATAGATAGCTAATCCACACCGCCGTGCCCCTAGAACATTCCCGCCAACGACCAGTACTGGTTCTCGTTTTGGGAGCTCCCCGAATCCGCCGAAGATGTATTCACGCTTTTCAGCGCCGCCGACATCCGCCGCACGCGCGACGCCCACCTCGAGAACCTCGAGACCTTGATCCTTGCGGTGACGTCGCGGCTGTTTGCGTTGCGCAACAATGCGGCCTTTCCGGACGCCGACACAGCTCCCGAGCGTGATGCCCTGAACTGCATCCGCATACTGACGCGCCTGCTGCCATTCATCTACGAGTCCGATCAGCTGCAGTCGTGGCAGGACCGGTTCTTCTGGGGCGTGCGGCGGCGGCGCACACGGCGCACGAGCACCGGCGAGTCTGAGGTCATCTTTGACGAGACCCCTGAGATGCGTGGCCAAACGGAGGAGTATGAGGATGCGCCGCCGTTGATGGAGGAGCTTGTTGACGTGCTGACTGATCTATTGTTCTATGCGGGCTTTACGTTGCCGTCCGGGGCGCCGGGGAAGCCGAAGGTTAGCCATGCAATCTGGCAGAGTGGCGTCGGGTGCAATACGCCGGTTGGGACGACGAAGGAGGGGGAGAGTAATAAGATCGAAGTGCTACGACTGCTGTTGGCTATTACTAGCAAGGCGATGTTCCTGCCAGCCAGTGTGCTACCGGTGAAGGGCGAGAGGGCACTGACATATATGGTTACCTGTCCTGAAAAGCGGATTGTTTTGAGTGTCCTGTGTTCGCTTCTCAACACAACACTGAAGTACAATCCGGCGAGCTGGAGGGTGCCGTACGACCATGTGGTGTTTACAGATCCCAGGCAGGTTCTGGTGACATATAGTTTACAGATGCTACTAGTGCTGCTGCTCTACCCCGTACCGGACGGCTCGGGTCCAGGACTCAAAAACAATTACCGCCACTACCTCGGACGGTTGCATAGGACTCAGGATTTTCAGTTTTGTGTGGATGGAATGACGCGCATATTAAACCAGCCGGTGAGAGCTACAGCTCCATGAGTGATAAAGAGGTCAGCTATTGAGTGCCTTTTTAAAAATAAATAGATACAGGCAACTACCTCGTACCTCCCCGGCAGCCAGAAGTCGCTCCGGTGGGCGCCGGAAATGATGATGCTATTCTGGGAGGCACTGCAGTGTAATAAAGTGCGTCCCCATGCATACTCTATGCCTTATATTCCTTGTCTGATACAAATGGAGGACAGAGATTCAGAAGCTTCATCATTGAGACAGATCGCGTCCATGACTTTGTGGTCTTGATAGTTTACTATGCACTAGAGCACCGCCTGGATCCATCGAAGAGCGGAGTGGTCCGCATGTGTGTGTTTGTGCTGCAGACACTGTCTACAGAGGCAAAGTTCGGTAAAAGCTTGAACAAATGCTTTGAAGGTCAGGCTAGTCTTCCGGCTAGCGTCAGAATACCTTCGTTTAGTGGTACCTATGCCGATTACTTGATAATCGTAAGTTCACCGAAACCAGAAACACGAGATGGCTGACAGTAGAAGTCAATATACACCCTCATCACAACTAGCAAGGGCAAGCTTGGGGCCGTGTATCCTGCGCTCCTAGCAATTGTGGCCAATGTAGCACCGCATGTCCAGCGTCTATCGTCGTCTGCCAGCATCAAGCTGATCCAGCTATTCACGAGCATGTCAGCTCCTAGCTTCCTGCTAGCGAACGACAACAACCACACATTGCTTCACTCGCTGCTTGAGTCGATGAACGCAATCATCGAGCACCAGTATTCTGGTAGATCTGCTCTACACATTGTTGCCACGGTATACTAATTGCTCTAGCGAACCCGAACTTCATCTATGCCATTCTGCGCTCGCACAAGCGCTTCGAGGCACTGCGTAACTTCACACTAGAGAAAGGCCAGGAGGAGATCAACCGCGAAAACATGACGCGCAAAGACCGCGGCGAGGGCATCGACTCCCCCAAAATGTCCCTCAGCGAAGAGCGGCCCCCACCACCGCCCTCCCGGCCGGACTCGCCCCCCATGTCCCCGGGCGCCTTCGAAATCGGCGGCTCCGACTCCGACTCCGAGTCAGATTCCGACGACGACGACACGACCAGCAAGACTGCCGCCATTCCCACGCCCACCACAACAACTGGCACACCTCTCGTCGAGTCGCCCACCAACACAGCGCCGCCCTCCCGCAGCGCCTCCATCTCCTCCACAATCCTCGACGACGCGGTCCCCCTCCAGCTGCGCGGCATGTCCGAAAAAGCCCGCGGCAAGCTCCCGGAGGGCGCCTTCCGCCGCCAAGGCTCGACCACCTCCCTCTCCTCCCACGTCTCCACGCCCATCACCCCAACCGGCGCCGGCTTCGTCCCAACCCCGCACTGGCTGGAGTCCTGGCTCCCGCACCTCCCACTGCACACAATCCTCACAACCATCTCGCAGCTCGCGCCCGCCTACCGCGAGCTCCTCTCCCGCCCCACGCCACCAGGCGCCGAAACAATGCTCGAGCACATCCGCAAAACCGCCCCTCGCGGGATCGAACCCAGTCTTATCAAGACGCACATGTTCGAATGGTCGCCGCTGGCGCTAGGGTGGTACGAGAGCCTGCTGTGGGGCTTCATCTTCGTCAGCGAGCGCCACGTGTCCAAGGGCGCCGGCACCGTCGGCGTCTGGAACGGCACCGCCGTAAAGCTGTTCCGCGTGCAGGAAACCGCGCCGGAGGGCCCGAGCCTGCTGGCGCCGCGCGGCGGCGTGGATGCGGTGGGTGCGAACCTGATTGAGCGCCTCGGGAACGTGACGATGCGCGCGCGCGGCGAGGCGACGCCGGAGCAGAGTCGGAGGGGGAGCACGGATTCGGGGGCGGGCGCAGGCGCGGGCGGGAGGACGGCGGGGGCGTAGGTGGCGTAGACGATGGGCAAGTAAAGCTTTTTTTGCACAGTTTTTCTATTGTTATTTTGCAAGTTTTTTGGGAGGCGGAGAGGGGGAGGTTTTTTGTTACACTACTGCTGCGTACGTACTTGCCTGGAACAAGGAAAATCATTGGTGTGATACGTGTATTACGCCTATGTTGATTATGTCTTGTGCGTTGTAGAGAGTGCTGAGCTGTGTCTGTGGGCCCATCTATACACCCCCATCTGTGCCAGTGGGGGTTGCATCTCTATCTGCACCGCTTGGTAGTAAGTTTGTGCAGTGTTCGATCTACGAAAGATTCAGCACTCAAAAAATGTAGTTTATGCAATACTACTCGTATATTACTTATATAGCACTATGTTTTCCTTGCCCATTAAATTATTCCCAAAACCCGTAGCCACAGCAGGGTATCCGCTTCTATCCAGAACTCCCTCCCATAAAAAGCAAACACCACAGACACACGCTATATCTTCTTCCCCTCCACAAGCTCCAAGAACCTCAGCACCCCCTCAGCCACAACCTCCGGGTCCTCCCACGCCGCCCACCGCCCAAGCGGGGCCCCCTTTGTTCGCTCCCAACACACCACCCTCAACCCCCGCTCCAGCTCGCCGGGCCTCCACTTCTCCTCCCCAGCCCCCGTAACCCCCAACGCCACCGTATCCCCACCCCACGCCCCGCCATCCCTCTCCGCCTCCTCCTCCGCCGCCTGCTCAAGCGCGAAATACCCCGCCGGCCCCGGCGTCCAGAAGTACATAAACACGCCCAGCACCTCGTCGTGGCTCCACTCGCGCGCCCCGCCGCCGGCGTGCAGGCGCGCCAGCACCCATGCCAGCAGCCCCACAGGCGAATCCGTGAGCGCGTACGTTTCCGCGTCGCTCCGCGCCTCCCGCCGCTTCCTCCGCCGGCGGTGGCGGTGGCACACCCACCAGCGCGGCCGCGACGCATGCACAGGCACGGGCGGACAGCCGGCGGTGTGCACACCGAGCACCTCGCCGGGGTTGCTGAGGCGGCACACGGCGCGCGCCGCCGCCCAGCCCAGCGGCCCCGCAGCGTGTATGACGTAGTGCGCGTACCCCAGCGCCGCCATGAGCGTGCGCAGCGCCGGCGCGGCGGCGGCGGCCGGCGCGGCGTCACTCCAGCCCATCCCCGGCAGGTCCGGGGCGACGACGGCGGCGTGCTGCGACAGCGGTGGGATGAGGCGCGTGAACTCCCACCCCTCCCCTAGGAGTAGGACGGGCGTGGCGCGCGCGTGCGCGGCGTGGAAGAAGTGTAGCCGCTGCTGAGGGGTGAGGGAGAGGCGGAAGTGCGGCGCGACGGAGGCGTTGAGGTGCGCTTCGGCCGTGCGCCACGAGTAGGCATGGTCCCAGTGGTCCAGCAGCGCCTCGAGCTCCGGCGACGGCGCGGCGGGGAGCCGGGTGAGTGTGAATTTTTGGTGTGTGAGGGTCAGGTAGCGGGTGGCCACGTTGATGGTGTACGGCTCTGGAGCGGCGGCGGCGGCGATGTCCATGGTGGTGGTGGTGCGTCGCGAGGAATTGAGGACTGAGGTATTTATGCACCAGGCGCACACGTTGCGTGGTGGGCAAAGGGCAGCAGGCAGGGCGGTGGCCTGGCGAGACTCCCTGATTGGGCAGGGGCAGGGCAGGCAGCCGGAAGTTGGCGCATGCACTGCACTGCTGGGGAGTGTGGTCACACACCCGTACCCGCCGGTCGGTGACGAAAGGGATCGACCGTGCAGGACCTGACGGGGCCCGAAAGAGATAAGAGACGGAATCTCCCAGCGGCTGAGACAGCGAGATGGTGATATGTGGAGCTGCAAGTGTAGCTTCAGACGATATTCCAGAGTATCGGCAGCATAGCTCTGAATAGGCAATCGACCGGGACGGGGTTGGGTCGCAAAGCGTCCTATAATGGTGTTAGCTATGATGTTATAGATCTACTTAGAACTCAGTGCCTACTTGAGAGACTATCCATAGCCGATATTCCGAGTACATTAATTAAAGTAAGGGGGAGGGAAAAGTTTCCAGATGTAGACTGTGGATGTCGACGGTGTTGGTTGCAGAAAAAGAAAGAGAGGGGGCTTGATAGCCGCCATAATTTGAAGGAAGTGATAGTGAATAGTGTTGAACGTAGATGAGTGTAGTGTACAGGAAGAGAAGTAAAGAGCAGAATAAGGGCCATAAGACTCCACCCGGAGACCCAAACCCACATGACCAAAACCGAACCATCGATGATGCAGGATTGCACACTTCAACAAATAGTACCAAAAATCACTCGACTTAAGCCACTTCCGGGAATTGCAATTGTTTTCCCCCCAACGGCCTATCAAGTCCGGATACAATCTTCGAGCTATTAGGGTAAAGTCAATAAGCACACGGAGACATCGGAGAACGGAAGACAGTCAATTCAGCATCATTCGATTCCCGTATCTGTATATTCATTAAACGATTACCCTTCCACCTCCCTATAACCATCTATACATGACCAAAGATAAGTAAGCAGTAGTACGCGAGCCTTTCCATGACGTCCGGTGGGCCTCTATCATAGTAATACATAAACGAAAAATAAACAAAACCGGTCATAATCATCACCACCAACTCTCTCTACAACACCAACTCCTTCTCCCGCAGCGCGCCGTTCACATCATCAGCCGCGGGTCCATTTCCAAAACACAAAAACTGCACGCCCAGTCCCGCATCCAGACACATCTGCACCGCCGCGCACGCCTTGAACTGGAAGCCGACATTGTCGTTCTGCAGAAAGTACATCATCTTCATGACGTCGCCCAGGATCCAGCTGGCCATCACGCTCATGCGGAAGCCGGCGCAGCTGCGCCGCCGCTGGTTCGCCAGCACCTGCGGCAGCGGCAGCGCCGCCTCGATGCCCAGCGCCACATACCCGACCAGGTCAACAAACAGGCCGCTGCCGCCAAACAGCACCTGCAGCACCGCCGTCGCGGCCGTGAAGTACGCCAAGAAGCTCCAGTACGGCTGCTGGGCGCGCCACTGCCAGAAGCTGTACGGGCGCTTGTGCGCGGCGGCGCCCGCGGTTGCCGCGGCGAACGGCGCCATCTTCTCGGCCTCCGACGGCCGGTTGTCGAGCGCGACCTTGAGCAGCGTGAGCTGCACCACGATCATGAGGATGCTCTGGTACAGCAGCGTGATGTCGAAGTCGGCGCCGAGCCAGTAGAAACACCGCAGGATCGAGGCGAGCAGCATGATCAGCGGCGTGTCGAGCGAGAAGCCGCGGGACGTGCGCGTCTTGTGGATGGCGCGGATCTGGTCGCCGTACGAGGTCACGGGCGAGGTGATCAGGCTGCAATCAGTCAGTCAGGAAAGGAGGTTCGCACAGGGACGGGGGAGAGGCGCGGCGTACAAAATCGGGGCAATGTAGGCCACCAGCGTGTTAAAGAGCCCCATACTGCAGCGCGGTCTCTATCGTCGTGGGCGTCGGCGTCGTGAATCGTGATGTCCAAAAAGGGGCGTTGCGGAGACGGTGGTGATGCTGCAGACACGGAAAAAAAGTGTTGGCCATAGTTGCTGTGTTGGCCAGAAAAAGCTTATCGGCTAATTTCCGATTCCGAGATGGCCCTAGCTGTTTAAGTAACGCCGGGTGCGGATCACTGGCGTCCCGGGAAGCCAGGGAGCAGGCGGCGGCATTAGGGGGATTTCGCAAAAAGTCCATGCGGTACGTTAACGGGCTGTGACGGGCAATTTTGGGTCTGGAGGACGTGCGTTATGAAATGAGATTTCGCAGATTTGACTGTGCGTTAGGTAGCAACTATGTCAAGTGCTTCTAATTGAGGGTGAACTCTCAGGCCTTGTAATTTGCGAGGAGGAGTGGGTGGTTAGTAGGCATTTCTAGCAGGGAGTGCACGACCCAAGGAGCGGGACTTGGCGCAGAGCTTGACCACATAGGGAGGGATAGCGTCCGTTAAGAGTTCGATATCGTTGTCGAAAAACTAGCATTTGCTAGCGTTCCGACATCTCCTTTTTGTGACTGAAACACTGAACTGTGACCGGTTGCTATGGTATATCTCTAAAATCGCTAGCGAACTGCGTTGCGAAATCCCCCTATTAGGGGGATTTCGCAAAAAGTCCATGCGGTAAGGAAACGGGCTGTGACTGACAATTTTGGGTCTGAAGGACGTGCGTTAGGAAATGAGATTTCGCAGATTTGGCTGTGCGGTAGGTAGCAACTATGTGAAGTGCTTCTAATTGAGGGTGAACTCTCAGGCCTTGTAATTTGCGAGTAGGAGTTTGTGGTTAGTAGGCGTTCATAGCAGGGAGTGCACGACCCAAGCAGCGGGACTTGGCGTAGAGCTTGACCATATAGAGAACAATTAGCGTCTGGTAAGAGATAGGTAGTACTACCTATTTTTCACAAAAAAATTAGCGTTAGGTATGTCCTTTCTGTGACTGAAACACTGGGCTGTGACCAAAAACCAGGATTATAACCGCATTTCACTACCTCACGGCGTTGCGAAATCCCCCTATTCATTGGAGCGGAGAAGACAGCGAATGGGAAATTTGATGGGTTCTGTTTTATGTAAGGTTGAAAGTTAGACGAACAGGAGTTGAGTTGAGAATTCTCCACGTACAGGACAGGTGTAGTAAGCTGGAGCCCCATTTTGCATGTTGACATCATGAGGTCTATCAAAGTATGTATCTGGGTTACGTGAATGGATGGAGTACTCTAAAGTAATTATGAGGTCTCAGCGTTCTAACGACGAACAAATTGTGTTGATCAAACTTCACAATTGGATCCATGTTGAAAGTGATCGATCGAGTGATTTCTGATCAAGCGATCACCAGCAGCCACACATATTATCAAGAGTAGATAATATGAGGAGTACGATCATGTTTACTATAACGGCCTATTCTTATCTCTACTGGGTGTCTGAATGAGGAGTTTCACTGAGGACGCCGAGACCGTCGTGCATATTTCAGCGTCCCGAGCAACGACACCCAATCGATTTCCCTGCACCGAGTGAGCGCTGTGCATCTGTCCATTCGCTGGATGTTATAAACCACAATTGGAAGTTAGGAAAACGGCTACATATATGTAGACTTGCTTTTTTTGTGTTTAAATCAGTTCTTATTGGACTTGCTACTAGGTAGAAACAGGATCGTTCAAACTCTCGTGGTGGGAAGAATAGCCAAACATTTTGAGTCTTGACTGTCCGTTAAAACATGCCGGTGCCGCTTTTTAAGGAGTCGAATAGGGCTCAGAGAAAGCTTATAGACGTTGGGGAAGAGCCATAATTGGATATAGATATAGAACGATGAGGTAGCTTATACCCGAGATCGAGATACACGAAACAGTAGACCTGGTGCGAAGAAATCATCATGGACTGGTTTATCTTGCAAGCACTTTGACTTCAAGACAACTATGTGTAATAGGTTCGGTTTCTTCCGTTGTTTGCTCCTCCACCGGCCCTTCTCAAACTCCCAGTATCAAACCTACCTATGTCCATCGAACCCGCAACAGTAGGTACCTCGATGCACCGAACCAGAAATGTCACAGCCATGCACCACACCACCCACAGCATCTCCAATCACCTGTCCCAACGTCCTCTGGCTTCCCAAAGCTTATTTGCCCAAGGCTGAACCGGGCCGCATTCGTCCATGGAGGGCGGCATCCCACACCCACTAGCCGACGGCGCCCAATGGCTCACGGCCTCAGGCCCACTGAGCCATACTTGCTTCAGCTGCTGCTACGTGGTGAGTTGAGTCCACACCGCCCCGCACGCGTCGTTTGTGCGGCATATATCTACAGCCGTCTTGCACCTTCCCTAGCTATTCCCCTCGATCTGCGCACCACCACCACCACAATCTTCCACAGATCTACAGTAGCAGCCAAACATGGGACCCTCGCGCTCAGCCACAGCTTCGACGCAGCTCTATGCCTTCGCAGCCTTCAATGCGCTCAGCAGCACCGCCATGCTGCTGCAGCCGACGGCGCTGTGCTCGAACCCGCTTGCGTTGAAGGTTGCGGAGAAGACGGGGCTGGATGTTGGTGCGCCGAGCTTGGGCTGGCAGGTGCCGTTGGCTTTACAGATGTATATACTCTCATACTCAGATATGCTGTTGGTTCGCAAGCTCACATGGGATAGGTACGGAGTGGCGTTGCTCTACTTCTGCGGCGCGCGTAATGGCAGCCGCGAGATTAGGACTTGCGCAAGTTAGTCCCACATCACATCCCCTCGCATGGACACGAGTGATCTAACGTGACACAGTGTTCAGCAACATGATATTCGCAGCCGGGACGCTTCTGGCTGTCGCATTACGGCGCGACATCAATGGTGGTGTGCCGTTGCTGATGATGGGTGTGTTGCACGGTGTCGGCGCGCTGTGGATGGCGCTCGACACTGGCACGGCCGAGCTGGTGCGGTTCGTGCAGAGTGGGATGAGGGCGCCGCCGGCGTCTGCGGGGGTGCGGAAGAAGGCAGCCTAGTTTGATAAACCTGGGATTCTGGGGTATGTGGCGCTGTGGGGACGCGCGGAGTGCGCGAGCGGTGGGTTACACGTTGTCACGTTTTTGCACAGTTTTGTGGTGTAGGTCTTTTCTATGACGGCGCGGATTTCTAGGGTAGTTTGTTGACACCACCTCAACTCAACTCATGTACACGTAAGGAATAATAATTATGAGGCTTTCATATATGAGTTTTGGATCACCGGCGCATGTTGACATCAGTGACCGATGTGTGGTGGTGAAGAGTAGGTACTCGTGGATCGTCCCATCTGTTCATCTAGACTCCGCAGACGATCACCGAGGCATAGCGACGCGGAAGTTCAAGGGCATTTATAGAAACCCCGTGCCGGAGCAAGGATTGCAAAGCCAGCAGCCCCGCGAGATATGTATCTCACTCTTTGTGTGTCTTACTAGGATCTGGGACTGATACTTGTAATCTATCTGGTAGTTGAACAGAGTGCTAGCAGCCAAAGAGGCCTGGTGTGGTGGAAGTTTAAATCCAGGCCAGACGGAATTCCCATGCCGTGCGGATTAAGGAATGTATTGGATGTAGTTGAATGACTCTCAGTAGATAGATGTAATCATGCCTCATACCTAAATTTCTTTGTTGCCGTGCATGCATGCAATCCAGGTCCTGTGAAATGAAGCAGGGGATACCACTTGTTTTGCTACCCTATGTAAAGCCATGGTTCCGATTCCATTCAACAGTACAGATACATATACATACGCGATGGCAGCATGCCAGTTTTGTGCTGCTGCTCCGGTGGATCAATAGGCCTGGGGATCTAACCGCCAAAGGGTTGCACAGTTAAAAAAAATTGGCACGAAAAAAACAAAAATGGGTGAATCGCGTTGTTGTCTGTCGCCCGTTTCATGACACAACTGCGGGGTAGATAGATACCGAAGCAAAAGCGAATGCAAAAGCTCCGATCTAGCACTCAGCCAGAAGATCTCAACACCCTCACTTCTGGGTTAGGTCCTCCTAGATTCAGGCCAGCTCAAGTTGCTAGTAGATAAGTCGTGTAGTTTGAAGACAGGTAGCGATTTTTGTTCATGACATGTTCCGACAAGTCCGCAGTGACGAGGATATGGGTTCAAATCAGTTGTATCCATACTCTAGAAGTCTTACCGCTGACCACCACGGGCCTTGAAATCGAATGTAATAACCATGGGGAATGAGGAAGGAAGGGGGAGAAGAGAGCAAAAAAAAAAAAAAGACCCGCTCAGGAACGAGGGATAGCAGCATTGTCGCTCTCACAGCTTCAGATCAGTTGGTCGAGAACTATGAGCATCGTGCAGCAGAGCTGGGCCTACCTACTCCATACGCACAGGGACAGGCCATCAGAAGCTGCAGGGAAGCCGACGCCAAGGCACATACGACGTCAGGTCCCAGAGCCGTCAGTTTGTTTCCAGTCGCTCACTGAATACGCTTGGGGCTCTTGCACCTCTAGAGTAAAGTACAATTTACTGGTGGCTCATTTTTACCCCTCTACAGCCGCCCGCCTTGCGAATTCCTCATCACTTACAACCTTGACGAACCGGAAAAAATTGTCTGAAGTCGTTCCATTTCTGTTCTTTCCTCCTTCAAAATCTCTACCACTGAAACACAACGCTGTCCGTACTGCAAACTCTTTAACTCGCTTTCATCAACCACATCACCAGCGCTTGCTGTCCTGTGAATATCATCAAGCTTTCAACCTAAAGCTCTAGTAGCTCTATTCCCACATGGCCCACACACCCCCGCCTCTACACGGCCCGGATTCTAAGCGACCAAAGGGTTTGTTCACAAACTGGGGATGCTGTTGTCCCAAGATTTTTCTTGCTAAACAAACGCTGCTAGGTATTCTCAAGAACTCCCAGTCGTACATACGTTCGCCGAACCATAAAGCTACCGTCGTGCTGCCACCCAGCCCAGTTGTGGCCGAAGAACCTCCTTCGATCCCGTCACCTGCAGTAGTTTCAGCGTCTCCAGAGCACGAACGTGATATTGTGCTACAGAATACTCTCCAAAATGCTGGCCGACGTCGTTCATCGTCAAACCAATCCAGTCTACGCCCGGGCTCTCGGCGTCACAGCCAACACGAATCAGACATGAACCCTGAGGCCTCGCCCCGGCTGAAGTGGGATGAAGCCAATCTTTATTTGACTGAGCAGGAGCGGACTCCCAAGATGAAGATCGACGAACCAAAGACTCCTTATGCCAAACGGTACGATCCGAATGAAGATGAGGCTGAGCTCTCAATGTTGGACGCTCAGGATATTTTGGTCGACGAGCTAGATGCGGAGAAGGGGAAAAAGAAAGGCTTTGCCGTTCCAGACTCTACGATTCCAGATCTTGACATTGGCGAGCCATCGGCCGCTCTCCAGGATGAAATAAGGACCCACAGCCACTCGCCGAAACAGGTTGTAGTGAAAGAAGACTACGTGGGCGAGAATGCTCCACATGCACATGGCGATCCTGAAACACCAGAAGAGGAGGAAAAGCACCGGAAGTTTGAGGAAATGAGGAAGCGGCACTACGAAATGAAGGATGTTGCGAATCTTTTAGGGTGAGACAATGTCATGACGTATTAAAGCTAAGGTCACTGATCAGTTCTATACTAGACATCCTGAGGTTGTCGATGAAGACGACGATGATGGCGACGACGATGGCGATGTTGAACTCACGGATGCACCACCCAACGGCGTGCCTGAAGTTCCTCAGATCCCAGGCACCTTCGTCAATGGCAATAAGGAGGCAGAGTCTGCAAAGTAGTACATACCAATTGTTTAGAGGATCGATGCAGCAGCAAACCGACTATCTGCATGTGGAACGAGCAAATAATTTGGTAACTAGAAGAAAAATGCTCATTTCGAAATTTACTTGAAACTGCCTTTGTTGTGTTTCACCGAATGAATTTTTAAAAAAAAACCTCAACCAACCATGTTTCTCCCTCCTCTCAACTCTTCTCCACTTTGTTTTTCTTCTGTGCCATAAGCTTTTTGTGTTTTGTTTTTCCTCCAACGTGTTTAAGCTTAAACAACACAAAAACAACACCCCAAAAACTTGGATTTTGTGCTTCTTTTTGTTATTCATGAAAAGACAGAAAAAACCCTTCAAGTTTTTTTTTGTATTGGTTCATCATGATAAGGTGTTTGGGGTAATATCGTTTTCTTTACAGTTTACTTCCTCTTTTGTTTTATTTTGTTAAACACTTGTGATCTTACCAATCCAATTCATGGTATTTTTTGAACAACTCATTATTATTCCCTGAGTCGCCACTGTGCCACTGTGTATCCAGGTCCATATCATTCAAATCATGAGATTCCTAGGTCCACCATGGATCGTGCTCTAGAATACTGACACAGTGTTGTTTGAAAATATAGAAGCATACCTATGCAGTTTCAATGCATGACGACATGACCTACAATGCATCCTGCAGGTATCATTCGAAAAAAACTCCCCTTTCCCCAGGTTTTGTTACAGTGTTCCCCACAGCTCTGAATCTTCCTTGCTTGACAAGGGCTTCTGGAAAACTTCCGTGAACGTAACCACTAGGTATGCCACTAGCACCTATGCCCAGCTTGAAAATTGATGCAATCACATGCCATAGGCCCCGATGATGTCACCGTTACTGCTCGACAGGCCGGGTGCGGAGCCTACCCGCAGAGCCGCACAACCTGCGCTACGCCGGCTGCACTAGGTATCACAGTGCCGCATATCAACTCCTACGGTATTGCTCCAGCAACCTGTAGGAACGTCCCTACATAAGTATGACGACTATACGTAACACCTCCATTGCGGACCCGAGAAATCGTGCCATCGAAGACGCCGCTGGAAGGTGGGGTATACACTGTGAGATCTGGGTGTCTGGCTGAACGGGTCCAGTACGGCGCTAGGGAACTGCCCCGTATTCTGGCCGGCCGGAACCATAATCCGGGGGCGGCGGCGTGGCCGGTCGATCGGTGTGTGGCTGGCGGTGGAGATACCAAATTTATGCTTTGCCGGTCGTGTTGATGGCACGTGGGGGTGTTGGATCACCGTGGTGGAAACTCTGTATCGATACCGCGCATGTTATCTGTCCGCAATTGCCATCGTGGGGATTGATAACAGCCTTCAAAGGTCGGGGGAGTATATAATACAATCTACGGTTGTCGTGCAGTTCTTTCCTAGCCTGTCACGTAGTCCGGCGCACCTGGTTAATGGTATCATACCATCCGGATTTCCTACAGCCCAACATACCGTACTATCCTGTAATTTTCAACTACAGCCCTAGCGCTGTATCATGATTTACGATCCTAGGGGTTCGTTGATCAGTGTTATCTAGCCCCCGATTGTCATGTGAAACCAGCGTCGTTCTAGAGATCATGCATATTGTAACCAAACATTAGGAGCAAACCTCTATACTAAACTATCAAACTTTCTCACGCACAAAGAAAACAGTGCAGATTTTGACGGTTATGTGCGATAAGTCAACTTCTTCATTCTCATTCAACTTTTGAGAAAATATGTTATTACTAAGTTCAGAACTAAACAATGAACCAACGTCATGTGAATCACTCGGCAATCAAATCCGCTCATTCTGACGCATTTTGCAACCACCATCGCGCATGCACGATCTGAGTAATGAGAAAAAAAACTGACAGGTCTCTTACGACTGTGATGACGGCGGCCTATTGAGGTCACTTTGCCAAACTCACGATATATTGCCTTACGTAATCTAGACTGTCGTGTCTTTGCATAACTCCACATTGCTAGGGTTTCCCGTGTTTCTGCCGCTTATGTTACCCGGTTCAAATCCCGAGGTGGTCAGTGCTCAACACCTGCATTAGGTGTTTGGCTTGGGCTTGAGGATGTGAAACACCTTCAGGGAGATTCTGCAGAATTTCCCCCTGGGATGAGGGTGCTAGTTTGTGCCATTAGGAGCATTGCGAGGTGAGGGGAATCTGTTTCTACCCTGTTTTTCCTTGCTTTGGTGCAGAATCATGCTCCAATTATCTTATCGCATTCAGCATCACTCGATAAATCTCACGTGGCGGGCTTTCGCCAAACTAGCATATCCGGAAAATCCGTGCTAGTAACTGCAAGACCAGTTGACTTCATGGATCCGACTGACTATATAGGAGCGCAGTACATCATCCAAGCCAGATCTATTTTATCTACGTACAATCCTTTAAGACCAGCTGAATTCCCTCAACTTTTGGCCTATGAATCAATCTATGGGCCCACAGTTCAAATGTAAACGTATGGATACTTCACCAAGTGATTACCATATAGTTTGATTTATTATCCAATTGGCCAGCCATTCATTTCATTGTCAGAAATCCCAATCTATTCTCCAGAAAGTTGTAGAAGTGGAGGTCTCGGTCATAACTACAATGTCAATGTTCGTAGTTCTAAACGAAGAACAGATATACAGAATCCTGGCTGGTACAGCGTTTGTTTAATAACCACCGCGGACAATAATTCGCTTTTGATCGACAGCTCTCGGCTTATCGGTTAATAGGCATATATACGGGTCAACCGGGTTGCAAACCGTATGACTTATTCCACGGGCCGACCTGTACATGTAGGCTTACGTAGATCCTTATTTTGCCGGTCGGAACACGTCTCTGCATTCAAATTACTGAAATGTGAGGTGGTCGTGCTTTTTGGACCAAAGCACGCAGACTATGTCCCTCAGATATTACTGAACAGGGCCGGTAATTAGCTAAAGTACAGCAGAGGTTAGCTCATATGTGCATATGATTTTTGCAATATAAATGCTAGAGTCCTAACTAATCGAGTTCGAGAACGCACAGTTGTTTAGACCCCACGTTAACATGCCACTGGGCACATTTCGATTATTGCGTGTTCAACACACGACGGGAATTCAATACTTGATTTAAGGCTCTTTGAACAATTGATACTTCTTCAAATGTCACTCACGTGGCTATAAGAAAAATGTAAACGATGAAGGGTAAAAGTCGAACGGTGGCCCCATCTAAAGTTAGGGGCGTAGAAACAGTCAGGGATATAGACTATGTTGGAGTCTTTATAAGATTCCGGGTACGATTAAAGTGATGCTTTAGCCGAGTCCTTGTTGAGAGTTAGTAATTTCAATATCGGGCAGACAAAAGCTCCCTCAATTGCCTAGAATTTTTTTCTGCAAGCCCAAAACGGCCTATTTAGTCTCACTCCCGCCCGATTCCAACGGCGAGTGCTTCCCCATGACGGCGCCCTCGGCAATCCCCGAGCAGCCCACAAGTGCAGTCAGTCCCTGCGCCCCTGCATTTCCATAGTGCGCATGCGTATCAGGCCACCAAAGACGCAATTTGCACGCCTCCTGGCGCGTGCGTGCGTGCGCCCACGCCCTGAAGTCAACAGCTATGATGAGTCGAGAATCATTGGTAATGCGCGCGCGCTGATTGGGTGCCGGGCGACAGGGGGCGTGAACACGCGGTTTCGAAGTAGGCCTCTCGGCCTTGCGCTGGTGGGTATAAAGCTGTGCGAGCTGTCGCTCGCTGAGGTGCTAAGCTCTCAAAAAGGTGTTCAGACAAATCAAGCAAGCGCATCCCCACAGCTCCAAAATTTCAGACAAAGCACTCCACAGCTCGCAAACTCCACACATACACAGCTCGCAAACTACACATACCATACACAGCTCTCGATAGCTACAACAAAGCTCTCCCAACCACCACCACACCAAAACACACAACAGCAATGTCTCCACAGCTTCTCTTCCGCGCGTTCTCGCAAGGCCGCCATACCGTTCCCCCGCCGTCGCGTCGCACATCGGTTATGATGTACTCGTACCTCGTGGTATGTCTCCAAGCTCTCACACAAATGTTCACAAGCTAACGTGTATCTCTACAGGCTGGATTTACACTCCCCTTCGTCGTGCCGGCGCTCAGCACCGGCGGATCCAACGCCGAGGGCCGGAGCCTGGGACTGCATCATTGCTGCCGATAGCAAGCTACAGCGGGGCACATGCCATTAGTGTTGTTTTAGGGCGTTACTTTTTCATTACTGTTTTTTGCAAGGCGTTTTGGTGCTTTTGGGATATCATAGGGTGGAGTCGATACTAAGTACTTAGATGAATACAGAAGATGTTCTACATTATATAGCGGACATAGCTATAGCTTGAGCATGCGCCGGAGAGCTACAGACAAGTGGAGCGATGTATACTTGCTACACTCACTATTCGTGTGATGTCGGCCTACGGTTTTCAACGAGTCTGCAGCCTTGATTTATCCAGGACCTGGAATGTTTCCCATTTTGTGACCTTCTCATTCACATATCGCATATTCCAGATGTTCAAGTCTACAATCATACACCCCTTTCAACGTTGAAACCGGACGAGTGATATCATGTGTTACGGATATAGAGTAAGAATATAAACTAGGTTTTTTTTTAAATCCTTTCCTATTATATACTTCCGAAGCTATAAGTGTACGCGAACACAGCGTCTGTATTTTTAGCGGCCCTGGGACTAACTCTCGTTTGGCAAACTCTATGTGTGACTTCGTATTTCGTAATGTAACAGTCTCAAAATTTAAGTTGTTAACGTTTAGTTCCAAGTTCAAGACTTAAACTTTGTATTCGGATCAGATCTATGATACTCTGTCTCTGCTGAGATGCTTGCCCTAGATGCAGTAAACTTACGGATTATACTACACATACGAAGTACACTCCGGAGCTGTGTAAAATCAGCTCCTAGCTTCCCTCGTCGTTCATAAACCAAGTGTTGTCTTAGGTATCAATGATGATAGATCCATATATCTTTAAAGAAGATGTAATAATGTTCATATAAGGTGTAAGCTGCTTTGCCACGCACTTAAGTCACTCCAATCGTTGTTTTCATTCCTGTAGATTGAGCCTAAAAAGCTTCCACTTCCGCCGGCCGCTTTTTCTTCAATCCCTTGGCCCATGGCATAAACCCTCTATGCAATCACTTCCCTCGTATTCTCAAGCCTAGGAGATATGCATATTATTTCACTTAGATCTCTTGCTGCGCCAGGTATAAATATTTATCCATTTCCTCCCATCATTTACATGGATGTACTTCATGGAAGTACGTATGTCTGATTTTGTTTACCTAGTTATACCAGCGACGTAGACTCGTTTGGTCGGCCCACATCCATCCCCGCACCGGCATATTCCTTCGGCAGGACATGTGCCCTAGGGTTGTCATTCTAAAAAAAAATCAAACTTAGCGAGAGGCCACTGAGCAAACATTTGTGTTTTCACTAGTAATTATTTTTACGGTCATGACACTATGTGTTTCCGATACATTGAAATAGCAGTATACTGAAATGAAGGGAATCTTGGTTCGGAGGTGCTGCATAGGGAGAATTTGACATCGCATGCCAGAATATGTAAGAACTCAAGGCCAATCACCGGGTCGAAATCGGGTCCACTTAATGTAGTAAATACATCTGACGTGATTATAGATCAGCCCTTTTGCTAGAACTCAGAGTTTGTTAAACCCAAGTAAAGGTTTACAGTGTGACGTTTGAACTTATGATGGATTGGAGTTCCAGAATGTCCACGGAGTGTATGTGGACCGCCGTGTAACCATTAAATCCGTGCCGCAATATACGGTCGGCATTAGAATATGCGGCGCATAATTGGTGCTATTAAAACTTCTCAACCCCCCATAAAAAGCGACCATGACCACCCCATGGCGGCTAAACAAGTGATAGGCGTAAATTCCTATGGACAAGAAACTAATATTTCAGCCTGGTCCTTGAGGAGTTTATGCTGCGGTCGAAAGAGGGTTGTCGATGCTCCAAGCATGCACATCGATCTGGCAGGGGTAGGTGCAGCCGATCTGACCTATGAACGTGCACACAACCTTTCGTCCAGGCACCAAACGGCTCCTCGATTCCGAAACTCTGGCTGACTGGAGAATCGAGATAGTAGCTTATCCACTCGGTTCTCACTGGAAGCAGAAGCATGTCCAGGCGGTTGTAAAATAAATGGCCACCATAACACTTGATGAATACTTACATACTGCCCTACATGCACCAGGGATGGATTAGGTACATGTTTTACGGGCGGCTGAAAACAAAGGCTACAAGTGACGTTGGTTGAACTCCCGCGTTTCTGCTGTGCATGCGGCGGCGGCGGTCTTCGGTCTGAGATCGGCAAGCCCCGTCCGTCGCAGATAAATTTTGTGCGAAACTGAGAAACCGAGCCGACCTCTCCTATCAGAGCCACTCGGCTGTTATGTATGCGAGCATTCACAGTCTGTATTGTAGCTTGATGGGGATGCTTTCCACGCACTCTCCCACCCGTATGTCGCAAAATATCGAGGGGCGTCCAGAGTTGAGCTGTGAACAGAGATGGCGGAATGGCCACCACCATCACCACCACCACCTGAGGTCATCATGTCATCTTCTATAAGGCAAAGACGATGCATCACTGAAAGAGCGTGGCAGGGTCTACGAAACTTTTGGGGAATTTCCTTGGGTGGAATTTCTCTTGATTCAAAGATGGAAAAAGACTAACCCAAATTAGCATCCCCCCCCAACGTCGCTCGACTGCAATTGGGTAGGATGCAAAGCTGCATCTGGTGCAGCTGGTTGTGATAATTGGGGTTGTTGTCCTTGTATACCAAGTACTTTTGGTACCTCCTGTGGCATGCCACCTACATAAAAGACGGGGCGCCTGGAATAATAGGTAATTTATAACCCAAGAGAGGCGAGACGGCACAACATAGCATGCAGTTGGAGCCAGAGCCTGAGAATAATGCACTACGCGATTGTTTGCTGCCAAAGTAGACCTTCTGTGAAACCCCTTGAGTTGTCTTGTTTGAAAGTCAGTGAAACTACCAGCCGGCTAGAAGTCCAGTATAAAGTTGACGTTTTATTAACAAATTGTGGCGAGAAAATTTGATATGTGTGTGTGTGTGCGTCTGCTTCCTTGCACTGTGGTATTATGTACTACGATGGATTGGAGGCGTGTGGCATGACCAAATTCTCTTTCTGAACGACGAACAGCAGGTATTGTACATGGGCATCTTAGGTTATGTACCTTTACTTCTACATCTATCCTGTTTGGCTAACCGATGATATACATTGAGAGATTCTCCCTTGGTTCTGCGCATCCGTCTGATATAGCGAATTCTGTACAAGTAAATTCTCTAGAATGCGTTATTGCTCTTGCCAGGATCAGTCCGTAAAGTCAGATATCTCGTGTGTCACACCCGCCGGCGAGCTTACTTAGCGTACCCACTCTCCACACCCCCAAAGCCTCGCCCTCCTTCGTTGTTCCAATTCCCGTTTCTTCTCTGTCTCTTCTTCCGCCGCTCCACCACTCCGACATCAACTTATCAGCTTGGCTGTTGCCACCCATATATCTCTTGCTGCGAAAATATCACCTTCATACTGGCTGTTCAACTTCAGCCTCCAGAATTACCTAGCAACTGTCCTTCTTTTTGTGGTGGTCGTGATATATCTTTTCTTGAGCCGGCTGGCCCAGGGAGCATCGGTTGAGGATATATTTCCAGCCCAACCCAGCACCCCCCTCGCATGGTTTAAAATCGGAAAATATCCTACGTTAAATTCTCGAGTACTCATTGTAATATAACGCCCGCATTGAAATACGTAACAACTCATGCTTTTCGGATGATTCGAATCTTGGAGTTGAGGTGATTATACTTGCTTATATCTAGCTTCTACAAACGATAACGCGCGGATAACCTGCCCTCGAACAGCAGCCACTCCATTGCACATCCACATCACCCACACCCTGCTCCTCCACCACTCCATCACCCAACAAATCATTCGCAATGCCGATGACAGCTGCCTCCGCCGCTTCATCGGCAGCACCACCATCAACCCGCCCATCACCGCGCGCTCAATCCTCAAGAATGAAAACCAACGGTGCTTCCACAAGTAGTGGAACTCCGGTTCCTCTACCGCAGCAGCCAGCATACCAAACGGCTCCACTCAGTTCCCGAAAGGCCCAAGCACTAGACATGACTACGGTAGAGAGGCGAATACCAGGTGTCAGGGAGGCACCAAAACAGATGCGGCCCCATGGTCTACAAGAGGCCCCGACGTATACGCCCACAGCTGATCAGTTCAAAGATCCAATGGAGTATATCAAGAGCATCTCCGAAGAGGGCCGGAAATTCGGCATCGTCAAAATCATTCCACCAGAAGGGTGGCAGCCCGAATTTGGAGTTGATACTGAGGTAGGTCTATCTCAATCATTTGTCATTTTACTATTAGCCGCATGATTATTTAGTAATGCTTAATTCCCTTCCTTATCCACTATGTACAATGATTTTATGAAAATTCTTACTAATTATACACAGCGATTCCACTTCCGAACTAGACGACAAGAACTGAACTCCGTAGAAGGAGGGACGAGGGCGAACTTGAACTACCTCGATCAGTTGTCCAAATATCACAAGCAGCATGGTACCAGCCTCAACCGATTTCCTTCGGTAGATAAGCGACCACTAGATTTATATCGTCTCAAAAAGGCAGTCGAAATACGTGGTGGCTTCCACAGCGTGTGTAAAGGCAAAAAATGGGCAGAGATTGGAAGAGATCTAGGATATTCGGGAAAAATAATGTCAAGTTTGTCAACATCCCTCAAGAATTCATATCAACGGTACCTACAACCATATGAAGAATGGGTAAAGTCTGCAAAACCTGGAGTTCAACAGCAGATAGAAGCTGAATACGGTGGCCCGATCACACCATCGCCAGCTTCTTCGCCCATGAAGCGAACACCTTTAGAAAAGACAGCAAATTCACCCTTGAGTAGTTTTGGACCAGATTCTCCAGCAATGAGAGCCTCTTCGGCCCTGGCCGCCTCAGTAGATACCCCAGATAGATCCGACATTGATATGATCAATGCGACTCCAATAAAATCCTCAACACCAGCTGGTGGTAGCGGTGGCGGATTTACTGCAGTGAATTCTGCTGGTGGATTTACACCCGTTAACTCTGGCTTCACGCCTGTTAATATGAACGGTACAAAGAGAGAGGCAGATTCAGGCTTAACGCCGACTACCGGATCAAGAATGCCAGAAAATGGCTTCAACAGCAAGATGAGCACACCCGAGCTTAATGGCAATGGATCTAGCACCCCATTGAAGCGAAATCACAGTGGCCAAGAAAACGGGGCTGAGCTTAGAGATCTCGGAAAGGAAGCCAATGGCAAATCAGCCGAGGACATCAATGGCGATTCTGGCGAACGACGAAGCAAGAGGCTTAAAAAAGGTATGTCGTTGCACTTTGGTTGTCGCTTCTGCCGCATATTGGTTCCACGCGATGTGATTGGCTAACGTGGACCCTGTTGGTGCATGCAGAACCGGCTCCTATGGTTGCGGGGTCGCATATGACATTGCACAAGCCTTCGTCTGTGTTGAAAGTATTGGGTGATCGCGGCCATGGTAAATCTGGAGAGGTAAATCTCAGTCATTCCTTTCTCTTGGTTCAAATTATTGACAATCTAGAAATGCGAGAAATGCGGTCGCGGCGACGACATGGTCAACCTTCTTTTATGTGATGGCTGCGACAATGGCTATCATATCTATTGTCTAGAACCAGCACTCAAAAGTGTCCCAGACCGTGACTGGTACTGTGATCGTTGCCTTGTTGGTACTGGGGAGTATGGATTCGCAGATGGTGAAATATACTCCCTGCGACAGTTCCAGGAAAAGGCGAACAACTTTAGAGAGCTCTATTTTCAATCCAGGATGCCCTTCGATCCAGTAAAAGGAAAGGCTCGTGCTGTTACTGAAGATGATGTCGAAAGGGAATTTTGGAGGTTGGTAGAAAGCGTGCATGAGACCGTTGAGGTTGAATATGGTGCAGACATTCACTCGACTACTCATGGAAGCGGATTTCCTACGATTGAAAGGCATCCTACGAATCCATACTCAACTGATCCCTGGAATCTTAACATACTTCCATTACACCCTGAATCCTTGTTCAGGCATATCAAATCGGATGTATCCGGTATGACGGTACCTTGGCTATATGTTGGGATGTGCTTTTCAACCTTCTGTTGGCACAACGAAGATCATTACACATATTCTGCCAACTACCAGCATTTTGGAGCTACGAAAACATGGTATGGAATTCCCGGAGAAGACGCCGATAAATTTGAGGATTCCATGCGGGAAGCCGTTCCGGAACTATTTGAACAGCAACCAGACTTGTTATTCCAACTAGTGACACTTCTCACACCCCAACATCTTCAGAAATGCGGCGTTAGGGTTTATGCTCTCGATCAAAGAGCTGGGCAGTTCGTGGTTACCTTCCCAAAGGCATACCACGCCGGGTTTAACCATGGGGTAAACCTCTCTGCTTGATGTCAATATACTTTTTACTGACCAGATTAGTTTAATTTCAACGAAGCTGTGAACTTTGCTCCGTCAGACTGGGAACCTCAGGGCCAAGAGGGTGTGGAGCGATATCAGCAATTTCGAAAAGCACCTGTATTTTCTCATGATGAACTTCTCCTCACAGCAGCTGCAAGAGATTCGACAATTAAGACAGCACAATGGCTTGCACCGGCTCTGGAACGTGTGAAGGAAAGAGAGTTCAACGAGCGTGCTATGATCTTAGAACAGCTTCCTGAAATCAACCAGGTTGTTCTTGCAGATAACGAGGAGCTGTCCGAAGATGAGTACCAATGCGGGGTCTGCAAAGTCTATTGTTATCTTTCACAGGTTACTTGCTCATGTACAAGTAACGTTACTTGTCCTACTCACTTCAGAGATATCTGCGACTGTGAGAAGAACAAGCTTACTCTTAGACTACGCCTAGGAAATTCAGATTTGGAAGAACTTGTTCAAAGGGTTCGTGATAAGGCCAACATGCCTAATGCCTGGGCTGCAAAACTTGAGAAGACAATGACAGATACACCTCGCCCGCAGCTTAAGGTGCTGAAGTCGCTTCTTACCGAGGGTGAAAAGATACCCTATTACATTCCCGAGATAGCTCCTTTGAAAACATTTGTTGATCGTGCCCAGGAATGGGTTGATGAAGCAACGCCGTTTGTTTCACGAAAGCAACAAAATAGGAGGAAGAACGAGAAGGCTTGGAGAAAAGGAAGTGCAAAGGCTGCCGAGATGGAGGAAAAGGAGCGCGAACATCGGAACTACGATAGCATACTTCGTTTGATGGTTACAGCGGAAGAACTGGGCTTTGACTGTCCAGAAATCGAGATGTTGACCGAACGTGCTAATGCCATTCGTGAATTCCAACTTCAAGCAAGACATGCATTGGCTACACCTGGATCTCTATCCACTCCAAATTACGAAGACCTCGTCGAGCTTGGTAAAAGCTTTAACGTAGATCTGTCTGAAACTGATCTATTGGAGAAGATTGTCAAGCAACTAAAGTGGGTCGACAATGCTCGCGTAATGTACTCCGCTCCTCTGACTCTACATGACGTCGAGAGGTTGATTGTGACTGGGCAAGACCTGGGAATACCGGATACTAACGAGCAGATAATCCACTTCAAGAACCAAAAAGAGGCAGGAGAAATGTGGGAGTCCAAAGCCAAAGAACTTATGAGTGTGGAAGTAGTTCACTTTCAGCAACTTGAGGCCCTTTCAGGGCAGGCTTCGCAGTTACCTGTATCTAGGGAAACTTTAGCACAGATCGACCAGATCTTGAACAAACAAAGAGAAGCTCACCGGCAAATCGTAGCCTTGTATGAGGCTAGTAGATCACCATACTTTGAGGCTCGTCCAAAGTACAAGGAAGTTAGAGAGGTTCTCGATGCCATAACTGAACTCCACAGCAAACCTACCGGTACTATTGATCTTGAAAAGGAACAGAAGCGCCACGAGGACTGGATGCGCAAAGGCAAAAAGTTGTTCGGTAAAGCAAATGCCCCCTTACACATCCTGCAGCAACACATGAGCTATGTCGAGGGCCGTAATAAGCATTGCTTTGCTTTGGAGGATCGCCCACGAACTCCAGTCGAGCCCTCTAGCAGGGAGCCCAGTCCCGATGGTAAGAATAGCCAAAACTATGGCGATTCCTCTCGAGGGAGGCAGCGAGAGGTGTTTTGCATTTGCAGACAACCTGAAGCTGGCATGATGATCGAGTGTGAGGTCTGCCATGAGTGGTAGGTGTCCTATTTTGTTATTTTACATAGTCTGGGGTGGTTGCTTGTTATGCTGCCCCAGACTACGGCTAATATTCATATGAACCCAAGTATAATCTAATCTTTACAAGGTACCATGGCAAATGTTTGAAAATCGCTAGAGGCAAAGTTAAGGAGGACGACAAATATACCTGTCCTATTTGTGATTATCGTGTCAAAATTCCTCGAGATGCAGCAAGGCCTAAGCTTGAGGATCTCATTGAATGGGAGAATGAGATTCCGGGACTACCTTTTATACCCGACGAACTTGATTGTCTGAGGAGAATCATTGATGCAGCGTCGCAGTTTCGTGCATTTGTAAGCACTTATACACAGTCAGCTCTCGGTCTCACCTCTGCCGAAGTTCCCACTATGCGTTTTTATCTGCGTAAAATCGAAGGGGCTGAGATTCTACTTGCTCATGAGACCAACTTTTTCCGTGCTGAGCTGCATAAGTGGATGCCGATAGCACCAGAGGCACCTCCTCCGATTGAGGTTTCAATGTCTACTAGAAAACCGCGGCCGACGAAGCAACAAAAGCTGATGGCACAAATGGGGATTAAGAATCCCGATGATTTGCCAGCACAGTATCGTACAAAGGCACATAGTTTCAAGAAGAAGGGTGATCTCGGTAAGCCGCCACCGCCTATCAAACCCGCGCCACTTCCACCGGGAACACCCGCTCAGAGTGATACGGGGCGCGACATTTTTGGACAACGTTACAGTGTCCCTAAAGGTTCCCCAACCTTCTCTGAGCTTCTTGGGGGCCGTGGCCGTATGACGTCGCCAGTACTTGTGAATAACCCAGGCCGTGGCCAAACATTAGACCCGGCCCTCTTCAACTCTGCTTCGTTCCACAGCCAACACCACGGTGTTACGTCCAGTCCGTCTGAAAGTCCGCAGTTCGCTACAGCGACAAATAGGGAAGTAAACAACATGTTCGATCAGTTGACGAACCACGACTCGCCCGATCTATACTCGAAGGATGGGCCTGCGGTCTCGGCCTCCGGGTATGACAACATGACGACTCAGTCTCTTGACACAACAAACGACTCCTCGTTAGATAACAGCTTGGCCGACCAATTCTTGGAGCATGACCCATAATTCTGTAAATGTAGTCAAACTCAACCCCCATCCTTTGTATAAAGCTCTTGAGTTTACGTTTTTACTTTTTTGTTTTTAGTGTTCCGGCGTTCACGAGAATTGGTCGGGGTATTCTGTTTTTTGTCAATTTTTGTGGGTTTAAATGTCACGGACCCTTGTTGAGCGGTCATTTCCTCATATACATTATACTTAAGCTCCTCTATATCTTTATTCAATTCTCTGAGGGGTTTACCTGAAATAACGCCCCTCATACTTTGTTTTTCAATTCTTGTATTTTACATTTTAGTGTTTTAGTTGTTTCTTTCTTCATCTTGACACGGTGGCCATTTGCAATTTGCATCTTTGCTTTTTTTGCACGAAGAGAACCGAAAACTTTTCATGCGAACTTGGGACGGTCTTCTTTTTTGGTTTTATGAATTTTCTTTTTGTTGAAGGAACCACTTCATTCTGATTCATGTGTTGGAAAAAGGAAAGGACCTGGTTTGGTCCGGTGGCGTATTATTATTATACTCATTGTTATAACAAACGTTTTACTATGCTTTTTTTTCGACCGCTGTCCGCTCGGAATCGAAAGCAACGTACATAACATACTATATTGGTGGTCGAAGTCGGTTCTTGATTTTTCTTCTTTTTCCTCTTTATTGATAATGGAATACAAAAACGTTCAAAAAGAATCACTAAAATAAACGGAAGTCCGTCATAATGTGTCACTCGATGACTGCCTCTCACTCATATGTCCTACGCTAGGCCAGAACACTCGGCAACCTAACAAGCTAGCGGGTGTGTCATTTGGACCTTAATGGGATTGTGGTTTGTGTGCACCTGACAATACTTATATTACACCCGGATGGTTACAGATTTTCAGCGTCCAACTGCTCGCAAGGAAAGCGAGTACCCTGGAAAAGTGATCAAGTGAAATGCTAGTACTAATCAAGTACTGGGCCCCGACTGGAAGGTAAGGTTCAAAACCCTAACCCATTTTGTATCCCGTCAATTGTGAAAATTCATATTTGAATGTGAGGTTGTGTATGGAATTATTATGGATATTACAATAAAAACAGTGTAGTATTACAGATTAGCATAAAGAAATGATATTATATGCTTGATATCGCTTAAATGATTGAGTTCAACGTAGCCAGAGTTCTAAAACAACCTTCATTTCACTCTGTTCATTTCATCATTTGCCAATCACCTAAATTATGGTTCCATAGGCAAAAGTCTAGTGGAATATATCTGAAAGACGCGCTGTTTTACATTTGAACTAACATACATAAAAATTTCGTCAAAACAGTACAAAGTATTCGACCCGCCAACCATCATTACGCTATTCATTGGCGCTACATTAGCAAAATTGCGTGTATCATTGTTCGTTGTGCATCTCAGCGAATAATTCAATCCTCAAGCTCGTTGGGCGAAACTTCGTCAAAGTCTTTACCGACAATGCTGTTGGAAACTTTCCAACATTGAATAAGGTTATCTTCAGCAGCACTAACCATAACCCAAGGTTCATTAGGGTTCCAAGCGAAGTCCGATACACGGTTAGTGTGGCCACCATGCATAAATAGCCTGTGGATCGGTTAAGTTAGCATAGTAGGGATCTTATTGGAACATACATACAGCTCAGGTGGCCCATCCTCGGCATCTTCTGCGGTCTGTTCATCTCCAATGCGGGCCAAATCCCAGAATATTATTCTGCGGTCTGCACTACTGCTAGCAAGCACCGATTCTTCATGTGGATGCCAACTAAGTCCGTTTACGTCTGCGTTGTGACCCTGCAAGCTGTGTAGCTTAAGCTTCAAGTTTCGGAGATCCCATAATGCAACTGTTTTGTCGGCCGAGCCAGTTGCAATCACATAGTCAGATGCTTGATTAAAAGCAATACAGTTGACGGCATCGCTATGGGCAGTAACTTTATGTGAGGCTTTTGTAAGGTCCGAAGAGCGTACATCAACGATTTGCAGAGTGCGATCATCTGAGACAGAACCAAACAGAGCATCATGACAAGGGTGAAAGGATACATCGTTGACTATCGCGGTATGGTGTGTATATATGGATTTAGCAGTAAGAGTAGTATTTGATTTAGTATATGCCGTGATATCCCTGCCATTTAATCAGAAGTCCGTGACATAATATGGAGCAAACAGCGAAAATACCAAAGCCTGACGGTTGAGTCTTCAGAACCAGTAAGGAGGGTACCTTCTTTGTGGGGGTTCCAAGCTAAACCGTATCTTCGATTCACAATTAGCATATAGCCATCTGTAGCGACCGAAATACCCACCCTTCTTTTAAATGACCCGCCAGAGTCATCTGTGGTATACATTTGGTAGTATCCACTGGATCGATGGGATGTTTTGTTCTGTCAAATACCAAGACATTTCCATCGGCACACATCGTAGCGATCAAATCTGGCTTTTGAGGCATGTATCGGGCCTTATTAACTTCTCCTTCGTGAACCATCTTCTGCGTGACCTGAATACGACACTCGGCGCCATTTCCATACCCACCAATCTCCCCCTTCTCCGGATCGTAGTTATTTGGATCTTTTTCTGACGGCATTATGGGTATTTGAACCTCAGCAATCTGCAGGTAATTTGTATCATTCCCGGAAGTATGGGTTCCAATCAGTAGACGATGTGTTGAAAATTTATTCCCAGGTACTCTATATAAGCTTTAGCATATAACCATGAATGTTGAAGAGGTAGATTCCGCACGTGTGTTTGTCCGGAAACCACTGTGTGGTTAGGGTGGGCCATTCGAGGGCAGAACTGTAACTGCTCAGCAAGATACAATGACGAGAAAACGATACCCCTACCTGAGGATAAGGTCATAGAGAAATGGTGCATTTTTCTTCCATATCTTGTACTCTGGATTCACTTCTCAGTACATGACTAACGCAAACCTGACTCGCGAACTACCTTCGTTGATGATTTTATCGACTACAATCTGTTCCTCATGCTCCCGGATACTAGGATCCACTGAATAGAATTAGCGCGATATGTCAGTAAAAATGATGCTTAGTATAGTACTTTCAATATCGCCTTCCATGGTGATGCGATTCTTGGCCTCTGTATTGGGTACGAGAAGTTGTTTGTGTCGTTAGTTGTACAATGAAAGCTACATTCTATGTGTTTAGTCGCGCCTCGACACATCTACGCGTGCCTTCATAAATATGCAAAAATGCATGAATTATACACCAAGTAACTGCATAATAAGCATTCTATGCTCAAAAATTAAAAACACGCTTTTGTGTATTTACAGTATACATTCGTTATCAACATTGAATGCCACAGTCAGCTTTGAAAGCTGCATCACGAGGTGCCGCCAAGCCTTGGGAGCTTTGAGTCAACCGATCAGCATTACGCCACCCTTGTTAACAACAACACAGAAAGACAGTCGCAGGCTCAAATTGTTTACAGCTGCAGGTGGAGGAAAGGGTTTTCAGAAGCTAGAAATATTTTCTTGAGCATCTTGCGACACGACCATACAAATCACCAGCCATGGGTGTTCCGAAGTTCTTCCGATGGATATCGGAGCGGTATCCTACGATATCACAGCTTATTGCGGAGAATAAGATTCCAGAGTTTGACAATCTTTATGTAGGTATATATTTGGAGCGACTATGCGTAATACTAACTCGAGTCTTGTAGCTTGACATGAATGGAATCATCCATAATTGCACGCATAAGGACGGAGACAGTGCGACATTTCGTATGTCAGAAGAAAAGATGATGATTGGTATATTCAACTATATCGAGCACTTATTCGGGAAGATAAAACCCAAAAAGTTATTCTTCATGGCTATCGATGGTGTCGCACCTCGTGCAAAAATGAACCAGCAAAGATCTCGAAGATTTAGGTGCGTATGTCGGATTCTTGGTTTCATGACAATATTTTGACATATATAACAGAACAGCGTTGGATGCGGAAAAGGATAGACTCAAGGCCATAGCTGATGGTGTAAAAATGCCGGATGAGGATGCTTTTGATAGTAATTGCATCACACCAGGTTAGTATTCGACGATTTTCGAATGTCGGAGAGTGGCTCACACTACGGTATTTTAGGAACCGAGTTTATGGCTAGATTAACCGAACAGCTCAAATACTTCGTTAGCAAGAAGGTTACCGAAGATGCTGATTGGCAAGGTGTTGAGATCGTTCTTTCGGGCCATGAGGTCCCCGGCGAGGGAGAACATAAAATCATGGAGTATATTAGGTTAGCGAAAGCACAGCCTGACTACGATCCAAACGTCCGCCATTGTATGTACGGCTTGGATGCCGATCTAATCATGTTGGGACTTTTGTCGCATGATCCCCATTTTTGTTTGTTGCGTGAGGAAGTCACCTTTGGTCGGCAAAGCAAAGCCAAATCAAAAGAGCTGGAGCACCAGAATTTCTTTTTGATGCATCTTAGTGTGGTTAGGGAATATTTGGAGCACGAATTTTCGGACTTGAGACAGCCTGGAGTTTTGAGCTTTCCTTTTGACATGGAGAGAATTATCGATGACTTCATTTTACTTGCATTTTTCGTTGGTAATGATTTCTTGCCTAATCTACCAAATTTACACATAAACGAAGGCGCATTGGCGCTACAATTTAGGACCTACAAAAAGATCCTTCCGTTAGCCAAAGGCTATATCAACGAGCACGGTGTCATTAATTTGGCCCGTTTGAAGTTGCTATTGGATGAGCTGGGTGAAAACGAGCAGCAGTTCTTTGAATCTGAGGTTCATGATGCAAACTGGCTCAAGGGAAAGCAGAAAGGCCAGATGGCCGCTATGGAAAAGGCAGAGAAGAAGGGCCGTATGGTCATCTCAACGGAACAGTTGAAAATCTTCAAAAAGATAAAGCAATGGGTGTTGAACAAAAGTAAGCGAGGAAATGCCGCACCAGATTTCTTTGATGTTCCCGAGAATTATGCAGCAAAAGACCGGAAGTTTGTTGAAGAGGTCGCAGACTCCTTGAAAATCAAATGTGAGAGAGTCGAGAATGAGAAGGGCGACACCCATCTACAGCTCAGCATGTACCCTAAACCCGGGGGTGAAGACGACGAAGACGAAGACGACGAGGAAAGTAAATCGGCCCTAACTCGGATCTTCCGCACATACGAAAGAGCCCAGGTAGTAGACGTCTCTGCCGATGATGTAGAAGAGGAAATGAAGAAGCGATACGATGCGAAATTTTATGAATGGAAGAACGACTATTACAAGGTTACTTTCTCCAATGCAACGGCCAGCGCAAATCATACTAATAAGTGCCTTCTAGAGCAAACTGGGCTTTGGTCTTGACAACGAAGAAGAAATGAAGAAGCTGGCCGAGAACTATGTCGAAGGGTTGCAATGGGTATTGTATTACTACTATCGTGGGGTAGCTTCTTGGCCGTGGTTTTACCGTTACCATTATTCCCCTAGGATATCCGGTAAGCCTTTCCACCCAAACCTAAAAACTATGATACTAAATATGCATAGATATTGCAAAAGGATTAGGCGCGAATCTAAAATTCAAACTTGGTCAGCCATTTAAACCATTTGAACAACTGATGGGTGTCCTACCCGATAGGAGTAAAAAGATTGTGCCAGAAGCTTATCATGTTAGTTATCCAACAGTCTTTTCAATCGTGATACTAAATTTAAAAGGAACTTATGACGTCAGCCAATTCCCCCATCATTGATTTTTATCCTCGGGACTTTGAGCTCGATCTAAACGGCAAGAAGATGGATTGGGAAGCCGTAGTCAAAATTCCTTTTATTGAAGAGGATAGGTTACTTGCAGCGATGAGAACAAAAGAGCACCACTTGACCAAGGCAGAACGTGATCGTAATACGTTCGGGGTTACTCTGAAATTTACTTACTCCCCTGATGTAGATTTCCTCTACCAAGCAAGTGTGCAGGGAGTTTTTCCAGACATTCCCCACTGCCGGTGTTTGATGAATATATACGAGCTCCCTACCTTGGAAGGTCTTGATATCATCGTTGGACTTTGCGAAGATGCCAAACTTGGGAAAGATGCACTGGCCGGCTTTCCAAGCATGATGACTTTGAAGCACACAGCCCAGCTCGGATTTCATGGTGTAGCAATTTTCCAACAAGAGAGTAGAAACGAGAGTATGGTAATTACACTAGAAAATGCATTTGAGGGTGGCAAGGTTGAATCTGCAAAGGAGATGATCGGCAAGAAGGCCTATGTTGGTATGCTTTTCGAAAATCTGGTTTAAGAGAGATTGATTCTAATTGCCACAGGATACCCATTCTTACAGGAAGCCAAAGTCATTGCTGTTTCTGATGAGCTTTTCCGCTATATGCCTGCGCCTGCGGATAATAGTCTAATAATACCAGTTCCGCATGGCCCACGGGAGTTAGCCAACTGGAAAAAGCAGGCTGATAGGATCGAAAACTACCATTCGAAGCGCATGGGCATTATTATTGGCCCAGTTGAAGTCATAGTACATGTTGACATGTTAAAGGGAATGAGAAGAACGGACGACGGTGCGATGGTCAAAGAATATGACCAAATACCAGGGATCGACACGGACTATGCTGCACAAACCATAGTATACGAGGTATCTAGTGAAGATCAACGGTTCTTAGAAAAGACAGCAATACCTATTGAGGAGGAGTTTCCCGAAGGAACAAGAGCTTTTTTCTTGGGTGAATTTAATTATGGAAGACCGCTGGAGGTCATCCGCCACCAACAGAATGCTGCAGATGTCTGGATTGCAACAACGGTAATACTATTGAATCTTTTGTAATATCGTTTCTAATACCCATGTTATAGAAGCAACGAGAGCCTGAGGACATAAAGGAGATTATTCTGCAGGCGGAAAGAACTACTCCTTATACCGCATCATATGTCGTAGCACGAAAGGTTCACCTTAATCCGCTCGTTTTAAGTAAAATCACTTCGAGCTTTTCGGTTATGGTGGACGATTCACGCATCAACCTAGGGTTAAATCTCAAGTTTGAAGCGAAGAAAATGAAAGTACTAGGCTATTCCCGTCGGAATGACAGTGGCTGGGAGTTTTCGGACAAAGCTATTGCACTTATACAGGAATACATGCGCAAATTCCCAACCTTTTTTGCGGGTATTATGCGAAATCCGCAGAGGGACATCTACACAGATACCGACTTTTTTGATCCGAGTGAGAGTAAACAGAAGATTAGAGAAATACAGGACTGGTTGAAGAGTATCGAAAGCAAGAGCTTTGAGAAGGTTCCTCTCGAGGCACTGCAACTGGAGGAAGACGTAGTCATGGCAATTGAAAAGGCCATGGATGCGTACAATGTCGCCGATTCGGCTCAGATGGCCAAACGTGTCAATAAGGCCCCAAGAAAGGCTCTATTGAAACCGGAAGATGCGGAGCATCGGCTTCAGGATCAGCGATTCAACTTGGGAGACCGAGTAGTTTACGTTGCGGGTACTGGAAAGGTTCCAATTGCATCACGTGGTACAGTCATTGGTTTGACTAGGACCCCTAGAAACGTGTTATTGGATGTCATTTTTGATGCAACATTCATGAGTGGCACTACGCTTAGTGGCCGGTGCTCGCCTTTCCGGGGAATGACAGTTCCTGCTTCTTCGGTGTTGAATCTGACAAATCGACAACTTATTGCAGGCTCCAAGGCTGGGGCAATACCTAATGGACCTAATGGACCTAAGGCAACCCAAAACGGAGTAAACCAAAATCTTAGACCAGTTCCAGCTCCTCTTACAGGCGGATATTCCAACGCTGTGACAGGACAAGGAAACAATGGTGGTTATGGTGGAAGGGGAAGGGGAGGCCGGGGAGGATATGCGCCTCGAGGATCAGTTAATATGGCCCTCAGGGGAGGCCCTCCAAATCCTGTACTATTACAGAGGCCAGCACAGCAACAACCAGATCATAATGGGCCAGTCCAACAATCTCAACAACCATCACAACCTGGTCAGTACAATTCGGTTCCGCCTCCCCAGATTTTGAACCAAAGAAACAATCGAGGAAATGGCAGAGGCCGAGGTGAAGGAAGGGGCAACAGAGGGTTTAGGGGTAGGGGTAGGGGTAACGCCAGGGGAATTGCACCGCCATCACAAGGCCAATGATCTTTTGAGGTTCATGGTTTTAGAAGAGGTATTGATGCAATTTAGAGGTTGTATGTCAAGTGTTTGTAATATCATGTATTTACATACTATACAAAGGACTATAACTATGATCATTTGTATCTAATTCAGCATTCTCCGCCAGCTTATATATGTAGTTTTGATTTCCATGTATGTGTAGCTTGTTCGAATAGCTAAGATTATCATGGGGAGGAACTGAACATAATACTGTAGAGTACAATCTTTAAAGCACTACTTCTTATCTAATCCAGTCTTGTCTCACCTCCGGCCGCTCGAAAAGAGCTTGCTCCTTGTTCCTCGGGGCCTCATATGAAGAGCATCGCGAAGCGGTTATCGTGTGAGACAAGATCCATAGTCTGTGCAGCTATAACAACCTGTGTGTGGGAGCCACCCGTCGGTGTACACATACTAACAAGAAAAGTGCACGGCTGACAGACTAAAGATCCAGTTGTGTCTAGAGCCTAATTTCGCATTAGCATACCAACTATGTAGCAGTGACAACTCTTATGGCCTATAAAAGGAGCCATACCATTCAATCTTATATAATATCAATAAAGCTATCAACGAAACCAATATCATGTCCAGGAAACGCTTCATAATATAAACACAATATCAAATATGGGAGTACGGGGACAATGGCTTCTCGCACGTCATGTGCCGTTCTATGGGCGAATAAACAAAGACCATTTTACACTAGAAATGATTGATAGTTCATGATCTTATAAAAGTTTCGAAGGTGCAGATTGTTTCAAGTTCGCTAATTAAGTATTTTCTTACGGCCTTAGCAAACTGACCCCATAGTAATCTTGTGCTCCTATATATCCTACCCACATATTTTCAGTGCCAGCGTTGCAACGTGTGTTTCTTTGTACGAGTACTCTACATAGAGCTGGGATCTTGTGGCCGAGGTTCGTGATCGCTGATTTGCTGGCTTTGGTAATAGCCTCATCCTGGCTAGTGAGACAATCCTTAATATTGGCTCGGCAGTTATACGTAAGCAAATGATCGGATTACCCCGATACCAGGCATTCCGAGCTCGATTATTCTCTAAATTGCCAGTTTAACCTGTCTTTCTTCTTATTCGCAAATATGGATACGACTACTCTTCCATAAAATATTCCAGCTCAAATGCTAGGAGTGGGTCCTGGGGATCTACCAGCGTTTGCAACGTGATATCTCTATTAGAGCTCATGTTTTTGCAGCCTGGTTAATCTTTCAGTAAATTAAGTGATGATCAACTAAGAAATTTGTTGTGAAAACTCAAATTTTCTGTTCTTGTTAGTTGCACACGAGTAGATATAAAGCCACAAATACTAACCCGCTTGCCATTTGCTTCCAAACCCCCACTCTTTAACTATACCTTGTCAAGTGCAGTGTCGTCCTCCCGTCAAATATGGCTACCACACCGGCGACTGAAACCTGCCGGAGCTCACCTGGTGTGTGTCTTTGGTCGTGAAAAGGCAGTGCGTTCTAATTGTATTTGGGGGTCGATACATAGTATAGACGAGTTACCCATTTCGGAGAGCGTTTTTTGCGTGTATGTATGTAGCGTACGTAATGACATTCGTATCACCGGGTTAGTACTTGATGTACGAGTGTCATGTGTGCGAATAACCTATAGGATTATCCTAATATAGATCGGTGATTTTTTTTTCACAAAAGTGCAGCCACACACCCATATCTAAGCCCTGATGACCGTGAGGCGCAGAATACCGGTAGTGATAGAGCTTTCTTATGGGCCATACTACTCCGGTGGGGTTGAAATGTCACGATGGTGTGATGGATTTTGTATGCTACAATACACGTCGTAAAGCGTGCGTGGAGGTATTGGTTATAACCCTCAGTGATACCCATAGCGTCTCCAGTACACTACCGTTGTGGGGCAGCCACGGAAACAGGAATAGTGACATGATGAATACGAAAAAGCACAGCGCCGCCTCCGATAAAAAACAACTTGCATATAACTTATGTATTACATTACCCGATTCCGATTGCACGGGATCCATAAAGGAATCAATATTACAATGCTGAATTGCACTTCATAAATAATTTTTCGAATTCTCGTGAACCTCAAGGCCATGTAACGTGCGTAACATGGATAAATTCACAGGCACAATCCCAAAGAAGCAAACATTTGTAAATTTTGAAAGTTTAAGAATCCTTTAGAGCTTTTCAGTGCAGAGTCAGGTTAAAATTTCCAGAAAAGATTGGATGTTCCAGGAAGTGCTAACAGGAAGGAAAGGATACACAGGGGGCTGACAGAGTAAATTTCCCTGCCCGTGTTGTCGGTTGTCTGCTTCCAAAAATACCTTTGTGGAAGGGATTACCTGCAGAAGGCTGGGATGGTAGGGGTGGCCCCATGGCTGTGAATGGAGGCAGCGCAATGCACTGCCCAGCCTTTGCATTAAAACCAAAATAAGCAATATACCCACTCACCGGTCAGTTTGCACCATGCAGGGTCTCTCTGAACATTTGGTACATAAATTCAGGCCTCCCTTCTCGTCCTGGCTTCCATTCTCTATCCTCATCATTAAACACATCCGTACACTATAACAGTACATCAACTCCACACTCGTTAATTCCATCTTCAACCTCTCCAAATCAAACCACTCCACAAAAACCTTCAAAATGCGTTTCGAATCCATCCTCTTTGTTGTCCTCCCCGTCCTGGCCGCTGCTGTTTCCAACAGCACCACCGCTGCCACTGGTAGCTCCACCGCCATCACCACATCCACCGCAACAGTTCCCCTGCCCGTCGGCACCAGTGTTGCATCTGGAAATGGAACTGCTGGAACAAACGGCACCGTTTCCTCTGGCACAAAGAAGCCTTCTGGTACCAAGGGCAGCTCCGGCTCGGACTCCTCTGCCTCCGGCACAGGCACATCGGGCAACTCTGCTTCAGGCACTGGAGCTGCTTCTTCTTCCAGCACTGACTCCGGTGCCATGATCGTCTCCAGCAACTCCATGGGCGCTCTCGTCCTGGCCGCCGGTATCATGGTCGCTGGTCAGCTCATCTAAGTCGACAATTTGTTGGTGGAAATCAATAGCATTTGGAGTCATCCTGTGATTTTAATATTCTTCTGGGGGGCGCACATCTTGTCTTGATATTTCGATGTTTGATCAAACGAATGGGAATGGGATATGGCGGTGTATCATACCTGGATAGGCTTGAATCTTGGGGTTTATTTTATATTTTTCTGCGGGGTTTGTTTGGGTTTCGAATTTTAAATCTTTTATTACAGCATTGTTGAGGAGCAACAAAAACGGATATATAGTGCGAGGGAACATGGGCAAGTGAATATGGTAATTGGGAGGAATCAGTGGTAGATAGCAATCATAATCATTATTGTTTGCAACCCTAAAACTATCTTGGTCGGAGGCCAACCGCACGATGTGCTCAGCGGTTGGAGAATCACTTTTCATGCGTGCACATGAAGTAATTACAAAACAATTACTTTTGCCCAATCCATCCACCACGGAGCTTACGTGTCGATGTCCATATAAGCACGCAGCACCGCTGTTTTCGTTGTTGTTGTCTAGCTAACCTCGATCTTCGATCTGCCCATGATTCCCCTACCCCCTGTGTTTGGTGACTGAAACCGGCCCCCAAGACAAGGAAAGGTGACTGTCTCTCGCTTGGGAAGTTCGTCAGCTCCCCCTGCAGGAGCATATTTTTCTCTTTCTCTTTTCTTTTTTTGAAATTTTTTGTGCCTTACATGCCAAACATGACCAGTCACCTTTGCCGACACGGGAGATCGCTGCTCCTGCTGTGTAAACTAGGGCGGGTGGAAATCAGCGTATCGCGTTCTCTGTGATTTTTCGACGGCACAGATCGGTAGCTGGACGTCGCGAGCTGGACACTGGTGAATGGAGGCCTTGTATGGGGACATAAACCGGTAATTGCGTTCTCACAGAAACATAGCGGATTTTTCTGCGTATCCTACCCTATAGATGTAGAGTACAGTATATGTAGTCGATCAGCCCTACATGTACGAAGATATAGCCCATAGGTAAACATATAACGCTAGCATGGATGGACTCAAAAATGTGTAGCTAGGTACTCGTACAATGAACCAAACCCACCAACAGCCCTTCTAACCGTACCAACAGCGCAGATTATAGATATATTTGAGTATCTGGAATATGTTAGTACAGTTCATAGCCATGCCATTCTGAGACAACCCTTACTAGCGGGATGTGTTGACTTATGTCTATGCCTTCACATGCGCAGCAAAGGAGATTGATTACTCTGTCATGGCACGTGGTAGGCAATACCTAGCAGGTTAGCATACCTACCTACGAAGTACTCATGCCGTGTGGTGAGCTTCGTATGTGCGTAACATAGCGGATTTTGATACTCGCCCCTAAAAGCCCAGGATAATCCACATATGCAAGAATGGTTTTCCGTACACAACGGTGTTCCTGTCACTGCACTGACACACCCAGGTCTCAAACCTATGACGCTAGTAAAATTGCACGTCCGAAAAGAATCATCAGTATCCGTTTTCAGATCGGAAGGGCCGATTTTCTGTTTGCTTCCTACCCGAGCCCTTGTCCAAGTCTTCCTGCCACATATCACAGGCAAGTTGGTAGTTTGAGCTGAACAAAGGCGGCTATAATATAATGCAGGTAACTTGGACAGTTAATATTTTCGTACGATTAATTATCACAAGTAACTAGTATACTTCGATAATCATGACCAAAGGTCGATAAATGTTTATCCCATCGACAGTTGATTTTTGTCAAAGTTGCTGCCGCCTCGAAACGGAAATAAATAGTGCGAGCACAGACTTTGTACTCACTTTTACTGTCAGGGTAACAAGCCACCATCTAGCCAAGATTACACATCAAGACAGCCACTCACAGCGTAGTTGATTCGTCGGTGAAACAGGAGTGGTAGTCAAAGCGTACTCTATTATTTCCGAATCTAGCCGGCAGCAATTTTGACAAAAATCAGCTGTCGATAGGATAATAAAATGACAATTTCGAGTGATTGTTTATGAAGCATATTCAAAACTAGGTTGCAATCACAGAAAACTCTCATACCAATTGGTATACTGTATAAGCCAAGAGGGCTTCTCTACATGGAGCCATAAACGATGATGTAAGTATGTCTAGCAGTCTGCATAACACGGCCAAACATTAACCTGACGCCGGCAGAGAGACTACACTCCATAGTCTGGGGTATTTAACTTTGGCGACATCTGGTTAGGTAAAATCCCAAATTATACATTGTATTGCCATGGAAAACGGTTGAGCTTTTCAAGAACAGAAACCTATCATGTGCATCAAGGTGAAGTCAGCCAATATAGTAACGATACAACACACATTTATAAGACAAGATGAACGCAGATCTTATATCTTTTGTCTACTCACTATATATATTCTTTTGAAAACAAGTAACGTTGCGGCACAACCACGTTGCTTAGAAGTCGAGTGATATCACGTGTGAACGTTTAGTGGCTTCTTCCTGTCCCGTGCCCAGCCAACTCAGGAGTCTCCTAAGAGATATCTAAAGTATTTCTCGAATGAAAATCTGATCTCGAAAGCCGTCACAAGTAATCGTTCTTTTAGTCTGGGTTTTCTGCTCATACCTTAGTCTCGTTCCCAGTCTGGCGTTTTCGTTGCACTCACTTTCACCCAGAGAGGAACGAGCTCAACGACACCGCTGGGTACGAGACTACTAGTCATATCTTGCTTATCATTGGGACGACTAATTAATACTAGGTACGAGACTATTGTCTCTATGTCTGGTGTATCTTTGATACACATACTCGAGTGACCACTTATGAGCACCTGTAATATAAAGATTGATGCTAACTAGTATGGCTTCAAACAGGATACTTGATTAGTCGAAATATTCTACATCTCCATATATTAGTAGTATTCTCGGTTTGTAATTAATTAGTAAAGGCGCAAATACGTTTTATAAATTGATATTTGTTTCAGTGATCACTCGGATGTACAGTCATGATCATCCTGTACTGTTTTGAAGCTGCAGGCACAAAGATACATATTCACACTGTAAGTAGTACGTACTACAAACTATATTTGGTGATTGACGTCCCAAAGACCACAACAGAAATACTAATCATGATACTACCCGTGTTAAATATATTAGCCTAGGGGCTCGATTGGTGCGCACTAATTAATACCGATGCAATAGAAGCTACGTACATTGTGATCTTTAATTATATTTTTCAGCACTGGTCGATCACGTCTTATTAATATTTCTACGGTGCCGACGTGGGTTCAATCTCGGCGGTCCATATGGAGTTATTGCATGTTGCTTGCGCGTTTCCATAATCATTCGACCCTGGGTGACGTCAGCGTACCAAAATCCCAAAATCCACTTTCCACATTCCATAAGAGTTGCAGCTGATCGAACCTCGTCTAATCTCAAGAAATTATTCTCTAACTTTTCGATCAAAAAAATCAACGTAAATAAGTACCGGCATCAACTATCACAATGAGCGCCGCTGAAGCTGTTATCGTTGTTGTCACCACCATATTCGTATGCATACACACGATTACCCCGATTTAATACAACCAAATATCTCACAGCTTTGCTTTGTAGTTCCCACCGCTCGGTGTCTTCCTCGTTACCGGCTGCGGTGCAGATCGTACGTACGCAGTATCTCCATCACAGATGAAACCCGAGTCTAACCGCTCATAGTTGCAATCAATATCCTCCTGACAATCCTAGGCTATGTATGCTTACCTCCCACGCACAAGAGCTAATATAGACTACTTGTACTAACTGCGTGGGGGTACTCAAGTTCCCGGGCCACATACACGCTTTCTATATCGAATTTATCTACTATCATCGTGAGGCCCAACGCAGGGAAGGGACACTACAAGGCAGGCCTAGGGCTCCAGGCATTTTCTCACGAAGGGTACAAGAAGGTGGCTCAGTAAACAAAGTGGTTGTAATGGAGTATGGGACTACTTCGCCATCAAGAGCTCCTCCGCCAGCAGCTACTTTGTGAGAACGTAGTAAGTGTTGATGATGAATGACGCAGATGAGATGAATACCACGGCTTTCTTTTTGTGCTCTATATTTTACTGTTGGGTTGAGATCGAGGACCGTGATTTCTGCCGATTCCCCGCGGGCCCGGGAGTGCGGGGGGATCTCGGTTGCTTCGGGATATTATTTTGTAATGAGTAGTGGGGGAAGTACTTTATCCTATCGTACCTGTCTGTAGTTTTATCTTATCAAGCAAATCAGAAGCAGACCCGCTACTGAGCGATGTACCCTACATGTTATGGCCGAAATCGAAGCTTGGTACCCTTGATCGTGAAAATAAATTGTGAAAGCAATTAATCTCATTAGGGTTTATATGCTCTAACCATGCTATCTACTTAATATACTGGATTCGGAAACCCGGCACGGTTATGCTCTCTAAATACTTGTTCTCAGCTGGAAAGGTAGAAATTGAGGGAGAGGCTAGAGCTGTCGAATCAACTAGTTATCATATTCCTCTAAGACAATGGTTTTATAAGACTGATCGGCAGATATACGTACATGTAGAGTTAAGACTGCGAGCAAGGTTGGATCGCCGTCTCCGAATTGATTTTATAGTTAAGGTGTGTATCCGGAGAAATGTAAGGTCCGCAGGAAGCAACAATTTCAAAAAAAGGTTTTCTGACATATATACTTCATATCTTAAAGCAAAATACATACTAAAGTTGTTTGAACGCACATCAAAATTCTACTAGCTGTTGGGACTTTCGATTTTGCACTCTGTATCATTCGGGGTTGGTCACGTGGGCTCCCTGGCGTCTCATCACCCTTATTCTACTCTCCTCTTTCTTTATGTAACAGTATATCTACCATACAACCAACACGATCATAGGTTTATCTCCAACACTAGCTACATGGGCATATACATCACCACTACTTTGTTAGTGCACGGCATTTATAGCTTATAGGTGCCCCCTCGTACTACACTATGCCTGCCTTCATGAGTCCAGCTTCCATGTACTCTACAGGTTTTACAAACTATAATATTTCTTATATTCGATAAGAATTTCAAAACGGTGCGCCTCAGCTGTCGCTTTAGCAGGCTAGAACTGGGCACCTAATAAACATGGTTACTTGCGCATGCCTGCATTGTAGTATGAATAATACCAATTATTCTGAGATCTGCCTATCTAATTTGGGGCCAATATCTATTGTATTTTGTTTACTAACATACATGACATGTAGTTATGGATAATGATTATTTTGGCATGAGCTTCTAGTAAGAAATCTGCAGCCCACGTTGCTAGTATACTTGTCGGCGAATTCTACTGGCTATCTTGCTAGCTAATATCGATATATTTGTTAAGATAAAAGGGCTCCACTCTGCACTGACTTACTATTCACAATGGTAAGATACGTGCACACTTTCTAGTCTCGGCGCACGCTGATACTCTGATTTGATTGGTTGGGCTCTACGTTGGAGTCAAAAGTATTACTTTTAACCCGGGGCGGAACACTTCTATTGCACGGACAAATTTTAGTAAGTAGGAAAATCGGTTGGAAACGGGCGGTTAAGGTGGGGAACCCGATACCAAGAGGCTAGAAAAACGATCAGATCAGAATTCCTTTTTTTTTAGGGGACACCGTCATCATTCAAGCCTAGCTGAGCCCTAAAAGCTAAAACCCTTTCTTCTACCCACCGGTGTCGCAACGACGTGCCTTACCAGTTCGCGCCGACCATGGCGGTGCCGTAAATCCCCCATGCCGCTACGAATTGGCCAGTGTGCACTATTAGTGAGTGCCCTATCTGTTAGCGTCTGGTCGTGAAGCTCCTTAGCTCAGGTAGAGTAGACGGCCCAGGTCCCTGGACAGAGATAAGGATGCGCAGTACTCATGGGTCCTTGCCCATCTCGGGCGGGCCGTTCCTTCTAAGCTTGTGCAATGTATCCGTAGTTTTTGGTGCAGTCATATGCGTGCGTGGTGGTCACGGTTGTAGCCATGGATAATTTAAAAAGAAATAAATTTTGTAAGAACGAAAAAAAAGCGATCCATGACGAAATGGGAGTCAAGGCCAGCCACATTGAAGCCATGATATCTGTAAGTGGCAAAATATACGAAACGATAGGGTAACTGCAAGGTCACGTGCGTCCTTAGTCACCAGTCTGAGTTGAAAACAATTTGTTTGCTTCCGAGTCTGAGCTTGCTCCCTCTCTGTAACTTACATCACACGATTACATGCTTCCGAACTAGACCCTCTAGCGTCTAACAGTAACTGTGAAGAAGTAGTGCCAACGTCAGGTCGCAGTCATGCAGGATTCTATGGCACTATTTAGTGTTCATAGCAATAATTACCGGTCGGTAATATCAAACAACACAAAGGAACGAGGAAGATCAAGAGTTACGGTAATTTAATGATATTTACGTATGTTTTATTTCACCAATCATTGCTTGCACACAGTGGGACGCAGGGGAAAAGTGCTTCTAATATATTGCAAAATTTGAATGGATTTGAGTTTGGTCAGTTAAATTAAAGTAGAGTCTACTATTCCTAAAAGTCTATTACTGGCATCTATTTGGAGGGTCAGTGCTACTACAAGTACTTTGCACCTTGTTCTCATACATGTAATTGAATAAATCGAAGTTTTGGACTGACTAACGTTGATCTGTCTGCAACTGTTGCATGCAGAAACCCCCAAAACCTTATTTTATTCTTGTTTGAACCACTATCTGGCCAGGTTGGTTAGCCATATGATAAAAAAGCCTATATCGCCGAGAAACAATACCTAGCTAGCTTCGGGCTCTAAACAACTTTCATGTTTACCCTTTTGGGCCCTTTTTTTGCGCATGGTTCGTGCGTGTTAGCTCAGATCATCTTTAGATGAGTAGCACACCACAAAGCCACAAATCCCAAACCCCCTATGCATTACGAGTACTCTAAATCATCAAAATCCCACGTCACAAAATTATGGCGACATATGAGACGATTATGGGATCTCTGGTTAGTCTTGCCAAGACGTTATTTTTCCCGAGTATGGTGCAAACAGCACGCCACAATACTAAAAGTGGTGATGGTACTACGAGGCTACGGAAAAAATAAATTCTATATCGAATATCCCGAACGACGGGTAGAACAGATCGTCGATCTACTGCATGAGCACGGTCATGGGGGACGTAATATAGTATAGTGGCTCATGGAACCGTATGGCTGGGAAATCCTGCTATCAGCAACAGGCAGACTGTGTACGCCTTCGGATTATTTCGGAAAGAACCATTAACGGAATCACAGAAGCCTGTATTGATAAGGCAACTACCACTTATCTTAACATAGTTTTTGTTACATTCTAGACGTCGACATATGCAGAGTTGCGAAACGTTTTAAACAGCTGCACGAATCCGCTTGAGCTTCAAGGTTTGATACAGCTATGGTAGTATACGCGCAAGTTTTTGTGAACCAGAGTTAACCAAGCATCGGCCTCATTAGTTTATAATTTAGTACAAGCTACTACTCGTTTCGTATGCAGTACAATAGCCGCATCAAATCCTAAATTTATATCCCGCATACCGGAAAGGTTTTATGTATTCCACCCTCTTTTCGCACTCATTTGTCTCCCTTTAACAGACCTATAATCCTCTTCACCATTACCAGGAGCCTCACCACTGCCCTGACTACCTGCACCGTATCCAAAGCTCCCTTGATTATAGGCTCCTTGTTGTTGCTGTAGGCCCTGCTGCTGCTGCTGCTGCTGCTGAGACCACTGTCCATTCATAGCACCAAACCCCATCTGCATAGGACCCATGGGAAATTGTCCGAATTGCTGGAACCCTTGAAGAATATGAGGTGGTGGGAACCCAGCAGCGTTTGGAAGTGGCGGTGGCGGTGGCTGCCAGCCTGAAGCAAATTGTTGCTGCTGCTGCTGCTGCTGCTGAAATCCATACGACATAGGGGGCGGAGGTGGGGGGTGGGGTAAAAATTGTTGTCCCCCAGGCATTGTACCTGGCACAAGGGTTGATGGGGTTTGAAGCGAGGACTGAAAGTGTTGAAATTTGGAGCTTGGTCGAGAATCAGATTGAGATGGGGACGGACTTCTTGATCGAGAATCTCCTCTGTGCTTGACGTTGTCTCGTGACCTTGAACGATTATATGAAGACGATCTTGATCTCCGTCTACCCCCATGCCTGGAATTTGATGGACTTCGCGACCTGGATCTGGAAGAGTATGAACTACTCGAATATGAATATTTTCGTCGTTCTCTTCCTCGATCGCTGTCCTTTGCTCTTCCCAGTCGCTCCTTGTCAATCGCAGCCTTTTTTTTATGTTTCATCTGTTCGCAGAATTCTTTACTCCACCCATAATAGCCCTCACCTTCCATTCCACCAAATCCACCTACCGCGTCTGGGTCTTCTGCAATGGCTTTACCATCGAACATTGTGTCAACTGCTGTAAGAAAATCCTGCACAGCTGTCGCAAGCGTTCCACTGGGCGTAACCGACGAAAATTGAACAGGCTTTACCACGCGTGGATTAATAGGCACCGTAGAATTGGGAACGATATGCGGTAAGAAATTTCCCGCTGGTAGGTCGTAAAAGGGAATCGATGGGTCGCCGTGAAACGGGGGAAGTAATAGTGCCTTCTGTTTATTTTGGCTAGCTGGATCCACGGTATCCTCGGATGCAGGCGATTTTTCAGCTGCAATTTCTCTAATCATTGTTCTTAGATCTTCCAGAAAAGGCTGCGTGTAATATTGCTTCATTTCCCATATCGATAGCAGATGCTCCAGCTTGGCAAGTTGTTTTACTGCCTTTGGATAAACCGCTGTTGTAAATAAACCACTTAGGATTTCTTTGACATTTTCTGCAAATGCAGAATTGTCTGTTTCATGGTACTTTCTGTGGTGGAGAATGTCGTTGATTAGGTATAAGAGGTGGAGTCTCTTCCTCCGAGCGCTAGACCTAGCTCGTGGTGATATTGAATCCGATAGAACTGGAGATAGCGCTGAGATGTATTTTGCAAAGCTTGTGATACGAGCTGGAGAGTTCATATTCTTTAAGATCCATCGTTTGCAATTCTGTTGGGCGCAAGCGGATTAGTCGACGTCTCCTCCGAGAATTAAACAGCTTTTTGACGGGATAATAAGGTATCTCCATCATATGCATGCAGATGAAGGCTAGTATTCAACCTGTATGTTTTCTGGCGAGCAGATTGTGAGGGTCTGGTCAAGGAGATTGTGGAATTCAGTGATATCATCGCGAGAAACTGGTGCTGGAGCAGCACGTAGAAGCCCAGCCGACAGTGAGGCTTTGGCAATTGCTAGTTGATGAGAGGTCGCCGCCATTTTGTATGTGTTGATGCTGCGAAGCGAAAGGGTGATTGGGGATCAGTACTCGTTACGCGCACACAATTCTGCGATGATGTACACGTCTTGGCATATCATGTAATTCCACAAACGCCAATTTTCATACAGTAAAATACATAAAAGCAAGCAGCAGAGCTAAATCCCTCCCAAATAAAAAACGTGGAATAAAAACACATTTATTCATACAAAAGGACAACCCCGAAATAAGTTGGAAAATACCAGTGACTCATGTATATATCATGCGCTTTTAAATCCCTTCCACATAACTCCATAGGTAGCAAAGTTCAACACTTTTCAAAGCTGAAATATCACAAATTCAGCGCATTCACTGCCCTTAATATGTCATTCTCTGCTACCATCACAGTTCCAGCCCTGGCAGTACTGAGATAACTCATCTCCACTGCTTGATCGCCATCCAATATGCCTCCAGTCGTACTTCCTACTAGCCTCCCTGCAACACCGCAAACAATTCCTGTAGATTCAACCGGCAGTCCTCTAAGATCAAGAACAATAGGGATGAGAACATCTTCTTTGCTCCCAAGTAATATATCCGTATCCGTATCAAACATTGGTAACATTTCTTTCTCCAGAAGTAGTGACGCCGGCTCCGCATCGGTTAATGTGACGCTCATGAAACGAGGCTGTGAAACTAAACATTTGACTAGGCCTAGTTTTAAATTTCCATCGTCACTATTTCCCTTCCGAGAGGACCTCCTTCCAGCACACTGAACAAGTTTTATCATTTCGTTAACTTGAGGGACAACATTTCGTTTTCTCAAAGTATTGAAAGTACTGTTTTCGAGGTCGCTAAGAGTTGTTGTTGACGGTGGTGTTGGAGGCGGTGGAATATTGAAGGAAGACGTTGACGATGAATTTCGATGGTGTGATGGAGTTGTCACAAAAGAATCCGAGTACTTTTCAAAAATGAACCCTCTGCGCTGTAAAGCTTTTGTAACATTACTTCGACTTTTTGATGGAACAAGGATATAGTCTGAAAAGTATGTGGTGATAAAAAATATGGATCTATCCGCATTGTTAGTTAAGATTGTGTATTTAGACCAAGGGAATCATGATCCATACATCCCTGCGAGTGCTAATGGGCTGGTCAGGTCCAACACTCTTTGGCCAGCGTCCAGTCCTTCCCCATCCACTTGAATAGCTACAAACTCCTCATCCGATATCGAGACATCATGTTGTATATCGGATGCAAGTTCATTGATTATTGGAAGAAAAAATCTGGAGGATGCTTCCTTGGAGCATACCACTGAGCATTCGACAGGTGTTACTGATATGTTGATAAAATCTGTAGCTACCGAACCTTCAGAAGAAGAATGGTCAAAGTCATCGTCGAAGTTGTTGAGTGAATTCTCGTCCTTTGCTGCAGACTCGGGAAGTATAAGTGACAAAATAGCCTGAACAAAATGTGGATACAAGTGCAAGGGAATATGTATCAGACTAAGTCGGCAGTCCTGTAGAAATCGAACAGAAGTGTGTAAGCATTCAATTCCAGTAGCTGCTGTGACAGGATATGAAACACTAGAAATTGAAGTGCAACCCGAAGGCGGGGGTAAGGTTATTCCAGCGACAGCTGAGCTCTGCGCCCATGAAGATGTTCTTGACCACGACGAAGACGAAGATGATCTTGAATCACAGGAAAAATTAGGAGACGGCGATGAAGGATTGAATCGCAATGAGGAAGCAGAATTCGAAGAGGAAGAGAAAACATTATGAAGGGTATGATTGGGAACAGGGGCCGGAGGAGGAGCAGGAACACTGACAAGGAATTGAATAGAGGCACTCATGTAAGGCATTAAGATGTATCGAGTCTCGGTGAAGACACTGATATCAAAGCCTCGTAAATCCTCACTTATACACAGAACACCGTGCGGGAACAGATATTTCCTCTGGTTCTTGAAAATTACAATTTCAATAAATAGAAAATGTTCCTCTTTCCGTATTTTAAAGGTGTAATAAGATTCAGAGATTTTTCCGTCAAAAGGTAAAATATTATGTTTTCCAGCCAAAGAAACACACAAACAGTCTGATGTAACTTGAAAAACAGTATGTGTTTTTATGTTTTTAAAGTATAAGTAATTGAAGTTAGAAAGCAAACTGAAACCCACTCGCTCCTATTGAATAAAATATCAGGTCGTGTGGGGGGGCTGCTCTTATGAAGGTCCCAACCAGATTGATTGCCAACCGTAAGTAAGGTAGACCAATCCACCTAACAACCGTCGATAGAGGTAGTAGCGCCTTCGCTAGGTTCGAGATAGCGCACCCGAGCAGGGTTCAAGCGGTGTGCGGTGGGAGGATGGTATCGTCAATTCCGTGGTTAGACAAGTTAACTGCGTGGTCGGTCCGGATTCGCGACCTTTTCTTTTTCGCACGATCCGAACGAGCAACCTGCTGCAGCTGCCTACAATAACAACAACAATAACAAAATTGTGCGCTATGGCTGTAGGTTCACGTATGTAGCCGAGCAGATCGACTGACCGGCTTTGGGATGCAGTTGAGCGCCAAAAAGGAAAAAGACAGAGAACAAAGCCACGGGCTCCCTTGAGGTCTGGTTCGGCAGTGGGCGTTGGAATTTACCCCGCTGATCAAGAAAAATTCCCGTCTGCAGATGGTTGTTGCACTTCCTTGCTCGCGATGATGCGGGTTACTTGCAGGACCAGGTCCTCTTGCGTATCGGTCAGCCGGGCCTGGGGAATTGGGCAGAGTGACACTCAACACAGAGCTACACATTGCATACCTGGAGTTAGAGCAGTCTGTTATGTATTTAACCTACTGCAGTACCTAATGCGCTATAATGTTGTATGATGTAGGTATCGGGGGTGTAACTGTAGATATGCTTTCTGGTGCGGAAATAATAATACACGAGGGATCGGATCAGATTCGCAGCTTTTCAGGGTGCGGCTGCACGAGGTATTTGTACGTTCGCGTTCTGCGACGGAAAGGAGGACCGAACAAGTAGGTCAATACCTACGACTAACATAAGTACACTGGTAAGACCGTACGCAGGGACGGATCCGAATCATGACTAGCGCCACCGTTATGATAACCGTCTGTGGTAGTCATTCGGGCGGGTTTGAATCAATAGCGTTATCAGAATCACATTGCACATTTGACGTCGTGGGTGGCTTTATCGAGACCTTGTTGGATGATACTTAGTGTCGGGATGATAGGCGGGAGAAAAAGGCCGTGACCATTTTGTCTGGTTAGAAAGCTAGCGTTTACGAGGCCATTCGCACTCATGGAATAATGGTTTTTGATTTTGAGTGTGAATCTGATATAGGATGCCATGGGATTTGTGGCAAAAGTGCCCTGTTCTTGGCTGAAGGCTACTTACTGGGGCAAGCGAGATGCCCTGCACCCTGAAGTCTAAATTTTTTTTTTGAAGTGGAGCTGAAGTGGGTGGCTGTCTGGTTGGCCCTTCTTTTCCAGGCCGCAAAAAAAACTGTGGGGTAAAACAGGGGCCGTACTTACATGATTGGCTAGATAAGCGCGCAACCCACTGTGCTTTGACGCCGCATAAGGCCATGCATGATGATGTCAGTATCTAACCACACATGTAGTAATATTAAACACTACAAATTAAGTACTAGTAACGTATACTCCTACGAGTCCATCATGAATTATTTAATACCATTGAAGTTACACATTGTGCAAACATCGTAAGACTTCAAATTTTTAAATAGATAGAGTCGATCTGCTGTAATAAAAACTTTGGGTGAATGGGCCTTTTAATTTGATGGTAAAAGCAAAAATCTCTTAGTAGTTTAGATAGAGATGATGTTCCCGTATGAAAAGGCCTAAAGGGGAAGTCTCAAATTCATTTGCCTGAGAGTTGGTTCTGAAAGAGCCTTCCCACTGTGAGTAGATTTATCACGATAGCTGCATTTTCCTCCTCAACTTCTGCAAAAAATCTTTTGATCTTCATCTCTTCTTGTTGTTACTACTGCCTTTCTTTTGAGTTGCTTTCGTACAAATATACATCTCTCTTATATCCAATCTTGTCTTGCTTCCCAGAGTCACGATTGGTTTGATTTTTAAGAGAAATTTGAAAAAAAAAAAAAAAACTGTTTTGCTACCGCAAGCACTTGACAATTTATCTACAAACATACCAGGATCAGGTTATAAAAATCGAGCAGATAATCAATACCAATTTTAAGTCTAAAATGACCTCTATGATGGATCCAGTCCATCCGGCCATGGAGTCACAGGAAAACCATGGGATCATGGGAGGCAGCCCTACCTTCAATCAAGGTCGAAAACAATACCAAATTAGAGGCTCCAACTACAAGAATGACTCGCGCCCCGAGGATAATTTTCGTGTCTGTACTTAACCGTTTGTTACTCAAGGAGAATTCGCTAATTTGTAGTAGACCCAAGACCTACGATGTGTTGTTTACGTTGGTCATCTCACTGGGACCATGGATGAAGATGTCCTTCGAGAGGTCTTCAGTCACTTTGGTATATAATTAATGCCTTTGACCATGTATGAAAGCATTTTGAATTGAAGGCTGAAACGAGATTTAGGCTTTGTGCAGTCAGTTGTCCGGAGGCCATTGGTCTTAGATGACGACTACTACCCGAGCGAGCGTAGCTATGCGTTCGTGAGATTTAGCACTCCACAGGAGGCTGAATATGCTGTCCAAGTGGGCGAGATCGATTTGCATGGGCAGAAAATGTAGACAACTATCTTCTCCTATCTATTACTATTGTTGATGGCGCTTTTAGAGTAATTAGGCCTCGTGAGAGAAGGGGCAATCGCTTTGAAAAGCAACCTCACCATAGAGGATCCGAGGGATTGTCTTACCATGATGGAGGAAGGGAAAAGCTCCTCACCATGATTGATCACAAATCAGGGGGAATTCCCGAGGAGAGGTCTATTGAACATCATGTAAATGGCACTCGGCACCCCAAACCAACAGGCAACCCCCGAAATTCCCCGGGTGGGTATGTGGGGCCTGTTTTGATGAGCAAAGCTCTCAATGTGGCAAATCTTCCTGTTAATATGACACCAAAGGAGTTTTTCCATTTTTTCTCCCAAGTTGGCAATTGTGAGGGCTGTTTTATCTTCCCAAACTTGGATGAACAGGGCCGAAGATTTGGACATGTTGTTATGTCAACGTTCTTCCTAGCTCAGAAGGTAATTATATACAATATTTGACGATTGATTCTGCTAACACAGACTCCCTACAGGCAGTGGAAACCTTTCATTTGTCGAATTACCGTGGCTCCACATTGGAAGTTACCTACCACACTGAGCCTACAGCAATTAATGTTAGCAACGTCCAGGAGCTGCAATTACCGCAGCGCATACATAATTATCCCCAGCCAATCAATTGGCCGCAGCAATACGTAAATTCCGGACTACCTACGGGAGTATATGGAGCAACATCCTCACAAGCTTTCATGGTAAATCCACCAGGAATGGCTAATTACGCTGGGTTTAATACCGGCTTCGGTCCTACTTTCTCTAATTTGAACCACTCACTGCCTATATTTTCTTCCCAATTAAATTCTCCGCAGTTGATAGAACCCCCAGGTGTGACTATGACTGGACATAATAGGTCATTCATAATGGACAGAAATCGGCGCAGAGTTTCACCCTCGCAAAATGGAATTACTAACGATATTTCTAATTCTCCTTCAGAGAGAATGAGTTTTGGTAGCTCAAACACAAATTTATTGCCACCATCGCAGAAATTTGCCGAGTTCAGTGGGTTATCGATGAATGACCATTCAACCATGTTTGATAAACCTTCATCGATAGTTGCGGAGAACGATATACCTCCGAGAGCCTTTGAAATGGTCTCTGCTCCGATAATTCCAGAGACCAGTAAGCCCGCCGATCCTTGTAATCTTTTTGTTAAGAATCTCGATGACAGGATCATTGGCACCTCGGAAGAATTGAAGAATCTTTTTGAGAAATACGGAACTGTAACTTCTGCTCATTTGGCAACAATAAGTGGCACAGATGTGTCAAAGGGATATGGATTTGTCGCCTTTGGAAAACAAGATGAAGCCGCCAAGGCCAAAGAATCACTCAATAACTCACTCGTTGGTAAAAAGAGAGTCTTCGTCAGCTATGCGGAACGCAAAGAGGATCGTATGAAACGATTAAAAACTATATTTGGAGGGCTAGATGTCGATGTCGTAAATGACGAAAACACTGGAAGTTATGGGCCTAAGGTTGAAAACAAAGAAACGAAGCCCACCACTATAGATTATACTGTCAATATCCATGAAAAAATCAGCAGTCCTAGGAAAACTCTTAACGGCGACGGTAGAATGGAACCTAAGGAGTTTGAGATGCATCACACTGCGGAAGCCCAAAACGATGATGAGATGAAGCTCGCTTCATCCGAGATCCTTGAAGTTGAAGCTTCTCCCGTTGAAATGGTAAGGCCCGCTGCTGTTTCTCAAAATGATATCGCTTCGGCCCTCAGCATCACAATGGTGGAAGAGGCATCCAAAAACAAAGACATAGCCCTTGCAACTACGCTGGCGTCGGTTAAAGGATGGACTAGTACAACTTTGAGTAATAGTCCGTTCAAAATATCTTTTTCCATAAAAATTTAGTCGCTAATCTTTGTTTAGTCTTGGAAGTCGACGAAGAGGGCACCTTGGGACTAGAATGCATGTCTATGAGTGACAAAGACACACATATTAGTACGTCAACTACAGTTGTCGGCTCAACAGAATCAGAAGCTTCCAGGAATACTGTAGAGCTCATCCCAGATCTTCCAAAAGATACTCCAAAAGGGAAAAGCACCAACCGGAGACCTAACTCCCCTGAAACTTCTTTGAGTCAAAATGAGCCACAAGACCAGAAGCAGCTCCGCTCAACTAGCAAGGGAAGGAATACTAAGATCACTACACAGACTCGTGGGAACAACCCGCAAAGTCAAAAGACCACCAGTACTACCAGTCAGGGCCAGTCCAACAATGGAAAGAAGCGTCGTTATCCCAAGAACAATCGTGCACAAGAAAAGAACTCCCTCGACGTTCAAGAACAAAAAGTAGCAGGTCAGGTTGGGATTTCTGTGGCAGCTCACTAGCTTCCTGTCCACTAACTCGTGACAATATTAATCTGGTGACACTGAGTAATGACGGCAATGTAAGTACAAATTTCAAGGCCTCAGCGGCTCTGAGAACGTTTCTGAAAGTCGTAATGGGGAGGGAAATTCTTAGTCCATGGTCTGTTTGATGATTTGGTAGTTGATGGGTAGGGTTTACGTTTCGTGTAAATGAATAGGTAGCTAGAGCATGTTGGGATTTAGCTCAACACGAACTAAACCTGGTCCCCATATATCTATCTATACATGACTGTGATGATTGCATAAATTCCAAAACCCTTAATTACAAAGTAGCTAGTAGCCAAAAGCTGTTTCTTACCAACGTCTTATGCGCGTATACAATAAATTGTAAATCATTTGCTAATGTTTCCCTAATTAAATCATATCAATAAAGTTGGAAATTTATATAATTTGTAGCTTACTCACGTGTCCAGCGTGGGAACATGTCATGGGACTGTAACAGCCCAATCCTGTGGGAGGTTATATACTGTCACATGGCCAAAGAGTACTGCATAATTAGCTTAGAGCACCACAAGAAGAAGTCGAATTTATAAGCCTAATTGAATGCTCGACAGGTGCAGCACGGCATTGGGATTCCAAACTTTGAGTCCGTTCTATTTTTAGTCTTGTTATGATCAACCACCAATCCTACCTCACAACATTAATTGATCAATGATCATGCAACATGCAACCAGCATCTCGCCTGGAGCCGTCTAAATTATATATTTCAAGTGTATCCGAGCTCCAAAATACCACACGATACAAATTCTGGATTCTGTTCCAGGTTTAAAACAAACAACGGGTGATAATCTGTGACGAATGATTGCACTTTTAAACTGTGTTACGCGTGTGTTTTTGGAATTTGTTTTTTGGGCAACACGATCAGGAAAAGCTCCTAAGCGAAGGGCCTGAGACTAGTAGCCGTGGGTTGGTAGTTGGTCGTACTGGAAAGTTAATATATAGGTCTACAGAAATTTTGATAGCTTGCCAATATCTCGGGACTCACCAGTTAAACACAGAATTTCATCAGTACATCACATACCATATTTCCATCTCTTTTTGTGAATTCCTTTTTAACTGCCCCTCTCGACTATGATTTAATTCTTATCATGATTAGCTAGCCAGACTAACAAGTTTTACAGAAATGATCTATTGAAATACTTTTGCGTTGCAAACTACTAGCTGCCTATGCCCGGAAATGATTTTCTATGAAGTCTGCATGATCCACTCCACGACCCTAACCGCAAGCCCAAGCACTCCTTTAGAATTAAGCTCCGCTCTTTTGAAATAGCATTTGTCAAAAACAGTTCTATTACTTTGAAGGATTTCTAGAAGGCCATTCTCCGTTGGAAAGCACGAGGCAAAAGTGACAAAGCTCAAATTGAATAATCGTGACCAGGCCCTCCAGGTTAATGAAGCTTTATGTTGCTTTCTTGAAGGTAGTTTTCATGTCCTTTTGAATAAAGCTCTCTAGTTGTAAAAGGTAAAGTATAAGCATCAATAGTGAACTTTAAAAAAAAAATCGTTATCCGATAGTTTCCCATCTGCATACACCGAACGCACATCTTGATAATATTGTCCATAGAATCTCAAAAATGGCTGACTAATAATTTTACATACAAAAATTGTGATGACAACACAACCGGCTTCGCCGGTATGATTAACTACCACCCGGCGTAAGAAAATTTCTTATTTAAGCTGGAGAGAGAAACTACTAAAAAGTTTAACTAGATTATTAATTGTTATTGTGCTCCTTAAAATCGCATTTTTTGCCGTAAAATGGCTTTTTGTCCAACTGTTTGTGCCCTGTTACTTTGCATATCATGTAGCGAGAGTTTTTTACAGTGCTTGTTAGTCCTATTGGGAGTTTCACAAGATATATTGAAGCTTATTCAATGTTTGATATCATTCAATCTAAAGTGCATAGATCGTGAGCAGAGATCTTACAAACATGGTCAAATGGGAGAAGCTTACTATCCAAATCACATGCCCATTTCCCCCACACTTATTTCCTTTTAATTCTTCTCGCTTATCGAACTGTAGCCGATTGATAACTTGACACATTGATGATAATAAATAGTCTAAGCTAGAAGATCGGAGACATTCATTGGCATCTCGTCGATTTGCGTACCTAAGTCCCATTATATTAGACATAATTGTAGATAGAAATATAGGGTTCGACGTACTGTAGAACAGCTCAATATCACGCAAAATCCGCACATCCTCACTAGTGACAAAGTTGATAGCCACACCCTTGCGTCCAAACCGACCGCTTCGACCAATTCTGTGGATGTAGTTTTCACGATTACTTGGCAAATCGTAATTGATCACCAATGACACCTGCTGCACATCGATACCTCTAGCCCAAACGTCGGTGGATATCAATACACGTGAATTTCCCTGCCGGAACTCCTGCATAATGGCATCCCGCTCTTTCTGCGGCATATCACCATGCATACTGGACACAGTAAAGTTGGCTTCACGCATCTTTTCTGTTAGCCAGTCTACCTTTCTCCGTGTGTTGCAGAAAATAACTGCCTGTGTGATAGTGAGCGTATCGTAAAGATCACATAATGTATCGAATTTCCACTCCTCCTTCTCAACAGCAATGAAGTATTGCTTAAGTCCTTCCAACGTAAGCTCATCACGCTTCACAAGAATACGGACAGGATCCGTCATGAACTTTGTGGTCATGTCTAGCACATCGTAGGGTAGTGTCGCAGAAACAACTACTACCTGAGTAGATGGTGGTAGGTACCGGTACACATCATAAATTTGTTCACGGAAACCGCGATTGAGAAGCTCATCGGCCTCATCAAGAACAAGCATTTTGATCTGCCGAGTGCGCAGGTTACGCCGACGAATCATATCAGCAACACGTCCCGGTGTTCCGGACACAACATGTTGACCATAATCAAGCTTGCGGATGTCTTCGCCAATGTTTGTACCACCAATACAGGCATGGCATTGCACATTCATATAATCGCCAAGGGCCATAACCACTGATTGAATCTGAGTGGCCAATTCACGAGTGGGCGAGAGTACCAAAGCTATGAATTCACATTAGTACTGTTTTGTTCTGTATATAAAGAGTTCAGATAGACAAACCCTGCGTCTCTCGCACAGCGGTATCGATCACTTGCAGGATTGAAATGGAGAATGTCGCCGTTTTACCCGTTCCGGACTGCGCTTGAGCAATAGTGTCGCGACCTTTACAAATCTGGACAATTGCACGAGATTGCACAGCGGATGGAGACTCGTAACCGTAGGCGTAGATACCGCGAAGGAGGTTCTCTTTGAGGTGCATTGCCTCAAAAGTCGGCGCGACAGTCACCTCTTTTGAAGTTGTAAACTCGAGGCGCGAGTCCTCACGCTTATCAATTCCTTCAGCCATGATCAAGATAGTTTTAAGACGTTTTATTGAGAGGAGTTGAAAAAAGTGAGGCGGTGCGAAGTTAGGGATGTTGGATTCAAGCCTGAACAGATGCAAGTCAAAACTCAAGATAAATTTAGTCAGCATGGTTGACAGCCTCGCGACTAACTCTACACTTTCGGGTGTGTGGTTCCTTAACACACACCAACAGGAATCAACCTTCCAAATTACAACCATGCCTATCCTCGAAGAACAACGAAGTCTGTGCGAAGACCTCGAACGTTTGGAACAAGCATGTGCTGACCGTATTTTGGAGGACCCACGAAGCGTAAATTTGCCTCTGTACTGCGATCTCAAGAAAACATTAGAGCTAACATAGACTAGATTCGCGATCGCCTCGCTCGTGACCACCAAATCGCAAAATTTGTCGACCGTTTTCAAGAACAGTCTGCGCGCCTACTTGAACTCAAACGCGATCCCTCGGGCAACCGTCAGAAAGAGATCGACGCTCTCACCACCCACGACCCCTCCGATGCCTTTTACACCCAACTCAGACAGATCCAAGACTTTCACCGACGCTATCCAAACGAACCAGTAGAGAACCTCGAGCGCGCCTACAAGCGACGGGCACCTGGCGAGAATAATGGTGCCGTGGGGCAAGACAACCTTCATGGCGATATCGACGCCATGTTTACGGGTGAGGAGAGCAATGGCCGTTTCTTTGATTTGACACAAGCACACGAGATATACCTCAATCTCCCTAGTGTGAAAAGAATTACGTATTTACAGTACCTGAGTGTTTACGACCGCTTCGCCAACTTCACGCGCCCTCAGAAGCTTGGTGAGAAGTATTTCCAATACCTTACTGGTCTTGCAAACTACCTCGAAAGCTTTCTTCGACGCACACGTCCGCTCGAGAACCCCGAAGGTATATTGGAGAAGATAATGGATGAGTTTCGTGAAGCCTGGGAGAAAAATGAGGTCCCTGGCTGGGGTGATGGTTCGAAAAAAATCAGTATCACCGCCGTTGCCACTACAGATGGAGACGCGGAACCCTTACTTTATTGCGATGCATGTGAAAAAGCATATGCGAATAAAAACGTATACGACCATCACTTCAATTCAAAGAAACACAAAAAGGCGGCGGTGGCAAAGGGACAAGATCCTGCGGCTGCTGCGCAAAATGGCGTCCAAAGTGCGGAAGATGTTAAACAAAAGGCTGAGCTTGCTAAGCTAAAGGATCGTGCCGTCGCAGAGCGTGAATGGCGGATCTCAAAGCTCACAGAACTTTTGAAAACAGAACGGGAGGCCACAGCCACCAACGTAGAACGCAAACAGTCTTTGACAGAGCGTGAACGACAAATGGAGCTTGAGGCACTATATCAGGAGTCATCGGCAGATGCAGCTGGGTTACCTCGTCGAGAGGGTGACGGTGAAGGATCTGGTGACGAAGATGACGACTCGAAGATTTATAATCCTCTCAAACTTCCATTGGCGTGGGATGGCAAGCCAATCCCATACTGGTTATATAAATTGCATGGACTGGGTGTGGAATTCCCATGCGAAATTTGCGGAAATTTCGTTTATATGGGTAGAAGAGCATTTGATAAACACTTTAATGAATACCGACACATACATGGGTTGAGATGCTTAGGGATCACAAATACAACATTATTTAGGGAGATCACAAGAATCGATGAGGCCCAGCGGCTATGGGAGAAACTAGAGACTGACAAGAAGAAGACGAAGGTGGCTGCTGAGACAGTAGAAGAGATGGAGGATGCACAGGGGAATGTTATGCCGAGAAAGGTGTTCGAAGATTTGCAGAAGCAAGGGTTGTTGTAGGCGTCATGGCGTTTAAGGGGGGTGGGGTCACTGTAACAATCGAGCGCTTGTAATTTTAATCTTCTGTTTGTCTATGGGAAGGGTCATTCACTAATGATGGTACATATTCGTCCGAAAGTCTCGTCTTCTTTCGTAGATTTTATTCAAAACAAGAGTGAGAAACAATACCCGCATGCCTACTCATGCCTGAATTAAGTATAGAAGGGACGTGGCACCAATAATTCGAGTAGAAAGAGCCCCATGCAAACTAAGTGTTTCTAAAATTGACACATAAATATCCTGTGTATACTCATCATGAGTATGTTTTCTAGAAGTTGGTATATTAGCTGGAACATAGTCGGACGCCGAATCACGATTACACTGCAGGCCTTAACGAGAAATACCAAGGGGGGCTGTTGGATGAGAAATTGTTCAAAAAAAACTACTTTTTAAGATATTATCCTCTTGCTTGTTCTTGGAATATTTTCTGCCCCATTTCGCCCTTATAAGTGTATTTAACAACAGACCTTGTTCGAAAGCATGTCCGTGAGACCTCAATGTCCGTAGTTCTTGCTAGCGTCTACTTCTTGTAGGCCCTTACCTCACGTTGCCTAGCTCATTGTAAGTACTCATCTGGTAGACGTGGTGATTCACCGTACTTACCACCAGCCCTTGAACGGAATCGTATCGACGCTTATTCCAATATCCTTTAATACCTGGGTCGACAGATGGCAATCATATGGTCGCTGAACTACGGAAATCATTAACTTTCTACACTAGCACAACATTTAAAAACTTTACTAACCAGCAGCATTAGGATCGTTGGTGTCATTTGGAACCATATGCGTCAATGGCAGTCCCATTATCTCTGCCATTGTTTGGCAAATTTCGTACCTTATGATTCATTAGCACAAGCATACTACAGATGCATCTAGGTTGTACTTGGTCATTCTTTCCTCAGCAGAGAACTGTAGCACCCTTGGAAGCTTCTCTGAGCCCTCGGAGGTGTACTTCTCGGCAACGTCCTTAAGCACTCTCGCCACATCCTCTGTATTGGTGGGGTATCTAATGCTCCATGCATCCATCTCAACTTTCTCTTTGCCAGCCTTGTACACAGCATCCATCAATGTGTTGACCGCGCTTTCTCCATTTTTCTCAACCTCCCCGTACAACACTGGTACTCTCATAACAACACCACCAAACTCCAATACAGCCTGCTCTCCCCCTAGTTTCGTCTCGCCGTAGAAGTTTGGCGGAGCGGTCTGCGCATCAGCAGAATATGGGGCTTCGCCTGGACGCCCAGGGAAAACGTAATCGGTAGAGATGTAAATCAGGATGATGCCACGAGATTGACAGGTAGAAGCTAGAGACCGTGTCGCAAGAACATTCAAAGCCTTGGTACCTTCGCGGTCATTCTCGCATTTGTCTGGTGCGCGTTCAGCGGCACAATGAAGTACCACCTTAGGCCTTTTTTAATGTGTGAACTACGTACATCATGGAATGAAAAAAAGACTTTTTTCTTACTTTGTTTCATCGATAAGAGTAGTCACAGCTTCTGAGTCTCCCAGGTCCAGTTTATGGATCTTGGGGGGCTTAGCTCGAGAAAAGCCTGTACCAATGGCGTTCCATCCGGCTTCCTCAAATGCATTTACTTTCACCCAAATATTGTTAGTTAGAAGTATGCAGATTAAGAAAGTAGAGACATACGGCATTGGCGACCAAGCAGACCGGTAGCACCTGTGATAAGAACAGTTTTATCTGACATTCTAGTGGGTTGATCCGAGACTATAATTTATGTAGCTTCAATAAAAGATGTTTGAGTGGGGATGAAGCGGGCCACAAGCTATGACACTGGCCAAGAAAAATCAAATGCATCTATCCGGACCCCTGTGGGAGTATCATCGGAATACTGCTAGCTCAATTAGCAAAGCACTTGGTTGCATGTAGAGTTTCTGCAAAATTCTAAACAATTGAAATCTGTTCAATTTATACTGAGGGATACTCTATGGTCTCGGTTATAAGATCTACATACATGTAGAAACACTTACAAAAAAAGTGAAATATTAACCTGCCATTTTTGGAGATACTTGCAGGTACATACACCAGTTTCTAAATTAACCAAATACAAAGTACGGTACGCACACATATTAGAAAGCAATAAAACACAGTTGGACTGCGATTCATATGGTGTTGCACCCAATGTTGCGTTTACGACCCAGTATACTCAAACACATAGTGCATTTAACTGGAGAGAACGGTTGTCGTAAACGCAGGATGTGCAAAAATCCAAAGCAAGAAAATGACCAAATGCAGATAAAACACCACACGCCGGATATAACATCATAGACAATCACCGGGCCACGAATGCAAGTTATCCAAAGGAAACCGTGGGGCTCCAGAAGGAAAACTTGCAATAAGACACCGGATTTTAAAAGGTGCATAGCCCCATGACAGCCAAACAACCCAAGACAACTAGGAATATATCAAACACGAGAACCCGAAACGAAGAAACCTGTGGATAAAACAATATAGCCCAACATCCAATGCGTACATATGTCACTAACCCATCAAGTTATTTTATTGCTCATAGGTCTTAAATTGACCTTTTAATGACGGTGGCCAATCCTTCCTTCGTCTATTACATATCATGTGATATCCCACTATTCATATTGGAAACTGAGTTTGATGCTCCCGTAGACCCAGACTGAGTCGAGGATCTGCTGGGTGAAGAGGACTTCCCGACACTGCCACTTCGCGACCGAGACTTCGTATGACGATGGTGCGACTGAGGAGCCTGACGTCGTTTCTTAATTAACAACGGTCAGAAACAGACACCCTCACGCAGCTTGACAAAGGGAAGATAAAAAAAGCCAAATTATCATATTTGGAAAACAAATGAGGCGCAAAACCACGATATATCCAGGAGAACAGTCCAACACCCCCAAAAATGAATAAATATTCAGGTCTAGCAGAGTGAAGACAGAAAATAGCAATATCTTACTGCTAACAAACTACGCATAACCTACCACTTTCTTATTGCCTTCATCTTGGAGATGCAGAGCGTCCATTCTCTTCTGACTATCGCTTGCAGCGTCATCAGTAAGTTCCATTGGGGATCCAGCACGGAGTTGAGGAGCCGAATTTTTCGGTCCCTCACTAGCTGAAGCTGCATCCATAGCTTTTCGTTTACTAGACGCTTTCTCTTCCAAAATCTTCCAAACATTTTCTCTTTCGGCCTGTCTTTGGGGGGCGCTTTCTTGAATAGCAGCATACTCGCTGGTGCACTCATCAAACAGGGTGGGATTTATTTCCATGAAAAGCTTCATCGCACTGTATACCATTTGATGAATGGTCCTGCACGCTGTTAGGATACAGTCATAAGCAGGAGCCGAGGAGCAAACCTATTCCAATGTCCTTTGGAATTTTCAAATAGCGGCGCAAACATAATTGGGAGTATAACTTCAACATTGTCACTAACAAGATTACAAAAGTATTCATTATTCCAAAAGTATAACGCTCGTTCAGCAACCTATATATGTCAGTCAAATCTCGGTAGTACGAAATTCCATTTGTTACCTGAAAATGCGGACTGGCCACACTCTTGGCCAATTGGTGAAACAGCGGTTCCTGCACTTTTGCAAATTCTGCTGGGTCCATCACCTCGAATATATCCTCAACTTCATTGAGGTACATGACCTCCTTAGTACTGTTCGTCTTCGGCCAGTATCGTAATAATCCAAGTACCACCTTGTAATCACTATTCTTAGCATATCTTCAGATATTAACTGATAGGAAATTGCATACCTCTTCTGTCAGAGCAGCGTCCTTCTCTAAGAATTGAACAATACAATATGCAAGCTGTGGATGGTACATGCTTAGACTTTTGACCTTATGAAGGGGTATGAGAACCCTGGTCAAGAATAATTTATGCTCTTCTTTAAGCGGGAGTGCAAAGCCATTGATAATACTGCCGAGGATCTCCAATAGTTCTGCAATCCCATTGAAACGTTCCGTCTCATAGGTAAACTGAAAAAAAACGTTGTTGATTGATCGTCGAATATAAGATCTAAGATTAAGAAACTTTCCGTAAATACGGTGAAGGGTTGTCTTCAGAAAATCCCTCTCGCGAGGATCTTCAGAGTCAAAGAGCTCCAACAGCTATGGGACAATAGTTAGTATACAGATTTGGCGCCAGTACAACTAAAAAAGTGATAGATTACCTGTAGCACAAATTGATGATCAATATGCTGCTTGGCTATGTTGGTATTGAAGTCTTGACTTTCAATAAATCGAAGGAAAAATTCGTAAATTACTTGGATATGGGGCCAAGCAACTTCAAGAACAGGTTCATCCTCTTCAGGATCAAAGGCATCACCAACCGGATTAACCGGGGGTGGAATCGGCCGGAATAGATTTTTAGCGAACATCTCCACAACTTTGGGGTACATGCGGTCCGTGATAACCGATCGATTATTTGCTACGTAGTCAAGAAGTTCATGAAGGGCTAATCGTTTAATTTCTTTGGGCTTCATGTCTGCAGAGGCATCATTGAAATCAAAAATAACATTGCATTGCTCCAGTTTTTGCAAAAACAACTCTTCCCGGCGTTGGGGGGGTACCTCTATTCCATGATCAATAAATTTAATGAGTAAACGGGCCATAGGATAAAATCGTACCATGAAAACCAGGCAGCTTCTCAAGCTCCCGTTTCTCTGAAATATCAAATCGGGAACTGTGCTGCCTCTTTGGAGTCTTGAGTCCTTCTGGGATCTGATCGGCCTTCGGAGCTGTCTGGAGTCTATCGAACGCTTTTTGTCCAACCTTAGGAGGGATGAGGTCGCCCGGCATGGTTTCGGCGGTTCCTGGAGGTGCTGGATGCTGTATAGGTCCGAGAAACCAAGTCAGTATAACGGTCCTTGTATATGCACGAGGTATAACATACATTCGCAGAAGACGGACTGATGATCACAGAGGGGGCAATCATCCTTGCCCCTGGGGAGCTGGTGGCATTGCTAACTTGCTGATGAAGGTTGGTTAAAGAGGAATTTGGCGAAGTCGCAGCGGCAGACTGAGGTGTAGCAGGAGAGGCACGATCTCCAGACTTGCTTGGGGTCTTATCCCCCGCATCACCTCCGTGGCCACCACTCCGGTTAGAATCACCGCTGTTTCTTTTGTCAGGTGTAGAAGAGGATCCCGAAGGTGTTAGATTAGCCGATGAAGATGAATTGCTGGACGTTTCTTTCTTCTTAGAGGATGTTTTTGAGTCTTTCGTCCGGGATAACTACAAATTAACATGATGATCAGTCGAAACCCTAAAAATAACTAAAGACGGAGACAATGTGGCCAAAAAGCGCACATACACCCACTCTCTGCCTGAGTTTTTGCATTTTGGCTTCCACTGCGAATATAAGGACTAGCTACGTGCTAGCCAAGGACGATCGAAGGGTTCCAGGGGAATGGGACGGCGGGTTGCTGAAACGACGAGGCTCTCTGATATAAAATCTTAAGTTCCCGAAAGCATGGATTGGATGGTAGGCAGAAACGCAGGTTGAATGCAATACAGGCGATTAAAGGAGTACGGCACTGTCCGCTGTGGGGTGCTGCTGTCAATGACACGGGTGTCAGCAATGCCAGCAAAAGGTGAACAGCAGGTTTCCAAAGTGCCGATGCGACAGCACAGTTCCCGTCTACCGTCAAGAAACTTAAAGTGGCGGATGGAAATTGCTATACAGAGAGGTAGTTGTGAATTCACCTGTAAGTTCAGAGTGATTGAGATTTACTGGAAATATTGTAAATCTGCTCGTAGCCCTTGTTGCGACAACGAGGGTATAGGGGTATGGAGGTGTTGGATGTAACTTAAATCAACAATCTTTAGATGTGCAACGAACAACGAGAAGTAATCAGTATCAGTGGATTATCCGCGGCCACAAGAAACACCGAGCTCAGGTGAAACGCAGGACTTAATAAACTTAGGTGCTGACAGCTGTGAGGGGACTCCTGTGCAAACACCGCGGGGGGTGGAGTGAACATACGGCTCTGAAAGTAGGTTTATTAGCGGACATTTCTCCACACCTCCAATTGCCAAATTGACTCAAAGTAGCCACGCGACATTAGCGCGTGAAACAAACGCGTCTGCCAGGCTCTTTTGAAGAAACCGTACCCCACCATTTTTAAATTTTCTGTCAAAATGGACACAACACAGAAATCAGACGCTTCAATATCTTTCAATAATACAATACCCCCTAGCCCGTGGATAACAATTCCCGATAAACGGATAATATGTATTGAGCATCCGGCTATTATCCGCAACCTCGAAAATGGCGTTGAGACTATTGGAGGGGCCCAGGCAATATCTAAGGTGAAACACATGTGAGCTAAGTACATTGTCTTTTGGCTGACTTTATATATTTAGCTTGCTGCATCAAATGGAAACTCGGGTCTCCACTTGCGTTTTCGTCCTGAAGATACCATGCAGCCTCCCATTGAATCCCGTACCGTTCCTACAAACAACATTTTACTAAAGGTCACCATTCCAAAGCGTCGGAAAAAGAGAAGAGATCCCGACAGGAACCAAACCGATTGTACAGAATCTTTGACTCTGCCAGCTAAACTTAAGGCTAGCAAGGGAAAATACAAGATTGAAGCTATAGGGATGATCGAAAGAACAGTTCGTTTCCGAGATATTGCCAATTACCAATGGAATTCATCAGGGTCGCCTTTTGTGGCTAAAATGAAGGATACATTACTTGAATGTACTTACGACAGTATCATGAAGTTTGAACTCAGTGATTCCAAAGGACAATATGACATTGAAACGCTCCCGCCTCCATCATTTTCGAATACAGCTATACCGCACACCTACAATTACAGACAGAATCCGGCTGTGAAGAAGGCTTTGGTTGATGGCAAGACAGCCTTGTTGAATTATCAGGCTGGCCCAAAGACCTATACACCCATGGTACATATTTCTACAGCGGAGATACCTACGAAACCAGCCGAATTACCTCAGTACGAGCAGCTTGACAAATTCACCAAAGAATGCGTCGATCATGTACGAGCTTTATTTGAAAAAAGACCTATATGGACTCGACGTGCACTTTACAACCATTTCCCTCGACATCTACAAGCATTAGTACGGTTTTCAATGGCTCATGTGGCGTATATGTGGCGCGCTGGCCCCTGGAGAGATACATGCGTGAGTTATGGTATAGACCCACGAGCGGATCCGGCATATAGGAAGTATCAAAGTGTGTTTTTTCAGATGGATACATATAAACAATCACAAGACGATAATGCCAATGATACACACATATTCGACGGAAAACGAATCACTAGAGATGGACGCTGTTATCAACTGTGTGATGTAACGGACAATTTGGTAATGCAACTGATTAACACAGAGGATATCAGAGCCAAGTGTGATGTGAGTTGGAACAGTCTTGTACTCTTACGTTGGGTTTGATTTGATAAATATACAGCCCCAAGATGGATGGTACCGTTCTAGCACCATGTCAAAGATCAAGGCACTTATGAAGGCTAAAATCAAGGCTTTAGGCGAGGGAAACCTACTGCCAGAATCCGATTACGTTTCTATACTAGAGCAGCCTAGTGAGAATGAGGAGCAAGAGGCAGTTCGAAAAGAAAAAGAGGCCATGCATAAAAACTCTAGATCTGAGAGAAGAAGGCAAGGATTACGAGCTAAAAGACATTCTCTTTACCATGAGAACGAGGCTACTATGGATGTTACACAGAATAATGAGAAAGAGGACCCCCAAGAAGATGATGTAGAAGACGAAGCCGGTGACGGAGAGTGGGAGAAGGAGTTGGAACTGCCATCTTTAAGGGGGCCTGTTGATGGGAGAGTACAGAAGTTGATGGCCGAGTATGAAGGTGATTTAGGTAATTGCGTTTCTGAAAGGCATGAATGACTTACTGACCTTATTAGGCTATGAAATTGATGAGGAAGAAGGTGATTTTGATCTGCTTGGAGATGACGACGATGACGAAGAGGAGCAAGAAGAAGAAGACGACGGTGACGAGTGATAAATTACGAATACTACTCTGGCGACATTATTGTAGCCTTCGTGTGCTGAGAGCGGACGAGGTTGATATAGCATTTTCTGTTAGTCCCGCGCGCCATCTGAGCTTCCACCAAGTCCCAGCTGTCCAGTGCTCCCCACGCACTAATAAACAGGGCAATTACTCAATACTGTTATGCAACTTACGCCTTTACACGTGGTGGTATAGTAGTTGCCATTAATTATGGCCTTGGCAACTGCATAGTGGTAGGTTGGAGGAGTTACAAAACAGGACATACTTCAGCAATATCCAACACTTGCGGGTGACAGATACCGCAAGAAGCTAGCGACTGTAATCTGGATTGGCGAACAGTAACTTTCAACTGTGGGGGCATATATGTACCTTAGTTTATCATTGAGGCTTCTATACAGGGTTAGGGTTGGCTCTCGTTATTCTCTAGAAGCACAACGCCTGTGACGTGACAAACCATGCATCGGTAGTTGGTTTATATGCACACCATGAAAACTACAGAACCAGCCAAGGGGTCTGCCAGGATTTCAGCTGTGTATATTTTAATGTTCTGAGTTTTCAGATGGGCGTTTTGTGATAAGTGTTTTGCGGCAGTTTGTCTAGGGAGAAATCTTATGAAGATATTATGATTCAAGAAGTTCACGAAATATACGTATACCTGCTGCTATCCAAGTATATACTATTTCGTGTCTCTGTAGCGTCATCCAAGGCTAAGCAGGTTCGTGAATCAATCGTCCGTTTGTCAAAAATGCGGCTCTTGACTGAAGTGTGTTCCTCTGGCACAGAGCCTCATTGTTGCCTTAATCTGCTTAGCGTCGTGTGTATGTAATCGTTCAGTATCTGAGCAACCCCCCAGACAATTTGTTGCGCGTTGATTGAGCTTCGATTCTAGAGAGCAGTGATCCACCGTGTTCCACGCTGTTTGTACGTGTGTGTCTACTGCGACCTCTGTTCATTCTTTACTTAGCTTCGACTCATCCCTAACATAGCTGTGCACACCTGCACTTTTTTGTGTGCGCTCTTATTTTTCCCGTTGCGCGTAAAATTCATTTGCGCACTACTTCACCACCACCCGTGTTCTCGAAGGCAAGGGGCTTCTAATAGATTGAATTGATAGCATACTGCAAATCACCTATTTCTCTTTTTGCGATACATCCCACTGCGATCACCACGAGAGCTTGATACGCGATTCATCATCTACCGGATCCTATTCAACCCTTTCTTGCGGTTTTGCAGCAGAAGGCGTACATTGGTAGTTGGTGTCAGGAAGTCTAGCAGCCATGGCGGGCGCGGGCGCAGCCCATGCGGACATCTATGCCGCGAGGCTTGCAGATAGCAGTATCGGTACGTATACTATGTGGGCTGGGCTTTTGCGAGAGCAAGGCGGTTGTTGGTCACCGGAATCTTCACTGATGATTTTGGGAGCGCAGATGCAAAAGCAAAGCTCCAGAGTGCGAGTGAGCTTCGGGATTCGATAGACATGTTCACTCATGCACAACCGGCGGAGTATACCCGCTTCCTACAGAAGCTCATGCCGGTATTTCTGGAAATATTGAGGGAATCTCCGGTATTCATATCCACATCACCGGAACAGGTAAGAGGATTCAAAAAGTCTTTCATCCTCATTATCAGTCACTGACAAGCCTTCGGTAAGTAGAAATTACGAGGAATGATTTTAGACACAATACACAGACTGCCATTTACCCCGCTAGAATCATTAGAACCATGGGCCGAAGAAGTCATGAAATTACTTATGGATCTCGTGCGGCATGAGAACGAAGAGAATGCGGTCCTGTGTATGAAAACTATAATGGATTTCCAACGAAACTATCAGCGACAACTTGCGTCACTAGTTCAGCCGTTTCTCGACCTAATCATGGACATGTTTAGACAGATGCCAAAGGCAGTAAAAGATACATTTGACAATGCATCTTTAACTGCAGGCGGGACGCCTGCTATGCCAGGCACGCCAGGCAATTCTCAGAATTTCCAGAGCCCAAAGCCGATGTCACCGATGATTGTAGGAGGAGACCCGGTGGGCGATACCCAACAACCTGCAAAGCTCCTTACGAGGGGGATGCAAAGCTTCAAAGTGCTAGCAGAATGTCCAATTATCGTTGTGAGCTTGTTTCAGGCTCACAGAAATTCCGTACACAAGAACGTGAAGCTTTTTGTGCCTTTGATCAAAGACATGCTGCAGTTGCAAGCCGGGCCACAAAGAGAAGCACATGAGCAGGCATTGACCAGAGGGGAAAACTTTACTGGCGTCAGTGCCAATATCAAGAATCGTGTAGCCTTCGGAGAGTTTGTAACCGCACAGGTTAAGGTAGGATAGTGTCCACTGCGTGTCCGCATTGACGCTTACAATCGAATATTAGACCATGAGCTTTTTGGCGTACGTTCTTCGTGTGTATGCCCAGCAATTGACGGATTTTCTACCATTGCTTCCCGAGATTGTTGTGCGTCTTCTCAAGGACTGCCCTCGGGAAAGATCGGGGGCTAGAAAGGTATAGCACTTTCTTCTGTTAAAATCATCAATCGTCTGACAATCTTACAGGAGCTGCTTGTTGCCACTCGTCACATAATTAATTTTAATTTTCGACGGATCTTCTTGAAGAAGATTGACGAATTACTAGACGAACGTGTACTAATTGGGGACGGGCTTACAGTTTTTGAGACCATGAGGTTAAACTCCAGATCTAACAAGCTTCATTTACTTACAAATATTTAGGCCACTTGCTTACAGTATGCTGGCGGACCTGATACATCATGTCCGGGAATCACTTAACCCTGATCAAATCCGAAGAACAGTCGATGTGTATACAAAAAATCTCCATGATAACTTTCCTGGGACCAGTTTCCAAACAATGAGCGCAAAGCTTCTTTTAAATTTAGCAGAGTATATTGCAAAACTAGAAGACAAGCAAGAAGCACGGCATTTCCTCATAATGATTCTGGATGCTATCGCAGAAAAGTTTGCTGCAATGAACAGGCAATACCCTAATGCCGTCAAACAAAGCAGGATTCACAAGAAGTATCGGGAAGAAGGCAAAACGGATGAGGAGCCAAGTGAAGAATCTAAAGATGATTACGATGAAATTGACATCTTCACAGCCACTCCTATCAAAACTTCGAATCCTAGAGAAAGAGGCTCCGATCCAGTTGCGGATAATAAGTTTTTGTTCAAGAACTTGATGAACGGTCTCAAGAATATGCTATTTTCACTGCGCTCATGCAATCCACCTTCACCACCTGGCGAGAACATGCCGGCCAATTGGAACGAAGTGGCATTTGGTTTCAGCGCGGAAGAGGTTAACATCATTATTAAGCTGTTCCGCGAAGGAGCTCGAGTATTTCGATACTATCGAGACATTGATAAAGATGAAAACTCCGATACAACCGTAACGTTCATGGCTCCAAATGGAAAAGAAGAGAAAGAATTATTGGAAACCTTTGCAACGGTATTCCATTGTATTGATCCAGCAACTTTTCATGAAGTTTTCCATTCAGAAATTCCCTATCTTTACGAGATCATGTTTGATCACTCGGCACTACTTCATGTTCCTCAGTTTTTCCTGGCAAGCGAGGCGACTTCACCCAGTTTCTGCGGCATGCTGCTGCAATTCTTGATGGATAATATAGAGGATGTTGGCGCCTCTGATGAAAACAAGTCACAGGTATTGTTACGACTGTTCAAACTGTCGTTTATGGCGGTTACACTTTTCTCAGCACAGAACGAGATTGTACTACTTCCTCATGTTCGGGATATTGTCCTAAAGTCGATACATTTAGCAACAACTGCTGAACGTCCAATGAACTACTTCTTCCTACTTCGTTCATTATTCAGAAGTATTGGAGGTGGCAGGTTTGAACATTTATACAAGGAAATTCTTCCTCTTTTGGAAGTACTATTAGAGAATTTGAATACACAGCTGAATTCGGCTCGGAAAACACACGAGCGGGATTTATATGTGGAACTATGTCTGACAGTGCCTGCTAGATTAAGCAACTTGTTACCGCACCTGAGCTACCTAATGAAACCATTAGTAGTGGCTCTACGAGCAGGACAGGAACTAGTTAGCAAAGGTCTTAAGACACTGGAGTTATGTGTCGACAACCTCACTGCAGATTATTTGGACCCGATTATGGCACCATATATCGACGATTTAATGGCTGCATTATGGGAACACTTGAAGCCATTGCCTTATCATCATTTCCACAGCCATACGACGATGCGGATACTGGGTAAGCTGGGTGGTAGGAATCGAAGATTCTTGACACACCCACCCGAGTTAGAATACAAGACTTATTCTGATGACATATCAAGCATGAATGTCAAACTGATTGGAGCTCCTGGAGAAAGGCCATTCCCAGTTTTAACAATGGTGGATCTTGCACTTGAGAGAATACTTGAGATTAAGCCACCAAAAACCCCCGAAAAGGAGAGAATGACCGATTTATACTACAAACAACAATCACTACGATATCTCAGTTCCACGCTCAAAATATTCATCGGATTTGATCAACTTCCCGAAGATTTCATGCAGATGGTCCGATTGCACGCCAATGACCTATATGAAGGGATCACAGAACCCGGCGAGACTGTTATAGCTCCATCTGACCGCAAAAAATCGGTTTTCAAGAAGCACGAGCAGGAGGCAGTTTTAAGGAAATTAATTCGAGCTGTCATGCACGCCACTGCTATTGAACAGCTTGCAGACGAAGCCTCAGCTTTAGCATATGACGTTTGTCGTCATTTCACTGTGTTGGAACTGGGAAGAGCAGTGATCGAAGCCCGGCAGCGAAAGCAACAATTCTCAGTGACTGGTGGAGAAGGCCCGATGCATCTTGATAGCAGAGTACTTGCTGGTGCCATAGGAGATTGTCTAGCGTCGGATCCTAAGAAAGTTCGAGATACGGCTAAGAAAGCAATGAAAGTGATGTACGATGCTGCAGCAGTTCTCTTCGGTTCAGACAAGAAAGTCGATCGCTTGCCATTCTTCACTCATCTTGCCAAAACATTTTGCCACAACTGTTACGAGGAGGAATGGTATCCAAAGTTTGGTGGTGTACTTGGCATACGATCTCTTGTTGAAGATCTTGATATGGGTGATGAGTGGTTGAAAGAGCGACAAAACGACCTAGTCAGGGGATTGATTTATGTAATAAAGGACATGCCCCAAGAGCTCCCTGCTGTCACCAGAAACTCAGCCCAAGAAGTTTTGACATTGGTTCTCAAGAGGTGCAATCAGGGGGTGCCAAAGGAAGAATTCACCAAATACCATTCGAGAAACTTTAACCTGTGTGCTTTATTGGTTTGCGAGATCTCGAATCCAAATAAGCATGTCCGTGAAGCCGCTCAAACAGCATTTACCACATTGGAAGAGATTGTCGGTGTTCCGAAACACACCTTGATGGTTCCAGTCAAGGAAAGGTTACTAACACCTATATTCAACAAACCTTTAAGAGCATTACCTTTCGCTAGTCAAATTGGTTACATCGACGCTATTACTTACTGTCTTCGACTTGAGCCGTCATTTTTGGAGTTTAATGAAGAAATGAACCGTCTCATGATGGAAGCGTTAGCACTGGCGGATGCTGATGATGAGCAACTTTCCAATGGTAGGCTGATGGAATACCGTACTACAGAGTCTGTTTTGAATCTTCGGGTGGTGTGTATCAAACTATTATCTACCGCTATACTGGCACCTGAATTCAATACACCTGACAAAGCAGCTTCAAGAGGTCGAATCATTTCTGTGTTCTTCAAGTCACTTTATTATAAATCACCAGAAGTTATCGAAGCAGCTAACGCTGGTTTGAAAGGTGTACTTCAACAGACTAATAAGCTGCCACGAGACCTCCTACAAAGTGGCCTTCGGCCGATTCTCATGAATCTTTCAGATCCAAAACGGTTGAATGTAGCTGGTCTAGAGGGATTGGCAAGGCTACTAGAGCTACTCACCAATTACTTTAAAGTGGAAATTGGTTCAAGGTTGCTTGAGCACCTGAAGACACTGGCAGACGTCAATTTTCTGCAGCAAACTTCCCACAAACTGCTCGAACAAAATCAGAATATCAAGGTAATTGCCGCTATCCTGAACATCTTCCACCTCCTCCCACCCCTAGCGGTAAACTTTATGGATGGATTGTTTGCCATCGTTCTTGATCTAGAAGAGAAACTGCGACGAACCCAATATAGTCCAGTGCGAGCCCCCCTTCTGAAGTTTATCAACCGATATCCGACAGAGACGTGGAAGCATATACAACAGCGTTTGGTCGAAACTAAATATGGTAGGTTATTTGCACAACTTCTTAGGGATGAATCTAGTAAACCACTTCGGGATATCGTACAGGAGGACGTGGGTGGACTTTTGATCCACTCGCTTGACTTGGTGGGGAGGACTGATCCGGAAAAATACATCGCGATAGTCAATGCAATCAACATTGTGCATTCCATTTCTTGCTTTAAACCAAAAGCCTGGATGGAGAAAAACAAGGAACTCATGGGCAGACTCCTTGCAGCAGCAGTCGAACTTCGGGAAAAATCCAAGGAGGGTGTTATTCCCGTGCCTATCAAACTGGCAGTAGAGCAGGCCCTAGCCCTAGTGATGGAAGTCTTTATGGAATATTTGAGTCAGGTTGAAACTGATCTTGACTTTCTTTTCGAGGTATGATTAGACTATGCACTAGAGGTTTCGTTATTAATTACTACTAGGTTATTGATGCTACTACATCTGACAAACGCGCACGAATAACAAACATCTTGACGCATCATATATATGAAAAAATCATATGCGGAGGATCCGTTGACTTATGGCGCAATATTCTCAACAAGTGTCTAAACTTGTATTCAAACAATTCTTCTCAGGAGACGAAAACCTTTGCTTTCCATTTTTTGGTTAATCCCATTCTTCTGATGGATAAGAAACGTGGAACCTCTTTAACCAATGGTACCCAAAAGCTTGTCGACAAGGCTCTGGTCGATAATGTACACAACAAAATCTGGAGACCTAATCTAGGGGATTTGGGAGATGATTCGGCCCATGGTTTAGACCACTCACGCATGGAATTGCTCCAGATGTCGGCATTACTAATCAGGGATCACCATAATTCCCTTGCCGAGGCTCGTAAAGATGTTATCAAGTTTGGGTGGAATTATATCAAGTTGGAGGACATCGTCAACAAACAAGCTGCTTATGTTCTCATTGCATTCTTCATAAAGTTTTTTGAGACTCCATCAAAGATCGTCATTCAGATCTACGTTGCTTTACTAAAAGCTCATCAGAACGAAGGGAGACCATTGGTTACTCAGGCATTGGAATTGATTTCCCCAGTATTACGAAAACGTGTTCCGAGTAGACCTGATGATAAGTATCCAATTTGGGCTAGATGGCCCCGGAGGATATTGTCTGAAGAAGGGCACAATCAGCACCAGATGACAAACATTTTCCAGTTTTTGGTTCGCCATGATGATCTATTCTACGACTCTCGCGAGCACTTTGCAACCTGGATAGTCACTGCGATGCCAAAACTTGTATTCCATATTCCAAATCCATCAACGGAGTACAAGAAATTATTTATCAAACTTGTCACTCTGATTTGGAAATGGGAGAATCGCAGAGTTGAACTGGCTCGCGGTACAGCTAGTCCTGAATCATCTCCCTCTCGAAAACGCAGGCACAATGGTGCGATGGTAATTGATTCCCATCCTTCCCCACCAACTCAGAATACGGACGCCTTAGCGCCGAGTCTGCGGCTACTAGTAATCAAACATTTGGTCAATTTCGTTTGCCGAATTCCTGAGAAATTTTCTGGTAAACCTGATGAGCCATGCACCAAGGCTTTGGTTCTCCTCAAAGATTTCTTGGGGCCGGATTACTGGAGCGATTTGGACATTGACCTATTTCCCAAGACTATGGAAGAATATCTGATCACAAATGACATAACCGATGCTACATTACCGGGATACGTTAATGCTTTGAGGGTCTTGAAGGTCATTCTGGAACTCAAAAGTAACGAGTGGGTCATGCAACAGCTGGCCCAGCTCCAGAAATATTTGGAGAAACCGCTTAGATCTGATAATGCAGAGGTTCAAGACGGATTGCAACCAGTCCTTTCTCGTATACTACAAGCTGTTCCAGTAGAGAAGGTTGAGGGAGAGGAGGAAGACGAAGAACCAAGAGAATCTCTTGAGGATCAATTTGTTTCGTCTCTTACGAACATCGTGCAAGAAAGTTTGAATACGAACCTGATGTCGAGTGTTCACATCCTTCATACTCTATCTGAAAAAAGACCTGGCGTGATTGATGATCATATTGCTGCCCTGATGAAAGCGTTCCAAAAGCTGGGCAAGGACCATCTGTCGGTCCCTGCTGCTGGACAACCGATGTCTATTTTGCCTAATGGTGCTAAAGCCGAACCCTCGGCCAGTGGTAATGGGCAACAATTTGACCCAGAAACTACCACAAAGTTATTGTGCATGGTCATTGACGTTGCTGCATCGAGGGTATCAGTTCTAGGCGACCAAAGACGGCCATTTCTTAGTGTAATGGCGCAGCTGGTTGAGAAATCTTCAAGCACGAAACTCTGCATGAAGATTTTGGCCATTGTTGAGAAATGGGTATTCGGATCAACCGAAACCTTCCCGACTCTAAAAGAGAAAACCGCAGTACTTTCTAAGATGCTGTCCTTCGAGAGCCGCCCAGACCCTGAGCTCTGCAACCACTTTTTGGAACTAGTGATCAAGATCTATGAAGATCCAGTTATCACCAAGACTGAATTGACTGTCCGCTTGGAACATGCGTTCCTTGTTGGCACCCGGGCCAAAGACGTCAATATGAGGAATCGATTCCTTCAGATTTTCGATCGAAGCATATCTAGAACCGTCAGCAATAGATTTGGCTTCATTATTGGAACTCAGAATTGGGAACAGCTCAACGAATCGTACTGGTTGCATCAAGCCTCGCATTTGCTCTTTGGTTCTGTTGATATGGATTCTCGAATCGAGCTTCACGAAGAGGATCTCAGGGTTACGCCGGCTTCTGCAACGTATGCAACGTACGGTTCTAACGACAAGCGCAAAGCAGATGTTATGATTGACGATCAATTTGAAGATTTTATGTACAAGCACCGCAGATTTGTACAAAGCCTGGCAGACGTCAGAAGCGCCGACATACTTGAACCTGTAAGACAACTTCAGCACTTGGATCCTAAAGCTGGACACGAAATCTGGAGATATCTATTTCCTCTCTGTTGGTCCGCCCTCGGAAGGGAAGATCGCCAAGACTTATCTCGTGGAATGGTTTCCTTGCTTGCTAGGGACTGGCACCATAGATGCATGGATAAAAGACCGAATGTAATACAAAGTCTATTAGAGGGTGTAGAGCGTGCTAAACCACGACTCAACCTCCCTGCACATTTGGTCAAACTTTTGAGCCGTGGATATGACGCATGGTATACTGCCTTGCGCCTCTTAGAAGGCAATGTCAACGACCCCCCAGTGGAATCGAATGTTGTCCGTGAAAGTAACTTGGATGCACTCACCGAAATGTACGCAATGATTGGCGAAGAGGACCTTTTCTATGGACTTTGGCGGCGTCGGGCACAGTATATTGAAACTAACGCTGCAATATCCTTTGAACAACACGGCATGTGGGACAAAGCTCAACAGATGTATGAAAATGCTCAGATAAAAGCCCGTACGGGGATGCTACCATTCTCCAACTCAGAGTATATGCTTTGGGAGGATCATTGGGTAATATGTGCACAAAAACTACAGCAATGGGAGATCCTAAGCGAGTTTGCAAAGCATGAAAACTATAACGATTTGATGCTTGAGTGTGGATGGAGATTGATTGATAACTGGAGCGGGCCCGAAGGCGAGCGCATGGATCAGACCGTCAAGAGTCTTATGGACTCTCCAACTCCGCGGCGCTTTTTCTTTGCAGCATTCATGGCCCTTCAGAAAGTTCATCAAAAGACGGAATCCCCTCCTGAATTTTCCAGGTTGTGTGATGAGGCTATACAGCTTTCCCTTAGGAAGTGGCACAGCCTTCCAAGCAAGATAACCAATGCTCATATTCCGCTGCTACAAGCATTCCAACAGCTAGTTGAACTGCACGATGCAAGTGTAATATATGCCAGTCTCAACGCAACCACAGTGCAGAATCTCGATGCAAAATCACAAGAGCTCAAGATGTTATTAGGTACTTGGAGAGATCGGCTACCCAATGTTTGGGATGATATCAATAGTTGGCATGATCTGGTCACTTGGAGACAGCATATATTCCACTCCATCAATCAAACGTATCTTCCTCTTCTCCCAGGGCAGAACCAGAGTGCCAGTGGAAACAGTAACTCATATGGATACCGTGGTTATCACGAAACCGCATGGATAATCAATCGGTTTGCCCATGTTGCCCGCAAACACCAGCTTCCGGATGTGTGCATCAGTCAACTAAGTAAAATATACACATTGCCAAACATCGAAATCCAGGAGGCTTTTCTCAAACTGCGCGAGCAAGCCAAATGCCATTATCAGAATCCTAGTGAACTAACCCAAGGACTAGAGGTAATTAACAACACAAATTTGGGCTATTTCGCATCACAGCAGAAAGCAGAATTTTACACATTGAAAGGGATGTTTTTATCGAAGCTTAAGCAAAATGACGAGGCAAACGAGGCATTTAGTCTTGCCCTGTACCACGATCTTAAGTTGCCAAAGGCTTGGGCGCAGTGGGGCCACTACAATGATCAGGTATTCAAAGAAAATCCTTCCAACATGGGTGCTGCAGGGAATGCCGTGAGCTGTTATCTGGAAGCTGCAGGTCTGTTTAAGAATGGAAAGGCAAGGAAGCTATTGGGTCGTGTCCTATGGCTCTTAAGTTTGGATGACGCCAGTGCATCCATATCTGCATCGTTTGATGCATACAAAGGAGACGTCCCAGTATGGTATTGGATTACGTATATCCCACAGCTGTTGACATCTTTGTCCCATAAGGAGGCTCGTCTAGCCAGGGCTATTCTCATTAAGATTGCTAAGAACTATCCGCAAGTAAGCTATCTGTTCTTTTGTTTACCGATTGGATTAATCTAACTTCCTATGGCGATAGGCTTTATACTTTTTACTACGCACGAGTCGAGAAGACTTCCAGGTCATCAAGAAGCAAACTGCGCATGCCGCTTCGAACCGTGGCGCTGCTGCTGGAACGGCTGGTTCCCCTGTGGCCGGTCAGGTCCTACCTCCCAATCGTCAAGGAAGCGCACAACCACCAGTAAATGGTGTCATGGACCCTGGAAAGGCTGGTAGCCCACAACAGAATGCAAATGCAGGCCAACAGGGAGTTGCTGGTTCGCCCAGCGTCGCAAATGCACAACCGAATTCTTCACCCGCGCCAGGCAACCCTCAGATTCCAATCAAGAGGCTTCCCTGGGAGCATGCAGAGGAGATTATGTCTGTCCTGAAAACCGCCTTCCCTCTCTTGGCGCTATCGATGGAGACTATGGGGGATCAGATCTCGAAGTTTTTCAAATGTCCACCTGATGAGGACGCCTACAGGCTGATAGTTGCTCTTCTGAATGATGGTCTTCAATGGATGTCACGGATGAATCCATCACTGGAAGACACAAAACTTCCACCGTCAACTGAAGCAAATATTACTCGGTTTGCAGAGACCATTCTACCTAGCCACATAAGAGTCGCTTTTGAGGCAGATTTCGTTTCTGTCAAGCCTAATTTGGTCACGTACATTGATCGTCTGAGGCGCTGGAGGGACCGGTTTGAAGAAAAACTGGATCGTCGACCTCCATACCAAAATCTTGAGACATACAGTCCTCATTTGAGCGAATTTAGATTCCAAAAATTTGATGATGTTGAAGTTCCTGGACAGTATCTGCTGCACAAGGACAACAACAAGGATTTCGTGCGAATTGACCGGTTCCTACCCAAAGTAGATGTTATCAGAGGCTATGGAATTTGCCATCGTCGATTAAAGATGAGAGGCCACGATGGAAGCGTTCATGCATTTGCCGTCCAACACCCGGCAGCTAGACACTGCCGCCGTGAAGAAAGGATAGCCCAACTTTTCAGGATATTTAATGGGGTTCTTGGTCGCAGAAAGGAGAGCCGACGCCGAAATTTAAGCTTCCATCTTCCTTTGATGATACCTTTGGCACCTCACTTGCGTTTAGTGCAAGATGATGCATCCTATATCTCTTTGCAAGCAATATTCGAGGACCATTGCCGACAGATAGGGATTAACAAGGACGACCCGATCATGTTCGCTCTCAAAAGAGTTATTTCTTCCCTGGAGCCTGGCCGAACTGGACAGCAGGTTGATCCGAATGTCAAGATGGAGATTTTCCAATCAATCCAAAAGAAGATGGCTCCCTCCACGGTGGTTCTTGAATTCCTGTCTAAATCATATCCTTCGTTTTCAGAGTTTTTCTTGTTCCGCCGGCAGTTCAGCTACCAGTTTGCTGCTCTGACATTCATTACCTATGTGATGACGATGAGCAATCGCTTCCCTCACAAAATGTTCATATCGCGAGCCACCGGCAACATTTGGGGCTCAGAGCTTATCCCGACAATGGCATCGACAAATCCATCATTCCATAACAACGAAGCTGTCCCTTTCCGGAACACCCCCAACATCCAAACACTAATGGGGCCAATTGCCATGGAGGGAATCTACTCATGCGCCATCATGGTTATTGCCCGGTGTCTGAGCGAACCTGATGTAAGCAGCCCGGCGCCATCCTCCGCTAAAGACCCAGTGCTAAAGCATCCGCAGTTCGACCTGGAGCAACATCTGAGCGTGTTTGTGCGCGACGAAATGATCTTCTGGTTCACGCAGCAGCACCGCTCAGGCCTGGGCGAGGCGCAGCTGCGTGAAAAGGTCCAGATGAACTCGGACATGATCATCAAGAAGACCATGACGCTTGCCCAGCCCGGACAGGGAAATCTGCCGGCAAACCAGACTGTCATCGACCTCATTTCAAAGGCCGCGAACCCCATGAACCTGGCACAGTTGGATCATTTGTGGATGCCTTACCTCTAGGGCAGCCGTACGCTGGTCTTTGTTTTTTCTTTTTTCTTTGGCACGACGTTATAAATATCATCTATCTGTTTGTTTTCATCCTTGTCATATCTATCTTATCATATATGGAAAAGTGGGAAGGCCGGGGCCCGGGGGTTGTGTGGAAACTGGAGTTCAAGGTTGCGGATTAATCATATTACTAGGACGTTTTCAGTTTTTTTATTTTTACTTTTTACTTTTTTTGGTTGATGTCTTTTTTGCGTCTGTTTTGAAAAAAGAGCCTGCTGGGAATGTACTTTTTAGCTAGCATAATGATGATGATGAGGCGAGCCGGGGATCAACGCTGTTGAGGGGTTTTGTTTTTGTTTTGTGTCTGTTTTTGTTTAAGTATACATATGTTATTAGTGTTAGCAATTCAATTCTTATTACAATTATTTGAAGGTGTCCCCGTGCATTGTGAAGTTTGCACTCGTAGAATACATTGCATGCTCGTGCGCAGGCAGCAGTTTGATGAACGTCTGATTGCTGGATTGCGTTGAGAGCAGGTAATAGCCCTTGTTTTTGACATTTGATTGGATAACTTCCCGTAACATCTGGAGAGTCTCAAATTCTCAGAATTCTAGACTATAACGATCGTATCGCAACAAAAAACTGGGAAATCCAATTTATAAAACTGCAGAGGGCTCACTACCGCATCGCTGGAGATATGGTGCAATTCTAGTTCGAAAACAATAACTTTTCGTTGTCGGAAAATACCAGATCTGGGATCTGGAGAACCTCCAGACGTTACGGGAAGTTATGTTGAAGTGCATGGGGAAACCTGCATCATAATCTGGGCATAGGTCTCCTGGTGACTTGCCGCCCTTATTCTGTTCGTCTCTTTCTCTTTCTGTACTCGTACACTTAATATTACAATGAAACACGCTCATCTTCAACAGATTAAAAGTCAATACGGTGTTTTCTGTAAACCCAAATAGGTGAATACCGATAGCTATTGGAATTTCTAAATCTACAATGCTTACTATTCTCTTCTCTTCCCTTTCTACTCCCCTACAACCCCATCAGGCCCGCCAATCCAGGCCGTATACACAATGCGACTGCCATACACCTCACCCGGCTTCAACACCACCTGGCTCCTCCACTCCTCGCGATTAACAGCATCCACAAACCTGCTCGGCTCAACACAAAACCCCGCGCGCGGCCCTCTCGCCGGGGTCCCATCCGGCCGCGCATCCACATCAATATACTTCCCGGTATAAAACTGGAACGCAGGCTCGGTGCTCGCAACCTCCAAATGCAACTTCGTCTCGGGGTGCCAAAACTTCCCACACACCCTCAGCTCGCCCTCCCTCGTGTCCAGCGGCACGCTCCCCGGGTCCGCCGCCGCATGCGGGAACACAAAGCAGTCATCGACCTCGGGCCAGTCCTTGCCGAGCGCAAACGCGGTCTGGTTATCGATGTCGCCGTACGGTTTGATGTCGGTGCTGATCGGGATCCCGCCCGCGTCGAGCGGCAGGTGCAGGTTCGACCCCAGCCACGCCTCGGTGCCGTCGATCGTGTCCGCGCCTGACAGGTTGAAGTAGCTGTGGTTGGTGATATTCACCGCCGTCTCCCCCGCCCCGCCCTCCAGCCGCGCCTCGTAGTCCATCTGCACCTCCGTGCGCCCCACCTCGTTCTGCCGCGTCACACACCGCACACTCACCGCCACGTCTCCCGGGAAGCCCTCATCCAAGTGCGGCGAGCGGTACGAAAACACCTCGCTCCCGTCGTCGTCGGCGGAGCGCGGGGTCCACACCTTCTTCCCCCACCCCTGACTCCCGCCGTGCAAACTGTTCTCGCCGTTGTTGGCCTCCAGCGCCCACGCGCGCCCGTCGAGCTGCTGGATGCGCGCGCCCGCCACGCGGTTCGCGATGCGCCCGATTGTGGCGCCGAAGTGGGCTGGGTTGTTTGCGTACTCGCCCGCGCTGTGGAAGTTGAGCACGAGGTTGTGGTTCCCGACTTTGAGCTCTTGCAGGATTGCGCCGCGCGGGATGAAGGTGGTGGGGCTAGTCATGATGGTGGTGGTGGTGGTGGTGGAGGTGCTGGTGGTGGGGGGGGCGGAGCTGGCAAGGAAGGAGGACGGTTATATAGGTGCGTGCGCCGGCTCGCGCATGGTTCAACCGGCTGGGTGGGGAGCGCGGGGTGCGGGGGCGCGAGGGCGACTTACATAGCCTGAACTCGCGGGCTGCCGCTGGCGCCGCGAGGGATGCCGGGAATTCGGGCGAAAGCAGCCACCATGCACTCCACAGACAGGGAAAAGCACATAGTTGCGATTTCCCAGGCTCCTTTCCACAGATCACTACTTACTTTGTAGTACTGCAGTGAAATTGCATTCTTCCGTTGATATACCCCATTTTGCTGGTATGTCCTGTCCTGGCTAGTGGTGACGGTAGCGTTGTGGTGCGAGCTCGGCCTGGCTACCGAGAGATGCTCCGACCCCGCGTACTAGTGCCCCGCATTCGGGCCGATGCACGACGACGAGGACGGGGACCCCTGCGAGCCGGTCCTCAACGTCACCCATCCCCTCTCACCTCACGGGGGTGTTATCATGTGGTATCCTGGAAATTTGTACACAACAGATGGATAAATACGATTAAAATTTGAACTATGATGTCTGTGGGATGCAAGGAACGATCAGGGCGGTGGATTTGCATGACCAATGCCGTGATTAGGGGCCTTTTGGAGCGGAGCTCGACGGTTGGCGTTGGATATGCACCCCAGAGCTTGCCATCGACAGTTGTCTGGTAACAGCATGATGCCGGGAGATAGTACCAACCAACAAACCAGAATCACAACGCCGAGTGATGCCACATGCCTCTCACTCTTCCATCTGGGTGGGGACCGACCTACCCCACCCAGACGTCTATAACAAGGCAGTCCAGGTTGTCCAGGTGAACGCGACTACGACTCACTGTACACGGTTCCGGACCAGTCGAGACAACAATCTTGTTCGGTAGTACGGGTATGGATACTATTGGGTTTTCACGGAGCAATGTTGCTGGGTTTGATCGGGCTGGAAAAGTTTTGTAGCCAATAAAGAAACATGTCTACAATATGTGTGTCTGAATTTCGTAAATGTGCTGTCTCAGTGATCAACTTGTGATATAAATGTGTCGAAAACAAACCCCAATTCAATGCAACCCCAAACCCCCTCTGTAGTGCACTGCAACGTCAAAGGAAACCTGCACGGATGTATTGTTCTTGTGGCCAAAGCTGTCAATTCGAACTCTATAGTCTAAATATAATTAAGCATTATGATCTATTGTCTCATCTGATATCAGACTCGTAGCGTGCCAGCACTACCAAACCCCCGTCTTCACCTCCCCTTCCTTCCCCGTCTCCGTCTCGCCCTCTCTTTCCTCTCCTTTCCCTCTTTCCTCTTCGTCTTACCCTCCGTCTCTGTCTCCTTCGGAAACCACCACCACCGAAACTTCCGAATCACCAGTTCCAGCCGGCCTTCATCCACCTCCCCCTGGCCCTCTCCGCCGTCATCCTGCCCTAAACTCCCAAGCTCAATCTTCGGCGGCAGCACCTCGGTGCACTCCACCATGCCCCTGGTCTCCTGTCCGAGCAAGCTCATCTTCAAATGCGCCCTCGCATAGTCCTCATCCCAGTCATCCTGATCTCTTACATACCTTGCCCACGCGCGCTTCGTGCTCTCGTGTCCCGCAAACGCTACGTCGCTGGGTAGACTCGCCACGCGCGCGGGATCGGCAGTGCCGTTCAGCGTCTGCTCGTAAAAGTGGACGTCCCAGATATCCGGGGTGCTGTCGAGGGTTTTGTTGGCGTCCGCCGCGGCGACGAACTGCTGTAGTGCGGTGGAGTGCGCGCCCATCAGCGCCATCGTGTCGCGCACGCTGAAGCCCATGTCTGCGAAACGTGCGAGGAGCACGGGGACCGCGGCGTGTGTGGACGGCAGCAGCCCGTCGGGCGCGGGGATCGTGGGCGGCGGGGCGCGGCCGACGAAGGTGCGAACCCTGGGCCCGCCCGGACAGACGATCACCGCGAGTGTGCCCGCGACTTGCACGATGTCGCCGGCGGAGACGTTGTAGCGTGCGGGGAGCGGTGCGAGCGCAGCGACGATGCCCTGCAGGCCGTTGTTATCCGCGCGCTGCACCTCGGCGGGGTCGGTGAGCATCGACCCGTCTGCGCCGCCGTTGGGTTGCCCGGCGGCCTGTCGCGCGAGCGAGAAGGTGGCGGCGTCGTGGAAGGCGAGGCGCACGGCAGCGCGTGCGAGCGGGGTGCAGCGCCCGCTGAAGAGGGTCTGCAGAATGTGATCGCGGATGGGGTACCAGCGCGCGCAGGCGGGGTTGCGGGCGGTGGCGGCGGTGCGCACGATTGGATTGACGTTGAGGTCCTGTTGGAAGAAGGGGCCGCGGTGCTCGGACGGGGAGTCCGGGGAGCGGCGGCGGAGGAGGGAGGGCGAGATGAAGGCGTGAGTCAGAGGGAGGCATGCTAAAAGCAGCAGCTGCAGAAGTGGAAGGACGAGCATTGCTCAAAGTTGACAGCTGGAAGTGTAGTGCGCACACGCCGTCTTTGGTGGCGGACCGTGGACTCTTATGCCGGATGCTTCTGACGGCCCGTTCCCGTGGGCTTATGGTTACATGGTGAGATTTGGTATCTTGTGCGAGTTTCTGGAACACGCTGACGGGCGGTTCATGCTGTCTGGAATTGCTTCTCCCCGTTCCCACCGATCACAAGAGCGCAGCATCTCCATCACGTCGGCAGAATGCTGACGCTGCCGACTCACAATGCCGACCTCCTGCTCTCGTATTGCCCTGACAAACACTGCAAATCTAGAAGCCAGATATCTGTCAACAGCTATTCAGCACTAAAGGCAAGGCCAGAACTACCGTGTGAGCGGGCGAGCGCGCGCATCTGAGGGGATCCATTCTAAAAGCAGCTAATCCAGCTCGATGCCGAGAACTTGGCGTGAGTGGATTCGGAGTCTCGTCGAAAAAAGGAGTCGACGGTGGGTAGATCTTATAGCTGGTGTGTTTATAGTAGCGTCGGCATATTGCGGAGGGGCAGTGCGGCGGAACCCCAATCCACGTGGTGGGATCTACAAATCCGATCGTGCATAACGTGACAGGCACCAGGGCCGACAACGACACCAAAGATAGAACAACATCCCCGCTGCCGCCGGTAAGTTCCTGAGTAGCCCTAAGTGAGGTTGTACGGCCCAGGGTGTAGAGTATGCCCATAGCCGCTCGGGCTCCTGCCATGTACTCGTACTCTACATTCGTCGGGCAAATAGATTAAATCTCCTTATCGATTGCCAAACTGAAGCTATATCACCGTAGAGCTATTGATCACAACCCCGCCGATGCCAGAGGCGACCACCGACGCTCATTCTCCATTTTGTGCATAAACCCTTTCGGTGGTAGAACCGGGTATTATAATCCCGGAGGGGGGTACGAGAGAGCACGCAGGGGCCGTAAAATTCGCCTCTGGGTACCATGGGCAAATAAACATGTCAGATGGATGCTCCGACGATGTCGCGTGTTGTCCTCAGGTGCAAGGCTTGGCGGTAAACATGTAGCAGGTGAGTGTACGTGTGTGTACCTTGAACCCTGGACCACGGTTACGTTTGACAGGCGAGATTGAAGGCGCGCTCTGCTCAGGTAAGAGGGGGATGCGGAGATGGGAATGGCGTCGTGGTACAGCTTCGTCTGTGGAGATAGAGATTTGGTTAGCGGGCGGCGGAGAAAAGTGCGGTGCGTGGAGAGTGTGAGAGCTCCGAGGACCGATACACTAGTCGCACATCGCCTTTCGGGGCGGCTAGCAAACTTCCGCTCAAGATGTAGGGCGGCTTGGGGTTTTGGGAGCTGGAGAGTAGTACCTTCTCAACTTATATTAGTTGTGTGTGGTGTAGGGTTGGATTCAGACTGTTCGGAGTTCTGGCGGCCCGATGGTAATGATAGGAAGAAAGTAGAGTACAATACGTTGGGGATCAAAGCACGATCGTGTTCATTGTAAAGGTTTATGTTTTTTAAGAAAAGAAGAGAAGATCGCAACAAGGGCGGTGGGCCCCAGGAGACCTAAACCCACGACAGAACCCGAATGATACAAGGTGCAGAATTGACATTCCATCACAATGACCCCTTCCGCACAAAGTTTGTTGAAACTTTGCTGCTGCCACCTGCAAACGCACTGTTTGTATTGCTGTTTCCTACTTAAATTAACCAATAATTGATGAAAACGATCATGTTGTAAGTACTACGTTCGAAGGCCCAAGCACTATGATATGAAATAATATCATTTACCAGCGGCCGTAGTTCAACAAACTCATCCGTCAAAGATCAGTTGGACACATTCAATGTAGTATGTATAACCAACCTAGGTACGTACTTGAACGATGATCCGAACCCCGCTTCTAATCTCGATTAATACTACAATATTGTAATTTGTAGATGCATTGGCCTGACCCGCTACCGCTGTTCATGGGCTGCCATGGTCCTCAACCTACCACCGATAATTCAAGTTTTAGCCTGCAGCTAATCTTTGCAGCTCCGATTGGACCTAAGCTCTCTGCCCACTCCCCCCACTTCAATAATCGAGTACCTGTCAGTCTCTACAAACCACCCGTTCTATAAGCCATCCATTCTACCCAAACTTCCTGCACATTTCAGAATCCACCACTGCCTCACCACTCTGCACAGCTCACCTTACACAAACGGCCACTTCACCACCACTCTCCACGGCCCACGTCCTTTCCCGTCCCACCACTTCCGACTTGCCACCACCACACAACACCCACCCATGGCCTGCTTCCCTTTCCGCGCCGAGGCCCACCAGTCGGAGGCGCCTGCGAAACGCGACTTCTACCAGAATCTGCGCGACGCGCGCTTCCCCGACTCCCTCGTCTTCGACCTAACGCAGTTCCTGGAGCGTCACTTTACGGACCGGCCGTACTGCATCGCCGGCAAAGACGGCCGGGCGCGCCTGGCGCGCGAGATGAGCGCGCTGGAGTGGCCGGTGCCGCAATATCAGGTGGCGTTGTGTGAAGCGAATGTGGAGCTGCTTCAGATGCTGTATCTGGGCGTGGGCAAGGCGTTGGCGGTAACGAATTCCATAGAGAAAAAGAAACCGAAGGGCCAGCTGGCGGAGTGATGTATGGCAGATAGCGGATGTGGAAATGGGTTGCCTTCGAGCTTGTGCGGATGTGAGGCTAGGTGTTTGTGGTATTTTTTGAACCCCTTCTGTTTCTGGTGGTTGTAGAGGAGGGTGCTAATATTCAATTGTGGACGACAATCTCGACCGGTATAATTACGTACAACGTACCTATTCTAGTGTTTGTTTAAACTTGTTGATTCTGACACTGTTTTCCCAGTGATTCTTGATCGTTGAGATTCTGTGAAAACACAGTCTGAAAAGAGTCATAGCATTGATACCATTCTAAAAGCGACCAAAACATTTAAATCTGACCACCCTTTTTACTGCTGCATGTATATATAGTCTCAGAGTTGAACTTAAACTCGTTACGCATTTTGAATATTTCTTTTGGTGGTGAGGTGGGTGTGCCCAGTTGCGTTGCGAACATCAAAGACTCAATTATGCGGTCCGCCGATTTATGTAGGCTCAACAGCCATTGTCCAAATCATGCAAGACGTTGTATCTTGAAACGCAAATGTATGCAAGGAGATGGATTCTTGGTGCAATGAATTTGATGCTACACCTTCAAGCTCTCGCTACTGACGCCCGCGGATGTCGCGGTTCTGCCAAACTAACAAGGCATAATCAAGCCCTCCTTTGAATTCCCCCCCTCACATTTTCTGATACCGCCACCACCACCACCACCACCACTGCCACCACCATGGAAACTACCCGCCAACTCTGGTACAGTTCTCAGGACGCCCTCCACCACTACATTGAGCCGTATCTAACCTCCTGAGTGTCCGCTCCCCAGTGCATTTCGCAGCCTATATATCAGCACAGTCGGGGCGAATGCAGCCCAAGCGTAAAGAGTAAGGGCTCAGGGCGGCAAACAAACTACCAGAACTGCACAAACAGCGGGATCGATGGCAGTACATCCACCTCGATATATGCAAGCAGCGCTGGAGAAGTTCTCTCAGACGTGCTTGAAATAGCCTCAGTCTCCATATGCATGCTATATAGTATACCCGTTACACACCGGCGGCGGCGCAGCATCCACCGGAGTCCAGACCCGTGGAAACAACCGATCGCGGAGCCGAACCGTGCCCCCGCAACCCTGTGTAGGCCGCAGATGTCATAGCCACGTCCCACTCCCGACTGCGCCTGAACCCTTGCGCAATGATACCCGGGACGCGGGCTGCTGTTGTAGATATAAATACCCGGCAGGCGGGCACTGCTGGCGTTGCATGCGGTTCTGTGCTACTCTGTTCTGTTCTGTACCCCCAGCGTGCATGCATGCACACATGTGCCTGGCTGCAATGTCCCGAAGGCTTCACGGGGCCATGGCCTACAAGTTCCAAGGCGGCCGTGGATAGGAAAGTTCCGTTTGCAGTGGTTGGCACCTAGATCAGATCTCTCACGAAGAGGTTCAGTAGCTAACAGCGACTGATCATTCTGGCTGCGGTTACTTCTGGAGTCCCGGGCGGCCGGTGGGAAATCATGTTATACTATTTCCTGATGCTACTAACTATACACATATCGCACTTGTATCGCACTCTGGTTGAGTCCCAGTCACGCTCTGCTGAACACATCTACAGCGTGACAACACATTCAGCATCCAGATTCTGATTTTCAGTGCAACTCCACACCAGTCTGCACTTGCACAAGCCCCGCATTCCGGTCGGCATAAAGAAGAGTGGAGTAGACAGAGCTGCAATATACTATGGGGACGGATAACAGTGGCGTCGCTTACTACCCACCACCTGGCTCGCCCCGGGTCCGGTGTGTGTTTCGAAACAACACTTGACGGTGGCTGAGTAGTCGCTACCCGGAATGCCATCGGGCTGTCGCTTCGGGTGACTTACCGGAATGTGGAGTTGTTTTCGGGTGCTGGGAATGGTGTAGAGCTGATGTCGAAATAGCTATATTGCAAGTAGTATCATACGGCAAGTACATCCTTCTAGATGCCCGCAAACCTCTACTAGCCACGTTATCCACCAGTCCAGTATATTCCCCTATTAATCTGCTCGAGTGCTACTATTAATACCCCCCAAGCATCGCCCACCTACTACATACATTCTGTGCAAATGCAAGCCATCTCCGACCACCGCCAGCTTCGCCGCACCCGCGCAGTGAGTGCAGTGCCAACACTGCACGAACCCGCCGCCACCGGCCCACGTCGGAACATATATTATTCACCCACTGCCTACTTAGCCCTATCCGGTAGTATTCTGGATCAGTTTTGTGGTAATACTCTATTTTGTTGCGGCCGTTCACCGGAGTGTTTCGGTTGTTTTTCGCGGACGAGGCGCAGTGGATGTGATGCGAGGGACTTGTGATTGGGCGTGCTCGCGTATGGCGGGTACACACACTGTAATAGAGCTAATAGACGACCCGGCTGACATAATGAGCTGCGTTTATTGACTTGACCCATGGCCCTGCTGCCAGCGCGGAATGCGTCTATGGCTACTTTTCAAATTCCAAGGGTTTGCAATGACGGTTTTGAGTCACCGACCACGGCCACCTCGAAGCAGTTCCAAGATGGTTGGAAGATGCCTTCAGTTCGTAGAGGAGGTTGACTTGAACCAGTGTGCAAACGACTTCCACAATCCCCCCTTTTACAGCAGCGGCTGCATCCACGATGTCTACATGTAACATAATTATAACATTGAAATTCATGCTATATTTCCGCAGCCCCGTGGTCGCACAGAAACGCGCCTGCGTCTGGACGAAAGCCACACACGAAAGAGCCCGTCCGTCTTCAATGCGACATGTGAATGCCGCGCTAGTAGTACCACATACTTATATCACCACGGCCCCCATCCAAGCACGCTGCACCAAACACGCCCGTTTCCCAGATCTATCTTTAGCCTATGCAGCCCAAATCGAACTCCGTAAATAGATCTCCAAAGCACGTGTATCTTCCCTCAACTGTAGATTTACCCTCCTGCATTCGATACACCTCCCAATAGATGAAATCGAACGTAGGACGGGGCTATGCTGGCTGGCTGGAGGATATTTACGGGTATGAGATAATGCAGCATCGAAGTGGAGATGGGAGATGGATGTGGAGGTGGAATCCTGGTGCGACTGGAGCGGCACATGACGCGGGCCAGACAGCCGCAAACAGGCATCCGCCGCGCCGCTGCTTGCGCTGGCAGACGCGGGCGCCCGTTGTAGTCGACGCTGAACACAGCATTGCACGAGCGAGATATGCTGCATCCATATTTACGGTCGTACTCATAGCATGGCTATCCTACTGAGTCCGTCGATTGTTTTTTGATGTTTTTTTATGTTTTTTTATGGAGATGCACCGCCTGCGTCCGGCCAGTCACGGGCACAGTATACTTCCTAGACCGGACCAAAGCTTAGCTCTCAGCCTTAAGTGAGGTTAAATCGGGATGTGCAGAAGGGTGTGCAGGAGTGCGATGTGTAGGTATGCATGTTGGTGGGGTAGGTGAGTAGGTGTAAAAGTAGGCAAGTGGGTAAGGACATACACCGGGGGGCTGAGGCTTCCAGAACGGGCTCAAGAAGGAAAGAACGAAGGAAGACGCAAAGAAGCAACAAGGCGTTGCCGGAAGCAGGCGAACGAGTCCCCGTCCGCGTCCGATGTATGATGGGCTTGGGGTGGCAGCTTGCTGCGCCGCGGCCGTACAGTGTACTGCTGCTGTCGGCGTTGATGGATGGTGATATAAAGCGGCCACGCCGCTGGTCAGTCTTTCCAGCACTCACTCACAGAGACTTCATCCAACCAACCCACTGCCACTACCACTCCACAGCTCTACACCATGCTATTCCCTCTCCTGTTCACTCTGCTTACGCTTCTCTCCCTCCTCGCCCGCCCAACAAGCAGCACACCAACCACCGGCGCCCCCGGCCTGGCACCACGACTCCCGCTGTCCACCCTCCACCAGCACCCACAGCAATGGAACCTCTACCTCCTCTCCCTCATCTCCCTCCAATCCACCCCCGAGCCGTCGGCGCTCTCTTACTACTCCCTCGCCAGCATCCACGGCGCGCCGCACACGCCCTTCCAGTCCCGCCCCCCGGCCGTCCCACAGAACACCGGATACTGCCCACACTCCTCAATCCTCTTCGGCGCCTGGCACCGCCCCTATCTGGCGCTGTACGAACAGTCCCTCGTCTCCCACGCCACACGGATCGCAGCCCGCTTCCGTGGATCAGAGAGGGCGCGGTACATAGAGGCCGCACGCACCCTGCGTACGCCGTACTGGGACTGGGCGGCCGACGGCGCCACGGCCTGGCCGGTCGAGCTCAGCGCTGAGACAGTGCAGATCCGGCGCCCGGGCGCGCAGAGAGCGGAGACGGTGCCGAATCCGCTGCGCTCTTACCGTTTCCAGACACGGTACGCGGGCTTGCCGGGGCGGGCAGAGGTGCGCGCCGCGGCGGTCGCGAACTCGGTCAGCGCCGATGCAACGGAGCGGGAGCACGGCGACATCGCCGCGCTGCTCTCACCGCTGCGGCGCGAAGTCTGGCAGATGCTGCAAATCACCAACACGACGGCATTCGCCACGTCCGCGGGCGAAAACAACGACGACAACGACGCTGACGCGTTCTCGCTCGAGGGCACACACAACACCCTCCACAACGCCGCGGCGGGCTGGATGACCTCTCCCGAGCTCGCCGCGTTCGATCCGTTGTTCTGGATCCACCACGCCACCGCCGACCGGCAGTTGGCGCTGTGGCAGGCGCTGCACCCGCGTGCCGCCCCGCTCGTGCCGCGCCCGGCCGAGCAAGCGGTGTATAACTACCCCGCCGGCACTGTGCAGAGCGATGAGACGCCGCTGTACCCCTTCCGCCACGCCGGCGGACGCTGGTTCACGGCGAGGGATGTGGACTCCGTGGAGAAGATGTGGGGCCTGGGGTACACTTATCCCGAGCTCCCGGCGCGCGCGGACGCCACGACACTAGCGGCGGCGGCGAGGAGGGCGGTGGATACGATGTACCGCCCGCGCGGGCTGTCGGTGGGCGGTGCCAGCGGTGCTGCGTTCCGCGTCGCCTCCGCCTCCGCCGATGATGGTGAGGGCGCGGGCGAGGGCGGGAATACGACGAGCACGGAGTGGCTGCTCTCGCTGCAGATCTCGCGCGCAGCGGTGACGCAGTCGTTCAGCGTCGACGTCCAACTCGCAGGGAAGCGCGTGGCGAGCGTGAGTGTGCTTGGCGGGTCGGCGGCGGGGATGCGGGGGGCTGTGGTGTTGACGGAGGCGCTGGCGGGGGAGGACGCGCAGGGGCGGACGGGGGTCGCGGAGTATCTTGAGAAGGAGTTGGTGGTGGCGGCGCCGAGGGCTGTTGGCGGCGGTGGGGACGTGGAGGGGGTGACGGTGAGGGTGCGGGTTAGTGCCGCTGAGGTTACAAGGGCGGAGGGGGAGGCGGATGTCTATGGCCCCTGGCAAGTGTTTGGGGATGTTGGGGAGGCGGTTATGGCGAGGATGGAGGATGGGCAGTAAACGGTGGCGGGTTTCTTTGGGTTTGCATTGCATTGTGATGGGTTTGGGGTTGCATGGAACTGGGTGCATTAATTGGGGTTTCTTTTCAGCATTTACAGCACGACTTGAGCACTGGCACGACGCATTTACGACATTTACACATTATTATAGACATATTTCTTATTATACCACTCTTATTACTTAGTTAAGGATCACAAATCAAAACCAGTTTTTTGAAGAACCGATATACTCTTGTGAATGTGTTGTGGCAGAGACCTAGCTTATTCCACCGGAGCTGACAACACAGTCATGAACAACCAATTCCACAACCTTCGATACAGTTACAAAAAAGTTAGGCTCTGCTAAACGTTTTATAAGCCATCATTTCATAAACCCCATAGACCGACCGTGTTTAGCCCATTCTCAAGAAACGAACAATTTTCAGCCAGTCATCAAACCATCATTTGTCAAGAAATAGTTTCATAGAACCCCCCTCTTGTATAACTAACTGTACTCACCAGCCCACTTCCAACCTCTCCACTCTGTTGTCAAATTCCCAGTGCCCAGTTCTCTACGAAAATCCGGGTGCTTGTCTTCGGCCCACATCCCAGCCCCGACTCGGCCCGATCCCCCCCAACCGTGCCGAAAACGTTACCCGCCCGCACCAACATTTTCCAGCTCCCCACCACCACCTCACAACACCTCACCGCTCGTTCGTGCTCGTCGTCACAATGTTCGCGCTCCGCACTCTCCGCCTCGCCGCCGCCGTCCGGGCCGTCGCGCCCCGCCAGACCAGGTACATTACCTCCTCTTCCCCCTCTCCACTCAACTCCGGCTAACACCCTACCAGAACCTTCACCTCCTTCCTCACCCCCCTCCGCCCCCGAATCCTCCTACCCTCAACCACCACCGCCACCTCCACCGAGACCGGCGCCCTCGACACGCTCGCCCCGCGCATCAGCGCGTCCCCCGTGCTGCGCGCGCTGCAGGTGCGCAACGGGCCGCGTAATACGTTTAATCCCAGCCATTTCGTGCGCAAGAGACGGGCAGGGTTTTTGGCACGCTTGAAGAGTAGGACGGGGAGGAAGGTGCTTACGAGGAGGAAGTTGAAGGGGAGGAGGCATTTGTCGCATTAGATGGGGGTATATGGTGGAGGGATGGTGTAAATAGAGGGTTGGATGGGCAATAGAGGGATTGGAAAGGCCGCGTGTCGGTATCGCAATGCCATCGCTACGGTTGCACGCTTCATTGGCCCATCATAGCACACAAATACAGCCACAGTCCCATGTCGTGTCTGCGTCCGCCATGTCGGATAGTTTTGAGATGAACGTATGATCGTGTTCATTGTGTGGTTAAGTGTGCACAGTGAGAGAAAGAGAAGAGCAGAATAAGGGCGATGAGACACCCGGAGATCTGAGCCCACATGACCAAAACCGAACCATCGATGATGCAGGTTTGCTCCATGATCCATAAAGCACAGTCAAGCTCGAACCAGAGTGATAGGTCCAGTGGGACTGTATGCGGGTACGTGAAGTTCTTGAAGGTGGGTGTGAAAGAGGTGCTGTCTCTTTGGCGTTCCATTCTTCTGCACACCATGCACTCCAATCCACCAGTACTCAACCCCACTCCGCCCAGCGTCTCTGCTACTCTTTTTTCCGTCTATCCCATCAAACTTAGTAGTCAGGACATGTCAACTCCACCCTAGGTATGGTTTGGCCCTTCCCGCGACTACATAGGTTATTACGTCGACGGGGCCTGTCAAGGGCACCATTCATTAGGAAAGATGATGGAGTATGGACTGGAAGATTTGGTACGATGCACTGTATCCACTCAAAATGCTGTAGCATCATCTGGAGTTTAAAATCGACACGTGTTGGGGCTGAATACGGTGGTAGTAGCAGATCTAACAAACCCCATTTGATCGTATTGTACTTTTGTTGAATCGATTGGAACTTGGTTGCTCCAGCGTTTCGTACGATGGGGGCACATGCATTGTCAGTACGTACGAGTACGTCTAGCCCTGAACAATACTTTAATTTCCATGTCTTAATCAGGCATGTCATTAACCTTCCTGCTGTCCATTGTTTTTAGTGCTACGCTGTATGTGTTTGGCCCAACAGTACACCACAATGTTGACACGCAAGAGCACTCTTGTAGTTTCCGCAAGAAGTAATTATCGAAGGGACTATATAATTTTCTAGCTACATGGAGAAATATATGTAGTCTGTCAAATGCCTATTGCGATTGCGTAGGCAGTATAGAGAACATAGAGCAACTAAGAACAAGAAAGAGAAAGAGAACAAGAAAGTCAAATTTGCACACCAGAACAGTCCGTTTCCCAATCCGAAAGAAGTAACCCAGAAGGAAATGAACAAAAAAAAGCGCAAGGAGTGTCGATCAGCAGTGGTATGTTGCACCGAACGGAGCAGTCACCGAATGGTATTGGAATTATCACAGGCTAGTCTAAGGTATGAACGACGCCTAGCATTTACGGGTCCGACGACGAGTTCGCCAAGCTCAGGTACGTGCCCCACGCAATGCCCAGGGTGCTCGCAAACGGCAGCTGGAACTGCAGCGGCATGAGGCGGAAGTTCAGCAGCTGCGCCGCGGGCCACAGCATATAGTTCGCCTTCAGCGTGGGCAGATACACCTGGCCCAGTCTCTTACGGACCGCCGCGCTGTCGCCGCCCTCGGCATACGTCATGTACGAGAAGAACGCGGCCAGGCCGACGGGCGCGAACGCGAGCTGGTCAGCCGCGACGCGCTTCAGTGCTGGTAGTGTTGAACCGGCGGCCGCCGACATCGGGAACGTCTTCTGCAGCAGCTGCAGCCACTTGAACTGGAACGGCGCGACGATGAAGCCCCACGCGCTGAAGCGCGCCAGGCGCTCGAAGTCGAACGGCGCGGGGCCGTTGGGGGTGACGTTGTGCGGGATTAGGTCGTTGCCGTAGTGAGGCAGCTTTTCGGCCATGTTGTCGAGCTCGATGATGATGTCTTTCTTCGAGCTGGAGAGGTCGTCGAGGTCCGCGTTGAGCGAGGTGATGGCGGCGCGGCGGCGGACTGAGGTCACCGTCTGTGCGACGGTGTCGGCGATAGCGCTAAGGACCTGGCTGGAGGTTAGTGTACGGGTGTGGCGGAACAGGGCGTATGGCATGACTGACTGAGTTTGTGACCATCATGGTCAACACCGGGCGGGTATCGTAGTAGTGGTCGTACCGACGGACGATCTGAGCCACGACGGCCATTTCGAGAGCAAAGATGATGGTATTCAGCAGCGGCTGTAGCAGCGTTAGCGAGGCGAACCCAGCTGTCGAGGGCAGGAGCAGCTCACAATCCAGCCGTAGATGAATTTCGAGTCGAGGGTGTGCACTGATTTTTTTATGCGTCGACGACAGCTGGAAGTGAGTTCGTGAAAGCGAGCGCAGGAGCTTTCGGTGGCGGTGGTGGTGGTCTCCATAGTCACTTAGTTGGGCGGTGGGCGGAGGAAAAATGGTTCGGGGCGACGGATCGACGTCAGTTTTGAAAAAACGCTGGCTTGTTTGTGGTGAGGGTGCAAGCAAGTTCTGGTCGGTTCGCTGGTGTTGAGATGACGGAATAATGAAAGGACTGGACTTGGGGAAGCGATGAGCTATCGATGTTGGCGGGGGTTGGCACTGATGTAGGGCGGCGCAGCCCCTTCCGTGGTACCGCATTACTAACGGCTCGTTGCCGGGAGCGGTATTTTTGGATCCGACCATGGCCTGTTTTGGGTCTTTTTTATGCGCGCAGCTGTTGAAACAACACCGGCGATTTACCATGCATAAAACCAACGAGCTTTTATCAAATATCAATGGTCGTCGTATTTTTACTCTCCATATAACAGGTACAAATTACAGACTTATTACCTCAGATTTGAGTTTGACCCATTTCAAGGCTAACTGCAGCCCAATAAACCCAGCATGAATCGCACAGCAACTCTTCCGGGGCCGGGTAAGTTCCCCCTCCCCCACCACTCCCACCCCACCACCCACTATCACCGCAAATGCCGTTTGCACAGGTGTGTCCTCCCCGCTGCCCGGCGCTCTCTCCAGTCAATTCTAACCCACCCACCGCCAGCTCGTGATCGGCCCACCCGGCTCGGGAAAATCAACGTACTGCAATGGCATGCACCAGTTCATGTCCGCCATCGGGCGCAAGTGCTCGATCGTCAACCTCGACCCGGCGAACGACAACACGTCGTACCCGTGCGCGCTCGACATCCGGAGCATTGTGACGTTGGAGGAGGTGATGGACGAGGAGGGCTTGGGCCCGAATGGCGGCGTGATGTATGCGCTCGAGGAGCTGGAGGAGAATGTGGAGTGGCTGGAGGAGGGACTGAGTCGGCTTGGACGTGAGGATGCACCCCGCTTAGTGATTTATGGAAGGGGGGAAGGGAGCTGATGAGGTATGAGGTGTGCAGAGGACTATGTGCTGTTTGACTGCCCCGGCCAGGTCGAGCTGTTTACGCACCACCAGAGCCTGAAGCGCATCTTTGCGCGCATGCAGAAGATGGGCTACCGCGTGCGTCTCCCCCCCTCGCGCGCACACTCCCGCCGCTAACCCGCGCCACAGCTCGTGGTCGTGCACCTCGTCGACGCCCACTACTGCTCCGACCCCTCAAAGTACATCTCGATCCTCCTCCTCTCCCTGCGCTCCATGCTCCAACTCGACCTGCCACACGTCAACGTGCTCTCCAAGATCGACCTCCTACACACCTACGGCCCGCTGCCCTTCAACCTCGACTTCTACACCGACGTGCAAGACCTCTCCTACCTCCTCCCGCTCCTGTCCGACGACCCGCGCACCGCGCGCTTCGCAAAGCTGAACGAGGCCATCGTCGACCTCGTCGAGAACTTTGCGCTGGTGAACTTTGAGACGCTGGCGGTGGAGGACAAGAAGAGCATGACGCATCTGCTGCAGACGATTGACCGTGCGGGGGGCTACGCGTTTGGCGAGGCGGAGGGCGCGGGGGATAGTGTGTGGGCGATTGCGATGCGCGGAGGCTGGTCGGTGGGCATGGAGGCGAAGGATATTCAGGAGCGCTGGATTGATGCGAAGGATGAGTGGGATGAGCATGAGCGCAAGATGGAGGAGGAGGAGCGCAAGGCCGCTGAGGCGCGGTTGCAGCAGGAGGAGGAGATGGGGATGATGTGATATCCGACTATTAACTTATAAAAGTTATGCACTTCTTGGTACTGATAGACACCATTTTCTTGTATTCACGGTTCGGCGCAACGGCGGCACATGTAATAAATGGCAATGCATGAGTATAACCCGGGTCCCCAGACGTGACCACACTCTATTACTGCGCGTAACAAAAAGCAACTTCTTCAATAACGCTACCACTGCCCTGCCTCCAACTCTGTGATATCTACTCTCCAAACAACCGTCTCACCCTGCGCAACACACTATCCTTCTCAGGATCATACGGATGGTCCTTACTCGGGATCTCCAGCACAGCGGGGAACGCAGCCGTGTACGTATCGATCCTGTACCGAATCTTCTCCGCAATCTGCCCGCAACCCCCCTCATTAGCACTGCTTTCCCCTTTCCCCTTTCCCCCCTCCCCTTTCCTCTCCTCTCCCTTCTCCTCCTCTATCTGGTCCCGGGGAAGGAGCGTGAACGTACATGCTGGTTAATCAACACAATCCCAATATCCTTGCGCGTCGTAAAGTCGTCAAACACGCGCTCAATCTCGGCCGTCGCCGTCTTGGCGTCGACGACGAGGAAGTTCTTGGTCGCCTCGGGCGTGGTCGTGACGTGGCCGATGCCCGCGAGGAGCAGGCCGGTGACGGAGTCCTGTGTGTCCCGTATCAGCCTGCGCGTCCCATCCCATCCCATACCATCAGCCGTGATTCGCGGGAGGACCTACTTCGTCGCCGATAACGGCCAAAAACTCGCGGTTCTTGTAAGTCGAGGAAGAAGCCATGGTGCGTATCCTAGGCTGGGTAGACAGGAGGAGGTGTGGCAGGAGCTGCGAGGTGTCGTGAGGTGAGGTGCAAGCTCGCGGCTCTGGGATAGAGAGCGCTAAGCGTGTTGGGACTAGGGCGGGGCAGGACCCCGCCAAAAAAATTAATTAATGGAGCTGCGGTTGCTATAAACACTTCCACGCACCGACGCACCGAAGCACCGACGCACCGACGCAGATAGTAGATAGAGACAGCAAGATGGCGGACAGCGACTCCGACCTCGACGACTTTACTGAGACGACTGTGCTGCTGGGCTATGCCGAGCGCGAGGCGAAGGATGATGAGGTGAGCCATCTAGGCGGCGCGCCGGTATGTCTCCCCATTCCTCCTCCCCATTGCCCGCATTCCTCTACAGCAGACTGACATGTGTGTAACAGACCTGGCTGGTCCCAACCTCCCCCCTCGACTCGCGCCTCGCCAAATGCGGCGCCTGCAACAAGCTCATGCCGCTGCTCCTGCAGCTCAACGGCGCCGTCCCGCAGAGCCCGCACGAGCGCATGTTCTACGTGTGGGCGTGCGCAGGCAAGACCTGCCGCCGCAAGCCCGGCAGCGTGCGCGCGCTGCGGTGTGTGCGTGTGTCCAAGGCGTTTGAGCAGAAGGAGGCGGACAAGAAGAGGGCGGGGGAGGAGTGGCTGGCGGACGAGGAGAGGAGGAGGAGGGAGGCGGCGGAGAAGCCGAGGGTTGATATGGGGGGGATGCTGTTTGGTGGTGGTGCTCCGGCGCAGGGGCAGGGGAAGGCGAACCCGTTTGCGGCTGGCGCACCGGTGCTGGGTGCGGCGAACCCGTTCGCGAGCTCGAATACGCCCGCCGCGCCCGCCGCCGCCACGCCCGCTGCAGGACTGTCAAAGTCTTTCGCCGACACGCTCCGCATCTCGTTGCCCCCCGTCGCTGCCGCCGCCGCGCCAGAGCCGCTGCTCTACGGCCCCCCCGAGCCCTGGCCGTCGCCGCTGCCGCATACATACCCGCACTTCTTCCTCGACGCCGCGTTCGAAACGCTCGACCCCACGCCCCCCACACCGCCCCAAAACATCGAAACCCTCATCTCCTCCGACCTCGACTCGTCACTCCCGGCCTCCGACTCCGCCGCCGACGACGGCAGCCTCGACACCGCGTTCCAAGCCTTCGCCGACCGCGTCGCGCAGAACCCGGAGCAGGTGCTGCGGTACGAGCGCGGCGGCAAGCCGCTGCTGTATAGCGACACTGACGCGGTGGCGAAGGTGCTGTTGGACGCGCAGGGGGGGTTTAGTACGAGGAAGATACCCGCGTGTGGAAATTGTGGGAAGCGCGAGAGGGTGGTGGAGTTTCAGGTGATGCCGCATGCGATTAGTGTGCTGGAGGGCGAGGAGGCGCTGCTGGAGGGGATGGAGTGGGGGACGGTGGTGGTGGCGACGTGTTTGTGTGTCCCGCAGGTGAGGGATGCGGATGGCGTCGGGTGGGTGGAGGAGTGGGTGGGCGTGCAGTGGGAGGGGCAGAAGTAGGGACACGGATTGGATGGGGATAGAATAGATGGGTTGGAAAAGGATGTATGTCATTGTATTTAGCTATGTTGTATCTGTGAATTATTTGCACTGTGGTCTCGGGAAGCTATGGACGTTGCCTTGTCTTGTATCAGGTTTTGAACATGGAAGGTTACCGCATTACCGCAACCAATAATGTTCCCCGATATTCTAAACCCCCGAAATTCACCGCTCGCCACCGTAACTATGCCATAAAGCCGGGCCTGTTATATATGGGTGTACGCCTAGCAAACTAGTAGACCTGCCCCCAGTGCCCAGGTACTTGGGAACACCGACGAGAACCATCGCCAGATTGTGATACGTCCGGTAGTTGAGAGTGCAAAGCGGAGTAAGTATGTAGTATGTGGGGATGAAGTACTGTACCCTAACTATATATACTATCACCTACCATTACGTATTTTGAATTTAAAGCAAACTGCATGGTAGTGCATGCTGAATTTTGATGTATGTCAAGTTTGGAGAAACTAAGGGTACATGTATCCTCTGCGGTTATACATGTTTGAAAAACAAAACGCTCTCAACAACGTACTTTATGCAGTGCTTTTGTTGTTAAAGTCAGCACTGGTCCAGCATCATCGATCATTCGGTTTTGGTCATGTGGGCCCAGGCCGTCTCCTGGCGTCTCGGCGCCCTTATTCTGCTCTTCTCTTTCTCTACCTGTACACTTAACCTTAAAATGAACACAGCCATGCATTCCTCTCCAACATTTGTGTCTGTCGGTGCTATCTATGTGCAAAGACGAGAAGTTTGTGATCACGTCACTCAAAGAACGGTCCGAGCACTGGGCTAGACAGATGCTTGGACTGCCATACTCCTAATGCTTCGCTGGCTCCCGGAATTCGATCACGTTAGGGCCGGAGGGTGCACTGAGGAGTTTGGCTTTGACACAAAGACACGATTTTTTTTCTGCAACACAAGCTTTCAGGAATTTATATGTACGTGTCATTACTACGGTATATCCACAGTTTTGTATATTGTGGTGCCGGCTTCGAGAACAGCAGCCCATAAATATTAGGCCATGCAATCCCCCCAGTCATTTGAAAATCTCCAATGGTCTCACCAGCTACTTACAATATCGTCCACCGACTTCCGTCTGTCCCAACACTGCGTTGACTACATATCCTTCGGAAGCTTATACACAATATGCCAACTGACCTAAAGAACCTTAATACAACCGTCACAAAAGTCAAACCCGCTCCATATAAGTTTGCCCAAGTTCGCACATCGTTACTGGACCCCTTCAGATAAGCCATACAAAAAATGGCACCTCCATCCCCCACCTCCTCGGCTGAGGCCGCTACACCTGTCATATATGGTAAAAATCCCATTCATGCATGCATTTAAAGCTTGGTAGAAGTTGACGGTAAACCTCAGCGTGGATTGCACAGCTATTTCCTGCCTTCCACAGTCCCTGGATCCACAAAAGCAGCACGGAAGCATACGTGTCCGCCGTGTCCAACACGACCGGGCGGCGCTACATGCTGGTCCAGGCCGGACACCACGACGGCTGTGAGCACGCCGAGCCCGCGAATTCTCTCGGTTGCTTGCTGCACGCCTGCCAATTTATCGCTGCCTCTCGAAATGAAGTTCGTCCCCGTCCCCCGCGAGCGCGAGTGCAATGCGGTGCAGGAACTGACGTGCAGAAGGGTAGCGATGTCACAACCACCATCGCGGAGTTGGGGACGCGTGAAGGTTTGAGTGGAGAGCAAATAGAAACCGAAATGCGCCCTGTCTATGGTATTTACGATTCCATTGTGAGGGAACAATCACAGGAGCCCACGGACAACGAAGGGCCGCAACCGCAAGCCGAACCGAAGGAAGGGAACCAACCCCCAGTATCCGAGTCGGGCACCAAGTCACTCCCACCTTCCGTTCCCGTCTCCACCCCCTCCGAAGCCGGCCCCAAAGCACAGCGTGCGAACTCTGTGGAAGCCAACGCTGCCGCAGCCGCCACGGAACGCGAGCGCCAATATTCTGCGTCCCACATGACCCAGATGATCAAGGAAACCTACATCAGGCTCAACAATCAAAGCAAAGCCGCCACCAAGGAATTCCAGGCGCGCGTGACGGCCGAGGCTAGGGCCAAAGCAATTGAGCAAGTCACCGCGACTCACAAGGGCAAGGTGAGTAAACTGTGCGCCAACATCGAAAAACTTATGTGCCAGCTGAGCGAAGCCAACAAGCTTGCTGCGCAAAAGGAATCCGAGTTCGAGCAGTACGAGAAGGCGACATTGGAAGCGGAGTTGGATCTTATGAAGATGACGTCCGAGTGTAAGGGGAACAAGCAAGCAAGGATAGCAGCAGAGTCTGAGCTTGCGAAAATGACGGCCGAGAATAAGGAGAATGAGGACGCAAGAGTGGAAGCGATGTCTCAGCTTATGAAGACGAATGCCGATTTGAAGGAGAGTGAGAAAGCACGGATATCAGCAGAGTCTGAGCTTGAGAAAATGACGGCCCAGTTCAAGGAGAGCGAGCAAGCACGGATAGCAGCGCAGTCCGAGCTCAAGAAGATGACGGCCAAGTTGAAGGAGAACGAGAAAGCAAGGAAAGAAGCAGAGGCTACGCGTGATTTAATGATGGCCGAGGCGATGGAGGGAGAGAGCAGGAGGGTGAAAGCGGAGTCCGAGCTTAAGAAAATGACGGCCGAGTGCCGCGAGCGAGGCTTTAGGATTCATAAGCTGGAAACCGTCCTGAACCAGAACACATTGAACATCTCTGGCTCGGTCAAAAGGCTTAGTGAAGCAGCTAGCAGAAACCAGGAACTGCGGACCAAAATCGACGAGCAGGGTTGGGCCCATTTGCAGCAGATTGAGGATTTAGAATTGGCCTATCAACAAAGATTAAGTTTGTTGAATGACCAAATCAGAGACGCCTATGAAACTTCCAAGGACAGGTGCAATCGGCCAGAGTGCCAGTTGAGGATCAAAGCGGCCGAGAAAAAGATATCGGACGCGCTGGAACAGCATATAGTCGAAATGAAGAGAGCCAGAGCGGACCTGTTTTCGGCTTCTACCACGCTGAACAACTTCAGAAGGCAGCTGAACGACAAGATCGATTTGGAAGCGGATTATCGGAAGCAGCTGATTGTACTCAACCACGTGGTAGAGACTCTTAAGGCCGAAATAGAGACGCATAAAGTAGCGATAGTTAGACACAAAGAAAAAGCGCAGGCTTTTAAAACACAGGCCGAGTCCTATGCGGCCAAGTTTGGAGAGGTCAGAGTACATCTAATGGCTCTCAAGTCATCCCAAGAAAAGATCGTGGAAAAAGAAAACAACCAGAAGCTCCTGGAAGACAGCATCGCGAAGAAGGATTCCGAAATCAGCACTCTCAAAAGCAACTGCCAGATGTTCCAGAACATGTACGAAAACGAGCACCTGCGCTGGAACTACAGCGACCGCAATCTCGCCAAGGCCGTCGAACAGCACACCGAAGCCAACCGGCTCCACAACGAAAAGCTCGAAAAGCTCACGACAATCCGACGGCGGCTGGAGCAGGCGCTGGCGCAGGAGCAGCAGAAGGTGGCCAACGCCGAGGCCGCGCGCCTGGTGGCCGCCGACGAGCATGACAAGCAGCGCAGCCGCTCCGCCTCGATGCTCAACAAGACCGCCGACAAGCTCGCCAAGCAGAGCAAGGAGCTCGAGGACAGCAAGACCGAGATCTCCATGCTGCGCCAGAATCTTCAGGAGACCTTGAACAGGATCAGGGATCTCGAGGGCCGTGCCGCCGCGACGCTCGGCAAGCAGAGCAAGGAGCTCGAGGACAGCCGGGCGGAGGTTGCTACGCTGCGCGAGAATCTCCAGCAAGCCTTGAACAAGATCCTGGAGCTCGAGGGCCGTGCCGCCGCGACGCTCAGCAAGCAGAGCAAGGAGCTCGAGGGCAGCCGGGCGGAGGTTGCTGCGCTGCGCGAGGACCTCCAGCAGGCCTCGAACAGGATCCGGGAGCTCGAGGGGCTCGAGTCCTACAAAGCAGAGGTAGCGGCGCTGCGCCAGACGATGGACGAAGCCTCGCACCGGATCCAGGAGCTGGCCCGGCAGAAGAACCAGACCGCGCGGGAGCACGCGGCGATCGTCGACGAGAAGCTGGCCAAGATCGACGAGCTGTCGTCGCTGGCGTGCCAGCTACAGCTAGAGCTGACCGGCCAGGAAGGCAAGAATGCGATGCTCCGCCAGGAGCGCGATGTGTACCGCGAGGCGCTGGAGAAGCTGGAGGAGGAGGTGGCGCGGCAGAGGCGGGAGGAGGCGGCGTTGGATGCGGAGATGCGTGAGGCCGCGGAAGAGCTCGAGGCGGAGACGCGGAAGCTCATGGAGCTGGAGGAGACGGAGGCGGAGTATGAGGTGGTCGGCGAGACGGAACACAAGATTATTGCTTCGATCGTGTAGGTATCCCCCGCGCGCTGTGCTGAATGAATTGTAACTGACTGCTGTCTTAGGAAACCGGGAGATAAATCATCCCGTCGCGTTTGGGGGTGGTAAAAGGTTGGAGGGGGGCGCCAGTCTTGAGCTCTTGCAAAATTGGACGCTGTGGTGTGTGTTTATATTGCAATCCAGACGGTTCTAGATCTGGATATTTGATGGTGAACGGTCAAAAATAACAAGCGCGCAGTATTAAGGAGAAGGACAAAGTTTTATGAGCACACCTCACAGGCTTGTCGAGCCTGTAGTGCTGCATTCTAAACTTCAATTAGGTATCTGAGGAAGGTAATTTCTGCAGCTACAAGGCCGAAACAAACATCTTGACTTTAAATCACGATGCATATGTACTTTATTATAGCGGTCTAGTATACGCATATTATTCGTCGCTCCTCATGACATTCAATATAATATTCTGTAAAAAAATAATTTATATCTTAGTTATATCGGAGCAGGAACCTAAACTTTCTCAGCTCCAGTGCACGAATTTTAGCTGTGAATACAAACCAAACTGCTACCTTACTCCAAGATTTTGGCATTTGAGGAGCAGTTGGATTTTATCGAAGCTATGTGTGAAATCGGGGCAGCTTTTTCATGTGTCACACTCTAGTGGAAAGAAAAACTACATGATTTTCTACTAGGTTTTATACAAGGCTGATGTCTACCAATTGACCAGCAAAATTAGTATGGGGAATCTACTAGGGAAACTGTTCTTCCGTGACATTGTGTACTTAACCATGGATATCCGGTAGTATATGGCCTTGCAGTTAACCTAGTATATGGCCTTGTAGTTGACCTAGTATATGGACTTGTATTGAACAGGCTAGTATATGGCCTTGTACTGAATGTAGTATAAAACCTTCCATTTACGAGCTAGTATTCACACTGTAGTATATACACATACATGAGGCCGCCCACAATTGAACGATACCGTCAGCCACCCATAAAACCATACGCCTGGCCACCCATAAAACCATACGCCGGGCCACCCATAAAACCATCCCCAGAGCCATTGTCAATATAGCATGGGCGTCCGTTACAGCCGTTGCTGCTGTGGAGCCCGCCATTGCCATGGTTACGTCATCGCTCCCACTGCTGCTCCCACTGCTGCCCCCGCTGCTGCCCCTCTGCTGCTGCCCCCGCTGTTGCTGCGATTGCCATTGCCCCCGCTGCTTCTCAGAGAGTACATTAGTTCTTGCCACTACGCTGGCTGAGTAGCACTTACCAGTGAGACGTTCAAGCAGCTTCCTCGCTGTAGACACTGGATCATTAGCATGCTTGAAGCCGAAGATAAAGACACTTACAAGTGAAGGCAACCAAACATGGTGTTTAGGCGAGGGTGGTGTGGCATGGACGAGAGATGGAGCAACAAGTCAGAAATTCAGTCGAACTACTACTTTAAATCTACATTTTGTTGGTGAACTGGTTGGTCAACCGTACGGTTGCAGTCAAACACTGTGACTATTTCGCCAATTTCTTGACAAAATAATTCAAGTACTCTTAGTTTATCTGGGCAACTACATGAGGTCAAATACAAGAGGAATTTATGTGGGCAAGTACAAGGAGGAAACTACTAGGTTCCGGCAAATGTAAAAATCGCGTGGGTTAGGTACAAGCTCTTGTAGAAAGCCACTATTTTTGCTGGCTAACTACAAGATCATGTAGTTCTTTCTTCTAGTAGAGACAATGAAACTTGCAACATTTACTTAAGCTTGCAGAGCTCGTAAAACACTGCGTACTAGTAATTATTGATATCCGACTATCTGGCATCAATGGAGCATACAGCTTCTGCTAAATGGAATTGCATTCCCTTGGGCTGCCACACCTCAAATTCGTTATCATATCTTTGTCTGCAAGCTAGTTACTGTGTGTAAATACACTGCAACATTTATGGCGGGGGTAAGTTCTGATGAAGCGTACTAGAGGGGCTCCAAATGATTTTTCTGATCTTGATGACAGCTGTGTGGCTCACTGCGGAGAACAGAATTGCATTAATTTGGACACTTCGCTAAATTTAAGATATAGGAATTTAATAGGGCCGTCCCAAGTCGATAGGAATAATTAAATCAAGTAAAAAGTTTCGTGAGGAGTACTTTGCGATAATGTTAGATGGTGTATTGTACTGGATTGGGAAGAATTGGTGATCAAAGTCGGAGTATTTTATTGCACTGTGTTTGTCAACTTTGATATGTGATGTACTTTGATGTCTCCTCCTGAAGGCTCAGTGGCTGTTCCCATGTTCCTTGTCGCGATAGTGATAAATATAGCTGTGCGCGCTCTGTTCTCATGTGCGCACGAATCGCAGTGGTGAAATTCGTTGGAAATACGATCCCTTGAGCTTAAGGAGAAATTTATCAGAGAATCGGTAGTAGGGACCAGATAACATGTGGACTTCCCGGTTTTTGGTCCCTGCCGTCAAAAGCCACCGTAGCCGCCGCATCGACACTCCGCATCATTCGGTTGAGCAGTGATAAATTATGATGCCGATCGGCACCCCAGCCAGCCCACTTTTATCCAACTCCCCCGAGTCAGTGGAATGTGCTTTCTTTATTTGAGGCCCCGTTGGCTGTACCACCGGGTCACATCACAGCCTTCTCAGGCTCTTTCTTTCCACGGCTGATCACGGTCACGACTACGATAGGCGCGCATGACCGCCTCAGCCGTGGGTTGCACCACGGGACCGTACCACGCCCACGCCTATCCAAAGCATCATCTACCCGCGCGCCCGCACATGCAAATCAAATAAGGTGCACCAGAAGATCGTCTCCCGCCCTATATCTACATCTCCACCTCCCAGTCCCCCGGAAATGTCCTGCATCCTCCCGTTCCTCGTCTTCCTACACCGTCCCGACTCCAAACCCAGACCGACAACCATGACAACCATGACCGCACCGCTCTCCTTCCACCGCGCCCAGATCCTCGCCAACAGCGCCTACCTCTTCCCGCAACACCCGCCAGATACACTACAAGTGGTGACCACCTACTCGCGGCACGCCGACGAGCACACGGGCGCGCACGTCGTGGACGTGGCGACGGGCGCGGTGCTGCTCAGCTTCACGGACGCGGCCAAGATTTCGGAGCTAAGGCGGAGTCTGAATTGCACGTTTGTGGACCCGGCGCTGTATTGGCTGTATATTGAGGTGCAGTGCTTGGTGGAGGAGAAGATGTTTCACGGGGTGGCGGTGGGGGCGCCCACAGAGGAGGGGATGGAGGGTGGTGGTGGTGGTGGTGATGAGGAGGCGGTGACGGCGCGGAAGCTGCAGGAGGAGTTGGAGAGTGTGAGGGGTGAGCTGGAGGCGTTGAAGAGAAGGAGGAGTTCGAGAAGGACGAGCCGGAGGGGGAGTGACGACGCTGGCGTGAGCAGCCCGCGGAAGGTGCCGAGGTTTGTGAGGAGTGAGAATGGGAGGCTGGTGGAGGAGGGAGGCGAGTTTTTGATGGTTGAGAGAGAGAGGGAGTGATTCCTCGTGGTAAACTGTTTTGTACTGCGTTTTTGGGCTTGCTTTGGTTTTGGTTTAAACTTTAGAATATGATACCCCCTAATAACTATTACTCCGAAAGCTCTCGAGTGAAGCGTCGAGTGTGCAATGCACTTGTGTGTTTGTCTGCGGACTGTAGATATGCAAAAGCCGCAGCGTTTTATGAGGACCTATGCCTACAGACGGCGTATTAACGTAGGCTTCTATTGCATTGGCTATACGTGTTGGTCGCGGTGTTCCTGCATTTTTACAGAGTAGAAACTAGCAATAGCGAATGCGCTTCCACAAAGTAAAACTCGACAAGCTCGCGGCAGTGCAGCGTAATTTGGAGCATGTGCTGGCATAGAAGCAGCAAAAAGTGACATATGTATATATAGCAGGACTATTCAACACAGGGCAGTGAGTGATGATTTCGGGACCACACATGACAAGAACACGGTGTCTTATCCAAGCGTCATGCGCTTACATACGATAGATAAAGAGCTCGAGCCACTACGGATTTCATGATTCAACACTGAAATGTTTTCTTCGAAGCCTCGACCCAGCAGTAATAGCCAGCGTCCAGAACAAAGACGAAAAGATCAGCACAAAGCTTGAAGAAATCAAAAATTGTGAGACCGAGGCTGCCCGAAGACATCTCACAAGGACTCAACCCTCTCTGTGCAATGAGGATGTTTTTGTTCTCGGGCATTCGCAATTCTTGGGCTGCAAATGCCTTCTCAAGGTAAGTATGAGGAAAGGAAAAGAAGATTGGGGCGGGAGGGAGCGTAATTTATAGGGTGGGAGCGGTGGTGCCAAGAGTTGAATACTCCGACCATTGAAGTGGAAATTCTAGGGCTGGGGAGTTAGGGTTGTGTGCGGCTCGGGCAGGCAACTCTGGAGCAGAGCCTCAGGGGACCTGGCAGCTAGGCGAGTGTCTTGCCGAATCGTCATGAGTACGAGTACACTGTGGTAACAGAACTTCACATGTGAGCACAGGCTGTCGGCTGGTTATCGATACATGGTAATCTTAGACTGCGAGGAGCTCACATGCATGTGTTGATATACCCGTGATCTTTGCCTAAGATGGTCCTCGGCTTGTGCTCCACTCACTTGACTGATGAGGAACGCTTGTGAACGTTGTTATTGTTCCTTGAGAACATTTAAGGTTTTCCCAGGTAGTTTAAGCCAGATTGCAGGATATATTAAGTGTTGCAATGGATGATACCTTGCTGAGCTGCGAGGTTTCGCCGCTCAAAGAGGACTTGGTGGGCACATACTCTAGAGAGTCCCCTTCTCGCTTATTACGGGGATTTATTTACTATTGAAACGATTTTTCTACATTCTAATACAACTTCAAAATAACATACAAGACTTGGCGCAACATCACCTAAACCTGAGTGCTTGAAGTCGCGGTGCACGTGACCACAATTCAAGTGTCGGTTAATTCAACTCTTGGCATCACTGCGGCTCCCATGCCTATAAATTGCTCCCTCCCACGCCTCAATCTTCTTTTCCTTTCCTCATACTTACCTTGAGAAGGCATTTGCAGCCCAAGAATTGCGAATGCCCGAGAACAAAAACATCCTCATTGCACAGAGAGGGTTGAGTCCTTGTGAGATGTCTTCGGGCAGCCTCGGTCTCACAATTTTTGATTTCTTTCAAGCTTTGTGCTGATTTTCATCTTTGTCTGGACGCTGGCTGCTTTTGCTGCTGGGTCGAGGCTTTGAGGAAAAAATACTGCTTTGCTCGTATGGATTTCATAATCCCGATACTTTCCTTTGTTCTGTAAGCATTGAAGATCAAGCTGTTCGTTGGAATGGCTCGAAGCTGTATCGTGAGCTCAGTGACAGACCGGACGTTGTTTTCAGGTCATAACTCTCTTTCTTGCTCGTCATTATTGAGGTGTCGCTGTGAAGACCTTTCCTGGATCAATCATTTACTCAGCTTGTGCATGCAACAAATCTACCCGGCGCATCTATATATTCACCGTGGAACCACTTCGTATTCAGACGTTTTGAAGTTGTCCGATATCGTTCATCAGGAAAAATGGTTTTCACGCGTTACCGTGATCTAAAGAAGTGTTGCTGGATGTCCGCATCCGGAGGCATCTTGCACAACCAACCGTCTTAACAAAGAGCCTCACCTCAACTCAATTTTACGTCATAGCCCCCCGCCCTCCTTACCTCTCCACAACTTCGCATCAAACACTACTCCCAAGATACCAGCCTCCCATATTCTAGCCAATCATGAGCTTCAAATCCGAAATATGGAGGCACGATCAAAAACTGGCTGGTTTTATGGGATAATGGTACCGGTAAGGAGGACAGGTTGCGAGGAGGACAACATACCGAATCACACAGTGCACTACATACATGCAAGTGTCAGAAACCGCAGTCGGTAGACATCTTGAGCAATGCCACAAGCCCCTAAACCAAGCGGAGTACCCAGCGCACTCTCTGTTTAATAGCTTCATCGGATCTATTGGTATGAAGGCAAGGCTCACAGCTATCATGCTCACACACTCGGCGACGCATTCAATCTCATTGTGGGACTAGGCAAGCTAGGTTCTGACCGGATACTACAGCGGTATCGATATAGAGGAGTCATAGGCCGAACAAAACATCTACAATATCTATCCCTCGTGCTCGTTTTGAAGACTGTTGGTGAAAACAAGCTGCACAGGGTTAGGGTTAGACGCCTTATGGTTGCGTCTTGGGTCTCTATCAGTTCAGGAGTTCGGTATTCTGAAACGACCAATAACCCTATGAAGACCTCCGCTATGATCTACAAGCTTTTTATACCATCTGGAAGGATAAAATCCAAAGTTTTTGTGTCACCACCAGCCCCCAGCCGTGAAACCTTGTGTGTCATCTATGAGTCTAAGGCTATATGTAGTGCTACGCTCTGCGATATCAGGTTCCACACCGATCTGTATAAGATCTTCAGATTCGAGAATATTACCGGTAGCCTCAGGGGTGGGAATACACAGTCAACCTTCACTCTCCCGAGCAATATGTTTATGTGCATCGTCCATCGCACCAAACCTCAAAGGAGTGAGACAAGACCTCGGCCAGATCCCCTGTCTGAGCTGTCAGTTCTAGGACCGGAGTAGTGCCCCCCGAAAAAACACGGCCCGTCTCCTCTCTCTTCTCCGATGCTTGGTACATACGTCGACTCAACATGCCCAGTCCTGGGAACCAAGATTGCCCATTCCGGTATTTTACCAACGGGCATGGGTGGCAAATTAGCTCTCCGTTGCGACCTATCAGCACTATTATGTCACTTGATCCCGCCCGGCGCCGCGCGGAGTATAGGTCTTAAAATTGTAATTCACTCACACGTGTCCGGGAAAACTCCAGGTCTCTCATAAAATAAAAAGGGATAATTTTTTGGGGCTGAAAATTCCAGCCAGGCCACATGCATGCACTGCATATGCAGGCTTTTGATTTGAACCAAGGTAACGTGGCCAATGATCCAAAGCGCATCTAATTTCCCCTTTGGAACCCAATTGTTGCTTTCAGACAGCGAGTAACGATTATCATTATTCAGGAGGGACAACAATAAAAACCGAAACCCCCAATTCCGCCCGCCCTCCTATTCAGAGACACACCAAATTCCTCCCTATGTTTCCGCAGATTTCACTTACATCAACAACTCTCCCAATATATAGGGCAGAAACGTACATGTAGGAAAAAAAAAAGAATAAGATATATGTTGAAAAAAGGAGAATAAGAATGATAAAAACAAAAATATATCTATGATTGTAATAATAATATCGAAAAAGAGGCGGTAAGCAACATGGTGTAGTCTCGAATAGAAATAACGGATTGGGGGGATAAAGCAAAACAGGCACAAAATGTACAAGAAGTAATTCCCTATAGTTGACTTTTCGTTGAATCGAAGTTGCAAAATAAAGCAAATGAACCCGAGGTGGAATGACGCCTTGTCCTAAACCTCACCAGCCTACAACCCCTACCAAGGTCCCACAGATATCGTTTCCCAGCTGAAGCTAGAATAATCCTTAACCAAGATTCCCCACGTTCCGCATCCAACGTCATGGCCACAGTCAAAATATTAACGTTAAATATTCGCCTTAGCTTATCGTCCCACGCCCTCAATATCGACTGCTAGCCTACGCCTTGCGGCTTCTGACACTGCCATTCTTCTTGGCGCTTCCGTTTCCGTTGGGTTGAACACTATCGACGACGGATTGGGAGAACTTAGGGTCAATGGCAATTTCGCCATTCTGGACAGCCTTGTTGGCGGCTTTCTTTCCGCTGCGGTTGTAGGTTGTAAAATAGAAGCTGATGAACAAGAATAGGTAGCTGCTAAGAATTCCACATCCGGCAAACGCAGCAAACTCCTCACCGGCACAGTTACCGGCATTGGGAATCCAGGGCCAGTAGGTAGAGGTGAAGTAGGTGTAAGAAGCAAAGTAGACAAAGACTAATCATATAATAAGTAAAAGTCCAATCCCCATGGGTGCAAGAATGGCCATACCAAGGTCAATGACGAACTGTGCGATCTGGAGGCGGGTAATCCACTGCTTCCACCAAACACGAACACCACGTGCAGATTGGAAGTAGTACCAGTACATAACAACGTGCACCATCAAGTTGAGAGTGATAGGGACCCATGACTAGAATTCGGATTAGTCCGGGTCTAGCTATGGAATAGGTAGTTGACTTACGACTGAGGTGCTACCGGTGAGCTGAGTGTAGCAGAGGAGGGCCGTGGCGCCATGGTGATAGCAGTGCAAGAAGGCTGGACGTTGTTAGAATTTGAACACTGCGGATGTAGCGAAGTGACATACTAAGGGGCTTCTTCTTCACAACCAAGAAAACAGTGTCAATGAGTTCCAAGTACTTCGTAAGGTAGTTCATCTGCGAGCATGTTAGCATACAAAGTCACATGCGGGATAGTGGGATTCATGCACGGCGCTGAATACTTACATAGTAAAGAGCAACCAATGGGGACCATCCTCCCTTGATGTGGCAGATACCGTAAAGAAGTCCATTATGGTAAATAGTAGGGATCAAATCTTCCATGAATAACACGAGCAGCACAAACGAAATAATCGTTAAAATCAGGTTGTGAGCCTGGAAGAGTAACCGTAACTTGAATGGCTCAAAGTTCCGCATGATCTCACGTCCTCCGAATATTATAAGATAATACGCAATAATTATGCTCGCAGATTCTTTCAACGTCCCTATCGGTGTTTCGCCATATTTGAACGTGAAATCACGAGCAGAGTAGCCCAAGACGCGTGTCCAAAACACGTCAAAGATTGGGTAAAGGTGTACACCGAATGGCCGGTCGATAGAGGGTGTCTGGATGTCGACCGCCTTAATCACGTCCATTGAGAGTTGCCTTATGGTGTCCATGACGGGCTCCATTGTAGAGAGTCAAATTATTAAATAATGTATGGCGAAGGGGCTTGAGCTTGTAAAGAGTGAGTGTCGAAAGGAGAGGAACAGCCTGAGTTGACGAAACAACAGGCTTTGCGATGTGTGAAAGGGAAGGGAAGAGGAGGAGACGGATGAAGATCGAGGTCGAGGAGGATAAGGTGGATTAATGTGGTTGACGAAGAAGGAGGTAACGCGGAGGAAAGGGGGCACATTTACGCTCGGGCGCCGAGCAAACCGGGACCGTGAGCGCTGCACTCAACTCAAGGTCAAGACACTTAAAAAAAGTTGCCGACCCTAGTGAAAAAATGCATTGCATGTGAAAAACAGCAGCCAACAGCCAGTAATATTCGTCCAGCAGTCTGTAACCGGCGGATCTCCACCTTTTTGCGATGTGCGCATGCATCTAATTAGACTTGGTTGTCTATAGAATAATTCATCAAGTTTAATAAGACAGGCTTTTCCCGAGCTCTTCCAAGTCCCAGGACTTTGGAAGACAGATACTACTCATTTTTTACTCTGCCTCACGCACGTCGTGTCGTACTCCCAGGACACGCGTTTTTTTCTCTCTATGCGCCCCAGCTTCCATCACAATTAGCTTGGTCCATCGCGATCGGTACAAATACAGTTGCAAGGATTGAAATGCAGCTACACATCAATTTCCCAACGTGGCGCACAGGGCATAGGGCACAGGGTGCTTCAATCGATTGTGGCTTATCGTGTATACATATGCGCCAATTGTCTGTGTGTAGCAAGGTCCGCTCGAGCCGATAGGTTAAGTAGTTGTTGTAGTACTTCTTTATGGAACCCTTATAAAATCAAGATGGGTGCAGTGCTCGTACTCGTATTCAATCTTACAGATCAACGTTGGACAGGTGCTGCATGTCCTGGGTTTAAACATCAGTTTCAAAGTACCAAGGCATACTTTTGTGTCTCAAATTGGCTTTAACCAATGAACACCGCGACAATTTAGCTTGATGGAACTGCAATTTATTAAAGACCTTTGGCCTTTAACAGCCCCTATACCCTCAAAACAGATAAGTGATATCGTGAACACAATTCGATTTTGGTACAATAAGAGACTAAGTGAATGTATATATACATAGTATACTGGCTCTGAATATTAGATCTTCCCCATTAAAGTATAGGCTCTCAGGATTAATCAGTAGAATCGGCGAGTTTAACCGGTGATAGGTGGGATAGGTGGTGTGAGCTCAAGTAGTACTAACCAGAATTTGCAGTCTTAACGCCCACTGATAGATTCTACTCTGTGGAGCTAATAACGTGCAATGGTCTGATCATGGAGATTTGAAAATCTTCCTATCGCACTCGGACCCTTGAATAGTCGCAATGGATTGTTCGCCGCAGGCGTCATCCCGCAGCACTTTGATTTTGCAGTTAATTCCTTGCCGCCGTCTGCCGGGTAACGGTCCTCCGGCTTCTCCCTAAGCCAATCAGCCGCAGCCAATAAGCAGAGGTCAGTCCACCTCCGACAACGGCCCACCAGCATTTTTCATCGTCGTTTCTAGGCTACCACTTGGAGACTCCCATTCTTGACATCCGCTCATCCCTTACACCACATTCGAAATCTCCACTCACCTTTACTTCCTGCAATGGCCTTCCTTCGCATCGCAACAATCGCCGCGAGGCCCGTCCTTCGCACCTCGGCTACCCGCGCCGCTACCATCGCACCACGAGTTCTTCCAACTCGGATGGGCGTGAGAGCCTACTCGGATGCTCACGAAGAGACTTTTGAAGAGTTCACTGCTAGGTAAGGCCTCATCATCACATCAGTGGCTATCGGACGATTACCGCCGGTCAATTTATGTGTTTTGGTGGACCAAAGGCGGGGATGTTTGCGCACCGCAGGATGTTGTGGGGTGATGTCGTTGCTGCATTACCGAACACCACCATCTCGCTTTCAACCAAATTCCTTCGCACAAACCATATGCAATGTGCTACACTGTTGAAAGTGGAGGCTAATCTCAAATTGGATATTGCCAGGTATGAGAAGGAATTTGAGAATGTCCAGGACGTTTTCGAGCTGCAGCGCAATCTGAACAACGCGTTCGCCTACGATCTTGTGCCATCGCCCTCCGTCATTGTGGCCGCCTTGAAGGCCGCCCGCCGTGTCAACGATTTCCCCACTGCCGTCAGGATCTTCGAGGGTATGATTTCTAAGCAAACACGATGAAGTTTCGAGGTACCTCGGTTACACATAATATGGACATGTTGGAATCTGCAATTGCGGGGTCTTCCATGACCAACTGAAACATGCTTCATCTTGGCAGTAACTGACCTACCTTGCTTCATCGCGAATGTCGCTCGCGAAATCTATACTGACATTCTGTTCTAGGTGTTAAGGCGAAGGTTGAGAACAAGCAGCAGTATGACCAGTACCTTGAGGAACTGAAGGACATCCGGGAAGAAATGGGTGTTGTTTTGTCAGAAGAGCTCTTCCCAGAGAACAAGAAATAGACGAAAAAAGCTACATTACAAAACTCTCGGTTCAGAATAGAAAGAGCGATTGTGTCAATATCCATGTGCTGCACATATTGTATCCCCTGGGCCATGCTTTCTTTTTTAAATAGGAGTTTAGATGGGTGGGAGAGGGAGGGACGGAGGGCGCGCATAGATGGAGCACGGACGGTGGTGCGTTTGTTGGGATGGCTTTGTAGCATAGGAAGATTCCATCAGTTCTTTTTTCACCAACATTGTCACTCACCACTGCCTACTCTTTTCGTTTAAATAGAGACGATTTGACGCACAAACAACTTCTATAGAGAAAGCAAACCTACATTCTTGGATGTGGTATATTTACTAATTCTAGGATCACTATCAACAAGGTTGATTACACTGTCAAAACTATTTCTTTTATCCAAATGCAAAAGATTTAACTCCTACTCCGGCCGTGCCCTAGGATTGTATATTTGGATATAGAAAAAAGTTGTCTATCTTCCGCCATAACCACTCCCCCACCAACCCAGATTCCGCCAGCCCAAACAGATATACGATGTAAACACAAAAAACAATTTTTGGAATTACACCCCAATGAAGAATAATAAAAAAGCCAAACATGCAACACGCTTTTAGAAGAGTTTCAATGCGCCCGCCCTATGATATTAGGAAAAACGATTGCAACACAGATTGGCTGTAGCCCTATTGATTGCCATTATGTTGCGGGGGAGGGGACCTCGATTCTTCTGGCGGCGCCGGAGGAGCGACCACCTTGTTCCGCACTGCCTCAAGCACTATCTCGGGGGAGTTGCCGGAACCCTCGAGGGGGGTCATGCGTTCTTTAAACGTTTCGGCGTCTCGGATCATGCTGCATCACAGTTAGTTCATCTAGTTATTCACTCGGGGCAAAGAAGTGGCGCATACCGATCCCGTCCGGCCTCGGTCCGAACAACACCGCTGCCAAATCCCTCGACTAGCCGTGTGCGGTAGTCTCGGAACACGGGCTCCATAATACAGATGACCTGCTCGAGTGGAAAATGCTTGTTAAGCACCTTGTACAATACGCCGGTCTCTTTGCACAGGACCTCCATGTAATATTTTGAAGCCTCGCCGGTCCATTCCGAATCCCAGTCCATCTTCTTCATGGTGTTCACATGACTGCGCGCACGGTCACTCATTATAGAGACCAGCTTACCATGAATCTCGTTCTGGTATTCTTGGGTAGTGCGTTTGAGGCGGTCAAAATCAGCAGGCGGCGCAGTACCGGAATGGCGCCGGATGGCTTCGCGGATATAGGGGATCAACGCAATGACGATTGACTGTGCTTGTGAAGCCATTGCTAGGTGCTTAGTTGTTATAGATTTGAGTCCGGCGGAACGTGTGGCACCCGCGCCCAGGATCAGTTGGAAGGTGCGTGAGTTGAAGAGCTTGAGGAAGTCTAGGATAGAGGTGGAGAGCTCGGAGGTAGAGGTCGGCATTAGTATTATTAGTCTTAAATAGGATTCGAGTTCACGAAGTACGAGCAGACCAGATTCTGGGAGGAGGAATTTCGCGCCGTCAACGATGGCATGGGTGACCTTTTTCGGCTCAGGTGTATCTGTAAGTGTTGTAGTACTACCATTGGTTGATGGCACATTACCATTGGTAGTAGAGGGTGGTATATTAGAGGCGGTGAGGTGAGTGTTGGGGGTGCTGGAGGTGATCGTTATCTCGTTGTTTTCCTGAGCTCGTATTTCCCAAAGACGGCCAATTGCCAGCCATTCGTCTGGATCGCTAGTTGCCGATTGAACTATCCGGTTAACGCCCTGCTGTCGCTCAGGCTCGAATTCTTTGGCACCCCAGCGATCCTTTTCAATCCCTTCAGCTAAGGTTTGCATACGATTTTCTTGGTAAACTGATAAAAACTCGCGAATCTGGTTGCTGACGGCGGTTTGTAGGCCCGATCCGACACGGACACACATAGCTTCGCACTCCTGCGCAAATAATCGATTGAGAGTGAAATATCGTATGAACATATCCAGAGGGTAGCGAGCTACTTGCTCTGTGCGAACTTTCACCAGTTTCACAATGTTGGATTGCGAAATTTCAACTGCAGATGATATGAGGTCAGATATATCCATAGATGCTATATCTCCCGTTGGACTGTCGTTGCCTGGCTCCATATATTGACCATTGGGGCCCCCATTCGTTATTGGTCCAAAGCCATTCTGCTCGAGACGCGGAGAAAGCATTCCACCAACACCTGTCTCGCCCATCATCATGGTCACATCGAGAAGCATCTTTTGTTGTGTACCCAACCTCCGAATTAACTCTGATACGCTTGTGTATATAGTGACAAAAAGATCTTCGGCATCAGCTGGCCCTAGCGCACGAAGTGCGCGAGTGAGCGCCATGCTTTTGTCTGCAGAAGAACGGACTCCGCCAGAGCGCGACATCCGGGACATACTCGATGCCACACTATCTGCATCACCTTCACTAGGCAAATTCTTGCGGATGAGATTCTTTGCTTCCTTTATTACGGCATCGCGGTATGCCTGTACTGCATTGTTTACGTGGTTCGCTCTTTGCAGGCCGTCTAGGTGTTGCATGAGCAAGCCCCGGAGGCTTTGGGAGAGAACTGTGTACTCCGGGGGTAGGCTGCTGGAGCGAGGGGGTGGCTGCACACCGCTTGTTTGCTTAGATGAAATATACCGCTGGTATTGTTCTCTTTGGAAGCTTTGTGCAAACCGACGAAGGGTTTCTGTGGAAGATACTGACTGTACATGCCGCCGGAGATCTGAAAGCAGGCATTCGACAAACCGTGCTTCAAATGCCTTCCCTATTCTGTAACGCAGGTGATCAAGATCCGCATTGACAGATGTCAGAGCTTTAACACCGCTCAGATTTATTAAACCTTCCTCTCCGGTACCAGCTATTAACCGTTCAGTCTCACCAACAGCTTCTAGAGCCGCTTCTATATCCTGTTGCTCGAGTGACAGTTCCACTTGTTGAACGCTGGCAATCACTCGTTCTATCTGCTTCACGGAACGCTCGAGTTTTTCAACATTGTTCCGTCGTCGACGAAGGCGCACTATCTCTAGACCCTTGACAGCCTGCTGTTCGTCCAACTTCACTAACTCGCTTCGAAGACTTTGTATTTTCTGTACACTTGTAGTGGCCTCTGAATGTAGCTCTCGTAGGTCCCCTAACGCCGCGAAAAATGATGAACTAGCTGTAGAAATCGACGATATGAGGTGAACCTCTACAGTGTCCATGTACCACGATAATTTTTCTTGTAAGATAGCATTGGTTGCCAGAGCTTTTCTTTGCGACTGTACCGTCGCAACCTCTGACTCGTCATCTGGAGCAGGAACTGTAGACCTTATTACTTCCGAGCGCTCGCTGACAACATCAAACGTTCTCGGATTTTCTAGATGGAAATTCTCGTCAAAATAAACCGACGGAACACTGGCTAGCGGCGTTACTGCAATGCTTCCTCTTCTCCCCCGACTCCCCTTTCTCATAGAAGCGGTTTTAGACATTCCATCCTCTGTGATAGTCTGTTCTGCTATGCTTGGAGTTGGCGATAATGCATCATCCTGGGTTGATTTTGATAGCCGAACATGTTCCTCTAGGCCGTGGTCCTTCGCACGTTTGTACCGGTCGTATTCAGCAGCTATAGATAGGTATGGAGTGAATGCGCTCGGTTTGACTTTGGGAATCTGGGTAAGTGTAACTGGAGGTATCTCCCCAGGCCTGGGCCTCGTTGCAGCCGGAGTTCGTGAATTTGGAGACTCGAGGAGAGCAGAGATAGCTGGAACCAATTGACCTCAGATCAGCTCAGACACAAATATTGCACCCGTTACAGGGTGCACGCGCGGTATCAGAGAGCTGCTGTAGCTTCTCGGCGATGCTCAACCCACCAGTGGAATTAAGACCTGGTCCTCCGGCTCCTCCGCCAAAGTCCTTTGACGTCCTCCAATCCATCGCAGTACCGATTGATGATACAGATATCACCGAACTAGCTATTGAGCCCCTCCGTTGCGGTGCAGGCCGGGCGCTCGAAGATCTTGGAGGGTATGCATTTGTAAGGTCGAAACTCGAAGCTGATGGAGACAGGATCGGAGATAGCGCGCCTGAATCATATGAAGACCGAGATGTCATGGCGCCGATGAGCTGCAGAGATGGTGCCAGACAGCTACGACGAAGGAGCGACGGAGCGGATATCTGAAGGTTGAGGGAGGGGTGCGTAATGGGGGGGTTGAGACGGGATGTACGGCTGAGACCTGAGGCTTGAACACGGTGCACATACGAAGCTGAGCAGGATTGTCACGTGCATTGTGTGCAGGGTGTAAGGAGAGCTCATTCTGTGTCAGTATTTACATAATTGCATCCGTAAGGTCTGCACCAACCCGTATTAGGCAGTGTAAGTTTCCTAGCGACGCGTTAATTTTCACGCGTCAACCCCTTCTTCGTGATTCTATTCCTCATCCTCCATCACCCCACCTCTGGCAATTGCTCCCTCCACTTCCGCTTGGACCTCCTTGATCCTTCCTCTAAATCCTAATACAATTCTCAATCACAATGGATCGTCCGCAAGTCTACACGATTGACAATGTCCTCCCTAGAGATGACAGTCAGGCAGAGGATCAGCCATCTGAGACCTTGAAGCTTTTCCGTTCTTTCATTCTCGAATTTCGGCTTGAAAACAACTTCGTTTATCGGTATGACTACTCGTTGCACAATGCTTTGCCAATGATATCTTTTACAGCGTTTTGCTTACTTTTGTTCCGCTAGTGATGCGCTCCGAACCAACATTCTTATCAAGCAATACCGACTTGATGTGGAGATGGAACATCTCATTGGATTCAATGAAGAACTCGCAAATAAGCTCCAAACAGAGCCTGGTGAAATTCTCCCTATGGTAATCTGGAATGGTCTTGGTTGGTCGTTCAAGGGCTCACCCACTTCAGTTTGAATCTGCCGTTCGGGATTGCGGTAGACGGATGTTCCTGGCCGGAGGCGATCCGAATGCGCCTTTCCCAGAATGTCAAATCATTCTCCATTCATCGACGAACCAAATCTCTATTCGTGATCTCGATGCAAACTATATCTCAAAGCTGGTGCGCATCCCAGGCATTATTATTGGGGCCTCCACTATGTCTTCAAAGGCGACCGAACTTCAAATAATGTGCCGGAACTGCCAAAGCGTGAAAAGATTACCAGTGAATGGTGGATTTTCGGGGATCACACTCCCCAGGATATGCGACAGGCCGCAAGTTGAGGGTGACGCTGCAGAAAAATGTCCCATGGATCCGTTTTATGTGGTTCATGAGAAGTCTACTTTTATCGATCAACAAGTCTTGAAGCTACAAGAAGCCCCTGATCAGGTACCAGTTGGTGAACTCCCTCGGCATATTTTAATCAGTGCCGATCGCTACCTCACAAACAAAGTTGTCCCTGGATCACGTTGCACGGTTATGGGAATATTTTCTATTTATCAGTCGAAGGGAGCCAAAGGTCCTGGGGCAGCTGTGGCTATACGGAATCCCTATTTACGGCTAGTTGGAATTGAGACCGATGTAGACCACACTGCGAAGGGTTCGGCGGTCTTCTCTGAGGAAGAAGAACAGGAATTTTTGGAAATGTCTCGGAGGCCTAATCTCTATGAAATGATTTCCACTTCTATTGCTCCCTCGATTTATGGGAATGTGGATATTAAAAAGGCCATTGCGTGTTTGCTCTTTGGTGGTTCCAAAAAGATTCTACCTGATGGAATGAGACTGCGTGGCGATATCAACGTATTGTTACTTGGTGATCCTGGTACCGCCAAATCTCAGCTGCTCAAATTTGTAGAAAAAACGGCACCCATAGCAATATACACGTCCGGAAAGGGTTCTTCTGCAGCTGGTTTGACTGCATCGGTGCAGCGGGACAACCAGACCCGAGAGTTTTACCTGGAAGGGGGTGCGATGGTGCTCGCTGACGGTGGTGTTGTTTGTATCGATGAATTCGACAAGATGAGGGACGAGGATCGAGTCGCTATCCATGAAGCCATGGAGCAGCAAACCATATCGATTGCAAAGGCCGGTATCACCACTATCCTCAACGCCCGTACCTCTGTTCTGGCAGCAGCCAATCCCATCTTCGGACGGTATGACGACATGAAGAGTCCCGGCGAGAACATCGATTTCCAAACCACGATTCTGTCCCGTTTCGACATGATTTTCATTGTGAAGGATGACCACAATCCTGGCCGTGACGAAACGATTGCTCGTCACGTTATGAATCTGCACATGAACAGAGTCAAACAAACGGACGAGATTGTGGGCGAGATCCCGATCGAGAAGATGAAGCGCTACATCACATACTGCAAAACGTAAGCTCTCTCCATTATCAGCCTTCTCCATCTGCTAACCCGCCCCAGCCGCTGCGCCCCCAAGCTCTCCCCCGAAGCCTCCGAAAAGCTCTCCTCGCACTTCGTCCAAATCCGCAAGCGCGTGCACGATCTCGAATCCAACGCCAACGAGCGCTCCAGCATCCCGATCACAGTCCGCCAACTCGAAGCCATCATCCGGATCACCGAATCCCTCGCCAAGCTGTCCCTCTCACCCATCGCCACGGAGGAGCACGTCGACGAGGCGATCCGCCTGTTCCTGGCGTCGACCATGGACGCCGTCGGCCAGGGCCAGGGCATGAGCACCGAGCTCACCGAGGAGGTCAACAAGGTCGAGGCCGAGCTGCGGCGGCGCCTGCCGATCGGCTGGAGCACCAGCTACGCGACGCTGAAGCGCGAGCTGTGCGGGAACCGGCGGTACAGTGAGGCCGCGCTGAGCAAGGCGCTGATCATCATGGGCCGCCGCGAGACGGTGCAGCTGAGGAACGGCGGCGCGAATGTTTACCGTAGTGGTGTCTAGATTGTTTATACTTCTGCAAGCTTGGGTTTTAATCTGCATGGCTGTTTTTTTGGTTTTTGTGGTTATCTTTTTTTATGGACGGCGTTTTGCTGCTGTATTTACGTTGTGGGGAGAGAGAGGGCGGGGATACCATGTGGTTTGGGGGTTTGGATGGGGAAAATCTTATGATGTCAAGACTGCGATGAGCATGAGTATAATCATGAAGTGGAAATAGATAAATTTATAAACTTCTTTTTTGTGCCCATGTGACATGCGTTGAATGCAATCCCAATCGCTGATGCGGTTACGTTGAGTGATCGAGTGTGAGCGTTTGCGATCACACACATCGACACCCACAACAGTCTGGTCACTGGTGTGCCGGTGCGACGTTGGATAGTACCAGGAATATCACGGGAATGGAAATGATTGTGTTTCATGGTTTGTTTGTATTCATCTAAGCTAACGGTGCATGCTCGTCCCAGCCCCCAACCAAACCCTTTGCAAAGCAAGATGGACTAGAAGAAAAAAAAAGGAATGGACCTACCGTGATGCGTATCCTCAGCACCCACTTGGATCCGAAGTGAAACCCTTCCAGCAACAAAACTATGCCCCGAGGCTCACTGAAGCTTCATTGAAGCAACCCATGAGGTTACCCAATGAATCCTAGTAGGAAAAATATCCCATAGGATAGCGCCTGGCAGAGAAAACAGTTCTCTGCCAGAAAAACATCACTCTTAAGTGATGTCTCTTGGTCGGTCGATGATGAGTTACTTGAACTCAAAACCGACTCCCACAATGTGGGTCTGCCCACAATGTGGGCGGTGTGGAGCTGTGGGCCTACGAACAAAAATGTATCGCTAGTCGTTGTGTTTTTTCGTTTTTCTTGGGGACCCTCGCGTTCAACCGCAAGTACGCAACCTGAGTTGGAGGGTTTGGCGTGGTAGTTTTTTTTGTTCTTTTCCTAAGACTTAGAACAATGAGCTGTTGTTGGCATTGGTTAGCAGGAACACAAAACAGAGTAGGTGATGGCTGGGCGACGAACCACAAGGCTCTTTTTTTTTTCTGAGCTCTATGTCCCGAGCTGGGCGGGCCCACGAGTGCTATACACAGCTTAAAAGCCGTGGTGCGTGTCGTTAAGGGCCGAGCCGACAGATCCAGGTGTAGAAGACCATGGATCTGCGGCAGTTCTGGTGGAGTGGGGAAGGTGGCGGAGGGGAGGGGGAAGCCGTGTGACGCCGGAGAGAGTGTTTCGGGTGGTATGTCTGGGACCTGTGGCATGCGCCGTCAGCTTTCATTCCTTCATCGTGTGCAAATGCAATGTGCAAATAGGCTGGTTGTGGTTGTGGTGGGGGAGGGGCAGCAAGCAGTGGATGACGGGGGACAGGAGGGAGAGGTGGCCACCGTCCGCTTTTAAGTGATGCGGAAGGCTTGGCAGGGTGGCGGTTGCCTACCGTGCTTTTCGGCCGTTTGAGGGAGAGCTGGAGAGCTGGGGCGAGCTTTGGTGCTGACGGAGCTTGCTTTGTCCGCGAGCTGGCAGATGGCTTTCGCAATGAACGTTTCGTTTGTTCGGATTTGCGGAAACTGTAGCCGGCCGTGATGATTCATGAAGATTTGTTTGTAAACCATATGCGCATGGACATTTTGGTTACTAGATATACTTTCTATATGTGTAATAAGCTGTAGGATGTATATGAGGGCTTACTTGATCAGAGGTGAAGCTATATGTAGTCTAAGATAATGGACTTATTACACCCCGCTATGCAAACTGCTATGGTGCACCTCTAGATCGGGTTGAAGCAATGTGGGGAGAACCAGCCCGTCCGTCTTGGCCCGCAACCTCACCTGTCGCAACCACCGTCCGGCCCTCCCAATCCCACCTCCAGCGATGCTCCCACCATGACGGCCACCCAGCTCAAAATCAAGGAGCTGCTCGGGCAGCTCATCACCCGCGAAACCGGGCTGACCGACAAAGTACATAGCACCCCACCCTCCTCTCCCCTCTCCAATTCGCGGGGCCGACAGTTAACAACTTCTTTGTCCATGTAGAACGATCCCCAGAATTTTGCGATCGCACGCGTACGTGCCCTCCGTCCCAGATACCTCCGAGCTTGCGATCGCGCGTTCTGAACGAGAGACTAGGACTATGCACTTAAGAAGTTCAAAACGCACACGTTCCACCGCACGAACCAGTTCGACGTGATTTCGCGCCTGCGCGGGTGTGTTGCCGCTCCTCCTCCCGCGCCGCGAGTGCCAGCTGCTAACCCGGCGACAGGCTGGAGGAAAAGTTCCGCATCCTCAACCGCGAAGACCTGGCAGATGCGCTGCAGGTGCGGATCGACCAGCTGCCGGTGCTGGGGAGCGACCAGCTGCCCGAGATCCTGCACGTGATCCTGGAGCTGTCGGACGAGCCGCTGAAGAAGGCGCTGGTGTCGGATCTCGACAAGCTGGTGAAGCCGCCGCCGCCGCCCGAGTTGACGTGGGGGGACATTATCGCTGACGAGCCGCTGGATGGTGATATCTGGACGGATGTGGATTTTGGCGCGGAGAGCAGCGATGCGTGGTCTGATGACGGCGGGAGGGAAATGAGGGAGCCGGTGGAGAAACTTTGGGAGGGCGATGCGGCGGAGACGATGAGGAGTAAGAGGAGGAAGAAGAGGAAGGAGGGAGGGCTGGAGGATGAGGATGAAGAGAGGTATCGGGTTGTTGGCGTGGAGGGGTTTACGATGGAGAGTGATCGTGAAGGATTGGAGACTATGAAGGCGGCGCAGTATTGGGAGAGAAAGGTGGAGGCGGTCAGTGAACAGGTGGATGTGTCACTGTCGTTTGGACCGCGTATGATCACTCCTACGTGCTGTGTGGTCAAATATTAACTAACTGTTCTAGTGGAGGACCTATGGGTGATTTCGGAACTGCAGGCGTTGCGAGAGGTTATAATGATGATATTCGGGTATTACTGCGAACTGTTCGAGAACGGAAAGGGAGACGATGAGAACGTGGTGTGGGTTGACAGCGAGAGGGTTGAGAAACGGTTTGCACTTAGACATGCTTCACACGAGGGGTTTGTGGCACTGCTAGAGTGGTTTGCAGCCAGAGGCACCAGCTTGAACAGGATACGCAAGTTTACGAAAGCGAAAGAAGACCTGCCGGAGCGACAGGCGTTTATGGCGGCTGTTGAGGAGAAGCTGGTGGCGCTGGATAGGGAGGTGATTGCGATTGAGGAGCAATATGTCGGAACCGGTAATGTTCACGGCGGTTTATTGGTGCACGAGGTACTAATAGTTACAGGCCCTTCTGTTTCGGTTTCACTATTGTCTCTCCAGACCAAACTTGAACCACTACTGCGCCCGTTCACCACACTATCCAAGATCATAGAGAATGAAAAAACGGCCGGCTTCACGCACTCGTCCCACCTCGAGCAGCTGTACCAGGCCGCATGCGATCTGCAGTCGACCGGCGACATGCCGTCCTTCCACTTCACGGCCACCATCTTCTTCTCATGCCTGCAAACATATCTCCGCCCGATACGGCTGTGGATGGAGTCCGGCCTGCTCCCGCCGCCATCAACCGACTTCCTCGTCGTCCAGAACCAGTCCGACGCCGAAGTCGAGCTCGGGTCGCTCTGGCAGTCCCAGTTCAGCCTGCGCCGCTCCCCCTCCGGCGCCCTCGACGCGCCCTCCTTCGTCCACCCCGTCGCGGGTCGCATCCTAACCACCGGCAAGTCCGTCGTCTTCCTAAAACGCCTGCAGCCCTCGACGGCGTCCGAATTCTCCGACACCCTCACCTCCTCCGACGAACTATCCTTCACCGACGTGTGCACCCCCGGCGCCTCCCTCGCCCCCTTCTCCTCCCTCTTCCTCGTCGCCTTCAACACCTGGATCTCCGCGCGCCACCACAGCGTCTCATCCCGCCTCCGCACGCACCTCTTCACAGCCTGCGGGCTCTGGCACTCCCTCGACGCGCTCGACACGCTCTACTTCGGCGCCAACGGCGCCCTCGCCGCAGCCCTCGCGCAAGGCTTGTTCGACCGCCTCGACCGCCGCACCGCAAACTGGGCCGACCGCTTCGTCCTCACCGAGCTCGCGCAGGGCGTCTTCGCCGGCACGCCGAGCGTCGACGCGGCGCGCATCCGCCTCGCCCTCGACCCCGCCGCCGCCGGCGCGCACCGCGCCTCCCGCACCGCGCGCGCCATCCCCCTCCTCAGCGCAATAACGCTGCACTACCGCCTCCCGTGGCCAATCCAGAACATCCTCACCCCCCGCACCTCCCTCCCACTGTACCAAAAAATCTCCACCTTCCTCCTCCAGCTCCGCCGCGCACGCTACCTGCTCACGCACCTCGCCCTCCTCCGCGGCGCCCAGCAGCCCGCGACATACCACACCCTCCGCCACCGCCTACTCTGGTTCACCTCCGTCCTCACGACCTACGTCACAACCCTCGTCCTGCGCCCCCAGACCGCCGCGCTGCGCACAGCGATGCGCGAAGCCGCAGATCTGGACGAGATGGCGCGCCTGCACGCGCGCTTCATCGAGCGCGCGCGGGACCAGTGTCTACTCGGCGCCCGCCTGGCGCCGATCCACGCGGCGGTGGTGCAGGCGCTGGACCTGGCGAGTCGGTTCGCGTACGCGCAGGCCGAGCCGTATAACGGCAGCAGCAGCGGCGGGGGCGGCGGTGACGGTGGGCGCAGGGGGGCGGCGCTGCCGTTCTTGCCCACCCCGAAGCACCTCAGGCGCCGCCGGAGGGGCAGCGAGAGCAGCGCGGACGAAGAGCTCCCAAGCCCCAGTGCGGCGAGCAGCACCGCGTTCGGCGACGACGAGGGCGAGGAGGAGGGGGACAGCGAGGAGGAGGGGATGGGCGACGAGGAAAGACGCGAACGGGAGCTGGCGAAGATGCTTGGTGAGCTGGGAGGGCTGGTGGGGTTCGTGAGAGACGGGTTGCGAGGCGTGGCGAGGGCGGGGGTCATGCCGCATCTTGAGATGTTGGCGGAGGGGTTGGAGGGGTATGGGGGGGCTGATGGGGGGGCGTGGTGGGAGGGGGGCGTGTAGACGGAGATATTAATGAACACGGTCGTACTTTCAATCCAACGTTTCCGCGTGCTCATCTGCTCTTGGGACCTGGGTAGATTCTGTGTGTCAACTTTCCGTCAAAGCTCGATGATGATCATCTGTGTTGTAGCAGTCTAAACTGAGTTCCGGCCTTAAGTCTTAGAAGCCACCGGTACACGTGACCGAGGAATCCTACAAAATCTTACCTGCAACCTGGTCGGTCAACACTGGGGTCGTTCAAACATGGGGGGGGACACGTGAAGTGAAGTGAAGTGAAAACTTTTGCTGGCCGGTGCTGAAATATGAGCTGTGGAAGCAGAGGACCGTAGGTAGGCTTCATACACTCGCACACTCACCCACTCGACAGCCAGATCCCCCAACAGTCGCGCCATGCGCCATCCCCACTCTCCATACTGATCCCACCCCAAGCCCCCCCCCACCACGTCTCATCTCGTTCCTTATCACGTACTCATACTCGTACTCGTACAGCAGAGGTGTAGCATCAGGACATGTGAATGAACTGATGAACTAGTAAAGCAGCAAGCAGGCTAATAACGTACAGTAGGTACATACACAACGTGGTATCAAGCAAAACAAGAAGTACATAAGTAAGTAGCCACCAACACAATTGCAACCAACACAGCGCCGAAAACGCGCTAGCGAAAAACAGCAACAGCAGCAGCGTAGGCGGCGATGTAACATAGTAGTAGTGGTAGTAGTAGGAATAGATCGACGTTCCCTCCCCTCCCTCCTCCCTCCTGCCCCCTCGTTCCCCCTTCGTTCCCCCCTCCCTCCCTCGACAGCCATAAAAATACACCCCCCCCCGATACTTCCCCTACCGCCACAAATCCTGCCGACTCCCCCTCCTCTCCCGCTCCGCCTTCTTCCCGCCCACGCTCCCCAAACTCGCCCAACTCCCAGTACGTCGATGATAATTCCCGCCCGCATCCAAACTCCCACGACTCACCGGGCGCCCGCCCGCGAACCCAGGGCTCGGCGGTACAAGCACGTCGTTCGCGCCAGCAAACATCGCGCCCGCCGCCGCAGCCTTCAGGAAGCCCGTCTGCACGTCGCCCGACGCGACCAGGCTGTTCCGCGGCAGGTCCCAGACCGGCTTGAGCTCCGCCTTGCCCCCCGGTGCGGACGACGGCGGCGGGGAGAGGGTGTAGCGCGACCAGTCTTGGTGGTCCGCGGCTTTCTCGTGGATCGTCAGCGCCGTCGCGCGCGGGGGCGCGGCAGCGGGCGCGGCGAGGCGGGTGTGGAAGCTGGGATCGCGTACGTACACGCGGGTGAGTGCCGGCAGCGACGGGAGCGAGGCGGCGAGGTGCGCGTAGTGCGAGTCGCCGGGGTTGCGGCCGGCGGCGGCGGCGGTGGCGTCGGGCGTGATGAGGTAGTGGAGGGTTTGCAGTGCGGGGCTGGCGAGGGGTGGCGGCGGGGGGTGCGGGAGGGCGCGGCCGACGGCGGTGCGGTAGGAGAGTGTTTTTAGCGCGGGGAGGAGCGGGAGGAGCTGCGGGAGCTGGGCGGGGGTGAGGGCGGTGTTGAAGAGCGCGAGGTGCGTGAGCGAGGCGCTGACAATCGGGCGCGAGAGGTAGGCGGAGAGGCCCGGGAGCGAGACGGTGGTGATGCTGTCGAGCGTGAAGCGCGAGAGCGGCGGCAGCGGCGCGGCCGACGGGTCGAAGGCGCCGTCGCTCAGCCAGGGCAGCGAGCGCAGGGTGAGGTCCTGCAGCGCTGGGAGCGCGCGCAGGGAGCGCACCAGGTCGACGTCCTCGATCTGCATGTTCGCGACGGTCGCGACCTCGAGCGCCGGCCACGGCGTTTCGCGCGCCAGGTCGCTGAAGGTGCGCTCCGCGCCGGCCGTCCACGCCATCTTGCGCAGCTCCGGGCAGCGCGCGAGCAGCGTGCTGCGCAGCGCGTCGTCGCCGTGGCCAAACACCGTCTCGGGCAGGTCGACGTAGCGCAGCGCCGGCGTCAGCGACACCAGCCGCGCCAGGTCCGCCTTGCACGTCTCGCGCGTCATGTACGGCATCTTCAGGAACTGCGCGGTGTTGCTGATGGCCTCGTTCTCCTGGAACGTGCGGTACAGCAGGCGCATGCGCAGCTCCGGCACCTCGACGGGGCCGTCCTGCTTCTTGACGAAGAAGGACCCGCGCTTGCGGCGGTTCGTCAGCGCGTCCTCGAGCCCGCAGTAGTGCACGCTGTCGAGCCGCACGGACGTGTACTGCGCGGGCAGCGCCGCGGCGTGCCAGCGCCGGCACACGAGCGCGCAGCCGGCGAGGTCGCGCATGTCGCACAGCATGCACCCGCCCTCCGTCGTCGTCTCTTCCGCGGGGAGGTAGCTGCGGTCTGTCGAGTGCGGGCAGACGAAGGCGAAGATGTTGGCCAGCACGGCGGCGGGGAGCGTGGCGGCGTGGCGGCTGTGGCGGCCGGCGGGGGGGTGGGAGGCGTGGCCGTGGTGCGAAGGGGGGTACGAGGACCAGTCGTTATACGGCGCCGCACCGCCGCCGGGCGAGGACGGCGCAGTCATCGGCCGGCTGTCGTAGGAGTCCGGGAAGCGCGGCGGGGCGTGCAGGTAGCTGTCGTCGCGGGACATGCGCAGGTCGTGCGCGGCATAGCCGTTCTTGGGCTCGCCCGCGGGGTTGGTGTGGGAGCGGTTGCGCTTCTTGGAGCGGAAGACTTTGCGGAAGAAGTTCATCGTGGGGGGTGGACGACTGTGGAGTGTGTAGTGTGTTGTGGCGTTTGGTGGTGGTGGATAAGCTTCACCGGGGGCGGTGGTCGTGCTGTGGTCGTGTTGGTCGTGCTGGTGGTCGTGCTCGTGCTGTGGTCGTGTTGGTCGTGCTGTGGTCGTGCTGTGGTCGTGCTCGAGCTCGTGGTCGTGCTGCTGTTCGTAGTCGTATGTAGTCGTGGTGGGTTGTTTGTTCTCGCTACCTTCCCATTGACCTCACAACCGATAACTTGCACCGATAACTTGCACCGATAACTTGCGAGCAAGAAGCAGGGCTGACGGGAACAGAAGTCTAAATCTCGACGCGAGGACGCACAGCGAAGTAAGTAGTTGGGAACAGACTCGGCGGGGCTTCGCTCAGCGTGTCTTGTCAGGGGCTTGCTGCCTCCAACGGTGTTCATTTCACATTCGGAACCGGCCGTGGTCTGAAACGCACCAGCACCAGCACCAGCACCAGCGGCGCCCGTGCCAGCCGCATGTCACAGTGGCAGCCCTTTCCAGCCCTGGCAACCAACCAACCAACCAGCCAATCGGTCACTGCCTTACCAAACCAAGTAAAACTTTTTCTTTTCCTTGATTCGCGAAAACAATACTACAGTACCTATGTATGTATATCGATGGCAAAGCTCCAGAGAGTGCCAGAGGAAGAGGGTGAGAGGGTACGGGCCTGGCAACGCAGGGCGCCTGGGGGTAAATGCCGGCTCAATTATTAATGGCGCAGGCAGCAGGCACGGCGTCATGCGGCGTGGGCGGGGCACGCGTGCTCACTCGCGCCGGCGGCGTGTGGACTTCCTTTTGCTGCGCTGCGCTGCACGGCAGCGTGCAATTCAATTCACTGCGCATGTTCATTTGCTTGCTCCAGCCGTGCTCGTATAGTACAATACGCGTCGCCTGTTCGTTACTTTTTCCACCGCGATCCCAAGTTGCCGTAGTACATGTATGTTCATACGATTGGGCTCAACAAAATACATGCTTTTCGGCAAAGGGAAATAAGTAGGTATGTACGAAGCGCCAGGCAGGCCTGCACGCGTGTCGATCTTGCTCTTGGCCCGGCTGGCTTACGGGTGAGGAGGAGCACACACAACGGCGAAGTCGGCGCTAAAGGGCAAGGCGGCAACTGTTGGCCTGTTGCTGGGGAGTTTGGTGATTGTTACCCGGCTGATGCCCTTTGGACTCGTGAATGTTTGGATGGAGGCACTGGGCGGGTATGGCATTACAAGGCACGGGTTATAGCGCCGTATGAGTGGGTATGGCCGCGAGGCGGTGGCTATCCTTATGTCAGTGATCGAAGTTCATGACGGTGATGCAAGGAATAGGTGTTTATTACAAGTACCTAGACTCCCAAACAGAACGTTAATAACGTCGGCTACAGAGATACAGAACTGGCTAAAGCTTAGACAAGCTTAATGGTGCAACACATCATGTATGGTCTTCCGTACAATATAGTACCTCGGTGCACCGTTGAAGCAGTCTGGAAAACCCCAAGTGCCGAATCCCGCCCTGGTGGCAGTTCACGTGCCCAACCGCTCCATCTCCCGAGCAGTGCACACAAGCCTTACCGATAGTTCTCGGGGGCCACGTCCGTCACGCTGAGCTGTACCTGCGTTTGCGAGCACCGCGTCTGTCGGCATCCGCTCGGCCCACCGTGACCCAGGCTGCCAGGCACCACCACACGTGCCATTAAGCATACTTGCGCTCCACGCACCCGTCACTCTGGGGTGCATTGGTCGCTTGTTTAAAAGTGCCGTAGATAGAGTGTATTGGGTTGCGGTGCGCGTGGGATCAGGCATACCACGCGTGAAGGCGTTTGCGAGCCCGGGAGCTGCTTCAGATGATGCAAGGGTGGGCGCGGTTTCGAGCTCCCGTCCGCTCGGAGGCAGGCGATTCGGGAGACGGGGTGGTGGGTTCTATATATAAAGAGATCGCCGGAGGTCGGCGCCATTGCCGTTGCTGTGCTTCGGGCTCGGCCTGGGGGCGGAGGGGGGCGGCCGGTGGGGTCGGGAGTGGGAATGGACCTTTATGTAATAGCAATATGCAGGAAGTGGAATATATAGTTAGAAGTAGAGTAGAGATGAGGGGTCGATCGGGGTTCCGTAAGAAAAGGGAGGTACCGGCCGATGTACTTGACCTCCATGTCGGTGCCGGAAGGCGACAGTGGGCTTTAAAGGACGAAAACAAGTGGATGGTTGCTGCACAACCCGAGCGAAAAGCTGCAGCAGATACGATTACGTAAGACAAAGTTCTGATGGAGCACTGGAATTCCGGTATGGGTAAACTGCCGGTGAATCTAGGTCTGGGGACTGTTTTGACTTCCGGGTGGCTGCACTCTTCAGCTCCATCTTCCTCACACATCGCTGTTACGATCTCTCGATATCTCTGCTGTCACCATGGCTGCCAAGAAAACAGCCAATACGGTGAAGAATTAAGTTAATTGCAACGTTGAGATGAGTGACGTTAATTTCAACCGGTGGAGATGAGCATAGTGACATGTCAAAGTTGATTGAAGCATGCACAACAGATCAAATACGAAGCTGTGCAACGTTACCGCGACACATATCGAGCTGTCATTGCAACCTGATTCAAGCAAATATATTACAATCTCCACATCGGCACGTATATCTGTACACCTGTTTACCATTACATTGCGGTTTATTTGCCAGCAGTTCAGCCCACGCCAGGCTACCAATCGTTCAAACAGGAGGTTACGTTACACACTGCAGCCCTGTCGTTATGGAAATATAACGGCCGACACCCCGGACCTGGCATGTGTAACCTCTGGGACTAATATCTGGACGATGAGATGGCTATTGATAGGCTCGTAGCGTAAGTTAAGTAATATTCCACCTGGACGTTTTGTAATAAGTTTGTTTTACTCCGTACTTGCTCGACTACTAACAGTACCCCTCCATCCGTGCTGCCCCGGCAATTCCGGGGCGACCTTGCAATATTTATTACTTCGACTCGGATTTCCCGGACGGAGCCGGCAAGATCGCCGTCAAATATGTACATATATCGTATCATAGTTAAGGGTCGAGCAATTGGCTTTGTGCATGAAACACCTGGGGTGTTCTTTTAATAGGACCTGTCTTTGTGTAACGGCCTTCATAATTTCAAACTATGGTTCCATCTCGCACTTGCAACAGACTAAGAGCTGCTTGACATCTCCGAGCAGGCGTGATGTGTGGAGGTGGCGATGAGCACGTAATTAGTTGAAAATCATGATCTGCTAGATTCACGCATCTAGGTGGGTCTCATGCAAACGCCTAATTCTAGATCAACATTCTATCTATCTACGCAGCCGGTGTTATGGACCGTCACCGAGCCATTGCCGTTGACAAGCTTAAATTAACCCGCAGCGGATGCATATATGCGGGGCAGGCATCCCAAGACGGCAGTTTTTTTGCATATTCTGCTCGCGCATGCCAATCGGACGTCAACATAAGCACATACCCGGCGGCTCCGTGCAGTGCGGCCACTGGACAGGTATCATATCGTGAAGATGGAGACTCCAACTAATGTGCTTCGCCATGCTGCACTGCAGCACGAACTCGTGTCCATCGTCGTCGTCGTCGTCGCCGCGGTGGAGTGGCGATAATGCGCAAGTGCGGTGAGCATTCGCAAGGTGAATTCTGCGAGCGGTTGCAATTTCCCGTTCCTGCAACAGGACACGGCTTGGCGGCGTGGTCAGTGCAACGACCGAAGAGCTGTCACTGGTGGTTGGTGCTTCGCACCCTGCGTTCCTTGGAAAGTTAGTGGGTTGACGCTGATGACGATGATGGCGAAAAGAAGGAGGCTGAGGCTGTGAGGTCGGCGCCTGTGCCAGTTCCATGGTCACTGGGTGCCGATGGCCGCAGCAGAGCACAGCGTGCCGGCCGATTGACTGCCGATGTTTACTGGGGCTTCTTGTTTATGTCGCATCCCAAATTCCAATGTCTTGCATGTTGCTGTCTGCAAATTGAATGTCTGACCCGCAAAGCGTGCCTGAGCCAGTCGAGTGGAAAGCTGTCAATTGATTACATTAATTTGTTTACCCGCGCCAGTGCATCGTTTAAAAGTGAGTCTCTGTAGAAATTACTCCCGTATTGCCTGCCCCTGCAGCCAGCTTTCCCACCGGCCGGTGTCGTGCTACTGTACTGTGAATAATTAAAACTCAGATCAGCAGAAGGAAGGAAAAAAAACTAAAACTAAAACTAAACGCTGCTGCACAGGCTCTGTCCGCAGCAACCCAACCAGAGTCCGGGTCTCCCAATCACCGTACAAGCCTCCCAAACGCTCGTTCGCTGGCTGGCATCGGCTGATGCATCACCTTCTTTTCGGTTGCCCCCTGCGCAGCAAAGTGCTACAGACAGAAGTGAGTGAGTGCACTTACTCTTGCTCTCCTCCACTCACCAAGAACTGTCAAGAGAGTAAAGGCAAGGCACTAGCTAATTTGCTACCAATTAAAGTAATACTATACCCTATATACCCTACTCCAGACCAGACCTCCTTCTAGTGCCAACCTTGCCCTGCCTTGCCTCCTCCTCACCCCCCCCCCCCCCCCTAGCACTGCACTATCCCCCTTCCTCTCTGTTTGCCCAAGGATCTTCTTCTTCTTCTCTTCTCTACTCTTCCTACCCCCCTCCCCCTTCCTCTTTCTCAAACCTAAATGTACATGTGTTATGCGAGGTACTGGTTACCTTAAATCATCCCAGGTCCCCGTCGCCCTCGCTTCCAGTTATTTTATTATTTCGATCATTCTTCACAGCTCCGCCTCATAACAAATCCACACACACAACCCCCCCGGGAATTTTTAGCATAACCTTCTTCGAACTGTCACTGTCGTGTGATCGGCCTGCAGCCCGCAAAGCTCGAACCAAGCTCACCTCATCATCATCATCTTCGCCGCTTCCGGGATACCTCAGAACTAACGTATTACTGATTGCTGCCGCCTGAAGCCCTGATACCCTTCCCGCAATGATGGAGACAGAAACCCGCAGAGCCGCTCCGCCATCGCGGTACAAGACGGTGCGAAGAAAACCCACCGTCGCCAGTCCAGCCGCCATCCCCCAGCCGCAGCAAGTGCAGCCCCAACTACAACACCACAAGTCGGTAGCATCAGCACCAAAATCTCCGTACGTGTCGCAGCAGAAGACCCTACTGCAGCAGGCCCAGCGCCGGGGACCGCAAGACGTCGTCCGCAGCCATGAGGCCGCACAGCAGCCGGAGGCACAGCATGAGCACTCGTCGCGGTTCCGGAAAATGCTCCGGTTGAACACTTCGTCTTCGCAACAGAAGGACGAGCCCGCACCGGTGTCGTATCCGTCGTCGGCGCCACCCACGTCGTACTCGCACTCCAAAAAGCTGCAAAGGTCGCCCCAGCAGTCGCAGCCCGTCCCGGCAACGGCGACGGCAGCCACACACGACGAACAGCAGGCGGAGAGGGACCGCGCTAGGGAGAAGGCGCGGGAGGATGCGATTCTGGCGCTTGAGGGCAAGAAGCCGAGCTCACGGTCGAGGCCGAAGCAGATCGAGGAACCGGTGAGAAGCCTTCCAGTGTGAAAGAACACAAGTCTCGACGACAGAATAGTCTTCTGGTCTGGTCCTGTGCTTCACCGGGTAATGCCTTGGCGTTGTTTCATCCCGCAACAGCAGAAAGAGAGTTTTGGGCTGATTGTGATTGTTTGTGGCTTGTTTGTAGCAACCTCAAGCCCCGTTTGATACACAGGTACAACTCTATTTCGAGAAGCGGCCCGCACCCCAAGAGGTTGGGATCTACAACAAAACCGACGCAGGTTCATTGCTTGAGCAGGTTCGCCCCGGCCACGAGAGATACCTGGCGGAAGTCTGGCCGAGTCTGGGACTCGAGCGACAAGTTCGGTATTTTGAGCCGGTGACGGACGTCATCAGCACCTGGGACATCGGAAGCCCATCGTACGTCAAAGTAAGCAAGAGTCTGTGGGGTTCCTCAAACCAGAAGCTGGAGACATTTCCCAAGACGGTCGAGCCGAGCGGAGAGATCCTCATGTACTACTATGTCCAGGCAGACAAGAAGTGGAGCAAGCGCACGGTAAACTTGGACAACAACACAATTCGCATTATAAAGAAGGACAAACCTTATGACAAGGACTATTTTCAGAGCATCAACATGGAGTATTTTGACGTGTATACTTTTGTGGGCAACATCCCCGACCGGAAGTTGCGCTGTCCCACACGATACTGCTTTGCAGTCAAATCGCAGCATAGACAGAGTCTGTTTGGCAAAAACTCGGTGTTTGTTCACTACTTTGCAGTTGAAAGCGAGGCAGTCTTTGCAGAGTGGTTCGGCCTTGTTAGGGACATGAAAAGCCGTCTGATTGCACAGAAGAAGGGCCTTGCAGCTTGGTCGACTGGTTCAGACAACGAAAGCATGTCCAGTGGACGTTCACCTGTGCCTAAGAGTGCACCGGGAAGCCCTGACCGGGGTCGTAGGGGACCCAAGCCGTTGATATCGCCAGAAGATCTCGCCCAGCCGCCGTCACAGGCAGTCGACATGTCGCGCTCAAAGTCGCTGCACCGAAACAAGACCACCAAACAGTCGTCCAGCACTCGGAACCGGTCTGCGTCGGCCAAAGCCCCAGCGTCCGCCGGACTAGTCGGCTCCATGACGCAGGAGGTGTTCTCCCCCGGCGGCCTTCTCGGCGCCGACTACGAGGAGAAACGCCGCGTGGCTCTCAAGCAGTTCAAGGAAGAGCGCTCCGCCGTCAAAGACGGGTTTGTCGCCGGCCAACAAACCCTCCTCGGCGGCCACTCCCCCAAAGAAGCCGCGGCCTCGGGAAACTCGATCCACTCCGGCGACGGCTTCTGCCTCGTCCGGCGCGAGACCGCCCCCGCACGTCCCTCCACCGGCGGCCAAAAGCCCTCCGGCACGCTGCTCAGCTTCAACGAAGACGAAGTGCGCGCGCACATCCCGCACCGCGACCACACGCGGCGCGGGCGCGGGCACACGGTGTCGGGGAAGCAAGACGGCGCGCTGATCGACTTCGCCACGTCGACGCGGCCGTCGGACGACGTGCAGCAGTTCGTCCCGCCGGTCCCGCCCACCCCGCACGGCGCCCTCGGCCGCCACGCCACCGTCTCGAAGAAACACGGCCCGCCCGCGCCCGCGCCAGAGGCGTTCACGGGCCAGGGCCTGCTCGCCGGCGGCCACTTCAGCAGCGCCGGCACGCGCGGCGGCCACGGCGTCAAGACCGGCGCCAGCGCCGTCGGCCCCAACGGCGAGATCCGCCCGCTGATGGATGTCGGCCAGCGCAGCGTGTTTGCGCCCGGCAGCCTGCTGGAGCGGCGCGAGCGCGAGCTGGGGCCGACGCGGCCGCTGATTGATCGTGACGGCAGCGATAGCGACGACTAGGCCGCGAGACGAAGACGTGGGAGGTTTGGATGGGTTTTCCTTGGGTTGGTCACGGCATTGGTCATCGTTTTTTCGGCGCGTGCGTGGGATCTGGGTTGGCTTTTTCGGAGGGTGGGGAGGATGTAACAGTAGCAGGAACGGTAGAAGAAGATCAGGGAGAAGTGGTGGTGGATGGGTGGAACATTAGGGGAGGTGTGCATGCATGGGCATTGGAGATTGCGGCAGGACGACACATCGTGCGTAGGCCGGTGGTTTACGACGCAATGCCCACACCTTATACCACACACCGCATCATCACATCACATCACAACATACACACATACATACATACATACATACATACGCCAGCCGCATCGCATCACATCACATTACATCATCCATTCTTATTCATTCCCCCCTCCCCCCCCCCACCCATAGGCGGGGGCGGGGGCGGGCTTTCATTGTATAGACCCCCCATATACATCATTATTACCATTTCCGTTCTCCATTATTCCTTTCTGTGTGAGGAGTTTATTATTTTTTTTTCTGTTTTGTGTTTCTTTTTCTTTCAAGTTTTATGCCCCCATAACGTTCACGTCGACGGAAGGAAGGAGGGAAGGAAGATTGGAAGTTGTTGAAAGGAAGGTCTACTACTGGCATACTACATAGTGGCGTATGAAGAAGAAGGCTAGCTAGGTAGTGAGAATTAAAGTGGGAATATGTGCAACATAAATCATTCGTTTTGCTGGTGACGTGAACCAAGTGCATTGCATGCATGCCTGTGCAGGTTTGTGCCTGTCAGGGCTGTTCGCTGTGTTGATGGTGGTGGTTGCAGATGCAGCCAGTGGCTGTGAGCTTGATGTTTGGTAGCCCGCGTTGACTGAGTGACTATCTATACTCTTGAGAACTGCAAAGGTTTCTTTTTGAGTGTTGTGGGAATCTCACACGGGAGAGCAAAAAATACCCAACAGCTGGACTGCCAAAAGCAAAACAAATGACCCCGACGTGATTTGAACACGCAGCCTTTCGATCTGGAATCGAACGCGCTACCGTTGCGCCACGGAGTCGACATATCCTTTAAAGTTTGGAAGACTATATCGCGCCAGCCTCAAGTATTATGAAGTCAATTGAGCACGCTCCCGAAGTTTGTTTGCCACAAACCCAGAAACCGCGTCACCGAAGGGGGAAAAAAAAGGTTTCTTCAAAATTGAAAAAAAAAAAAACGAGAATCATTATTACTACAATATGAAGTCTATATCCGTGCAACAAAGCTAAAAATGACACAATTCGACAACATCGTCGTCATCATCATCATAAACGATATCATATCCCACCGCAACGCCGTGCCCATGACCTGCCATGCCACCCCGCACGCACGCCCCCTGCTTTATGCTTTTTTTGGACCGCGTGGGTCTAGTCCAGGTGGGCGTACTCGAACCAGTTGGCGCGACAGTCCTCCTCTGCGAGCTCGTGCACGTTGCCGTCGGTGAAGCGGCCGGGGATGCAGCGCTTGCCGCACTTGGGGCTGTTGGGGCAGTTGAAGTAGGGGATGTGCTGGTAGCCGATGTCGCGGAACCTGCGGATGTTAGCTGTGGGGTCGGTGGGATAGCGGTGCGGCTTACCAATGGATTTTGTTCTTGTCCTCGAACAGGCCGAGGGCAATGCTGTGTACGGGGGCGTCACCCCAGCGCTCGTAGAAGAAGCCGCCGGCCCGGTCGAGGTGGTCGAAGTAGTCCTCGTACGGCTTGCTGCGCCAGAAGTTCATGTCCGCGATCTCGAAGTTGCTCCAGAAGTGGCAGGTCGAGTAGCCGCCGGCCGCGTCGGTGTGGTCGGGGCGCGAGGTCGCCGTGAGCCACTTCATGGCGTTGTTGGGGTGGATGTACTCCGGGTGCTCGGCCAGGAACTCGAGCGTCTGCGGCCACAGCGTCTCGATGCTCTGCGGCGAGTCGTACAGGTTGATGACGAAGCCGTACGTCTTGTCGTTGTCCTCCATGTAGCGGAACACGTCGTAGTCGACGTCGCAGAAGAAGTGCACCTTGGGCTCGACGCGCCAGTACCAGCGGATGTCCTTCAGCGCCGGGTGGTGGTAGAACTTGCCCGAGTTCCACCGGCACATCTTGTGGTAGCTGTCGAGCCCGCTGTACTGCACGCCGTTCTCGTGCAGGATCGCCGCGCTCTCGTCCATGATGTCGCGGTTGATCCAGCTCGGCATCTCCCAGTGGTCCGTCGGGATCAGCTCGTACCGGCACTCGGCCTTGGTGGCCGCCTGCGTCTTCTCCTTGAACTCGCGCGTAAACGGCACGTCGTTGAAAAACGTCCACGGGTAGTTGAACTTGTGGTTCCACGTCGCCTCGAGGTCGCGCATGCTCTGCAGCATGTCGTTGAGCTCCTCGTTGCGCACCAGCGCCAGCAGCGTGGCGGCTGTGCGGTTCACCTCGCCCGGGCCGTACAGCTTCCCCGGCGGCCCTTTCTCTGGCTCCAGCAGCGGGTCGATCCCCATCAGCGACCCAGTGTTTTTGGGGCGTACGAAGCCGTTGGAGGGCCCGACATTCGGAATGTGGCTGCGGATTGAAGAGAAGTTGTAGAGGATGAGGAGGAAGGAGACGCCGATTAGCGCGGTGAAGGCGATGCGGACAATTCCGCTGGGGGGTGCCACCATGTTGCTGGTGATGCGCTGAACGGAGAAATTGGGGCGTGTGGGCGAGTACCGGCTCGAATGGGGATGGGAGAGGTCAGGGGCGTGTGGAAAGGAGGCTGCGGGAGAATTTGGGTCTTCAGGGTAACGATGCCCCCTGGGAGCCCCGGGGATGATTCGTCAGTCGCCACGCGTTTGTATGCTCTGATGCACATGGAGTTCTGTACTGCTCATCACGATGATATTTAGGTTTTCGAAGCTTTATACCACGTTTTGTAGCTCGATGACGTTATATATCTTGAAGTGGCCAACAAGGTGCTGCACAGCTTCTAAAGTCAAACATTCGGGGAAATAACTTGCGGTGGCGGTGCAGATTTGTCAGCTGAATGTTGAGTTGAATGAAATGTACCTATCAAGGTGTAATCTGGTGACCGATAGATTACGGGGCGCAATTAGCTTTCATCGCTTTCAAAGCCAGCTCAGGAAGGTCCCAGTGCCCTCAAGCATAGATAGGGCCGAATGATACTCAGTGGTTACAAATGTGCTACACCTCCATTGACATGGAGACATGGACGCCAAGCCATATTTGGACTGCACGATTGATTACATAATTGCATTGATCCGGAACCAAGTCTACACTCTTCCGAAATAGAGGAGTAGGTGATAGCGTATTGCTTTAAACTAATTACAAGACGTATTTACTAGTTGCTAACAAAGAATGTTTCAGGCGAACCACGAGTGTGTTTGCCTACAACAGTAAAGCCCGTCCCTTGCCAATGGATCCGCCTTAAGGGCCCTGAGCCGAATTAACCAGATTCTGAGCTCGGAGGTCGCCGTAGAAGTTCAACTCAAGACCTTCTTACATCTTCAAATGACTTATTCTCGGGGTGGCCTGAATAAGTATGGCAAAGCAGATCTGAGCTAGTAGTACCGGCTATGGACTGATCATGACGGCATAATTATCGGAACAAAAAGATCGCGTGCACGAAATACCTCACGCCTCATTTACCTATTCGCATCTCTTTGTGCCGTAGTGAGGACTTGCCATTCGTCCTGTTACTGCGGCTGCAGGTACGTGTAGATTAAATTCTGCACGTTGCGGTATCAAGCAATCGATTACTCTCACGTGGCTGAGACATCAAGCCCTAACCCTATAACCGCTCAGTATTTTTTCACTTCCGCCACGTCATGTCCTGTTGATAGCCGAGTCTAGAAGTGTACGACCAGACCATCTCAGGTTGTTGGTGGAGATAGCCGATTGTAGAACAATTTTTTCTTATTTTCTTACAACTTGGCCCCAATCGATAACGACCTTATATAGCAAATTGTGTTTTCTTTATTACTTGATTAATGATTGGAACAAATAGTGCTACACTCTGCATACGTTACATTATGCGGAATACAAAGAGGCTCTCCACGCCGTTCATACATGTATCTGTACAACTGTGATCATAATGAACCATTGTTCAGAAAAGCAATAGTATACTAGGAGTATGTAGGTTCAATAATAACCTATAGAGCACATCAATGCAAACACACAATGCAAATGTGTAGGTGTTCAAGAACAGCAGAGTTTTTTTTTGATTAATGCACTGGAACTTTTAAGATCGTCACTGCATTAAAACCCCCACTGTTATACACATCTCCTCCGCCGCTGTCAACCGCAAGTAAGGGATTGGTGGATATTTTTTTCTGAATTCACGTATAATACTGGCAATTTAAGAAAAATCTGATCATCATTGCCCTGCTGTCTGTCTATGAGCACCATGATATTCGGTTCGTCAAAAATGCTTTATAGATCTGAGCCACCCATTAAAAATTCTCCATATTTTTTCTCGTGTAACTATATATGTACCACCGACTCTCTCTTTCTTGGATATATGACTTATCTAATAATTACTATAAGGTTTTGCGATGTTTTCGACATTTAAATTCGTGGTTAGTTTGAGTGACATCAATGCAATCCACACAGAAGCGAGCGGCGGGACGCCAAGGGGCCTGGATTTTACGTGCAGGGTCTACTGGGGTCCAGAACATTAGCGTTTCAGCCATTGCACTCCAAGTGACGCCATTCCTCTCTCCAGGGCTGAAGTTACACCGACCAGCGAACGCTTATGGGTGGTGCGCAGGAACAAAGTCGATCCTCTTTTTCTCCCTCTCCCCTCTCTCTCTTTAAAACACCAGCTGTCCCCAACCTCCAACACACAGCTTCCGTTCTGGCCTGCAACTAATTATGGATCCAAACCTATTCTTTAGACAACAGATAATAGGTACCTTCGTCTTGCCCGTCTTTATAGTTTTCTGCTAACCAGAGCTTGTGCTCTAGATAATTGCCATCTTCTCTTTCCAAACGATCCATGCATCCGCGTAATAACCTCAACCGCCGGTGACTACGTTATTTCAGACGGTGAAATCCCCAAAATTCTCCTCGACTGTCCTCCAAATACCTCAAACGAACCAGAGCTTTCGGGGTTATACCAAAAGACCCGTCAGCGAGTGACCGAGAGGATTGCAGATATGAAAATTGTAGTCAGGGAAATTCGACGAAATAGCTGTCAGAGCAGCGGCAGCAGCAGTGGCGGTTCAAGTCCACTAACTCGTTCACTTGATAGTGTAATACCCTCGCCCGCAGATCGCTACAAAAGAAACCCAGTGTACAAACTTCAAACACTCCCGGTTACTGGCCCTGCAGCCCCCGCCTCCCCAGAGACACAGGTCAAGATTGCCTCTCGCAGAATGAATAGGGAAATAAGCAAAGAGATGATGCTAAAGATGTCTGCAAGCGTCACACAAGACATCGAGAACATGAGACGCCAGGAATTAGGGCAGCCATCACTGTCGACAATAGATGTGGTGGGAGTTACTGCGAGATGGGTTGCGTCTAGAACGAGCAGTAGTGAATCACAAGTCATTCAGAAAACTCCATCCGATATTGAAGAACGAGGCCGACGGCGAGAACGAGACCCGCCACCATATTGTGAAACCCCAAATTCACTGCAGCATCGACAAACACAAAAAGGAGCAGTCTCACATACACTGAAAACACCACAGAAAGAGCCTAGCCTGTTTTTGGCAGACGAGGAAGGCTTTGACATGATTGAACACCCTTCTTTATGATTGTGTTTATCATCATACGACAAACTCTGGAATCGAAAAATTTCTATTATTTCTTACTATCTGTGAATGGAGTTATTGGGATTATGATCGATTAAGCTAGCTTTTTATTTCTTCTCTTTTCTTAATGGGGACTATTGTTTAATTTTCTTTGTATAATGATTTGACGAATAGGGGTTATTTGGTGTTATTCTTTAGGGGTCAAGTGGGTCATATTATCTAGCTAGCTGGCCATGTTGTTAGCACCTAGTCCACAAAAATTAATACGGGACAGCCTACTGTCTTCGGTCAGCTTACTTTACAACTCAGTGATCTGCACAGACTAACTGCTTGTCTCTGCCTTCAAACCAAAATAGTAACATCCGGCTTATCCGCACGACGTGTTGCAGAGTCTAGGTTCTCCAACCGTCCCAAACCATCGTGACGTTCCATCTAGCTGTCATTCAAAAAAAAACACAGACTCCCCCAACTCGTGCGGCGTGCGCGCGTTCGTGTCTATGAGCCCACCATGACGTAGAAGCACACTAAGCCTGAGAACTGACGTCTAAATTTACTTCCCACGACGAATTATCCTTTTGTGCAGACTCCAGATGACGTCGGCGCTGCTGCAGCCTTGTTTTGGCCGCAATGATGTCGCCCCCGCCGTCCCACGAGGCTGGCGCGTGCCCTGCTGTCGGCTATGGCTTGTGGAGAAGGGGAAGCGCAGGCGGAGTGCATGGCGGGGAAGTGGCGTGCAACCCTAACCCGGATGGCGAGTGACGGCCTCGTTTGTTCCATAGACCGGAACTAGAAGCATGGTGGTTCTACGTAGCCGGACGGGAACAGGCAGGTATGGTGACAGAGTTCTAAGGAGTACCTATGTGGGGTCAGTTGCCTCGCCTTGAGTTTTAGACACTGTTGGAACTTGGAACTTCAAGACTGAGATAACATAGATATATTTCATACTAAAGTATAGAATAAGAACTATCGAAAGCATTGAACATCAAACCAAATCGCTCCAGCCCTTGCCGCCGTATCAAATGCGTGAGTCTCGTTTTGCTAATGCGTACAGTTGCCGAGTTGCGGTTACCCTGCTGTCCACCACATCCATTCTATTGTTCGCCCCGCCAGCGTCGTCGTTAATTGGCGCTTCATACAATCTTCAAAATCACACAAAAAAACAAACAAACAGAAAGAAGCTCTTCGGGTTATATATATTAAAAAAAAAAGGGAAAACTTGCAAATCGATATATGAAAATGAAAGAACAATTCCTCCCCCAACCATTCGCGATGATTCAAAAACTAAAATTCAGTGTAAAAAAAAAAAAAAAAAAGTGATAATTTCTCATTTTGTTTATAGCCTAACCGATTGTGCAGAGACCAAACCAACACCGCGCCTCCCAGAATGAATTCCGCCCGCAACCTCCCAATGCCAGTTTTTCCCACACAATAAAATAACAAGCTTTTTAAAAGGGTCTTCTTAAAAAGAAAAAGGAAGAAAGGAAAAAAAGAAAGAACCCCCCGGCCCCAGCCCCCAGGAAAACCGAATCTCCAAACCGCCAACCATCCAAGACACCTCAAGCACAAAATAACACAAGAGGAAATAAGAAACAAGAAAAATCAGGCGCTGTGCTTCCGGGTCCAATGACACAGACTGGTGCATCATCAGCATACAAAACCGCAGCCCAACGCAAAAGTTATGATGTTCTCGCTTTTTGGTAAACCGCAATCGTTGAAAAAGCCCCTCCTACCCAGTAGATGAAGGTAGAAGAGTCGCAAAGCCAGCCTAACGAACCAACAGCCCCAACTCCAAATCCATTAATCGCACACTGCCACGCGTATGATATGCTCCAAATTTATCCAATAATCCAACACCCACTCAAACATTCGGACTTCTTATACACGCTCGAGGCGATTGAGTGACGGAACGAAATTATGCGGCTGGAGACTTGCCACCACCGTTAATCTCTTTGCGTCGATCATCCAGTCCTAGGCTTCCAAGACCTCCTGACAGGAAAGAAAAGGCCTCCTCAGAAGGCAACCCAGAATAAAGACCACCACCGTTAGGGCCATTTCCGGCAGAAGAGAATGCCGATTCTGCTCTTTGATCAAATGGGCCGGCGGAATTAGGTCCAACGCCAGGGCCCAATGAAGTGTTGAGCGGAGGGAAGCCACCACTGCCGCCAGATAGGGAGGATGGAAGACCAAATCCATGCTGCTGACTACCGAATTGTTGACCAGGGAATCCACCACCCCCTGCTCCACCAAATTGACTACCCATGGGTCCACCACCACCTCCCAGACCATGCCCTGGTCCTCCACCCATGCCCCCACCTCCATAAGGCGAGGGTGCATCTACTGGAGATGGGAAGGCTGTGTCCGCCACAACGGCAGCACCAGCCCTACTGGCACCACATCTTAAGCAGCTGACGTTCTTAGCGAAGTTGTGGTATCCGCAGTTATCCGATCCACACTTCCAGTCACCAGCTCTGAATGGGACCATCCCACCGCTATTTGGCATTGACCTGGCCGGCAAGCCGTGTCCACCGCCATGACCAAGTGAAGGAGGCTGGGGAGGTACCATCGACTGGGCGGAATATCCGCCGTATCCAAACATAGGATCTGCGCCAGGGGCAGCAGGAACGGCGGGAAACGAGCAGCGGAAGCAAGCAGTTCTACGCTGGAAGTTAGAAAACCCGCAGGATGGGCAAGTCCAATCTCCTGGTCTAGGTCGGTTCTTGCTAGGGGGGAATGGTGTCAAGATTTCAGCAGCTCTATCAAGGACTCTGCTACTGGAGGGTGAAACCTCAATGGCTTTTTCATTGAGAGCTCGGCCGTTCATGCATAGACTCTCAGCCGCCTAAATACATCATTAGCATTGTAGAGGATCATGCATGTGTATTAATTGAATAATTACCTCTTCATGCGACGAGAATACGGCGAAGCCTGTGCCTGTAGGCTTATGCTGATCAGGTGTTCGCAGTGTCCAAAAGGCGATGGGGCGTCCACCGTATTGCGTAAACCAACTTTCAAGCTCGGACTGTGTTGTGTCATGGGGCAATCCACTCATGTGAAGGACTTTACTCCGCTCACTCAAGAATGCCCTAACGTCAGCCCTCGCATCCATAGGCCGAGCGAGAACGTCGGGGTGTTGCTCTGGCGGCTGGGACTTCTTAATCAATCCACGCAAGACACGAGCTAGCGTGATGGCTTCTTCCAACGCTCTACGCGGGGATGCTGGAGCCAATGCCTGCAAGTGAAAGGGGAGGTTGTGCTTAATCGGGGCGGATGATTGGATAGGTTCGACCTCCAAGGCAGCGCAAATGTTTGCCAAAGAAGAGGGCCCAAACGGCAAAGATTCGGGATGGTGGGATTGCCAACGAGTGTATTCTGTCCGAAGATCAAACGTACGCGAATGCTGTAGATAGGGTGGTAGGACCACAGCTTTGTCCCGAGCCTCCCGGGGGAGCTGAACTCGGAGGTCCCAGGCATCGAGTGTCACAAAGGTGAAGTCCAGGTTCTGCGAAAGAAGCATCTCCTGTGCAAAGGCATCGAATCGGTTGACAGCATCTCGGAACGATCCTGCAGTTCGTACGTGTTCCCAAGTCAAAGTGGTAAGACTCGCTGCGCAGTCGTCAGCATGGTGCCGCCATCAACGTCACCCGCTACAGGTATGCTCAGGCACACCGGTAGAGGGGGCAAAAATAAAGCGCAAGAGTAGACGTACTGCATAGAGGAGTAATTGGAGTGTTGACCGGTCGAACGAGGACGGCTTCCCGGTGAAGCTGAAGATTAAAGTTAGCTTTGCACAGAGCCCCAACCCAAAACATTTAGAATAGCCCCTGAGGGATCACAACTACTGACCTCCTCCAAAGTCTTTGCATTAAGCAGAATCCACCCAATCTCAATCACTTCTGCCGAATCCTTTGTAACATAAACGCCGTGCTCATCACAGGTCGTGGCCACATGAATGACCACATAACGATCCATCGTTTTTTTCCCGAGTCTCACAAAGATCAAGTATGGTTGCTGCTATGCTGTCGTTGTAAAAGTTCTCCGAGAATTCGTTGCAACGGATTTTCCCAGAAATCTCTGCCAAAGCCGGATGAAATATCGATCGACGAAAAAAATGAATAGAAGTCGGAGGGTTGGATATCAAAGCGGGCCGCAGATGATGATGGATAAAAGTTGAATGCGCGACCCTGCTGGTGAGATGGTTGAGGAGGAGAGGAGGGAGAGGGGGGCCGGGAGGAGAGGAGAGGAGTAGGTGCTGGATAGAGCTACTGATGAATACTATTGACGACTAGTCGGGAGAGAGGAGAAGGAGAAGGGAGGAGGTGAGAGGAGGCGTGAAGAAGCCGGGAAATGGAATGAGATGGTTGCTGCTTCTCCTAACTTTTTTTGATTTTTTCATGGCAAAATTTGGCATTTGGGTTGATGTGTTCCAATTTGGAGTTAGCGCCGCCTGCCATTTCCTCCGACCATCCACTCGGAGTGGCTCCCCAGCATAAAAGCTCGGCACAACGGCCTGCCATGTCATCATGAAACCTTCGAATTCGAATGTTCTGTTCTTCTGTTCCCTCGACCCGCTACTTCTGCTATGTACTCCGAGACAGACAGAGACACTATCTACATACTCACATCATCATCATCATCACCGACATCTTCATACTCCGTTACTAAGCTACCCGAGCTAGCTAGTGTCCACCATGAGAGATAATAACAAGCCAGAGGGGAGGGAGAGGAGGACATAAACACCAGCCAGGGTCACGATCAGCTTGAGGACCGCCAATTACCAACCCAGACGATCGGTATAAAACGTATAAAAGGGGTATAGATCATATGAAAATCAAAAAAATAACGCTGGCGGAAGGAAGCGCGTCTGCAGCCCTTCTCACACACACCGCGGCGGACAAGGAAGTCTAACGGCTCAACTCGCTCTCGCTAAGTGAAATGAAGCAACAGTAACAGCCATCAACACGGACGGGCTTTGTAAATAAGGGTCACTCATAAACTAACAATGCGAACTATGCTATCTCTCTGCACCAGTTGCGCTTTGAACCTGTGCTTCCTCTCCCTACATACACAGCTTCCTGCAATCCAACCACCACCGCCTACCTCTTTACTACTACAAGCAGAAGATACGCACACACACACACACACACATAGATTGCAACCCACCCCTCGTTCCCCTTTGATGACTTGACCCGTTTCCTGCTGCCTCGTTCTCAACACTCTTTCCTCTGCAAGAATGGGGGTTTCTGCATCGGTAACCCGCTTTCATATTGGCTGTGTTCGTGTTTCGACCCTCGATCCTTGTGAACTTCCTTCCCGGAGTATGCTCGGTGTATGCATCTGCAGTGGTACATAGTACATGTGTATGTATGCACCGGCCTCATTTATGTCCTGGCATCATTTCATCAAATGCCTCTTACTACATGACATGACGAACGATGGCCTACTGCGGGCCTGTCTCAAGTTTATCACAGGCTATCTATCTGCCCATCAGGCCCCATCTTTTATGCTTCTTTCTGTGTTCACCACTCACTGCATCTGCATTCCCCGGACGAGCGGGCAGAGGCCCTCTGGGTTATCTGCAGTGGGCCATCGTGACTGTTGACATTTTTTTTTCCTTTTGCCAACGTGTTCTCACACGAGGCACGAAGGGAGATCTTCGCATCTACCGAAATTTGCTAGCTAGAGGTGCGTTTCGACGTCACCCTGCCCCATTCAATCCTCGCCAAATCCTGCAGCAACACAGGGGAGGGAGAGGGGGGGGGGGCTCGACCGTCCACGCGCTGCTTCACGAATCACGGCGCAGAAAGATCAAGGTCGCGCTGGGGGTGGGCCTTCCAGCCCATATCACTTTTCCATTACCCAGGGTCCCGCTGTACCTCTCGTGGGTCTGGCTCTGCGGTGGGAGCCGGTAGCACGGTAACTCTCCCATCTCGGGGCGAGGGTGCCCTCCTCTCGCCCTCCTCCTGTCTGTCTGCGCGCCCTCGTCGAGCCGCCTGCGAGCGAGGGTTGTCAACTGTCAGTTGGTGTGGCCACGAGGACCGGGAGCGCCGCCACGCCGGCCGGTCAACACGACGACGACGACGGCCCCCTCCCTCCACCTCCACTAAAAAATTGTTGAGCTGAAGCCGAAGTCGCTTCTTACGTCCCTACACCCGTGCCCAAAACGCCATAAAAATCGCCGTTTCCAGCGCCCAGTTCCCACGATGCTGTCGTTCTCCTGTCTTTCGATCCTGGACTTTAATTGTCCGGACAAGGAACCTGCTGACATAAGCGCCCTGCGGCGCTTCGGGTGGTTGCCCAAGCAACCGCATCCATGTTGGCGCAATGACGAACCATCTATGCTTATGTAACCAACCGCCCATAGGCGTTGCGGGACGAACCATTCGTCTGTCGAGTGCAATACGCTATTACCGCGCAGGAGAAACCACACCACCGTGAAAACCGGAAAAGCAGGCATAGCAGGTTGGAAATATACATATGCCAGGACAGCGGCTGTCGCCAGAATACCAGAATACAAAAGGGGGTTCATTCACGCAGTAACAAGAGAAACGTGACATCCGCGTTTCTGGAAGTTGAAATGCTGGAGGCCACCCAGTATTCGTGTCCGCAGAGTGGTTCCCAAGTCGCATGCCTGGCACTTGCGGAGATATATTGCCAATATATGGCTTGGTACGTACCTGCTCTATAGATGTACTCGCGCTGCACCACCGATCATCCCACGTTAGGTCGGAACCAAACAATTGCCCGCAATTACTCGTCATTCGTTCATATATTAATGATTTAGTTGATATATACAAAGAGGATATCTTTCATGAAGAGCTACTAGCATGGACAATTAATTCATGGATCTGGAATTTTCTTCAAAAAGCCGGGTCATAGGAAGGTGTAGTATTATATCTCAATTTTGCTTATGTTGATGCTCCACGCAGCAGGAGACAGTATGGCCAGCCCTGCCAAAGCCCCCCCAGCACCTTCACGCGGCCTCACCCGCCCGACTGGCACCCCCCCTCACTCGACGCCCGCCCCAAGCAGCTAGCGCCCATCCCAGCCCCCCCGGGGGGGCTTCCTGTGCAACCTCACGTTTCACTCCCTGGCGCCCATCCGTGCTCTCTCCGTCTGTACCTCTTCTGCCTTCCCCCGTGCTCGCTCCTATTTTTTTTTCCCTGCATAGGCGGACGTCGTCCCGCAGGACCAGGGCCCAACCCGGCGCACCGAAGGCCGCACGTACGGCCGCCGCCTGCAGTCTCCGCTTCCAGCAAGCCCCACGACGACGTGTTGCCAACCACCACCCACCAACCACCAACCCCCCCACCCCACCCCCCGGCCTGCCGCTTTCGACGGACGTCCAGCCACGTCTGTCGACTGCCTTCGGGCGCGTTGGAGCTGGGCGGTTACCCGGGCGGCGCTGCGCTGCGCGGGCGGGAGCTAATGTGTGGCCAGCCATGGGCCAGCACGACCCCAAGACCAGCCCAGTCGCGACTCGCGACTCGCGACATCGACGTGGATGCGGTGGCCCCCGACGACCACGACACCACCTGACCACGCCGCCAGCTGCAGAATTAGAGTTCAGGCTGGCTGGCTGCTCGTCGCTGGCCGGTGGCAGCCGGAACTTCCCAATGCTGGACGCTGGTGGAGCGACGGCCGTGCCGATAGGCTGCGTTCCGGCGGCTGCGCCGAGTGATGTTCGATGGGGCTGTGCGCAAACGCCGCGCTGGATGGGTCGCTGATAGCCGTCGCCCGTCGGCGCGACATCTGTATCGCACAGATATGTACTTTGGTATTTCCCGACCGGCTGCACGTGCGCCGCTGCTGTCTCGCAAGAAACGGACCGCGGCTGTGACGTGACGCCGGGAAAGTCTCCGCGTGTCTTATAATATCCTGTTCGGCAGTCAGGGCTATGACGCTGCTCGGAGTGGGTGCTGTAAGCTGACGGCCCTGTGCCGGTGGCTTGCATTTGGAGGGACAAAGGGCTGCGGCTTGGTGGGAGGGAGGGCGGAGGGCGCGTTGGCTGTCAGTAGTCTTGGAATTTAGACCACTGGGGAGATATGGGGCTTGTGCAGACCCGAAGACAATAATAGAACACTTCCCGTAACGTCTGAAAGCCGCTCACTTCCAAAGCTCGTTGCCTCACACCAACATAAGTACTCGTACTATAATTGTTGTCCACAGAAGCATTAAATCTAACCAACAGAGACTACATCAGGCGAGGTCCAAATTTTGCAATATTTCAAACATGCTGAAGTTTCTGTTGATTTGGCAAGCTCCAATGCGGCCATCGTCATTTCCAGCCAACGAAGCAATTGCAAGCCCAATCGCCACCACCGCACAGACCCCCCGCCCTATTCGGTGTTTGCTTTCATTCTACTCGAACAATACCGCGTGAATCCGCAAGTATATCAAAGGGCCTGTTGTCCAGAACTACTACCTCTGGAATCTTGTATTATAACGTCCATTTAACAGCCATGTGCCCATGTGCGGTTTTTGAATTTATTTGATCTGATATGTTCAAAACACATATGCATATGTTAAACAGTGCAAGTCGTCTGTTCGGCAGGCAGCCACAGGTGCCCCCCAAAACGTACCCCGGACCATTTCTGTCCAGCAGCAATGGGAAGCAAACATAGTTTCTGCCCGGGAGGATGTTGGGGGGGTGTCCTACACAATTGCTGTAAAACGGGATGGTCACTGCATGTGGTCTATGTGCAGGCAGAACACGAGAAGGGAAAGAGGAGCAGGATATATAAGGCAGGATAAGGCAGCAGATCGAAGCACTATGGATGACCAAACCCGAATGATAGATAGAGTATTCGTACAAGCTGCAGAAATGACATTGGCCTACTAAAACCACCCGTCTTGTTTGTATAAAACACATTACACCGTGCTATGTCCACCTTGAAACAGCCAGGCCGAACAACACTCGATGTGGCTTCCATCAGCACCGCCGCACCAGCACCAGCAACAGCGGCGTGTTTGAAACCCACAATCATACAATCTGCCTCGAGCCGATGAGCAAGCTTGGAACACGGCTATGAGTGACCTGCTAGCGGTGCTCGCCCAGGTAGTCCTATATATAATAGTACTTGGAAAATGGGCGGGCGGGCGGGCGGGTCGAGCAAATATGGGCGGGCCCACGTATGTCATAGACTCATAGTTGTAGAACTCAAAGAATCTCCATTTTACACTCTGCATCCACCTACTCTCCATCTACTCTGCTCCTGCTCCGTCGTGTCTGCTAATTCAACTATATATCCTATCTCACGTCACCACCCGTCCATCGTCTCACAACCCGTCGTACAAAAAGAAGCAACAATTACAGAACTGATCCCAAAACACCAAAAAAACGCAAGGAAACAAGGAAAGAGTACATGGCAGTAGACAGGACGAAGGGAGGTCACGAATCGCTGTCCTCCACGTCCGTCACAGCCGGCGTGCGGTCCGTCTCCGCGTCACTCTCCGCCTCCGCCACCTTCTCCGCCTCCTCCGCCTCCTCCCCACCCTCCCCCTCCCCATCAACCTCCATCCCCTCCCCGCCAGCAGCAGCAGCAGGGCGCACCGTCTCATCCCCCTCCTCGCCATCCCCATCCTCATCCTCCGTCTCCGCGCCCACAACCGTCGCCCCATCCCCCTCCTCCGCCGCCCACTCCGCCACCCACTTCCCCACCGCAACCTCCATCTTCGCCAGTACATTCCTCCCCGCCGCATCCACCGCCAACCCCGCCTCAATCGCTTCAGTAACCCCGTCATAAACAGCACCCAACAGCTCGCGCCCCGCTTCCCGCGGCAGGTGCAGCTTGCCGAGCACGTGCACGACGAGCAGCTTGCGTTCCTCCTTTGTGCACGCCGGCAGCCGCGCGAGCGCCGCGTTCGCGAGGAGCGCGTGGGTCGTTGGTTCTGCGAGCGCGTTTTCGGAGATTGTTTTGGAGGCTGCGGAGGAGGAGTGGGGGGAGAGGGAGATGATCTTGCGCGGGTCCGTCCACTCGACGAGGTGCGCCGCGATGACGGGGAGGGGGATGGTGTCGGACGGCGGCGCGTCGGAGGTGTCGGCGAGGGTGTGGAGGGTGTGGAGAATGGGGACCGCGATGGCGGCCATCATCGCGGCGTGCGCCGGCGAGGAGTGCGTGTAGACTGGGAGGAAGTAGGAGAGTGTTTGGCGTAGTGTTTGGTTCTGCGCGGTGGCGGGGTTGAAGTAGGCCACGGCCAGCGTTTTGAGGAGTTCGGCGTCGGAGACGACGGACGCGAGCATCAGCTTGCACAGCGCCTCCACGGCCGTGGCCTGCACGCTCTCGGCGACGTCCTCGGACTTGATGATCTTCGCGAACAGGCGGAACAGCGTCTTCTCGTCCAGCGTCGGCTGCGTCGCCAGCACCGCGAGCCCGTGGGTCAGCAGGATATCCGAGATGATTTGGAGGGCTTCGATCTTGATGCTGTTGGTGCCCTTCGCGTAGCAGTGCCCGAACAGCCCGAGGTTCTCTTCGGCCACGTTGCGGTCCAGCAGGCAGCACAGCCCCAGACAGCGGATCCCGCGCTCGCGCACGGGCAGCTGGTGCGAGCGCACCGCCGGCACGACGAGCGAGTTGAGCATTGTTACGAGGTGCATGTTGGCCGTCAGCGAGCCCATCGCGTTCTCGAGCACGCACTGCGAGATGTGCAGGCACTTGACGTTGATGGTCATCTCGAGGATCGCCTGGGCCTCGTCTTCTTCGTCCTCCTCGTCGTCGTCGGCGTCGGAATCTGCCGTGACGTCGACGTCCATCATGTCCACGTCCGAGTCCGAGTCGGCTGCGGCCCGCTTGCTCTTCTTGGGCGGCTTCTTGCTCGCCGGCTTGCCGCTGGTCTTGCGCTTCTTCGCCGGCCGCGCGGAGCCCGTCGACGTGTCGGCGCGCGCGCGGGCGCCGAGGATCGACGAGCGCTCGCCCGTCACGTTGCCGACCGTGCCGTCGTCGTCCGAGCCGCCGCTTTTGGCGGTCTGGAAGCTCTCCTCGCCGTCGTTGTCGTCGGCATCAGCGTCGCCGTCGCCGGCCTCGTCGTCCTCGTCGCGCAGCTTGTCGTAGATCTCGGCCACGACCTCCATCACAATCATCGCAAAGTCCTTCTCGCTCGTGCTGAGCTTGCGTAGCACGTCGACGATCAGCCGCGTCACGGTTTCGGACAGCGGCACGAGCCCGAGGCTCTCGCGCAGCAGCGTGAACATCTGTCGCCGCCCGACCTCGTCGCTGTAGTCCATAGAATTGGCGATGAGGAGCAGCTGCTGCACGACGAATTCCAGCTGCGCGGCCTCGTCGGCCTCGTCGGCCTCTATTACGAGGACGAGCTTGAGGATGTAGGTTTTGAGGTACGAGGCGAGCTTGGTCACTTCGGGCATTTTGTCCTCGACGTCCACGATGCCGGTGTGGACCCGGTAGTAGTCGAAGAAGCTGCGGATCAGGAACGCGCCCTCGGCGGTCAAGCTCTTCCAGAAGTCTTCGTCAAAGTCCAGCGAGGCAGCCACGTCTTTGCGCTGCTCCCAGAACCCCTTGAGGGCGAGATCCATAGGCCCGCCGTCAATGCCTTCGTTGAAGATATCCAGACGCTCCAGAACTTCCAGCAGATCGCCGCCGGCATCTTCTACCCACTTGTAGTTGAACATCTTCTTTGCTGCCTCGCGCACAGACTCGTCGCGGTCGTTGAGACCCCACCGAATCAGCTTTTCACGCATCGCGAGCTTCAGTTGCCGGAAATCGCCGATGTTAGGTAGCAATCTCGTGAACACCGACCGCCGTGTGGTAGCATCGACATCGCGGGTACGCTCGAGTAGATAGGGAAGTGTGGCAGGTGTCGGTGTAAGGTTGTAGAGAATTGTCCGCCGAACATCGCTGTATCTGTCAATTCAGTGCTCTCTAATGAATGCAAAAGGGTTCATACGCGCTGGGGTCATTCTGCATTACTGTGATCAGCGTGTTCGCAACGCTATCAATCTCGTCCTCGGCCTCGTCGCTATCGTCGTCGTCTTCGCCAACTCCCATCTCCATCAGCCGAACAAGCCCCACGGCCGCCTGCGCCCGAACCATCGCCTCTCTGTCGTACACGCGCTGCAGGAAATAAGTCCGCATTGTTTTGAAGATGAGGTAGGAGGTTTCGCAGTAATCGAACTTGAAGTCGGCCAACGTATTCGACAGGAGCAGCGCCAGGAACTGCGACGTCCGGTATCGCACAATCTTCTCTTTCGAGGGAATGAATCCGACCAGCAAGCTGAGTATGCGCAGTACCACGCGGACCCCCGGCGTCTCCTTAAACTCCTCCTCAGGCTCTTCTTCCTCCATCTCCACATCTCCATCCGCGTCGTCTTTGGCCTTCTTCTTCTTCTTATCGTCGCCTATCGCGCACACAAAGTATCAATACGCGGCCCAGCCCCCCAACACAGCTTGCAAAGAAGTACCTTTCCCCAGCAGATTCCGCAGAAACAGGTCCGCCAGTCTGAGACACCGGTCCCCCACCACCTCGCTCTTCTTCACCACCAGCACTCTTTTCAAAAACCGGCAGAACGCGCGCGCAAACACCTTCTCGGACTTGCGCCCGCTGACGCCGATCGTCGAGCCGACCGAGCCGCTGCCAGAGATGCACTGGTCCAGCGTTGTGCGCAGGTTGATGACCAGCTTGCGGTGCCCGGCCGTCGTCTTCTGCGCCTGCGAGAATATCGTCGCGAGCGTGCTGTCCAGCACCGTGTACTTTTCGACCTCGACCTCTTCTTCTGGTTCGGGTACGGGCGCGGCGGCGGCCGCAGCTGCAGCTTTGCCGGCTTTCGAGCCACGGGCGGGTTTGGAGGCGGGCGCGGCGCGTGAGGAGCGCGCGGGGCGGGGAGCTGCCGAGCGGGGTGGCATTGTGATGTCGGCGAGGGCGATGGCAATGCAGGAGGTCGTGGTCGTTCGTGATCGTCGGGGTGGTGGTTCGCGTGGTCGCGTTAGTGGTTCCTCACTCACTCTAGTGGGGCATCATAAACAAACAGCAGGACAACACGGGGCGCAGGGATGCGCGATGGGTGGCGAGGCTGGAATCTAATCAGATGAGATCTGATCCGTCACGTGGCAGCCCAGGCGCCGTCATTGGGCTGCAAAAAGTAAAGTCCCCAGGATACGGCAGCCCCCACAGGCAAAGCACGACAAGTTGCCACTGCCACTCACACCACCCACTACACCTTTGCTGCTCGTCCGTCCGTCTCGCGCCGACAACACCCCGACGATAGAGTAAAGATGTTCCGCACTGGCATTCGTCGCATGGCTACGGCCGCTGAATCAGCGCAGCCGTATGGAATCAAGGTCGGAAAGGCTCAGGGCATGGTGAACGGTTTTGTCGGAGGTTCGTGTGTCTTGTCGTTTTGTTATCGCCGACCCCCCCTCCCCCCACCAGACAAACAACCAACAAACATTTGTTTACAACTTGCTGACAACTCTCCTCCACAGCGATCGGAAACACCCCTCTGATCCGGCTGAACCGCCTGTCAGAAGAGACCGGCTGTGACATCTATGGCAAAGCCGAATTCATGAACCCCGGTGGTTCCGTCAAAGGCCAGTCCCTCCCCGCACCCTCCCCATCACCCCCTCTAACACACCCCCAGACCGCGCCGCCCTCTACGTCATCAAAGACGCCGAAGAACGCGGCCTGCTCAAGCCCGGCGGCACCGTGATCGAAGGCACCGCGGGCAACACGGGCATCGGGCTCGCGCACGTGTGCCGCGCCAAAGGCTACGCCTGCAAGATCTACATGCCGGACACACAGTCCCAGGGCAAGATCGACCTCCTCCGCCTCCTCGGCGCCGAAGTCTTCCCCGTCCCCGCCGTCGCCTACGACAACCCCGACAACTACAACCACCAAGCCAAGCGCGCGGCCGAAGGGCTCGAGAACAGCGTGTGGACCAACCAGTTCGACAACACCGCCAACCGGCGGGCACACATCGAGACCACGGGCCCCGAGATCTGGGCGCAGACGGGCGGCAAGCTCGACGCCTTCACGTGCGCCACCGGCACCGGCGGGACCCTCGCCGGCGTCACCCGCTACCTCAAGGAAATGTCCGACGGCGCCACCGAGTGCTGGCTCGCCGACCCGCCAGGCAGCGTGCTGTTCAGCTACATCCAGTCCGGCGGCAAGCTGGCAGAGCGCGTCGGCGGCAGCATCACCGAGGGCATCGGCCAGGGCCGCATCACCGACAACCTCAAGCCGGAGCTGTCGCTGATCAGCGACGCGATCCACGTGCCCGACGCCGAGAGCATCAAGATGGTGTACCGGCTGCTGGACGAGGAGGGGCTGTACATGGGCGCGAGCACGGCGCTGAATGTCGTCGCCGCGTACGAGCTGGCGAAGAAGATTGGGCCCGGGAAGACGGTGGCCACGATCCTGTGCGACGGCGCGTACAGATACGCCGACCGCTTGTTTTCGAAGAAGTGGCTGCAGAGCAAGGGGCTGGACACGGCGATTCCGGCGCATTTGCACAAGTATGCCGTGCTGGACTAGACGGGTCAGGTTTTCTGCATTGATTGATTGCGTGTGTTCGTCGTTGTTGTTATCCGTAGCTAGCCCGTGGGGAAAAGGGGCTGTATATATCTCTTATGTCGTTGTGTCGTTGCTGTGTTGGGTGCGTTCCGCTTGCATAAATCAGTATATCTGTTACGTCGTTATGTCATGTTTGCGCTGGGATGGGATGGGCTGGATTGGGCAGGCAGGGGGCGGGGCGGGGCGCGGCGGGGCGGGGTTTCTTCACCACTCATGTTTTTTGCTAGATGCTAGAATGGAGTGGATGTGTGTGTGTGCGTGATCGAGTATTTCGTGATGTGATATGATGTGATGGGGTGTGTGCGTGCATGGCGCGTCACTCGAGGTGTGTGGTGGTGGGCGTGGGCGTTGGTGGAGGGAGGGTGTAGGAGTATGGTATGTAGTGTATGCGTAGATGCTGTAGTCTGTGAGTGTGGGGGTGGACTATAGGCGGGGGTTGCAGGACAGGGTATAAACTTCAATACAAATTTTTCAGCGCGCACGGGTGCAAGAGCAGTATATGCGTTGGCGTGCGAGTGCGTGCGCGTGCGAGTGAGAGATCATGATGTGTCAAGAAAAACATTCAATTTCATAAACTATGCTACATACAAACAGCTACATACAAACATCGTGACAGTCTGAAAAATAAGAAACGCGCGTGAGAGTGCGGGCTATGTACAAGCTCTATTCTCCTCTCATTATCCGTACCGCAGCACACACCGCTGGCCAGTCGATGTCCTGCATCTCGTCCTCCTCGCTGTCGTCCTCGTTGTCGTCGTTGTCGTCGTTGTCGTTGTCGTTGTCGTCGTTGTCGTTGTCGTCGTTGTCGTCGTCTTCGTCGTCCTCATCGTCTTCGTCGTCCTCGTTGTCCTCATCGTCGTCCACGTTCGAGGTTTCCTTGGTTTCCGGGTCCAAGTTCTCCTTATTGGCCTCATTCGACTTCACCTTACCGTCCTTGCAATCGCCCTCATGACCCTCATCGTCCCCATCTTCAGACGAGTACGAGTACGACTCATCGTCCGAGTCCACATCGTCCACATCGTCCTCATCGTCCTCATCCTCAGACGGGTGCAAGCAATGTTCATCGTCCAGCTTCTCACAGTAGTCCGAATGAACCGCATCCTCCTCATCCTCCTCATCCTCCTCATCGTCCTCATCGTCCTCATCATCCTCATCGTCCTCATCATCCTCATCATCCTCATCATCCTCGTCGTCCCCGTCGTCCCCATCCTCAGACGAGTGCAAGCAATGTTCATCGTCCAACTTCTCACAGCAGTCCAAATGAACCGCATCCTCCTCATCCTCCTCATCCTCGTCATCCTCCTCATCCTCGTCATCCTCGTCATCCTCCTCCTCCGAATCCGTGTATCCATTCGCCTCGTAAAGCTCCCAATCCAGCAACTCATTGACACGCTTAATCCTGCACACCTCGCGGTCCGCTTCTTCGCGCGCGACGGTCACCTCGGCGAGCTCCTTCTGCAGCGCCAGCGACTCGCTGTACGCGCCGCGCAGACACTGTTCCTGCTCGCGCACGGTGTCAGCCAGCGCACGCTTCGCGGCGTTCGCGTCGGTGAGCGCCATCCGCAGCATCACAGCCTCGTTGTGCGCGCAGCGCAGGCTCAGGTTCTGCGACAGCACAGTCTCGGACAGCGTTTCGTTCGTGGCACGGGTAGCTGCGAGCTGGCGCTCGGCCTCCGCGGCGGCGGCGGCCATGCTGTCGATGCGGCGGCACATCGCGACGGTCTCGCGGGACCTGAGCACCGATGCGAGGAAGCTTGCGGCCTTCAGTCTTGCGATCTCCTGCCGTTGCCTGGCGAGCTCGGACTGGGCCTCCGCGAGCTGCTGCGTTTTCTCCCCGAGCTGCGTGTTGTGCGCGGCGAGGCTCTCGTCGTGCGAGTGCTGCAGCACCCAGCAGCGGGCGTTGGCGTCGGCGGCCAGGTTGGCGACCGTGGTGTCGTGCACGGCGTTAATGTCGGCGATTTGGGCGCGCAGACCCTGGGTCTCGGCGAGGTGCGCGGCCTCCAGGTGCGCCTTTTCGGCGGTGTGGTGGGCTTGGCATGCGGAGAGCTGGTGCTGGTACTCCGCGGTGAGCGCGGCGTGTTGGTCACGGAGGATCCCCGAGGTGACGATGGCCTCGCTGTAGGTGTTTGTGAGCGTGCCGCCGTTGGCGGTGCGGTAGGCGTGGATTTCGTTGCTCAAGGCAATGAGGCGCCTGTAGAGGGCTTCGGTTATGGGGTCGGGCTGCGGGGCGAGAGGGTCTAGAGGCCGTGAATTAGCGTTGAAGGGGCGGAGAGGGCAGCACGGAGACAGGTGGCTGGCAGGCGTCTGCGAACCACCGTGCATGCAGAGAGGGAAAGGACTCACCCGCATTGAGGTTGTAATACTCCTCAAGAGAAGTGACTGCATTACCCCTCTGAAAGCCGCGAATCATTTGCTCATTCAGCCAATCCCAAGCTCCAACCTCAGCTCCAAGATGAGCTTGAACGACAGCGTCGATCTCAGCGTCAGCACGTGCTGCAGTTTCAGCTGCAATCGCAGTGTCGAGCTCCGCTTCGATCTCAGCGTCAGAAGGACCTATGACACGTTAGCTGGGATGTAGATACAGGATAGGAAATGTCTACCTTGGTTATTGTTAACAACAGGTGCAGTGATCACACCATCTTTAACATTGATCGTGATCTTCGGATTGCTATCGGCGGCCTTCTGTTTAGCACCGGCGGCCTTGGGTCCGGTACCAGCGGCCTTAGGTTCAGCCCGCTCGGTCCCCAAATTACTAGCATCATAGACCTCAGGCCTAGCACTAGCACCAGACTTCGAGCCTGTACCGCCATAATAGCATTTGTGCTCCCAGCACCTGAACTTTTCCAAAAAATCTTGAGTCGATGTACACATACCCATACGGCACAGAATATTCACCCCCACATAGTCCATGGCACAAACCAGCAACCCAACCATAGCGGCGGCAACAGCTGTCTTGATCAAGTCAGTGCACACTGTGTAACCTAGGTCGGAAGACATTGTGGAACTGTTGTTGTGGAAGCTGTGTAAACTTTGTAAACTGTGGAAACTCTAGAAACTGTGGAGACTGTAGAGGATGTAGAGAATGTAGGAACAGGGGAAGCCTTGGGCTGGGTAAGGCTTGTTAAATACTACTACGAAAATTAGTTAATTGATTTAGGCTTTGAGGACGCCTGCGTGGAGGGAGGGGGGGGGGGATCTATGGGACTGCGAAGTGCGAGGTTAACTTAAATGCAGCACGCAGCCCGAGTCCGAATTAATTAGAGTTGAAAACTGTAGAGGCGGAAAGGCAGTATCATGACATGAAATGCTATCGATATTAATATCAGAATCAATATCAGAATCCGTTGCTAGAGCCGATACACGAAACCAGTGTCTTGTCAGCGATCCTTCGCAGCCCGCAACACAGCATCTGACTCGCCGCTCCTAGCCCTCTGTCTACTGAGCTAGATGGCTCACATATCAAATAGTCTCACACACACCTGGCCCTACCAAACCCTAAATTTAAGCTTAAAAGTGGACAGGTTGTGGAATGGAATAACTCCGTTTTTGTGAGCTGAGGCGAGGTATGTGCATTTCGCGGGTGAGCTAATTTTTGGGTTTAAGGTTTCGAAATGTAGACTTGCGGGGGAAAGTTCAGTCCGGTGGTAGAGCAGAAGAGCGCTTGCTTGCTGATACTGCCGAATTTGATAGAATATGAGTATGAGTCGTTTCTGAATAATGTGTAAATTTTGGGTGGTGCCAGACGGGCAGCGAGCTTGAATTTTGGTTGGATGTCGGGTTTCAAGTTTGCCAGTTGCATGCTGTCTCACAGAACCGTAAAAATGCTAGAAAGTCCACTTCTGGTAGCAATGCATGTCTGGGGGATCTGATTGAGCAAGTATTGCAGGTTGTGGTGCGTAGACCAGCGGTTGGTTGTTGCTGGCAATTTATTGATCAAGAAGAAGATGGTAGAGCCCCCGATCGAACTACTGTCGCTAGCACAGTAAATGTTTCCATGTTCTGGGCCCCGTGGTATATGTATAGTTTACATGGTAGTCGCGTGTGCGCTACACTCTACCGTTGTCTAGACATCTCCCAACTGCACATGCAAACCATGAGACAGCCTGTTTAAGCCGCACTGCGAGTGCCAGTTTATGTCCGTAGCCTTGGAGCCTGTTCTGTTGTTTGAATTAACTTGCTTGACGTCAAATGTAACGAACGAGCATGGTCTGGAAAACAAGGTTAGATACTGTGCAAATACTACAGTATCCTAAACTCTCCAAAAAAGGGGAATAATCGTTATTAATTTATACCAATAGGCGAGCATCAGTTATGGAAGAGCGATGGGTGATTAGCAGCTCTGGACGAGCTGCAGGTAGCAATAAAGTAGATTGACAGTGAAGATCTGTTCGAACGAAAGTACGATCATGTTAAATTTTAAGAATGAGTTTGTACAGGAAGAGAAAGAGAAGACCAGATTAAGGGCAATAAGACACAAAGAGACCCAACCCCATATGGACCAAAACCGAATGGCCATGGGTGCACAATTACCATCGGCAACGAAACCAACCAATGGCAGAGTGAATTCAGAAGATCGTAATAAAATTCCGTTCTAAGATCTTTACCTAAATCTACTCTATAGGCTACTTTACTCTTATGATTGATTGGATTTTACCCAGCCAGAGTTTTAACGTACACCTCGAAGTTCCTTACACAGGTTCCGGCTTTGAGTTCCAGTTCTAGTCAATCCTCGATTTCATTAATCCCTACAGACTTTCGTATGACTTATTCGATTTCCGAAATTTCTCATCTATTACGAGCTTCTCAAAGACAACTGATGTTCTTTTGAAAAGTTGTAGGAACAGCAAACCGTGCTTACATGACGAGGATTCACCAACAATGTTCTCAAGATATGCAAACATAGCAACAAAAAGTGATGGCCAGCCATCAACTTGCATGGTAGTATCAAAGTATGGCATTTTCGAATCTCCACACCTACAGCTTTGGTTTGGATAAGCCTTTGTGAGCTAGCTGTAGAATTTCGCATCACAATGGAGGCAGAATAATGCAAGCTACTTCAACCAAATGACTATTTCAACGTGTTACGTCCGTGGTAGTTCTGGTTCTGGTCCTGATATCTGAAAGTACTCGCGGAACATTGCTTGTAGAGTAGAATGTATCATTTTTCAAGCTATTTACCTTCGTCTAGCTAGCAGCACCGACCTTCGCTCCCTCCACCATGGATTTTCTAGAGCTCGGAATCTGTATGAGTACAAATATGGGTCGACCAGTGCCTGTGCTGTGCTGTGCTGTATTATTCGGTTCGAAACCAGTACCGCTCCAGCTGTGTTATAAAGCTGTCGTTTGAACAATTGAAGAGTCTTATAAAGAGACATCTAGACTACTTTTGCACCACAGAAATCTTCTCTACCGCTAGAATATCACCACTAAAATCAGGATCAAGTGAAACACTGCAGTCAGAGGTCCTTGTATCGTTGGATCACGTGAGGTAATCTTCAACCTTAGATTTTGGTAGACCCGACGCGACGGCCACTTATTAGCCCCCTTACGGAGTATTCGTGCATCGGACTCCGGGCTGACTGCCGAACGACCGAACAAATTCCGTGGATTTCTCCGGCCGAGACCACGATGCTGATTAGTGTCTGCGCGGCGGTATTTAGCGGCTAGAGCATCACGTCTGACAGGTGGGGTCCGTTTGTTTCGTTGTTTTTTTTTCGGGTGAGAAGCTCGATGAAGTCACTAATGCAAGGTACAGGTGCAAATCTACAGACTAGGCAATGGTTTGCACATAAGAAACGATTAAAATGTAATTTACTACTGAGGTATATCGCCGCATACAATCCAACCATCATCATCGTGCATCATCATCGCAAAACCCATTTACATACGCCTGAAAAAAAAAGATATCCTTTTCTATGCTTGCTCGCTTTTAACGGGTGCGGCCGGCAATCTTGTTGAGGAAGCCGGTGAGAACCTGCTTCTTCAGACCCTCGCTCTCATCTACGTTTTCAATCATGGTTTCAACCTCCTTGATTGACTTGGCCTCGTATTCCTTGTAGTAATTCTCGATGCCGAGTTCCAGGTACAAGTCCTTGACCTTCTTCTCACAGGCCGAATCTTTTTTGCCATAGTTGTCGTTCAACAGGGCACGCTGCTCGGGCGTGATAATCTCAAGAGCCTTATTGACCAACCATCCACACTTGTTATCCATGATATCAGTGCCGATCTTGCCAATGTGCTCCGGGTCGCCGTAGCAGTCCAGGTAGTCATCCTGAACCTGGAAATACTCGCCCAAGGGGATGAGCACGTCTTTGGCCTGCTCTAGGTTCTTCTCGGTGGCCATACCGGCTTGCATCAGGGCGCAAGCAACGGGCAGGTAAAACGAATAGAATGCAGTCTTGTACCGCACAATGTAGTAGTATTTGTCAAAGTTGAAGTTGTCGAGGTCGACCTTGTCTTCAGGGGCGGTGATGAGGTCAAGGCACTGGCCGAGCTCAGTCTGCAATTTGACTTCATGGAACAGGTCCACAAGGTCGGTGTAGTAGGTCTCCTTCTTGAAGAATTTCTTGAGAAGTAAGAAAATACAGGATTCCATGATGAATCCGTCGTTGATTGCGATCATACCGACGCCTTCCTATTACAAACTTCAGTCTAGTGTCCTCTATTAAGAATTGATATCCCGTACCTCCCGGTACCAACATGGCTGTCCACGACGAGTGATTGACGAGTCCATAATATCATCCGAAACCAAGAACATGGTTTGGAGCTATTCGTAGGATTAGTATACGCAAACATTGGATAACCGATAGATATCTACTAACAAGCTCAATACACCATCCCAAGAGGGCAGTCTTGTTGTAGTCCTCCTCTGAAAGTTCCTTCTGGCCTGTCACAATGCGGTACGTGTCGGGAACAGTCATTCCACGGTTGTACTTTCCACCAATGGTGTTATGGAGGAGAGCCTGTGATATCGAAATATGTCAGTTGCAAATAAATAATTCAGTGATGCAATAATAACCCGTTCTATCCAGTCAAGAGCATTTTGGGCAATCTTTGTTGTCTTGATCTCAGCCATGACTGTTGGAACGACAATCTTTCTGAAGACATCCTCGAAGCTTTGGCGGTTGTTTGTGATGGTAGCCATGGTTTTCTGTTGATGCGTCGACTTTGAAGGCGGGGAAGAATACGACTTGAGAAGATGGAGGAGGAGTATTTGACGGAAAGGTAGGGGGTTGGCCAGGGTCTTTTTATTTGATTAGGGTGCTGGCAACCGAAAAAATTCGCCTAACCCCAACGGCCGAGAACGCGAGAACAGAACCTGGGGATCGTCTCCAGGTGTGACCAATTTCAATCATATGGACAAATATTCATAATTGGGATATCCGGAAGACACTAATTCAGAACCGTACTGCGGATGGGGATGAGCATGGAGATGCCAGCTCTGCACCTTGCCGAACTGTGACCATTTTAGTGCTAGAACTTTCACAAACTAACACTTACGAAGTAGTCAAACCTCTGTTTGACAACAAACAGATTGAAGTTTCGAAATACCATTTGTGAGAACAAAACAATTGAGAGCTATGGAGATCTTTTATGGGTATGGCGCGTGGTCCATAGGGACTGCACGTGTTCTACGGGGATGGGCTCCTGCACTCACGCGTTTCACCCCTCCAACTGACGGGGATTGCGCCAGCCACATCTTCTCTTCACAGCACCGACAATCCGCCTCAATAGTCCCTTTACGACGCCTGCCAGCAACCGGATTCCGCTCATACTCGGAGCCTCTCAGCAGTAACCTTCTCTGCGATGGCCACCGAACTTCCGGATCAGCATGAGCTGCAGTCAGTGCTCCAGACCGCCGCTCTGAAATGCTCCGAGAGGTGTCTCTTCCACGCTGCGAAATGGTGAGCACCCAGGCCATGGTACTTCCTCCACCGCCGATAACTCCCCTGCGATACTTCTACCCATCGCACTCGCTGTTGTCCCTGCTAACGAGAGCTTCAGGGCTGCAGAATGTCTTACATCCATGGCCCCGCTACCGCCGTCTGCGGCTGACCCCACCTTCGTCCCGCAGACCTATATCCACCCTACATCTTCCAATCCCTCAGAGGCGGCACTCGAGGCCCGGGAGTTGAATGTTTACCTTCTGGCGAAGTCATACTTTGACACCCATGAGTACGACCGATGCTCCTTTGTCTTGCAAGGATGCACGTCTGCCAAGTCACGGTTCCTTCACTTGTACGCACGATACATTGCGGGCGAAAAACGACGAGATGAGGATTCTGAGATGGTGCTTGGGCCATTGGATGGTGCTGTAACAGGAAATAAGGAGCTACAGAGCATTCTTACATCACTCGAAGACTACTATGGACAGCGGGGTGGACAGGACTTCTATGAGGATGACAGTTGGCTACTGTTCCTATACGGCATCGTTTTACAGAAGCAGAAAAGTGAGGACAAAGCACGGCAGGCTCTCATTAAGAGCGTGAATCTCTATCCGTACAATTGGTCCGCATGGCAGGAACTTGGTAACACGCTCGGAACTTTGACAGATGTGTGTTCTATGCTATCTTGAAATGCGATGAATGCTAACAACTGTTCGTTAAGTTGAATAAAATCTTACATTCTTTACCAAACAACATTATGACAAATCTCTTTGTGTTGTCTACAAGCCAAGAACTTTATCAAACCACCGATTCTATACACCAACAACTTTCTGACCTTCTCATGATATTTCCAAACTCGAGCTGGCTAAAAACACAGCGAGCGCTCCTTTTCTATCATGCGCGGGATTTTGATGAGGCCGAATCCATATTTGACTCTTTGACCAAGGAAGATCCTCACAGACTGGATTCGTTGGACCACTACTCAAATATTTTGTATGTTATGGAGCGAAGACCAAAGCTTGGATTTATCGCTCAGTTGGCCTCATCTACGGATAAGTTTAGGCCAGAGACTTGTTGTGTAATAGGAAACTATTACTCCTTGAAGTCAGAGCACGAGAAAGCAGTGATGTACTTCCGCCGAGCTCTTACTCTAGACCGTACATTCCTTTCAGCATGGACTCTCATGGGACACGAGTATGTTGAGATGAAGAATACGCACGCAGCCATCGAGGCATACCGGCGAGCGGTAGACGTCAACCGCAAAGACTACCGCGCCTGGTATGGACTGGGTCTTTCATACGAGGTGTTGGAAATGCACTACTATGCTTTGTTCTACTTCCAACGTGCTGCAGCTCTCCGTCCATACGACCCACAGATGTGGCAAGCAATGGGCTCTTGCTTTGATCGAATGAATCGTCCCTCAGAAGCAATCAAGGCGTTCAAACGTGCTTTGATTTCGCTCTCTCCTACTGCCCCACCCCCAGTGTCTTCTGGTGAGATATCCGGACAAAGAGGCCTCGACCCTGCAATAATGATCAACATCGCCCACATGCATGAAAAGCTACGTCAACCTAAGGAGGCGGCGAAGTGGATGGAGGCATGCTTAGTCGAGGAGGAGAATACCGGCGTCACAACATTCACTGGAAAGGCCCGCATGTGGCTGGCTCGCTGGGCCTTCCTGAATGAGGACTGGGCACGCTCCACGGAGCTAGCCAATGAGCTTGCACAGGATGGTCAGGAGGTAGAAGAAGCAAAGGCATTGCTGAGGGATATAAGAGCTAGGAATGGCCATTAGTTGTGGAGTAGGAAAGGAAAAGATATTACCGTACTACTGGTATTAATCACTTAGACATGTAGATACCACGGCTTTCACGATTATGAAAAAGAATGCACGACTTTTCCTAATGTAAGATTATTAATTGTGTACATGTTGATTTCATCAACTGCCGTTATGAATAGTATCAAACATAGAACTTCACTCCCACATACCCCGAGGACTTCTGCGAAGTCTTGTACTGACTCCTACTTACATGTAAATTCCGGGAACTTCCATATATAGCTTACAGGCTGAGGCCCATTCTATCAGGGGCAATAAAAGCTCTCTAGTTTTGTTTCGAATTTGTTTCTGTCGTGCACTTAAAAGTTCCTATATGATAAGTTTCAAGTTCTGGATTGTTCACGAATAATATCACGAGTTACAATCATAGATGAACCTGCTCATGCCAGAGAAGTTAGCTAGCGAACATGTCAATTCTCGTTCCCAATACTAAACAAAAGCGAGTGACGAATAAAGCGAGTGACGAATGATGCTAGAAAGCTACTTATTTCTGTTCCTCGCTCCAACAGCCTAATACTTGGTTGGGATATAGCCTGTAGTCACATCCTAAGAATGCATATATAGAAATCGGACTTCCCTTTTCACCATACACTTTACGTGCTTCAGTGTCACATAGCGTCTGGTCAGCATCGATACCCTCCTCGCCCCAATTGTTTGGTTAGTCGCTGCTGAATTAGCACCTTTCGGGTACAATAATTCTCTTGTAATATCATTTCAAAGTCATTTTTAAAGTCGAGTCTACGGACGGACGAACGCATTTCGTAAACTTCTAATGAATCTCATTCAAAGTGCGACTTAGTCTGACTAGAAACGAAAAATATAGTATGTCAAAATAGAAAAAAGAGCATGAATGTTAGACGAGACAGATATCCTGAAGAAATATAGAGGAAATATGAGGAAATATGAAGGACTGGTGTGTCGAGCAAAAGCAATTGTACGAGTGATGTATAATGAGCACAGCGTCTTGAGCAATACTATGTAATCTTTGCTGATTCTTATTGAACCACCAAACATCCGCGCGCCTGTCCGCGTCTATTCCCTCCAAAAAGCCTCAAGACCTCCCTCCGCCTGCAGGAAGCTTGTGGCTTGCATGCAGTGGTCCACATGGCGCCAGCACGCCCCACAGGCAAGTATTCAGCCTAAATCGTCCTATAATGCCACAACACATGTGGCTTTTTTTTTCTCTTCGGTCCAGAATTACGACATTTGTTACACTAGCTAAGTAGCCAGGAAAGAAAGAAAAAAAGAGGCAGAAAAGGATTGCTGTTTGAGGCCGATAATTTGGTTAGGGAATCTTTTCTTTTTTGCCACCGGTTTAGTTATTCCGGCGGAAGCTACTGCATGTCCGCGCGCGACATATTCCTGTGGCATGGAAAATTTTTGTACATATATTTTGTTGTGCATGCAGACGCATGTTGAAGTGTTTCGAGAACAAGGTGGCCTTATTTTGCGGAAAATTCTTGACTCGAGCCGACCCGAAACGTAACGTAACGTGAGGTTTGGGCGCTGCAGTCAATCATAGAATGTGTGGAGTATGGAGGGGTACGAGAATTTATGTTTTGTACCAACATACCGTTCTGAGCGTTCTCCTCGTAAAGAAACATCGATTTCTAAATCAAAGAGAAACCAAAAACATGAAAGCGAATAGACTTTAATGTTAACAGCCAAGACTAAAAAAAACAACGAAAATCGATAGCTCGAGTGCTCCTCCATGTGTTTAAACACTTCAGACCCAACCTCTCACATTACATTGTACTTTCTTTTCTGCGGGAAACATCCCAAAAACAAGGCGGGGCATATCCCGGTTTGAAACCGCAAATCTCCTGTCGAGATCGGAATGCAGAGATTTTCAGTCTCAATTTAAATTCCGCGGACGTTGCGCAAAACCGGAGCACCCGGCTCGGGCGCTGGCGGAGCGTTGCACCTGTTGCAAGGCATCCCACGGACATGAAACCTACAATACCAAATCCGGTCGTGGGGGACAAATCAAAGATTCAAGCTTATTTTTTTACGTTGGGCCCGCAACTAAGTTTGTGGGGGCACGCGCGACATCGTGAGGACATCGCGAAGAACATTATCGATGTAATCAGGTATGGTTCATACGCATTGAGTGAAAAAAAAATAGAGCATGCCCAATAGGATTGACAACATAAAAAAAAGAAAACATAACTACATGAGCATGAGTGAAAAAAAAGTAGATTGAATAAAGATAAGAAAAACGAGATGCTCGTCATGAGGTGCATATTGGAATGAAATTCAACTCAGCCCTTGAATCCGCTGAACACGTACAAGACCAGAATCATATACAAAACGCAAAACAAGCCAAAAGCAATCTCGAATGCAGCTAAAACCCAGTGATTGTGAAAGCAACAGGACGAGCAAACAATAACCTAAAAAGACCGTCTCCAAGTGATCTACAAGTAGAGCCCAGCACCACCCATTGGTCGCATGGACCATTCAATCCACCCCTCTATTCTGATAAATCGTTTCGGGAACATTGCATCGCGTGAGCAGTCAGGACATTATATCTAAGTGTACGAACCTTGTCGAGCTTATCCACAATCATAGTGGTAGCCCTATGTACCACCATTTGGATTCTGAATAGTGGCCGACTTGGGATTCCGTAGAGTCAATGGGAAGGAGTAATCCTCACCATCTTCCTCCTCACTATAAATGATGTTAATAAAACAAGTAGAAAGATTAGATCCAAAGTGGGAACTCACGGAAGTCTCCACCCAACATAATCATCGGTGTCTAAGTTTTCCATACCTTCTTGTAGGGACGGGAAATCACCGGGTGTCATCATTCCTGATCGATCTCTAGGAGATCCAGGAGCGGACAGTGGGCGAGAAACTTTCTGTTCTGTACCATCGAAAAATTCAAATGGCTCCTCGTGCTCAAAGGATCCAGGGTAAGCTAATTCGATTAGTCCGGTAACGCTTCATGATAGAATTAAGCCTACCTCTTCTCAGGGCCAGTTGACGTGCTTTGACATACTCCATACCCATGCGCTTCCAGTCAAGGAGATCACTTAGTCTCTCCGTTCGGTTTCGCTGGTTTATACGTTGTCTCCTGCTCTTACACGTAAAGTCGTACATGTAATCCGAAAGCTGGTTGACGCTGTCATCCACACCCTTTGCTCTACGGTCTACGATGTAAATACCATAGTCAGAGGCGTTCTCGATCAACTCCTCCATGTAGCATCCAAATCCAGAAAGGTTGGTCGTGATGGATGGAACACCCATTACAGTACATTCAGCCGGTGTGTAACCCTACAAAACGTCAAAACATGCATCACAATCATTAATTACCGGTCTAACTCACCCAAGGCTCGTAATAACTGGGGAAGACTCCCATATGAGTACCGCGAACAAAGTCATCATAGTCCAGAGGAAGGACAGGGTTTGAAGAGTTCAAAAACTCAGGGTGGAATATCACCTTAACCCGATCTGAAGGGTGGTTAAACAACTGAACCCGACGGATCTGAGCCAGGATAGGATCATTAAAGTCATCGGCCTGGGAATGATGTGTCAGCTCTAGTCTGCCCTCCTTATCAGTTTTGTGTTCTAAACCTACCATGTTATGTGTCACCACAGGAGGGAGGGCGCTTCGCTTCAGGGCATAGACTCTCCGTTTAAGCATAACCTTGTCTTGATTATGGATCAATTCCTTATCAGTAGGCAAGTCATCCCCGTCGTGCCATTGAAGCGCACGGTCAAAGAGTCTTTTTCCGATGTTTTTTTCTACGACACCGACAGCATCCCGTAAGGCTTTGATTACGGCTTGTCCCTTGAGAGCCTCGACGGTCAAAGAGTGTGTCTTAGCGGGCATGATGATGAAAGCTACTACAGTGGTCTTGGATCCGGAGGTCTTCAGTCTATGGTTGAGACGAGCGAGAGATTCAATGAACATATCAACCCCCTTATTCCTGTATTCATACCGGCCAGCGGTGAAGAAATACAAGGTGTTTTCAAGGTCAAAGTCGTTGTGTCCGTAGAAATGACCTCGTACGAAGTCATTGATCTTCTCCCTAGCTTGTGCATGCAAGTTTTGGAACTCGTGTACTGCGGCAAACTTGACTACATTCAAACCGTTCGGAAGGACTCCGTCGGGTTTTCTCTTCAACAGATGCTCGCTCTCGTATGCGGTGATGTGCGACACAGTCGTAAACACGTCACAGGAGTGAGTCGCAGCTCTTTCTATGCAGTAGCGATGATAGATCCCACGCTTGCCGGCCTCAGCATCAACGTCGAAATATTGCAGGTTGTTATAAAAGTCGACCGATCCTGCGCACAGATATCTGCCAAGCAGAGTAGCATGCGTTGTGAAGATGGTTGTGACGTCGATGCGTCGCTTCCGGCAAAGAGGCAGCGCTACTCCAGCAAGCCACTCGTGGAAATGGGCGATTATAGCTTTGGTCTTTTGGTGGCTCACATACTATATCCAAGTGAGTGAGGGGAAGAGGGAAAATAATCACAAAAAACAAAAAGCTTACCTCTCCCAGAAACCATGCAACAAGGTATCCAAATACCACCGCCTCGTTTGTCTCATCATCCCCGGGTGGACAGGGAATCATAGCCGTGTTCCAAAGATCGGCCTTCCATTCATCAAGATGCTTGTACCCGGTCTTTGTATCAAATAATAGCACTCTGGGTGCACCTTCAACGAGCCATCTTCCGTAGACGTAAGTGATGCCTCGCTCCGACATTGATTCAAGGGTCTTCTTGAGTGCCTCATCCTGAGGTTCTAATGCTTCGACTTCTGTAGCGGCCTGTCCAAGAATATCATAATCCGAGATTAGTGGAGTCGCGGGTGGGAGAAGGGAATGCGAGAGAGGATAAGAATGCTGATAGGACGGATGGGGATGGATATAAGGCGGGGGGGGAACCCGAGGAGGGGGAAACTCAGAAGGAAATGGGGATGGGGGACGAGAGGGGAGCTTTAGAGAACGCACCGAATGGCGGTTGAGTGGTCCGATGAGACAGTATCGTTCGCCGTATTCAGCGCAAGTGACGGGTGCCTTTGATTTAATAACCGAATAAATTCCGCCGACTATAGAAACCGATGTTTAGCATTGCGAACAACTTTTGATTCAACTGTAAGGCGGGATTGCGTACCTCGGTTTGCTACTTCAGTAGAAATTTCGAATAGCAGATGATTCTTGACATCTCGCGCCGAAGTGCTGGTCCCACGACTTGGGACGTCCGAAGTCTCAATCTGCGAAGCCATTCTGTTTGGTATGTTCTCGATCGATGCTCAACCCTTTGTGAAGAGCAAGTAAGAATAACTTGAAACATAGTCAGTTTTAAGAGTTTTTTTTCTTCTTCTTCCAAGATGCTGTCCGAATCGAAACGGGAAATTCGATTCCAAAGACTGCCTTGGAGAAATGAATGACGAGCGGTGAAAGGGGTAGACACACACCGAGCCACAAGTTACTCTGCAAATTACCGAAGACTGATGGTGGTATCAATAAAAGAGGGGGGGGTGAATAGCAATATAGGAGGGGCAGCTGTGAGGGGTTGAGAGAGAGGAGGTGTGCGTCGTGCAGAGTGCTAAAGGATGAGGCAGAAGACACACGGGAGAAGGGAAAACAAAGCTGCCGGTGGTTCAATCTGGGCCGTGTCCCACACACCCTCGTCCGATGGGATGGATGGTTATGCAGAAAACCAGCCATCCAAAAAGTAGTGAGTGGAAATTGAACTGCGGGATCTTCGGGGCTGTCGCTAAACGTTCTTTCGTAAGTTCACAATCCGCTTGCGCTACACCAGCATGTTTGGTGCAACCCTGATGACGACATTCCCCACCTGTTTTTGCGGTCTCAGTGACCGGATGATTATATCTTGGAGTTGTCTTGGAGAAGCTGGTCGACGCGCACAGAGGCCAATTTGATGTCCGGGCCTCTGTTTACTTTCCACCTCGTGTTTACGCACAATCATCATGAAGGCCGACCCTTCCAGAGTCGCAACGCCTGTGATTCGATAGCCGCTTGCCTATGCGCCGGTACAGCCCGCCCCAGCAGATGGCGCGCCCATTCTCCGCACTGGTCCCCCCATTGGTTAGGTGGGCTGGAAAAGTAGAGACTAGCACAGCTTTTGCTTGCTATTTTATTGATCTCATCTAACTATGATGAGTAGCGGTGTGTGAAAATCTACTCCGTAGCCAGCCACCAAGAGAGGGCTTTAATTTCATCCGGTTTGTCATGGGACCCGGAAAAGGTCTGGTTGAATGAGCATGTGGGGTAACTAAAACCCCGCACCGGCCTTAGGGTGTCGGTGTCCGTCTTGCAAACAGCAAAGTCCAAACAACGCTCCTCGAGGTTTTCCAAGGCATCTGCTTCGCGCGCCTGAGGGTAAATGACGTTACGGAAACAATTACTCTACTCTGCTCTGTCCACTCGAGCGAAGTTCTCTAGTATCTACCGGCTGAATTGCTTGCTATCAAGGACCAACCGGCAGTACCCTCCCTCTCTTTTTAAAAGGGCTGAGCGAGAAACTTGGAATACAAATCCTCGTGATCCTTTGCAGCAGTACATCTCCAATTCCTGTTTCGATAGGAAGGAGCTCGGGCAATGACGGATGTCAGAGTTATCCGGAACCCCCGTCGCGATCCGTAGATGTCGAAATTGATACGGATGCAGCCCTCTGAGACACGCGGTTCCCGAGCGGAGAGTGTGCATGGGATTGCTTGGCACCACTCCTCACACAGCATTTCGTGAGAGGGGAATTAAGGTTATCGCTTGGCGTGCAGGATCTGATAACTTCCACAGTGTGTGTGACCCCAATGTTTCCTCCAGTGAGGCAGTCCAGGAACACGATAAGATTCAATTTGCGGCATAAAAGGTACCGACATACCCAATCGAACCATCAGGGTCTGTGCCGGGAGTCCGCCTATCGCTGCTCTCCGGAGGGCTATGCGGCGGGTATCCTTGGTTGCAGAGCCGCTTCAAAGTCTGCGTGGGGATGTGCACTGACAGACTTCTGTGCGTCCGGATTTCGATCCAATGTAAGGGCCTGAGAAGGGCCAGAAATAGTTCGAAACTCAATCTATATATCAATACTTGCTTGTGCTTGTTTTGCACAAAGATTCAAATATACTGTTTCTCCAATGAATAGTTGAAAATATTTTGCCAAGCCCCACCCCACCATTCCCCACCATAGCCCCGCCGTCTTTTCACGATGTTTCGAAACATCAATCATCGTCGCTTACTATGGATTCTCGCAAGATTGGTATTTTGGGTGGAGGCCAGGTACCTAAACCCCAGTCAGCATGAAACACTTCGAAAAATTTCTGAGAATGTGTAGCTTGGCCGCATGCTGGTGGAGGCAGCCCATCGATTGAACCTGACGACAGTCATCCTCGATGCCCCGAACTCACCTGCAAAGCAAATAAATGCGCTTCACCAACACGTCAATGGCTCCTTTGGTTCCGCTGACTCGATCCGGGAACTGGCAAAGCAGTGCGACATTATTACTTATGAAATCGAGCATATTGACACAAAGGTTCTCGAGGAGATTGATGGAACTGTCGAGGTATATACACTTCCAAAGAAAAGAGCAAACGGGACGTATAGTCTGATTCATTATCACAGCTACACCCCTCTTGGAAGACTGTCCGCGTAATCCAGGACAAATATCTCCAGAAGTCGCACTTGATCGAAGCTGGCGTCGCTGTTGCCGATTCTCTGGCCGTTGAAGAGAATACTTCTGCCTGCCTTGAGAAGATTGGAAGCCAAATTGGATACCCATTTATGTTGAAGTCACGTACCATGGCGTATGACGGACGTGGGAACTACGTTGTTTCCAAGGCAGAATCTATCCCTGGCGCACTTGAGTTCTTGAAAGATCGCCCTCTTTATGCTGAGAAATGGGCACCGTTTGTCAAGGAGCTCGCCGTAAACGTTGTGAGGACGATCAAAGGAGACTGTGTGAGTTTTCCGACAGTAGAGACAATACACGAAGACAACATCTGCAAACTTGTGTACGCCCCTGCTAGAGTTCCAGAGGGTACACGCGAGAAGGCACGGAGGTTAGCAGAGAAGGCTGTTTCCAGTTTCTGGGGTGCTGGTGTATTTGGTGTTGAGATGTTCCTCCTCGAAGATGGTAAGCTAATGCTTGAACGAATCGTTCATATTTTAACCCCATCTAGGATCGCTCCTCCTCAACGAACTCGCCCCTCGCCCTCACAACTCTGGGCACTACACCATCGAAGCCTGCCCGACTTCTCAATACGAAGCTCATCTCCGGGCCATCACTGGCCTCCCGCTTGAGTCCTGGTCGACTCAGCTCTCCACCCCCAGCACAAATGCAATAATGCTCAACCTCCTGGGTCCCAGCTGTCTCAAGATTGCCCGCCAGGCTCTCTCCACCCGAGGCGCCACTGTTCACCTCTACGGCAAAGGCGAAGCCAAGCCCGGCCGCAAGATGGGCCATCTGACCGTGGTTGCTGGCAGCATGAGTGAAGCCGAATACCACATCGCTCCCCTCGTTAAGCTCTTCGACGACGAGAAACGCGGCGCCAATTCCGAGGGCGGTGTCACGCTGGATGGAACCACAGCATCATCCAAGCAGCCTGTTGTGGCTATAATCATGGGTTCTGACTCGGATCTTCCCGTTATGAAGCCCGGCGCCGAGATTCTGAAAAAGTTCGGCATCGCCTTCGAGGTGACCATTGTGTCTGCGCACCGCACGCCAGACCGCATGAACACCTTTGCCAAAGAGGCGCGGGCACGCGGCCTCAAGGCCATCATCGCTGGTGCCGGCGGTGCCGCACATCTGCCCGGTATGGTGGCAGCAATGTGCACCCTCCCCGTCATTGGTGTTCCAGTTCGCGGAAGCACGCTCGATGGTGTCGACAGTTTGCACAGCATCGTGCAGATGCCGGTAAATATCCCCCATCTATAAGCAATCTAGCACTCATTGACGCATTTGGAACAGCGAGGTGTCCCCGTTGCTACCGTAGCAATCAACAACAGCACTAACGCTGCGCTGCTAGCTCTCCGTATCCTATCGGCCGAAGACTCGGAGTTCGGCCGCGAGGTCAGGGCGAAGCTGCAGCGGTATGTCGAGGACATGGAGTCCGAGGTGAACGCGAAGATTGAGAAGCTGGAGGTGGGCGGATGGGAGGATTATGTAGTTAAGAAATAAAGGGTGGTTGGTGGCAGTGTTGGGAAGACAGAATATTAGATTAGATGGTGGGGCAGAGCTAAAGTGTGGAGTCATGGCGGGGTTAAATATTTGCCGTGATTTTTTGTGACCCTGGAATTGTATGTGTCTACTTTGCTTGAGAGGGGCTGTGCAGGTCGGTGAAAAGCAAGTAACGTTCAAAAATTAAGTTTTTGTCTACTTTTCACGCTTTTACAAGAAATGGGATACGGCCAGTATTTTTTTTGTTGGTTTTTCCTCTTTGACTAGGCTATGGGACTAACTGTCAGATTTCCAACCTAACTCTAAACGCACGCCTCTGGTGGTCAGTGGGAACCCAATTTTGCCCGTACCCATAAGTTTAAGAAAGCACGTCAACAAGAACTGAGGCATCTCCAAACCTAACAGGCAAATTCCTTCCAAAAACAAAACTACAGTACCTGGGATTCCCGCATGGTCACCCACTGCAGTACTAACCAGGCGATAACATGCTTAAATATGGCTGAGCGGACGGGAAGCCTTGTGTTCATGTTTCTATGACCGTAGCTGGCAGTTCTGCGTGCTTTCCATTCACGTCTGCACCGTATATCACCCGGGAGACAAAAAACCCCAAAGTGAACAAGGTTCTTTTACAGAGACTACTAGAGAAATTATAAATCCCATACAGTACTTTCTAGTAAGTACGCCAACGTCAAGGTAGGCAGTTACGAGCTTAGATTACTCGTGCACTCTAGTAGTGCAAATACATTATTTGTTAGTATTTCGCGGACAGCGGCATGGCGTATACCACCAATCCACAGCTATATACTGTACCCTTTCTAGTACATACATAGAGCTAATGCACGCTTTAAAAGACGGTAAAAGTGCCTGCAAATCGGTGTCCGGCATGGGACACTAGCAAAACAAAACTAAAAACTACGGTACCTGGGATTCCCGCATGGTCACCCACTGCAGTACTGACCAGGCGATAACATGCTTAAATAGGGCTGAGCGGACGGGAAGCCTTGCTTTCATGTTTCTATGACCGTAGCTGACAATGTTTCGGTCTACGGCATTTTGAAGTCAACGTATGAATAATCACTCGACTGCCAGCCGAGAACGAACCGGTAGATACACTACGTAGGATATAGTGCAATTAAACAAGGCTGATACAAAGGATATATACAGCTTGATGTAATCAGGTACAAAGCCCAACCTTTTCCCTTTGTTCAACAAGAAAACCCAGTCTCGTGCCGGCCTGCAGTCGCTTTCGTCATTTGGCCCGGCCCATGGTGACGGGCAATCAATGTACGTATCCTAAGCATCCTATGCAGGTTACCGGTACTCTTTCTTGTTTTTTTTATTATAGATCGTGATGAAGCCGATAGGCCAAAGTAAATCGATTGTGTAAATACTCGTGCAGGTCTTGAAATTAACATGGCTTCCGTTGATTATCGGGAGAAACGCCAACGTTACACACCTGCATGATCAATCACGAAGTTCAACAAACCACGTCCCAAAATCTAGATTTAGCAAATCGCGTACTATTTCCTATCATCAAAGCTACTTAGCTACATCCTAATGTAAGTACAAAGATTGTAAAACGCCAGTCAAGCACCAGGTATTGAAGCATCCCCGCCACAACAAATCAGTCATTCCCTTTTTTTTTGGTGTCTGCAAGTACACCCCCAGAAAAAAATGCTTCTAATTCCTGATTCTTATCGAATCCTGCCACGTGTTTTCGCATGAATGTATGAATGTCTGTAGCGAAAGAAGTTTAGCACATTTCCAATTCCAGAAAATGTTTCAACAAAGCAAGAAAAACAAAAGCAACACAACGCAACCGCAGTCCTTTTATGAAAACAAAACATGAGAAAAGCATGAAACACAGAAGTAAAAGTAACAGTGTATAGCTAGCATATCGAGCTTCTAGTGCAATTTTTGAATCTGCATCTGCATTAATGCATCTCGTAACATCTTGCGACGCTCCTCATTGGTGAGAATGCAGCTTCTGCGATCGATACTTATGGGTTGTATCGGAGCCGGAGGCGGGGGCGGCGGAGGAGGAGGCGGGAGTGCAACACGGGGTCTACGTTCGCGGCGTAAGGAACGACTATTATTGTCCTCACTATCGGCAGCAGCGCGGCGAGCTTCGATACGGCGAATGGCCGCGAGTTCTTGTGGCGTAATTGCCGGGCTATTGGTACCGATATTCCAGGGGACAGTGGTTGCTGGGGTAGGAGTAGAGGTCGCGTTATCGTTGGTAGGCACAGTAGCGGCGCCGGAGACAGACGGAGATGGGCTGCGCAGTGCTTCAACTTCGGCCTATACGGTAATATTAGAGTTGTTATTATGGAAGGAAAAGAAAACCCACGCGGCGGACGTCCCTACTGGCGTTATGTAGGAACGCGAACTCGCTGGCCAGCAGCTCCATGCGAGTCTGCAACACGCGCAGACGAGCCTCACGCACGCGAAGGTTGGCGACGGCGCTACGAGGGTTTCCGTGACTAACCATTGATAGCTCCTGGCTAGTGACGGGTGCGTCAAGGTCTCCGACATTCAGGTACTCCTCCATACCACCTGCTCTGCGAATTTGGCTGACAATAGTATCAAATTCGTCAACCGCCCCGGTGGTTGATGTTGACGAAGATACAGAATCACCGCCGGCAGTAGCAGCCACTGATGCTACGGATTCTGCTACAGGTGGTGCGACTAAACCGGCATTCGCAAAGGTCAAAGGTTCAGTAAGCATGGGTTGCATGGGACTACCTTCCGGTATAGAAGATGTCCAACCATGAGACGGCTGGACCCTATGTCTTGAAGCCCCAGCCTGCTCTAACACAGTCCTGCGCCATAAATTCTGAGCTGCTTCCGTGGCTGGTGACATACCAGTACCTCTTTGATTATCATCTCGACGATGAATCAATAGTAAGGTTAGTTGATGCTCTGGGTCTTGAGTCGGCCGACTAGTCTCGCGCAAAAACTCATCCAGAGTCAGCATGCTAGTATCCATCATACTGCTGGCACGGCTCTCCCGGTGGACTGTAAGCGCTTCACGTGTCCTCCGGAGGCGTCGGGGAATATCATTCCCCTCCGTTGCAGTAGAAGATCCAGATGAAGAGGCAGCAGTTGTAGAGGTATTACTAGTCGTTGCAGTCAGAGCTGCAGACCTTGAAGACGACGCTGTTGACGACGAGGCTGTTCGCTGATGGCGACGCAGATCCCCACTGCTCTCAAGTAGGCGGTCAAAATCCTCGTATGCCCTCGTAACGGCCGCGGCCCGACTGGATACGGAAGGAGTGACAGTTGGCGATGAAGGAGATGGAGCTGCTGCTGCGGCAGAGGAGGAAGATTCGGCATCAGATGAGTGTGAAGAGGAGGACTTGGAAGAGCCATGCCAGTCTTGAATTTCATTGCGATCCTGGTCAGCTAGGAAAGAAAGACTACATGGAAGAAAGAATCAAGACTAGGATGGGGTAGTCCAAACAAGATAAGCCCATAGCTTCTCAACGATAAGAATGATAGCTACCCAGGGGGGGGTGTGGCGGTGGTTGCGAACGAATACGTATTAAGCTGGCGGAAATGTTGGGGAGGAACACGATACTGGATCCGAGGAGGTAGAACGGAAACAGAAACAGAAACTGGAAGACAGAGGCTCTACCGGTAGAGGGCAACTGTGGGAGAAGAGGTTAGGGGAGGATCAGGATCAGCGTTGGTTGGCTGGGGAAGTTAGCGCGTGGGAGGAGGCTGTTACTTAGTATGGGGGAGTTTTGGTTGTAGCACAAGGGGTAAGCAAGCTAGGGGGAGCGGCGACTTTCGACGGCGAGCGAGCGAATGCCGACGAGCGATGGCAGCAGCAGCGCAGAAGGCAGTATGCATTGCATTGCATTACTTACTGCAGCGATAATACTCTGCAGCTATGGATAGATAAAAATAATTGCATAAATAGTATGTACTCGTACAAGGCTGCCGGATCTCTGTTCCCATTATCAATCGTCAGCTCCCATCTGAACGATCGATTGTGTACATGCACGCGTGCATTGGAACATCGACTGCACGACCTACATTCTATGTAACACATTCTCACGAACATCGACAAATTGACTTTCTTTTTTTCAGGTGGCATAGAATGAATAAAAAACACAACCGCAACGGGTTTTTATTCATATTCTCAACGGCTATATAGTAGTTGCGTGTAGGTGGTCAGCAGACACGTGCTCGCACAGACAAAGCCTTACCGCCTGCATCGGGATTCGGCACGAGCCGTCGCCGCCGCCGCACCCCCAAGCCCAGCAGCCTTATGGCGGGCATCATCAACCGCCATCATCAAGCCATCAAACTTGAGCGGTGACACATCAGCACCGCCTGATACGCCATGAAGCGTCCATATATAGACCAATGGTCTCTGCTCATTGTGGCATCACCTACCGAATTCCACAAGCAATCAAAACTTCTCGATGGCCAACAACAAAGAATGCGCCGTCCAATGCTAATGGACGTGGATATTAATTCGTCCCGGTCCCGAGCCATTCATGCATCATTTCTGAACACACGCAGGTTCAATACGAGGGCATGGTACTGGTTCCTGCAAGTGCCGGGACATCTGATACCAAACACCCAAACAGCCAGCATGCATTTCAAAAACCTGGTTCTCGGGTGTGATGTTGGCAACAGGCGAGATTCTCTGGGCTGAATTTACTGATCAATACTTGGCTATGGGTCTCACGATGACCACATCGACACTCATCGATATCCTGCACGGGTTACTATCAGACATACGGGGTGTTGGTACAAGGGCACATCGATAACCAGTGATCCCCGCACGCGCTCCCAATACGGGGTACCGTTCGACAATGTTTATAGGCTCGCTGCTTCTCTAGCAAAGGTATTAGTATTAAAATCATGACTTCCCCACGGAACATACGACGATGGTCTACACAAACACATCATCGCCAGCTCAGACCGAAGATTCCGAGGAGTGAGATTCGGGGGTGTTTACTTCACTCAGAAATCCAAGCTGATAGTTTATAGAAGATGAGAGTCAAAATCTGCCGCGGCGGATATAACGACACTGATTTGGCGTGGTGTGTTTTGCTTGAGCCCGGGGCCGCGGACCACGGTGACGCCGACTTGAGGTGTTGTCCGATCGGCGGCCGCCCAATCCAAACACTATGGCTCACACGAGACACCTCTACGTGCAGAGTTTTCCATGATTTCCCCATCAAATGTTCTTGAAACTCACGATGGTCGCAATTTCAAATTACAGCAAATCTGTGACGCTAGGTTGCTGCAAACACCAACTCATAAAGGCGTGCAAGAATCACTGGATATGAATTAATTACACAAGCTGCTTCACAACCATAGCTAGCAAAGGTGGCGATGGCTAACATTCGGTCTGTTGCTGTTTGATATTCATTACACAGCGCTTGGCGAGCCAATGAAATTGCAACCTCAGGAAGTAAATTTTCAACAGTTGTTGATTGACTGACGCTCATTACACAGTATGTGTAATACTTGTCCTATTACTTTATATAGTTACTCAAAACTCCAACAGGAGTTGTGTATCGAATGAAATATACTATTGTAGTCTATCAAATCTCCGTAATTCACTATGTACTTTACTCCCGTGACCCTAGAATCTGTCCTGTCGATCCTCCGTCGATTGCAAATATTCCCTGCTGGAAAGCATGACGACCTAACTAATTTATGTAATAAGCGAAGTCTATTTCAAGAGTTCATGTGCTTCATAGACCAGTATTAATGCTTCTCCCTTACATCTGGTGTAGGCAAAGCTAAGAAATACTCTAAATAGTGCTTAATACTGAGACAGCCATCGTGCATGCTGATCTTCTACGCAGCCACTATAAGCTAGATAGCCACATAGCCTACCGAGCTTTATAGCTGGTTTAGGGTTGAACCTATGGGTGCTATATCACGATCATGGGGCCAAAAACTCCAAAACTGATAATGGTAATAAGTATAATATCTATTCTAAAAACTATATAGACCCATAGAATGCATCCCAAATATCAATCCTGTACACCCAGTTATATACTCAAACGTTTTTGTACGCCCTATATAAGAAAGTTATGGCTTCTTTTTCTATCTTCGTCCAGCAAAAAAAAGGAAAAGAAAAATAGAAAAGAAAAAGATATCACCAAAAATCCGCTAGAAACCAAGATCTTTTATACCCTAACAAGAAACGAAAAAAGACAAATCCCAATACGATGATTGTAGTAAACGCCCCATGATTGAAAAAGATGGCTGTCTTTTTGAAAATCAACCCGTTTCGAATCAATAGCCTAATAGCAAAACCCCTCCCGCAAGCTTTTTGCGCAAAACACAAAACTAGACCCATGAGAAAAAAAATTCATTCAATGCTTTTATTGCCGAGGACGAGGATGATGAGGCTGATCATCATCGCTGTCTTCGATGACTTGTGACTGAATTGATTGTGCACGGACAGAGAACGGTCGACCAAAGGCCGACATGTGTGCTTGGCTGAGGTTTGAACCACGCCGGCGAATAGACGTTAGTTCTGCATCACGTTGCTCCTTAGGTAAAAGAATCTATAAAAATCAAGGTCAGCTGTCTGTGTATAAAGTAGAATTGGCAGGTGATGCTTACAGCACGATCAAGCTCGTAGGGTAAACCACGATGCCGGCCACGAATCTGCATAGCAATAATGACCAGTTTGCTAACTGTGCTAAACATTGTCGAGAAAGACGCGTTCTTGGTAGGGTATCCCAAACTCAATCCAACAGTACCGTATGCAGAAACAACTTCAAAGAGGACTGCAAAGGTCGAGAAGGAAATAGCGTTGATGTCCTTAGCCTTGTTTTCGATGTGATGGCCCTCGGCGATGCAGATGATGAAAAGACCCAAGAAAATGTACCACAAATCGAATGACAGTTGTTTGCGTAAATGTACTCCGATATAAGATGTAGGGGATGAACCGCCTTCATCATCATCCTCTTCAGTGTAGACGCCCAGTGACTTCTCTTCGTAGACATTCGTCCTTCGAACACTAATGGCAATGGGAAATATCGAAATGTACATCATAATCATATAACTAACTTGGACAGCAGGGTGGAGGTCCGCAATATTGACTACCGATGTACCAGCTGTTCTCGTAGATGCAGCTTGAAATATCGCGCCAATAATCCGATGCCCCACAGCTATATCAGTCACATCTTTATCTTTGAGATCCAGAACGATGAACAATATAACATCGGCGCCATTGAGAACGATCAATACCCAGAATAGTACCCATGTTTCTCTGCTGGGAAATAGCAGGGTAAAACACCGACGGGGATGGTCGAGGAGAAAATTAAGGGATTCCCTCATGGATGAATTCTTGGGTGACAGTTTGAAGACCAGCCAAATGACAAATCGCAACAAGCATGGGAATCCGGTGTTGCCGATTACAATGAGAAAGGTCGTGAGTAACAGCAACCAAGTAGATTTCTGAAAAGAAATCATGGAATCCGGGGTCAAGGTAAACCCAACATCGTTGAACGTAGTTTCTGACGTGTACATCGCCCTATAATGCATTAGCGAGGAATTACCAGACTTATAGATAGATGTAAAACTTACCACCACCACGGAGCAACACCGCAAGACTCAATGTACTTCTTCAGAGCTGGGGATCTATAGATCCATGGAAGAATGCCTACAATCCCGAAAACGTGGAAAAAGAGATAGTATCCAACCAAAATCTTGGCCAACATCTTCAGACTCCGGTATTCAATGCCACCAAGTTCATCTCGTTGCTCGTCGGTCAAATCCATGAACTGGGAATTTCGGGCCATAGTGGGCCTGTAGGAGAGGTATGGCATGTGGGTAGGCTCCTTTGACGCAGATCTTGAAAACACGCGCGACACCTTCGGTTTGACAGCAGTACCCATCGAGAAGGCACTTGAGATTGCCGTGGTGGCATGTGGCAGGAACCGCTCCACGGTCGGAAGCTTTCGCATGCGCAAGTTGCTAGTAGCTGTAGCATTCGTACCTGCATTTGCCATGCTGTATGACCTTGATGGCGTGTGTCCGTTCTCGTTGATTCTATCAAGTTCTCTGGTTCTGGTCTGGTTTAGCGTGTAGGTGTCATCTTCGTCAACCTCTGTAGCCCGGTGTCCTTGGTCGAACTCTCGTGGCCCCGGAATTCTCAATGCCCTTCCCGCATTGGGTGATCTCTGGTTTTCCACAAAAGCAATGTGAGGATGGTCTGCATTGTCTATGCTGTTTATCTGATCTTGCGGAGTGGGTAGCCCAACAAACTGAATGTTGCTGTTGGCCGTTGGAGGCGGCACCCGTTCAATGGTTCCAGTACTTTTAATACTAGCGTTGTCATTAGCCCCTACTGAATTAAAGAAATTATCTTTGTAAGTATACCCTTCTGCAGTTGGTGGTTCCGCTGCCGTTGAAGACGAGTTACCGGGACTCGGGCTCCGTTGATTCACATCCTCAACACTCCCGGTTTTACTGTCTTCAGGAGAAAATGTCGGTCTCATCATCATCCCATCTGGTCCTTCCACAACACTAAATTTTCCACTATTCATTGTATTTGTATGCAGCACTTTAATTTCGCGTCCTCTAATTCCTCGTTCTATCGCATCGGCATCGCCGCCGCCGGTTCTCTGTCGAGACATTGACATTGTCCTCGCTCTTGATGGTTGTCGTGACATTGACACTAATTACATGTTTAGCATTCGTGCATAGATCATTGAGAGATCAACCATACCAATATGTTCAAAGCGCTTCTCAAACCAATGCAACCTTACATATACCACAACCGTATTTATAAAGATCGGCGTCGTAATCATAGGCACAAACCAGGTAATGACCTGTTGGTAGGTTTTGATTAAGTTTAAATCAATTCTGCATATTGCCGAACCTTGATGTCAGTATTCCTGTCCCTGTGAGGTAAAAAACCGGTAAAAGAAAAACGCACGTGTTAAGGCCCGACTGCGTGGCTGCACCACTGGCGAAGAAAAGCGCATCGATGTAACGCATATTCTTCATGGGATATATAACAATTGAGCCAAGGATAATTATTCCGATAATGTAGGCATCTACCCAGAGTAATAGTCAGCTTCTGTAAATTCCGAACCTTTACTTCTAGAATACAGTGACTTCAGAATTGATACTGACAGTGTAGAGTTATGAAGTTGAAATGCGGTTTGTATTTCCGCTTTCCCTCCGTGGGAGCAATTGATTGAGGCATTGGGGGGGTGTGCTCTCAAGTAACTTGATGAAGAAGGCGACAGCCGGTTCTTGGTGGGATAGCCGGTGGAGGGCTTGACGATCGATGTCCGAGGCTTAAATTTCCGAGGATTTATGTAGAATAAGGTGTGAACGTTGAAGGTTGCGAAAGTTGTGGGGCGGTCGCACAAATATTTTAGAATAAGACAGCGAAGGCGACAAATTGTCAGGCGGTGAACTCGATACAAGTCATGTCGAAGTGTATTATGTTTTGTCGGTGGTGTTGAGGGTAGGTAGGATGGTGACCAAGGAGTGAAGAAGGGCCGACAGAAAATTATGGAAGGTGGATGGCGCTCTTTGTAAGTATGGTGTAGTAGATGTGGTAGAGTCGAAGTAGTAGCTGTCGCCCGGTGGTCGCTCAGGGAGTGCTTGTGCTGAACGAACCGAAGGACGAAAGAGCCGATACACAAGACACGCACACGCAAGCCAGCCAGCCCAGCCCGCCCAAGCAGCTTATTCGGAGAGCTCGCGTGGGTAACTCGAATTGGCAGGACTGATATGGGGGGGATTGGTAGGGGAAAAATGAATCAACGGCCCGGGTGTTTCCTTGATGACAAGGTGAAGGACGCTAGTGGATGCTAGGCAAGGACCTTAAGGTATGGAAGGGCTTGGGAGCTGAGGCGAGTTGAGATCCCCGTCCCCGTCATCTCAAACACACGCCTGCGATGCACCAGAACCCTCGCTGTGATGATTGGCAGCAGGAACTGGGACACACACATACCTACCGCGACCGACGTGTTGATAGTGGAGATGGTGGCACACACGCAGCTGACTACTTTATGCAAATGCATACTCAACCGTGTTCTGTACTTTGGTTGGACAGGTCCCCGATACTGACCGCAGCTCTCTTTCATGTTTTATGGACCCGCAATTGGACAGCCGCCGACTCCGCCCTCAAAACACCAAAAAAGCTACTATTTCATCATATGGTCCCCCATCACAATGGGTCAGACGATCAAACCGCCGCAAAACAAACGCAGATTTACTTTTTTGGAGTGCATTTATGTTGTTTACTCGCTCAATATATCGAGTGAAGTAGTGCAGGTGCGTGTGGAGTGCATACGACACGCACGCCGTATTTCCGTTTCCCGCCCCATAAAAACTAGCAACAAAAGTAGTTCGTGAATAAGATCCGCAACGGCTCGCCGCACAACAGTCACTCTAAAGTGTCAGTGTCGCCCCGGGGCAAAATACGGTGCCACGAGGGAATAATCTCTTATCAGAACGAAAAATTTTCTCCTTCTTGTCTGGCAAGGTGGGCAGGTACACAAGCTCAGTAATATTGCAGATAAAATGATGAGTACAGCAACATGTCATCCTGCATCATTAATATTTCGATGAGGAGAGCTCTTGCTTGCTTGGGAACTCTTCCAGATTTTTAATCTACGCCCATACGATTGAGTGAGCCTGGATCTGCGGAGAGCGGCCTGTCACACGAAGGTTCCAAATCCCGGGTGCATCAACGCACAGGCCAGGTCAAGCCTTTTTCGTGTGAAATTCGTTTAGCCGAAGCAGCAGCACGACACTAGTAGTTCAGTACTGACTGCCAAGCCAAAACATGCTTCCAAACCACTGGACAAGAGCTCTTCTGAGAGCTGTTTGCTGACAACATGCCTCACCCGATGCTTTGGTCAGTTCGACCGACCAAACCCATGGAATGTATTAGTTACTTATTTTTATACATCTGCTTCCTCCCTCGATTCTGCAATCTTATGGCTAGGTCTAGGAATACAGAGATGCTTGCCGCCTGACAATTTGCCGCCCCTGGGATCGGAATATCTGCAGTCAACCCCAGAGCAGTAGGTAGCAACACCGGCATGGAATTACATCTTTCCGCCATCCCAGAAACTGAGAAATAAGCATTTCAAATAGGGCAAATCCTGAGAAAGCTATATGTATAGTCGCAAGAGGCGAATTAACCGTGCACTCGAAAAGGTGATTCCTTATCTTGAGCAAATGGCTATGTATTCAGCCGGCGATGCATAGTCCCTTCTGCCTTCATGGCTGGATACAAAAGTAGTTCGCATGGACAACTGCATACAACCGAGATCAGATGGGATTGAAAATTTCAAAATACGGCACCTATGCAGCGAAATCGACTTTTTAAAGTTCGAAACGGACAACATGCAGTCTTACATAGGTACTCCGACTTTGATAGTGAAGCTACACAGAGGCTCTGCGGGAGCTCAGTGGCGCATCCCTAAATATATTTGAAGCCTTCTTTACTTTGTTTTCTTTTTGTTTCTTTTCTTTTTCCGACTATTTTTTTTCTCTGCAGGGGAACCGACGCCACGCTTGCACTCTCTTCCGCCGCTTCGCCATTCCCTTCTACGTAGCAACGGTTATCAGAATGCAAGTCTAAGACATGGTAAACCTCGGTGTTCTTTCTCTCTATGATATGTACCCAACAGGAAAAAACTGCAACAAGGATCATGGCACATCAAGTGGCTGTCGTTCGCAGCGATCATCGACCCACACCGACAGACGGATGTCCTTTCACCACTCATAAGCCAAATAAGGCTTCGATATGTAGTGAAATTAATCATGAATTCTGCAATTCGAACAAGAACCGTGCTTTATTCGAAGAGGGAATCAAAAACACAGATTCCGATTCAGAGTCGGCTCATGAATATTTTACAACACAAAATCTTATTAGTGACGAAGTTGAGGCTGCCTAAACAACAACAGTTAATGTCATTGTTTGGGCCGACTCATCTGTCAGGCTACTTCAAGTACTGCTTGTTTAAGGTCAAATTATCAATGGCATGATGCTCTTTATACGGATGATGAATCAATCGTTGATATTGACTGGTATTGGATCTCTATTTATGTGAATTTACGGGCGCACAATACATATCAAAAACTAGCCTGGTATCTAACAACTCCTAAGATCCTGGTTTCTTGATGATTCTTTTCCTAGTTCTATCTGGCCATGAGATGGAAAATACCAGATAGGACGTTGAAAAGATAACAATTGAACCTGTGCCATTAAGGACACGATCTATTATTGTTTGATGAATTTGTCGCAGGATGTGGTTGATCCTGTGGATAAGTCCAGGGAATATAGGTGTCTACAAAGTATGGTACCGATAACAAGTAAAGTATGCTTCGTTACAAATGTCGCTGTTATGTCTGGATGTCTCGAATTGAGTTCAACACAGGCCAAAATATGGAAGCTGAGAAAGACATGAAAACGAAGATCCCTATATAGGAAATGCTAATAAGAAATAGTAACAGCTAGCTAAGACAGGAAGTCACGTATCCGGGGCCAAGAACCGCGATATGAGTGTCCAATAAAACTACCGAGATGTTTCTTATGGAGCTTGAACATACAATTGTGTACTAGGCATAGTTTTTAGCAACAGAGGAAACGACGATTGCCCTGGTATTTTGCCGACTGCGCAGCGTCCATATGCTCGCGCCAATCCTTCTCCACTCCCGTTTACGCCGGCGCCACCGTCGTTTCGGTCGGTTTCGGGTCGGGATTGGGGCCTTAGGCTACCAAAGTTTTGCCTGCACATCTTGTCACTCTAGCCCGGTCAGATCTAGGGACATTACGAGGATGTTAGATGTTTATATGTAAGCCCTGTTACATAGACGGTGGATCCCTATGTACGAGTACGAATTGGTGCGGACCGGTCGCAGAGGAAATCCGGCCCCCAGCTATTGTTGCCCCATGGAAGTATCACATCCACCAGTAATGCAAGTGCTCCATTAGCAGCGAAATGGGTCGCCGAACAAGTCTCAGACAATCGACATTGAATCTCAATTGACCAAACAGCATCTTCAATTGAGTCCCGTGGGCAATTAAAACGCCAAGCTCGATAAATTACAGTCTGATATATAACGACCATGTGGTGTTGGATGTTCTACGCACAATAAACAGTACTGGACAACCCGAATGACCTATGGAGTAGAATAAGTACTACTCTAAATTTGGGAAGAAGTGGCGCGTGCCGGTGCCGCTGTGCACTGCCTTGTTTGCTAAGAAAGGCCTGAATCGATACTTTGAGTAAGTATCTCCTATTCGACACCCCTCCAGGGGTGCTGGCAGTATATATCCGGAATTTGCATCTTGAGACATTGTACCGTAGAGAAACACAACCCTATAGCCCGGTTTGAACGCGTTTAGGCGTAGAACATACGTACCCGTTCTATATACTGCATTGAAATAAACCCATTGGTTGTTTCGCTGATTGGTGAAGCGTGCGCGCGGTGTTGCAGACAAACAGCGATGTCATCTCTTCTCTGCAACATTTCAATCTACATCTTGGAACCGAAGGGCCGGCCGCTGGGATCCGGACACCCGGACAACAGGCTCAACAGGATTGGATGGATATCTGATGTTCCAGATATAGCGTTCTACAGATCTGATCGCCGAGTTCTCGGTTGGAGGAGTAGATATCACCAGGCTTACGAGCCATCATAAGAAATATTGTGAATCGGACAAAACACCTCGACCTCATGACAGCCTACATACATGACAGTTGATTGCGCCATATAGTTCTGCACGGCACGCATGTCCGTTCCTTTTATTGTCCCTGCATTGCATTCGATCGCTAGCGTACCACGTGATATATGCATAGGCGCCGGAGAAACCTTTACCCGGCGTTCTGTTGGATCGTGTGTTGATGGGTTGCGCGACTTTTCCATCATCCCACGATTTCAGCACTTGCACCCTAGTGCAGGCGTGCTCCGCTGTCAGACGGTAGATCTTCCCCTCGCCGCCGCCCACGCCATGACAAACCCCTCCCCAGAAAATGCCGCCTCGTCCGCCAGTTCGCCAGAAGCCTTCGTAACACCGCCAACCCATCCTCCAGCTTCTGAGCCCACCGCAGCCAGCACCGTCGCCCCCACGCCAAACCCCCCCAACAACGATGCCGATGTCGCTGTCGATGCCGATGCCGACTCGTCGGAGTACGAAACGGACCCCGACGGCTCGGACGAGGAGTTCTTCGTAACCATCGACCTGACGATCCCCGCGCCCGTCAAAGCCGGCCCGTCCACAAACCCCTACACCAACACCTCCCTCCCCACCCGCCCAGGGCCACGCGACAAAGCCACCTCCGTCCTCGGCGCCTCACGGCACCAACACACCGCCTCGCGGATCCCGCACTGGGCACGCCCCTCCTCCCTCCCAGCGGGCAAATTCCAGCTCCTCTCCTTCGACGGCCCCAACCCGCTGATCGGCTTCCAAAACCGCGTCTGGAGCGGCACCTGGACGACGCCGATCGGCACCGAGCTGTTCATCGAGACCCCCGCGGGCGCCGCCGACGCCGCGGCCGACGACGACACGCGCTTCGAGGTCGCGGCGGCGGCGCGCCGGCGCACCGGCGGCGGGTACTACGTCCCCACCGGCGACTCCAGCGACGCGGCCGCGTACATCGGCGGCCAGCGCGGCGCGAAGGCGCGCCCCGTGCCCCACACCCGCGCGGCGGAGAAGTTTGTCGACGCCGACAGCGGGAGGATCCTGGGCACTGCGGCGGCGAGGATCCATGCGGTGCCGACGGTGGTGAAGGCGAAGGAGTGGCCGTTCCGCGAGCAGCTGCAGGGGAAGAGCGACTTTTATAAGAGATTGACACGGATTCAGATTGAGAAGGGGGAGGTGAGGCAGCCGAGGAGGAGGAAGAGGAGGCCGCATCGGAGGGTGAGGAACGTGGAGGGCGTGGAGGAGGGCGGGGAGGGGAGCGGGAGTGGCGATGGGAGTGACGACGGGAGTGGCAGCGGTAGTGAGAGTGGCAGCGAATCGGGGGATGAGGAGGATGATGAAGAGGAGGAGGAGGACGGACCTGAGGACGAGGCGGAACGGAAGAGACGCCGTGAGGCGACGGGGTATTTTACGCCTGGGTGGGATGGGGGGAAGGAGAAGGGTAAAGAGAAGGAGAAGGGAAAGGAGGGAGAGAGGGAGAAGGGCAAGGAAAAAGAGAGGGAGGCGACACCGATGGAGGTGGATTAGAAGTATCTACGAATTACTCCCGTCTCCAGATATGATCGAAGTGTGTGATACCTGCATAGCTGTGGAAATCTGTGGCCGGTCTACTTGGCCGTCACAAGCCCAGTAGACGCTCCCACCCACCACAAACACTGCACCCAAAAGCCCATATCCAGTAATCCCAAATGATCCCAGACCGCCACGTCCCCGTGTTCAAGCTTCCGGCAATGGTCAACTCTTCAACTCGTGACACCCCGTACAGTGCACACAGTTTACCATCCGCCATCTGCAGAACTGCAGCAATGCCTCGGGTTCGACGCAACCCTGCGGTATGCATAACGGACACAGCGGTGTCGCTATTGCGGCAGTTGGACTGGTATTTGTGGAGTGTGGATTTGCAGGCTGGCGGGGCGGTGTGAGGATGGAGAGACTCTGAGACGCGTCAGTACTGGAATACGGCGTGGCGTACAGTTAGACAGTAGGTGATACGACTACATGCGGTTTCTCAGGGGGCTGGGGGGTGTTTTTGTAGCGGTGCTGGAGATGGTGGGTTGAGGGATACGGGATGCGGGCAAGTGAGAGTAGGTGAGGTGGATCAGCTTTGTAGATACATCTAAACTCCGGCCCGTGCCTGTACTTCTATCTAGTCTCATCCGTTACTCTCCACTCCCTAATCCTCCACTCCCTCGCCCTCATTCCACCACCCCCTCCATTACCGTTGTAGACTCAATTCTACATAGGCGATCACTCGGTTGTGCATGTAGGATGCTTGGCATCCACCAACCATCACTCTGCTCTTACTTTGTTTCTTCTGCTACTCTCGCTTCTGTACTTAATCATACACACTGTTGCTTCTTAACTCAACTGCCTCCTGACCGAACCGTGCTACTAAACCCCGATCTACAACATCAATCTCTACAGGAATGGAGTGGAGTGTGAGGTGTTGGGGTATTCGTGTTACTGTAGTGGTGCTGGAGATGGGAGAAGTGGGAGGGAGTATGTAGGAGATCACTTGTTGTAAATACATCTAAACTCCAGCCGTGCAAGTACATCTATCCCATCCCATCCTCTCATCCTCCCATCCTCCCGGTCCCACGCCCTCCCTTCCCCCTCCCCCTCCATAAGCCAATCTACAATATCTTCCCCCCCACCCTCCCCCTCCCGCCGACACCCCCCCTCCCCACCGCCCCGCCCCCAGGCACAACCGGCACCCCGGCGGCCAGCCCTCCGCGCACCTCCATTTCCGCCCCCCTCCACCCCTGCTCCCCCTTCTCCCTCATCCTCACAACCTCCTCAATCCGCGCCTTCGCACGGTCCTCATTCCAAAACCTCAACTCATACCCCACCGCGCGCGCCTTATCCGGGCCGCCCAACGCCTTTCCCCTCCTCTCCCCCTTCTCCCCCGGCCCCCCCTCGCCCTCGTGCCCAAACCCGCGCATGCTCTCGCGCTCCGCGACCTCGGCTTCAAACAGCAGCGTGTTGACCGCGAGCCAGTTCGCCCAGCGCAGCGCGGGCAGCGTGTACCCCGTCGGCGTCAGCGTCTCCGGCTCGCCCTCGCGCGCCGGCGTCGCGAGCGCGTCGTACAGCCGCCGCAGCCGCGCCTCGTGGGCGGGGTCCAGCGGCTCGGGGAGCTTTGACGGGCTGAGGAGGAAGAGCTCGCCCGACGGTACGGCGGCGAAGTCGCGGATGCGCGGGGATGCGAAGATGGTGCCGAGCATTTGGACTTCGGCTTCTAGCTGCGTCTTGCTCAGCGGCGTGGCGGGGTCGGGGTGGCGCCGCTCGCGCGGGGCGCGGGGGGCGTTGGTCGCGGCGGCGAGGTGGTCGAAGGCTGCGCGGTGCAGGCCCGGCTCCATGTCGAATTTGTGGGCTTCGAGTTCGGAGCGCACGAATGGGAGCTGGTTGAGCGCGAGTGCGGCGCGCGTGAAGGCTTGCCAGTCTTGCAGTTCCCAGGATGCGCCGAGCGCGCGCCGCGCGTCGACGAGCATGCCCCAGACTTCGGTGAGCTGGGCGATGTCGTCGGGGTCGGCGGCGGGCGGGGTGGGGGGGGTGGAGGAGGAGGTGGTGGTGGTGGTGGTGGCTGGGGGTGGTGGAGGGGGCGCGAGGTCCGCGATCGTGTTGAGGAGCACGCGGTAGGTGATCATGTTCGGCGTCAGGCCGGCGGAGAGCAGCTGCTTCAGCCCGGCCTGCACGAGGTCCGCGCGGCCGAACTGGCCGCCGAGACTGATGATGGTGTTGAAGGTCGCGACGGTGATCTTGACGCCCAGCAGCGCGAACGCGTCGATCAGCCGGCGGATCAGCGCCATGGTGTGCGACAGCGCGCGGGCGTCGTCCGTGTCGGCGCGCGGCATGCTGCCCATCAGCGCCGCGATCAGCACGTTCAGGTGGTTCGACTCCGGCTTGCCGCCGGCGCCGACAAAGTTGTACACCAGCCGCAGCAGCGCGCGCACGTCCCACGTCTTGAGCCACACCTCCTTCATCAGCGGCGTGAGCACGGCGGGCGCGGGCGGCCGCCCCGCGCGGCACGCCATCAGGAACACGATGTATGCTTCGCGCACGGGGCGCTCGTAGATGAAGAGCTCGTAGATGCGCGACGGCGTCAGCGCCGGGTACAGCCGCATGCAGTGGTCGAACGCCTCGTAGGCTGCGCGCCAGTCGCCGTGGAACAGCCGCGCGGTGATCACGGCCTGCAGCAGCATCACCGGCACGCCGAGCCCCGTGGCGTCCGCGACCGCCGGCAGCGTCGTCGTCTGGAAGCGCTCGAGCGCCTCCTGGTACATGTCCTCCAGCTCAGGCAGCGGCACGCCCTGGTACGCAAACACCTCGATGGCCGCGCCGTACACGCGCGCGTCGCAGTGGTTCGTGTCCTGCTCCTTCAGCCAGCCCCAGAACGCGTTCGCCTCGTCGAACATGCTGAGGTCCTTCATGCAGCTCATCAGGTGCACGCTGGCCAGCGGGTGGCCGGGAATGCGTTCCGCCTCCAGGTCCTCGGTCAGCATCGCGATGTGCGCCGACACCTCCTGCAGCCGGTGCCGCACGCGGAAGAGCCGCGCCACGGCGTGCAGCTGCCGCGCGAGGTTCGAGATGTCGTCGGCCTTCAGCACGCCGAGGTCGCGCAGCCGCGGGTACGCGACCATCGCGGCCTCGATCTGCGTCGCCGTTATGTCGCACCGGAACACGAACAGCTCCTCGGAATAGATGGTGTCCAACTCGCCCGGCCCCAGCTTCGGCGCGATCGTGTCCGACACCCCCGTGGCGCGCTTTTTGGGGTGGCGCTGGAACTCGCCGGACGGGTAGCGTCGAGGGTGGCGCCGCGGGACTTCTCGGTCATGGTCGCTTTCGCGGGGGAACGTCCCGGTGTAGGTCGGCGGGCGGACGATGTGTGCCCGGCGCTGCGGCGGCGGTGCGGTGGAGGAGGTGGTGGTGGTGGTGTTGTAGGCCCGCGGACAGAGCGCTGAGATTGGCGGACGCAGGAGCGTGCGGGTCAGGCGCGAGGAGGAGGCGGCCATGGCGGTGCTGTGGTATTACAGGATGGTGGGGTGGAAGTGGGAGGTCGAAAAGTTGGGACGACGGAAATTTTTGCAGGGATTGGGTTCGCCAGAGCCGCATCATGTGGCACGCATCGGGTGTCACTCGGTCAGGGCTCGGAAGATCGACGCGGCGGGTCGGGCAATGTTCATGTTCCTGATTATATTAGTATGTGCGTTTCCATAAGGCCATCTTGCGATAGCTTTTGATATGCATATGGACGCGCACAATGCCCGCTCAGACTGCGTGGTTGGTCCATGGAGCGAGGTCCGGTCTCTGTCAATCAGTGCCAACCAGAGAGCGTGCAAAAGCTACAGACACGCTGGATCTTTCCGCGACCATTGGTACTGAGTGCATATTGCTAGCTTTTGAAATTTGCACTACCATGCGACTTTGGTTGAAGACGTGGCCTCTGCACTGGAGATCACTCGGGTTTGACTTTTGTGATTACCCATGTCATGTTATCACTCCTACTGTTCTGCCTGTTCTGCCTGTTCTCTTAGTCGCATTTCATTGTTCATCGTCTCTTTAATAGCCTTTATTGTTCATCGTGTTCGAGACCCTTGATTCCAGTACCGTCCGTGAGGGCTCCTGGGGAGAACTGCGTCTTATTGCTATTCAGCTGAGCATTCCTATGGCCACAATTTTGCCGATAACAAAACTGCGCTCATTCCTCGCCCGCAGTCAGTTTCACTTGGCGATGCAGTTGAACATCTTGACAGTGGGCCGGCACCGCAAGCCTAGAGACAAACCCTATCCGATGTTCAGAAAGCCACTGCCACCCCCAGTTAGAAGCGCTGGGGGCCTAGGGAATCAATCCATTACCTGGAAGAAGATGGAATACCTTCTGACAAAACGGCTTGAAGACAGTTGAACAACGAAAACCCCTTGGTTTCCCAGAACCCCGACATTTGCCAATAGTATTTGAACAACAGACTTGTTGAAGAGATGATAAAAGATGAGATGATCAACGAGAGCAAGTCAAAAACAATGAGTGCTATGCATCTGTGAAACGTGACGTTGGACGTATACTTTTGTTGATTGTGTTAAGTGTACAGGAAGAGAAGGAGAAGAGCAGAGCAAAGCAGAAAAAAGGGCGGTGAGATCAAGCCTTACATGCATGACCAAAAACAGAAACATGCAGGAGTGCACACTTCAACAGACGTGCAGTCACAAAACCGGGTGACCACCGGTGCAGATGTGCTATCTTCAATGGGGCCCGGTGTCATCAAGGTGAAGTTTACGCTACAGAAAACCCGCAAGGGTCTGGATCAAGACTATGAGTCTCAGTTGCGGTCAATTTGTATCTGCTCTAGCAGTGTCCTTACTCGATGCCTCGGTCACTTGATCTCTGGGTTGACCGAAGCATCAAGTAGTGTTCTTGATCCCTCGGTCGGATCACATGTACAACGGAAAGAATAAATTACTTCTTCTTGGTTGTTCAAAAACACTTATCTCTGCGGAAATAGAATATACAAACACATGTAATCGCGGTTCTCAAATTAGATAGAATCATGTGATCTGAGAAGCAACAGGTTTTTTATGGCTACTTGGATCACGGGATTCTATCTAACTTGAGAAGCACGAGCATAATTTGCAGATCACACTACAGGGTCTGTTAAGCATGGCCAAAGAGTCGGAGCATTTTCAAGAACACAAAAACACAGTTCTTTAAGCCTCCTGGTATTTCTGGTAGAGTATGGGCGTTTGCGCTTGGCGCGAATAAAACTTGGAACAAGTATATGTGTATCGTCCTATGGATTGGATAGTTGATTGCGTGACCAGACTTGAATATCATTTGAACCCAAGCATTTTAAATATCGCATCGATTCGCGGCATAGCAGTTGATGCGAGAAGTTTATCCAACCAACCGATTGCAGTCAACAATATTAGGATTCAGTGCGATTTGTAAATGCTCAAGATAAGATCCTTCGCATTGTAAGAGCACATACTGTCGCCAACCTGCTTTTGTGCAGCTTCCAATCGTCCTGAGATGTTAGAACGTTGCGAACGTTTGTATGTGTTTATTTTGTCAAGTAGTGTGTGTGGGTGATCGAAGCTAGACTTCATCAATTGATGACCGTCAATGTTCCGGCCTACTTCTACTTGTTAGACAAGACACTTAATCCATAAAAAATTTCATGTGAAATTCGGGTATCGTTGTCTAGTAGGTTTTGTTTGTTGATATCATAGTGCTTTCTAGATTAATCACACTAGAAGAGAAACTTTAAAAGCACTGAATGGGCCGCTTGGTTTGCTGGTACAGTCGTATCCGAAATGTCTTAGATCATTCGTACCCTCAACCCAAGTTAATTTGATATCTGTCCCTTCAACCTCCAATCCTTTTTGATTGGAACAGAAAGTATTCCACATGTCGGGTTTCAAATCCTTATAAGCATTTTTTGTTTGATCAAGACTTGCTCAAGCTGTACATGTAGCTGTGCTAAGTGACGGTGCTTGAGACTTAGAACAGAATTGCACAAACGCAAAACTCCATCTGCCTTCCTCACTGATCGGAGCCGGCGAATTTCCAAGGAAGACCTATCAATATCATGTGATAGATATATCCAGAAATCTTCGAATCAAGATTACAGATCAGGAAATATCTGCAGATTTAGACAGTTTGAGAGCAGTACTCATAATCTTGGCGTATAATCCTATTCCTAACACCTTTGTTGAACTGATAATGACGTAGTACGATTGTGGATGAGTATCATGGTAAGATGCTTAAAGCCGCACTACCAAAGAACTGCCGAAAATGAGGCTCAATATAGTTGATTCAATTGGATTCAGAACCATTGGAGTGCATAGCGAAGATGCGGTTCTTTTGAGGGAAATTCCTAGATGGATAATATGACTATACAGCTGTGGTAGTATGTCACGAAGTTCTAGCAAGATGTTCGTGGAATTCCAATTCGAACTGCATGCAAAATCTTGAATGGCCCATGCATAACGTTACTGAGGGGAGCTAGTGTTGTAGGGAATTCCTTATAGCAGAGACTAAGTATCTCAGGTCGTTTTTGCTTGCGGTTTAGTGAGTTTGTTGTCACGGTGTTCGCAATGGAAAAATGTTGCTTTTTAACTGTGCTTTTTGAATCAAACGCCTGGTCGTAGATCATACGTGCATTGAGAGGGGTTTGAATTCATGACGTCGTTAGAGCCGCAATTTTAATGAGGGACGTGGGGAGTAACCTTTAATAAGTGTAATTTCTACGCGAAATGGTGTGCTATCTAGATCAGCCGCATCTTTGAACAGTGAGTTGTGTAGAGTACTTTGACGGGTGGCACACACACACGCATGATGTGAATTCCTGCAGAATTGAATGGGCACAGTCGAGCAGTTACGTTACTGGCCAAACAAGTTGCCGCATTGCATGTTGCAAGCGCTTAATAGTGTTGGTAGCCAGTCAACCGCCCCCAAGCGCTCATCAATTACACGTACTCACAGTTTCTGATTCGTTATGATTTGTAATAGTTTGTGCAGACGGTTGGCTGATCACCAATAGGTACTATGATTTTCACAGGGTATAACATAATTTAATGTTACATCGCGAGATACCACGAGTTTTTATGGTAACGTACCATCAATTAGCTTCCGCTTAATATTATGTGGAGATTTTATTTGACAAGAGGAGGCTCAGCTGCGTTGGCAAAAGGCGAGGATGTTAGTAGAATCATTGAGGCTCTGTCAAGAGCTCTGTTGGTTGAGCTAGATGCAAGCTTAAGTCACACTTCATCAATTATTGGCTTACCTATATTTTAGACTCAGATTAATATTTATATTTGAATGACGCCGCGTGTTTTTCATTAACGAAGGTAGGCACTTTAAATTATCCTATCGGTTAAAAATCTGAATAAATAGCTTGGATTTGTGCTTCTACACATGTCAACCTATATGACTCTTGTTAGGCCAGTAATATGTATTAAGCTGCTTAGCTTGTGATGGGGCTCTCAAGGGACCACGCTTACGTGTGAACAACTTTGTTCTTCTTTCCTGCAAGTTACCCCTCTTCAATAGATCGACATCATAGAGAAAAGCGAATCACCTTACCAGCTAGGCTTTTGATGTTTGCCAGCTGAAAAACACGGTCATCGATCGTGCACGCGCAACTATTCGAGATATCTCAAAACAAATTTCAAGAGCGGTAGTGAGTCGATGGTGCAATTCTCTAGTTTCAAGGCCAGCGTGCAAGTTCTATCTAAAATGAATCTACCGAGCATCTAAAGTTAACTGATTATAGGTCATAGGTGCACATCTCGTATATTTTGCTCGTTTACAAGATGCATTCGAAAATACATGCACGATCAATGCTAATGGAGTTGAGTTCCTACATGGGCAAAACTCGACAGCCTGCACAACGTTAGCATGAGCTTTTAGACTGTCTAGCGGTTTGTACGCTGCCTAGATTTCTCGCTGGCCGAAAAATACACCCTGGTGTCAAAAAGGAATCTATCGTGCACCATTTCTCAACCACGGCAACATAGTTGTACGACTGGTATCGATGTACCCAATTATTACAAGTGAATAATTGGGTTAAGTTACCAGTTATATAGGCTTTAAACAACTTGATGCGAACCACATGTTACCGGTCCGTAGGTAAGCAGACACCGATACAAACGAAGTATCTTTGTTGAGATTGGAAAATGTCGTCTTATGCTCAGATCAAAGCTGAATGATTACACCAAGGAATATATTTTGGCCGGCAAGCGAGCGGGGTAAGCTGGTTCTGGTGACTTCGATTTCGAATTACCTGTGTGAGACCTGCCTGAAACGCTTGTTTGTGCCGGGTTTTAAGCTAAGTTTAAAATTGGTCGGCTCGCGGTTCAACACCCACATATTTGGAAATAGAGAGGAGTCAGATAACGGACCTTTGGTTTTGAAAGCAATGAGTCAAGTACACTTAAACATAAAACTGTATCGAAATTTTTGGCCAGGGATATTGGCCCATCACCGAGGATCCTTAAGTGAGCTTACACGATACCGAAAATGTGGTTACTGGATTGGCTCGGAATTTTGAATTGGGGCCCTACACCCTGGAGAAAAAGATGTCAATGAGTTTCTTGATTATAGCTCACGATGTGCTTTGAACACCCATTTTCTTTCTTCAAACAAAAAGGAAAAGCACATGGTCGATTCACAAACACTATTTAACTTTAGACAAAACTACCGCACCACGTGCTTGATAATTAAACCAGGAAAGGTACATATAACGGATTCCACTTATATCTCAATGGATCATCGGTTGGTACACACATACTAGGTGGTCATCATATCAATGAAATCACAGATCTTTCTCAGCTACTTCTTGCTTGTCTCAAGGATTCACATGCACTGTTCGAACTAGTGTTCATCCGGTATCCATCAGCTGTAGTGGACGTGTGAAAAAGAGATGCTCTTACATACATATGTCGAGACACCTACACTCAAAATGTGGGGTGTGGGGTGGGGTGTGGGACGTGCGGCTCTAGCTAGTCGGCTAGGTAGCTCTGGTGGCGGCTCTAGACCCCTACTACATTCTACGACAAGCAAAGACATTCATGTATTTGGGTACTTTGATTCCAACTTCAGGCAGCAGCTTTACATAGGCCACACCATTCCGATGATGAAATGAAATTTTGCATAATATTATGAATCATGACCGGCATAAGTAGATCTATCTACGGGATTCCAGAGGATCCAGTACATTCATACAGCGTTATTGATGCCTTCAAAGATTTTCTCATGGTGAGAGCCTAGAGGGATGAGTCTATCTAGTACTCTACATAGGCGCATGCACAGCCTGGCATCCTTACCCTTGCTAGTTGATTAAGAACTCACGCACAAATCAAGTCACCTGCTGGGAGCCAATGTAATATCTGCAAACCCATGGCCTGCGCATGCTGAACCGCACAGGTACTTTAGCCAGGCAAAATCAAAAACCCTGTGCATTGATTATTGCGCGGTGGGCCTACCTTATAAACTCTCCCAAGCTCTCGTGTTGGGAGACTCTTCTTTCCTCACGCAACTACCCAGAAATTCTACCATGGAGCCAATATCGACAACCGCAGGCTTCGCTTCCCGAATACTCGGAAAGTTCGGCGTGGGTTTAGATGCCATGGAGCTTACGTCCTTGTTCGTTGCTATAACTGTCATCTGGGGGATCTTCCGCGGAGCGCTCGACTATATATTTCGCCAACTTTCAAAAAGCGTGTGGTCTCATATTGAGATCCGGAACGACCAGGTCGAGCCATACGATCAGTTTCTCGCATGGCTACAGAACCAGCCGTTTAACCACGACTGTAGGAATTTACGCGTTAAACAAGTGATTGAGTGTGTAGGCCATGGAGGCAGATCTTGGACTTACAGAAGTCGCAAATGGACAATCATGGGCGACGGATCGGTAACGAGTTATGGATACAGTCCTGCAGATGGTTGGCATTATTTCCGCTATAGGGGCCAGTGGGTGGCCCTATTCCGCAACTCGGAAGAGCAGCGCGATATATACGGTGGCAGCAACGAGAGTATTAGACTATACGTTCTTGGACGCGACCCAACAATTCTTAAAGAGCTAATGGAGGAATGTCGTCACGAATACGTTCAGCACGATTCCGAGAAAACCATCGTTTACCGTGATGGTGGCACTGCATCCGGCAAGGATGGATGGAAACGCTGCTTTGCACGCTTCTCACGTCCTTTGGATACGGTAGTCCTTGACGAGAAACAGAAGAATGAATTCGTTGAAGACATTGAAGAGTACCTGTCTCCCTCCACCGCTCGCTGGTATGGTTATCGCGGCATCCCCTACCGTCGCGGATACCTTCTGTATGGTCCGCCAGGAACAGGGAAAAGCTCTCTTAGTTTTGCGGCTGCAGGGATCTTTGGCCTCCGGATCTACGTTCTCTCTCTCGCCTCCACCATGCTCACAGAGGATCGCCTCTCTACATTGTTTTCTACACTTCCCACCAAATGCATCGTGCTCCTCGAAGATGTCGATAGTGCGTTCGTCGACCGTGGCACTCATTCGCCCGAAGTTGTCACCGGTCCCGCAAAACCCGGTCAGCCCCTCCGTCCTGACCCCTCCAAGCCAGCCGACAGAGTTGGCATCAGCTTCTCAGGCCTCCTCAATGCGATTGACGGCGTCTCTTCGCAGGAAGGCCGCATCCTGATCATGACAACCAACCACATTGAGAAGCTCGACCCGGCATTGATCCGCCCTGGCCGGGTCGACCTCAAAATCGAATTCAAGCTCGCTAGCACCACCGTACTCGCTGCCCTATTTGAGCGAATGTTCGACGTCGACCCAGAGGAGGAGCCCACCGACGCCACGACACCCAACGCTGACGTAGACGAGGAAAAACGAGTGGCGAAACTCAAGCACATGGCCCAGACGTTTGCCGAGAAAGTTCCAACCGATGTGTTTTCCCCTGCAGAAATCCAGGGTTTCTTACTAACACAAAAACGGCGGCCCGAGAGAGCGCTCATGAATGTCGACGCATGGGTTGTAGAAACCCTACGCAGAATGGATGAGGAAAAGAAAAAGAAGATGATAATTTTGGAATAATGATAACGACGGAGATTTCATGAGAAACGTGTAAACTGTGTACTTATTGTTGTTTTCTTAGAAAGCTCATTTTTGAGTTTTTTGTAAGGGTGTTAACTAGGAGCGATTTTCATCTGCCTTTTGTTTGCTTTTGTCTTTGGTTGGTTTTGGGTATAATATCTTAGGCCGAGATAGCACTATTGTAGGAAATTGGGGGTTGAAGTCTAATATCCGGCGTTTTACGAGGGGAAAAAATTGATTCTGTATGAGCTAGCTAGCTGTGGAAAGTTTGGGTTAACCACATGCTATCACGAGAATACGAAGGAGAGAAATCCAAGTTTTCAATGCCAACGAAGAGCCCAATTGTCTGCACGTCTAATTAGTGGAAAAAGCTAGTTCTGTCCGAAGTCCGAAGTCCGAGGCACTGATGCAAGGTCCCAGATCCAACCGGACAGCGCGCGCTGCGCTACGCCTTGTCCTGTGCCCCCCTGTGCCTGCGGCCATCAGTTGAACATACTCCTCGGCCCTCAGCAGTTGCGTGCACGTCGGCCGAGGCATAAGACGGGGGCATAAGGGTCCGCCGGCCGCACGAAACTGTGACCAGTCACCTTTTGCGGTACGTTTAAGGTTATCTCTCGGATCAATCGCGATACCACTCCACGGCGGATCCGTTGAACCGGTACCGGCGTGTTGTTCTGGCAACTATACCTGGGACAGGGATCCAGCTGCGCCAGATGACCTGGCCCCCGGACCGGGCCACGACGTCGTGTCGAGGGGGCCGGGGACGTCGGGGGACGTCGATCGGGGCTGCGTTTGCTGCAAGGGGGTGATGGCGGCGCGGGTGCGTGGTTAGTCGAATAGGTGGCTTTGTATAGGTGCATGCAGGTAAAGAGCCTACGCCTTGTTTGTAACAGGGTTGGCTTTGGCGTGTGCTTTGCTGTGAATTAGAGGCACTAGTTATGTCTGCTCGAATCGTTGTCTGACGGATTTGCCCTTTTTCTTGGAGTTTATGCTATCAAATCTCGCCATGCTCTGTTACGTGTATTTGACGTAACTTCCTGTATCTTGAGAATTGAATTATACCAAGTGCGATATTCGGTAGTTGACGCGTGTTTGCATATGTGACAGAAATTGTAATTGAGCGCGGTAAGTACCGTCTATAGTCTATCTAATCTAAGCCTATTGGTGCTCAATAGCAGCTAACCAATGGCCGACCTTCTGTGGGATTCAATGAGTGTGTAGTATCAGAAGCGGTAATAGCAACAGCACCGGTAACGAACGTGAAGGATCATGATATATACCAATTGATATATGACTATGTACATACATGATTTTGCAATTAGAGCTTATCACTATGGTACCTCCGTTTGGTAGGAATTGTGTCTTTAATTGTGTTTCAGACACATTAACAGTCTAAAGCCACTGCCTGGACGAGCTGATAATGTGCTTTACCACGCACCCTTAGGAAGAATGTGTTTCAAGCACAACTTACCAAAAATTGTGTCTTCCCGACGCGACTCTGGCAAGCGGTTGACCATACATTGTGCTGCTTGTCATACGAAAGTGGATTTAAAGTAGTAGCTGGACTGAATTTCTGACTTCTTGCTCCATCTCTCATTCCTACCACAACTTCACCCTCACCTCAACACCGTGCTCGGCTGCTTTCCCTTGTAAGTGTCTTGATCTTCAGCTTCATCTCATACTAATTCAAGTTAATCGATGAAAATCGTGCAGGATCATGGTGGGCAGCAGCGGGGGCAGTACTCGAGATGCGGCGGCGGCGGCAGCGCCCGGGGGCAGCAGCAGGGGCAGCAGCGGGGGCAGCAGCGGGGGAGTGGCTTGTGGCTCAGACACAAATTATTGGGACCATTAGACACAAATTAATTGTGGAATCTACACATTATTGTTCGATCTATGGCACAATTTATTTGTGGCTCAGACACAAATTAATTGTGGTATTTACACAAATAAATTGTGTTACAAGCACATATTTAGTTGGGTGAATTTGCAATATAAATGTGTGTTAAACCATTATTGTCCGTGTGTTGAAACACATTTGTATCTATGGCGGCAAGACACAATCTTAAAATGCTTCTCAGACACAAATTCGTTAGACCATAGTGTTATAAGTGGAAGGATTTACACTGGATTATACATGGCCAATCAGCACCAGCGTCACCCAACTGCATGTGGCGAAGCAAGCGCAAACCCACCTTTTTCTAGCACCTCAAACGGCTTGTTTTTGATGCAGTATCCTGTAGACCAAAATGTGTGTTTGTATTTCTATGAGATACGACAGTCAAGCCCGGTATCCACTTCATGTCACCAGGCCGAGTGCGCACCCGTGCCCAAGAGCCATGTCAATTCAGCAAAAAGTAGTCGTGCATTCGCACCTACCCCACGAGAAGACTGAGCGTATGGCAAGCCATAAGACTGCACCTTGAAAGCAGAATGTAACATGTTCCAATCAATGCACAGTCTACAAAAACATTTTCCCCCGATTGGTCGCTCCGTAAGTGTTTACTATTCACGTAACGCTTGACAAAGGGACGTCAGCTACTGCTCTACTACATCTAGAATACTGCTTTGACCGCGGTTGGTGTCGGACTGGGTCTGTCTTTACTAGCGGCCGGCGGAGGCGTGTGTAGATACTAGGTCCAAGAGACCAAACGCCCCGTCCCGGCCCAGGCCGCGGCCGCCTGGTAGCTTATTTGCAGCCTAACACATCAGAGTCCACGCTGTAGCATATCGGGCGGCGACGGTAAACTATAGCAATCCCACACCCGCACGGCCAGTGCCCATCCGCGCCCGCTGTGACCGACGTCGACTTCATGTTTCCCGTACGCGGGTATTCATGGAACTCATTTCTGCCGGCCGCATTATCGCATCGTCCAGACTCCAATACCGTCTGTCCCAGCCATATTGTATCAGCCAGACAGCCCGCGCTGCTTTGCGTCACTCACCCACCAGTCACGATGCTTGTTACTTCCCTGCCCTGCCCTGCCCGGCCGGCGGAAACAACCTGGCTGCAAGTGCCGCGGGGGGTGGGGACATGCAATGCGGATTACTCAAACCTTTGGGATACGTCGGTGCGTTGCGGGTCTGGTGGAGTGACGTCTGTCGGCGCGCGGTGGATATTCGGACTGTCTGCACACGGGCCGGAATGTCCGAACATCGCCCATCACTCGCCCTGTGCTCCATCCAGACGCACTCGACAAGCACTGTACGTGAAGCGCGCCGACGAACAATTACCATTCCCAATCCAATCCAATGCAACTACGAACCCAGCGACACTACCACATTGATCCATCAAACACCCCCTTCGCTCCCACCCACCTCTGGATGCTCTGGATGCTCTGGATGCTCTGAATGCTCTGGATGCTTGCAGAGCGGACGAGGTCGATATCCACGGGCTTGTTCTTTTCGCACACATATGCCATTCCTACTGCTGAAAACACAAACCCCTTTTAAATTGACTGAAAAAACACTAAAAACCCCGTCTACAATATATCACCCCCCTTCCCAAGCCTAGTCTACTGCACCCACTCCCGCACCCCCCTAAACAGTCCCGTCCACGGCCCCACCCCCATCTCCGCAACCTCGCGCGGAACCCAGCTCCCCGTCCCCCCAAGCACAGTCCTCTCAGGATGCGGCATCATCGCCAGCACCCTCCCGTCCACACTACAAACCCCAGCAACACCGTTCGGGCTCCCATTCGGATTCGCCGGATACTCCGTCGCCGTCTCTCCCTCCCCATCGACATACCTCACCACCACGCCGCCCCTCTTCTCCAACGCCTCCAGATCCTGCGGCGTCTCAAACACCGCGCGCCCCTCCCCGTGCGCAACGGCGATCGGGAGGCGCGACCCGGCGAGTTTTTGCGTGAACACGCTGCCCGGTGCAACGGAGACCATGGCCATGCGCGCCTCGTACTGCTCGCTCTCGTTGCGCTCGAACGCCGGCCAGTCCGCCGCGCCGGGGATGAGCGTCTTCAGCCGTGAGAAGAACTGGCAGCCGTTGCACACGCCCAGCGCGAACGTCTCCTCCCGCCTGAAGAACGCCTCAAACATCGCCCGCGTCCCGGGATGCAGGAGCACGGAGTGTGCCCAGCCTGCGCCAGCGCCGAGGACGTCGCCGTAGGAGAACCCGCCACACGCGGCGAGCCCGGTGAAGTCGGCGAGGGAAGTGCGTGCGGTGAGGAGGTCGGTCATGTGCACGTCCACCGGCGCGAAGCCGGCGAGGTGGAACGCGAACGCCATCTCCGCGTGCGAGTTGACGCCCTGTTCGCGCAGGATTGCGACGCGCGGCTTGACGGGTGTGAGAGAGGCGGGGATGGGGGTGGTGGCGGTGGGGGAGAGGTGGTAGGACAGCCCGCAGTCGGAGTCGCGGAGGATGGCGGCGTGCTCCGCGTCGGCGCACGCGGGGTTGTCGCGGAGGCGTTGCATGGCGTGGGAAGTTGCTGCCCAGGTTTGTTGGAGTGCCCCGCGGGTGGAGGAGTAGACGACGGTGGAGCTGTGGGTGAACACCACGGCCTGCCCAGCGGCGACGGGCGTGACCGCGCCGATGTTCAGAATGCTCTCCGCGGCGACACCAGCGTCGGTGAAGATCTTGGTGAACTCCGCAATGTTCGCCTCGTCGACGTTAAACACCGCGCCGAGCTCTTCATTGAACAGCGCGGCCACCAGGTCCTCGGTGCTGCCGCTCTTTGCGTAGGATGCGAGGTCGACGGTCACGCCGACGCGCCCCGCGAACGCCATCTCCGCGACTGTCGTGAACAGGCCGCCGTCGGAGCGGTCGTGGTAGGCATCGACGATGCCGCGCTCGCGCGCTGCGGCGCAGGCGGTGAAGAAGGCCTTGAACTGCGGCACGTCGCGCACGTCCGGGCAGGCGTTGCCGACCTGGTTGTAGACCTGTGCGAGCGCGCTACCGCCCAGGGCCATGTTGCGGTTAGCCAAGTCGATGAACACGAGCTTGGAGGCGCCGGAGTCGGAGCGTTTCAGCTGCGGCGTCCAGGTTTTGTGGATGTCCTGCACTGCCGCGAAGGCGGTGACGACGAGCGAGATTGGCGCGGTGACCTCCTTGGGTGTGCCCGCGTCGGTCCATTTCATCTTCATGCTCATGCTGTCCTTGCCGACGGGGATGCTGATGCCGAGCGCGGGGCACAGGTCCATCCCGATGGCTTCGACGGCCTCGTACAGCCCCGCGCCCTCGCCGGGGTGGTTCGCGGGCGCCATCCAGTTCGCGGACAGGCGCACGCGCGGGAGGCCGCCCTGGATGTCCGCGGCGGCGAGGTTCAGCAGCGACTCGGCGACGGCCATCTTGGCGGACGCGGCGGGCGAGATGAGCGCGAGCGTCGGCTTCTCGCCCATCGCCATGGCTTCGCCGGTGCGCACGCCCGCGAGCAGCGCGGTGGCGGTGACGGCGACGTCGGCGACGGGGACCTGCCACGGCCCGACCATCTGGTCGCGTGTGATCAGCCCGGTGACGGTGCGGTCGCCGATCGTGATTAGGAAGGACTTGGAGCCGACGGCGGGGAGGCTGAGGACGCGGTGCACGGACTGCGCGATCACGTCGCCCGCGGGCAGGTACGACTTCAGTGAAGCGTCGAACGCGGGGAGCGTGAGTTTGCGGCTCGAGACCGTGCGCTTCATCTTTGGCGGCTTGCCGAAGAGCGTGCTCATCGGCAGGTCGATGATCTTGGGGTTCGCCGCAGAGTCGCGGTCTTTGAGCACCAGGCGCTGGTCCTCCGGGTTGCCGCCCTCGGCCCGGCCGACGACTGAGAAGCCGCACCGCTCGCGGCGGGCGATCGCTTCAAAGGTCTTCAGGCCGTCCTCGGCCACGGCCATGACGTACCGCTCCTGCGCCTCACAGCACCAGATCTGCAGCGGGCTCATGCCCTTGTCCGCGCTCTCCACTTCACGGAGCTCGAAAGTGGCTCCAAGACCGGCATCGTGAACCAGCTCTGGAAGAGCGTTAGACAGACCGCCGGCACCGACATCGTGGATCGAGCGGATCGGCGAGTTCTTTCCAAGCGCAACGCACGCGTCAATGACCATCTGCGCTCTCCGCTGCTGCTCAGGGTTGCCACGCTGGACCGACGCAAAGTCGAGATCAACGGAGCCCTCGCCTGAGGTGATCGAACTGGCGGCACCGCCACCTAGCCCAATGAGCATCGCAGGACCTCCTAAGACGATGAGGTATGCGCCGGGCTCGATCAGGCCCTCGATTTTCAGAGCGTGGATGGGACGCACGGTTCCAAGACCACCCGCAATCATGATGGGCTTGTGGTAGCCCCTAATCTCAATCTCTCCACCAGGGGCTTCCACCTGGGTGGTCAGCGTCCGGAAGTATCCCAATGTGCATGGCCGCCCAAACTCGTTGTTGAAAGCTGCAGAGCCGATGGGGGCCTCCAGCATGATATCCAATGAGCTGGCAATGTGGTTGGGCTTGCCGACGTCCATCTCCCATGGCTGTCTGTGGCCGGGGATGAGGAGGTCAGACACGTTGAAGCCAGACAACCCGGCTTTGGGCTTGGATCCCCGCCCGACGGCTCCTTCGTCACGGATCTCACCACCAGACCCTGTGGCGGCACCGGGGTATGGCGAAACCGCAGTGGGGTGGTTATGGGTCTCCACCTTCGTCAAGAAATACACCTGCTCGTCCGTGGCCTCCCACACATTCGTCTCGGGGTTCGGGGCCCAGAACACCGCATCATTCCCCTCCAACACCGCAGCATTGTCCGAGTACGCAGACACCGTGTACTCAGGGCTCAGTTTGTGCGTATTCCTGATCATGCCAAACAGCGAGTTCGGCTTCTGCTCGCCGTCGATCGTCCACGACGCATTGAACTGCTTGTGCCGGCAGTGCTCAGAGTTGACCTGCGCGAACATGAACAGCTCCACATCGAACGGGTTCCGCGGGCACGCGCCCGTCTTCGAGAAAGCGTCCAGCAGGTACTCGATCTCCTCCGAGTCCAGCGCCAGCCCGAGCGCCTTGTTCGCGGCCTCCAGCGACTCGCGCGGCGTGGCGTTCGCGGAGTGCAGGTCCACCTCCCCGACCGGCAGCGGTGCATGCGTGCCAAACAGCGTCTCAAACTCCGGCAGGTGCGGCTCCAGGGTCTACGCAAAACACTGTGAGCTTTCTCTCTTTCACACACGATGGAAGTCTTCGCGCACCTGCGTCATGCGGTCGTGCAGCGCATCCGCGAACGGATACCGCTCGCCGCCCGCGCTATACTCGCCGTCAAACACCAGCGACACCAGCACGCCGCGCTCGATGCGGCGCACCACCTTCTCGAGCCCGCACACCTGCGCAATCGACGTCGCCTTGCTGGACCACGGGCTGATCGTGCCCTTGCGCGGGACGACATACAGCACCAATCTATGCTTCCCATCCTGCACTTCCTCGCCCCCCAGCACCCTCGCCAAGATCTGCGTCTCGGCGTCATCGTTGAGCGCACTGCTCTTGTCCCCGTACGCCAGCAGCGTCTCGAGGAACTGCCGCGACTGCGTGCTCGTGTCCCGCAGCACGCCCGCGGCGGCAGCGGACGCCGGGCACACGTAGTGCACGTGGATTGCGCGCACGGCGGTGGCGCGCGGGGCGGTGGCGGGGAGCGCGCGGTTCAGCGACGCCGTGAGCTCGGCCAGGCGGAACGGCGAGAATGCGGGCGAGCCCGCGAGGGCCAGAAAATCTGCGGCGGTGGAGGCGGCCATTCCGACGACGCTGTGGTGATGGTGGAGGGTTTGGAGGAGGAGGAGGGGCAGGCGAAACAGATGGCGGGGCAAATTTGTGGCAGTGGTGGGGTTGCGTTTTTTTTTAGCGGCTCTGGGAATTAGAGTTGCCCCGCCACGCTGATGGGGTGGGTGGAACCCTAATCCTGAGTGCACTGCACGACAGACGATGGCAGGCATGGATGGGGATTGCTCGTTGGGGGAGGGAGGGGTTTCGGGCAATGGGCAAGATTCTGCGGTGGAGTCCGTTTGCTGTCGGTATTGGAGTACTTGTCGATTTGTGCCGGCCGTGGTGTACGTTTGCACAATTAATTGCAATCAGCTACGGTGAGTTCTGTCAATGAAATTCAAACTCAGATGTTAAATTCCTCTTCTTTCTTTGTGTTCTGTTGTGGTCGATCTGAATAATTTACCTCATCGCACGCACCCGCATGCTGCGCATCTCATTGCATTCAGCCGCCATTGTTTGCATTCGCCAGACTAAACTCAACCAGAAGTGATCATATAAGGACCCCATCTTCATATATGAAGTTTTTAGAACACTGCCATTCCAAAAATTTGATGCACTTTACATCCGTGACTACATCTCATCGCAGCCTCCTAGGCCATCACCCTTGGCCTCCGCGCATCGTTGCATCTGAATCTGAAAACCCAACACGCATGAGTGGTTCCAGCAGACATCCTCCACCTTGGTCCTTGCCCGCAAACTTGCAATACCTGGATAATTCACAGCGCGGGTCGTCTTGCATTTGTAGGACATTCGGAACCCTATCAGAGCGGGAGTCGACTCCAGCTCGCTACCAATTCTGGGCACACATCTCGCAGCTGCACCACTATGCGGAAATATTGAATTTGCGCCGATGTTTCCGATCAGATCAACGACGAGCAGATTTTGCAGCCGGTTGGTTGGTGCGATGCAAGGACGGCTGCTGCTCTGATGAACCTCATCACAGCGCCGGGCGGCTCTCGGCTGGACAATGACATCCGTCAATTTCGTGGCGGCGCCGAACGGTGGGGATTAATATCCAGTGATTCTACTCCACACTGTGACCGCATTTCCAGCGCAAGGGGAACACCACCAGAAGCCACGAAAAACGTAGCACACGTGCACCCCCAAAGCCGCCCACCGTTCTAACTCGGCGTACAAAACCACAATTTTGGTAGGGGTAGGACGAAAATTGCCAGCTCATCAACTCACCAGATATCGCAACCCACTGGTTTACACAAAAACTGTGTGGGTGTGGGGGAGAGGGGAAACATGGCAGGCCTTATCAGTTGAGGATCTTCCCGGGAGTCTCGTGTTGAAACAATAATGCCCGTTTCGGGCGATATTTTGGGCCAGACGCAAAGAAAATTTACTGGCAATATGCGGCCAGGCAGGGACCGGGGCGCAGCGGCCGGTGTGGCTCGTGGATGTAGAGTATACGGGCGGACGGGATAAGGGATAAGGGAGGTTGGCGGGCAGGCGGTTACTACATACTGCTGCGGATTTGCAACGCCTTTGTCTGTGCGATCTAACTATTCTTGCAAACGACGACGGCGAGCCGGCCACGCGAAGTGCACGTACAGTACTGTACGCGGGTCTGCTCCTGCGTACAATACGCGTAGAACAGATGCAGAACAATCGCACGGCGGGAAATTGAAGTAAGGGTGCTCCTCCTGTCCGCTGACGCAAAACCACGATCAATGATTTAATTCGGAAGGCTGGCTTGAGCGAGGAGAGGAGCCAGTCAGCGGGCAGGCTCATGGGCAGCAGGAACACCAGGGCGAGGAATCTGCACCGACCAATGATGCAGCCAGATCCGATCTCCGGCCAGCCTCAGCAGCCCTCTTAGGCGAGCGCGTCCCAGGGTATCTCGGGGGATTGGGCCATGGGAGGCATCGCGCTGGCGTTCAGCTGCTACGGGCCAAAAAGTACTATACGCGTGAAGTGAGGGCGAGGGGGGTGGGCGAGAGGAGGGAGGGGAAGGGCGGCCGCAGAGAGTCGCGTCGCAGAGGTGCAATGCAGGTGTTAGGAAGGTGTGGGTGCGCGCTGCACGCTGTAAACAGGAGTGGCAGGCATCTGTGGCTATCCCCCGTTCGGTTGCAGACAGACCAGACCCCATCCACCCCAATTCTGTGCAGACCTGCCCTCTGCTGCGGCGCTGTCCCCCGTAGGTGCGTAGGTTGTTTTGGTAGGGGTGGGAAGATCAAGGGAAGCACAGGCCCGTCTGCCTCTTGTCGCCCATCGGTCGTTTTATCTGACTGCTACCCACACCCCCCCCCAGCCTTCCCCAACCACAACCACGACATCCATCGTCCTCCTTGCAACCACGACGCCAACGACGAAGGACGAAGACGATCCCCCTTCATCCATCGCTATACATCGCAGCGGCTCCTACCTCTCGTCACTCTTTCGCCTGCGTCGTTGCCATCTTTCGCGTCCTCTACAACCAGCTCTACTTTCACCAGCGCTACTACCACTATCGCAATCACGTCCACAGCTACACTACCCACCATGAATCCCGCGTCTACATTAGTCGCGCCCGCAACGCGGCGACACCACCTCTCGGCAATGAAACCGATGAAATCCTCCAACCTGCGTGGGCTGGCCAATTCTCAATCGACGCGCAACAGTGAGTCTACCTCTGCATTCCGGTGCTGTTCTTGTTCTGTCTGTCATACTCCCCGTTCCACGCTCTGTCACGTCCCCAGCCACCCAATATTTTTCTTAGGCCAGACACCCTCGAGGAATTGTCCTTAATTCCGCCTCTTCGGTCACGCTGCAGATAATGCCCCATCCTGTTTACTTATCCCAGTCGCGTGTGCTGAGGGCCAATCGTGCTAACCACACTGAAACTACAGCCACACAACCCTCAGCCACTAAGCGCTCACTTGCTATCAGCGACGAAAACGACCCCTCACCGGCGTTTTTAGTATCCCCGTCGAAACGAGTCAAGTCAGCGTTCCCGGTTTCAGTCGACAATTTCATCAAGCCGACAACGGCCAAGACACAGGCCCTGGGCAATGCCACCTCAGGCGCCCAGCGGAAGAAGCGTGCCTTCGGCGCCCTGCTCGACATCACCAATACCCGTGGTCAGCCGACGCCGCAGCGGAATAGTAACGCTAGCGAGAAGAAGCCCTCGGTTCTGAAACCACAGCGCACAATTCTCAAGCCCTCCTCGGTCAAGAAGAGCTCCCCCTCCTCAGTCAAGAGGAGCTCCCCACTCGCGTCAAGCGTGACCACGGCCCCCGCCTCCCCCCGTCGCCGCAATGCCCGCGCCACCTCGCCCCGCATTGGCTCCGGCCGCGGCATCAAGCGCTCATACTCCCCACCAACCTTCAAGCGCGTCGATCCACCGTCATGCCTCAGCCGCAGCTCCAGCATCTCCTCAGGCTCCATCGACTCCCTCCTCAGCGGCCTTTCCTCACGCACCTCCTTCAGCCTCGACGGCGGCGTCGCCCTCCCCCCCACGCCGCCGGCCCCCGCCGTCCCCGACTCCTGGGTCTTCGACATCTACGAAGACAGCGCCGAAGAGACGCTCCAAAACCTAATGGAGCACAGCACGCACACGCTCGACATCAGCGACGACGAATCCACACCCTCAGAACTACAAGCCAAGGGCAAGGAAAACATCGCGCCGTCGCGCCTCGTCGCCGCCGCCGCCACGCTCGCCATCCCGCAGCGCAAATCTGCCGGCGCGGGTCCGGGCGGCCGCTTCCTGCGCGAACACCGCGAGGCGCTGCGCGAAATGCAGAAAGAAGAACTGTTTGCGGATCCGCCGTCGCCGGGCGACATTTCGGACTGCGGCGGCGTCAAGCTGCCCACGCTCGACGACGACAGCTTCATCTGCTTTGCCACGCCCAAGAAGCAGAAGCCCAAGTACGACGTCGCGGAGCGCACGCCCAGCGCGCCCGGCAGCCCCGGATGGGCCGTGTGGGAGAGCGACCACGAGGCCGAGGACGAGAAGGAGGGCGTGCCGGTTATGCAGGAGCTCAAGCAGGTCGAGGTGCCCGAGATCCGCGAGGAGCTGGTCGGCGAGTGCAAGTTTGAGATCTTCAGCGACACGGGCAGCATCGATGGTATCAGCGACAAGGAGAACTAGCCCTGGACAACCATTTTTTTCTACTACTTCTTCTCTTGTACCCTCTTCTTTTGTATTCTGTATTGTGTCTTGTCTTGTGTGCCTGTTTTAGCCAGCCAGCGGTGTTTTTCAATTCTGCTTTTTTTTCTCATCCTTTTTCCGTTTCATCGTTTTGTGTCATGCTACGACAGACAACGTACGGCTCTGCTCTATATACAAAACTAAAACCACCAATAAATACCAAAAAAAATACGGCGCGAATCGAATGAGGGAACGAATGCGAACATCTGTGGAATGAACCAATTAAAGAACCTGGGAAAAAAGGCGTGCTTGTGCTTCTTTTTTATATGGGACATATGGGTCTGACGAAATTCGAACGGCGGAGGCTAGCGTAGTGACTTTTTGGGGGCTGTAATTTTGGATGCTTTGTTGTTGTTGTTGATATCCGTGTTGTCGTAAGAAGACGTTGTGCTGCTTTTTGTGTTTGCTTTTGGAGGTGCGTGTGGTGGTGGGGTGGATGAGGGCGAAGGGGAGGGGGGAGGGGGGATGGGGCTGGTGCATGTGATGAGACGTAAATGTAGTAGTGTAGTGTAGTGTAGGTCCGTAGCTGAATTGAATTGAATCAGGAATTATACCTATCCGTCCCGTCCCACGTCTGCTGCCTGTCGAGAGCGTCTGCGTCTAGATGCGCGAGTGAGTGTCTGTGAGTGACGATGTTGTGACATTCCAGCCGCGTCCGTGTGCACACAGCATGAATAGCCACAGCCGACAGCAGAGATTGCGAGTTGTAGTGTAATGGCGTGTCTACGATCAAGTAATCAGCATTGCGTATCCGCATCTTTCGGGCGGCACTTCCAGTGCCAGGTTGTTTCGACCGGACAGGGCAGGAAAAAGCATAGTGAGTGAGGCGCAGGCGGAGATTGCAATGGATCCTGTATATGGCTGGACAGAAGGACGGGCCGTGATGCTGCACTATGGCTGGTGTTTGGACCGAACAGTGACGAGGAGACGCTGTGGCAACGGCTGGAAGGCTACCTTCTGCATGGTTACAATACGGTTGGGATGAACGACAACGTCTGGAAAACGGGATGCGCAAGCTTGGGCAGAACAATATGAGTGCCGACAGTGAACCTGACCAGCCTCCAAAAATTAGGAATTAACACGCCTTTGGACGTCGTGAGTTGGCCGGATTGGTGCGCTGCGCTAGCAGGCCGATGGAAGCTGGGGATGGGCTGGGATGGGCTGGGCTTGAAGACGTTGACTTTGGTGTGCCTGCTAAAGAAAGGGAGCTGTGGGAATGGTAGTTATTGCTTGGGGCAGCAAGGCCGAAGTGAGAGGTCGGGATTAGCACGGGCATCTTGGGTGAGGTGGGTATAGCACTGGGCTCACGCGGGCATTGTCTTGATGGTGGAGAGATCTTGCGGAAGGCACTGTCTGGTATGGGAGGTAGATGCACGGTAGCTGTATTAGAGAGGACAAGAGCTAATGACATGTTGGGTTCTGGAATGTTCTGAGATGGCATGGATGACTTCCCGTAGCGTTTTAGGGGTTGATTCGAGATCTGGAAGCTGCGTGCTCTGCATTTGCCTCCCATAACAAAATAAAGTAAATCTACAACTAATCAGAGGTACTAACAAAATGACCGAAAAGTGCGGCCCGTGTTGGCCAACGAGAAGCACCAAAACACGTTTCTAAATCTGAACGAGATGGGAAGAGGGCCTTGTTTAGATTTGGGCCTGCAGAGATTGATTTGGAATCTGGAAGCTCCTGTGCCAACTTCTAGATCTCTGATCAACCTGCGAAACGCTCAGGGGGAGGAATCCATATATGGGGGGTTTAGACTAGCCTTCTGTGAGAGGTACATATCTAGATGAAATCTCGGAATGTGGCATAGTCGACATGGATGTGAGTGCACTTGAAACTTGACGCTGGCCGTGAGTTGGTTCTTGCAGGTTCTGGGTGGCAGGAGTATTAGCTTGAAGAATGATGGAATGATAGAGGGTTAGAGATCCGGGTGCCGCTGGAGATGGACCAAAGAGAAGTTATTGAAGAGGTGATGGTCAACAGCGATGAGAGCAAGCAGAAAATACGAATGCCGTGCACATGTGAAGCATGACGTATGGGTCACAGCCCGAATGACCACCGGTGCAAATGTACTTGCTTCAAGATCGACAGAACTTACATGGTCTCTTGAAAATTTCTGAGATTGCGGCGTATGAATGCACATTGACCAAACCTCACAGTCTGCTTATCAAAGTGTCCATCAGTCCCTCGACCTCTCCACGAGCGTCCAGAACCTAACGAAACCTCTGCACAGCAGAAAAAGGAACCTAAAATTACGAGCCAACACACCCTTAGACGTCGTCTGCGCGCCCGTCTTCCGTCGCCGACACCCAAGGGTCAATGTTAGAAGGCGGGTGACAGACCACCCGGACAGATGTACATGCTGCAGATGAATGAACATCTGGAGCCGGGTTGCGTGAGTGACCAAGTGACCCCGGCCCTCCATTCAAGATAGTACTAAGGAGTACCATGGAGTGGAGTCATCGGGGGGAATGGGGGGGAATGGGGGGAGGGATGGTGTTGTAGGCGTGGTAAGCGGTACCAAGAGGTGAGTTGGCCTGGCCGACACCGATTGTGGGTGGGTGAGATGTTGTGATGTTGGGTTGAGAAGGATGTTGTTTCGGAACTTGACGAAGATCAAGACAAGGACCAAGAGTCCCGCTGGGAAAACGACGAAATCAACACCAACTACTACGTTGGCCAGATCTAGCTGTACAACCCTGACAGCTCCAACTCCACGCTCGACGTGGATGTCGTGTCCCTTCCATGCGAAGCGGGCCGGGAGCGCCGCGAAGATGGTGGTGGCGAGCTTGGGAGCGATCCGGAGCGAGAGGAGGGCGGACTGCACGACGGACCGCTGTTGTACATTTGCGACTTCGTGCCCTCGGACAGTGAGTACACACCTCCCGACTCCGACCGCGCATTTTATTTCGCCTCATGTTGCTGTATAAATGCAAGGCACTGGCGAGGGAGCGTCGTCGGAAACAGTGTGGGAAGAAGAGGATTGTGAGGAACAGGAGGGGCAGGAGCTCGAGGATGGACACGAGAGTTTTGACTTTGTGGACGGTTCTGGGAACCAGACGAGGTCCACCAAAATACCGAACATGAAACCGAGGAGGCGGAAGCTGCTGGGGTAAGAGTGAAAACAAAGAAGATTATAGTAGGTTGGTTCTCTCGGGGCGTATTTGGGGGCGTTTTTTTTTAGGTGCTTTCAGCAATTTAAAGATCCAACCGGGGCATTCGGTATTACGGGTTTCTATCTGGGCTGTTTTTTTTTGTGGGCGCGTTGGGAGTATCGTACAGGCGTGTATGTACTGGTCCATATAGAACCACCTCATGAGCATGGCGGGGTAATCCAATATGCTAGGTAATCGGTTCACCAATCGAATCCTCTAGTGGTGTATCCGATATGCACCTTCGAGATCTTGCTTGAAACCTGGAGAAGATCGTATCCTATAGTTATGCACCGGCAGATCGCGCCCTCGAGCCGGGTCTCCAAGAACTAGTCCGTCCTCTACTGGTCGCGTCTTCTGGAACGATTTAGCTATATAGTCGAGTGGTGGATATCGTTGTGTACTCTAGAGTGCCGGCAGTATTCAGGACAGTATTCGCTGTCTGCACCACTCAAGAATTTATTTACTCAGTTACATGGCGAGACGGACTAGCTCCGGCTTTCTTTTACACTATGCCGCCCAGTTCATCGGATTACTGGTTTGGATGGAGATTTCGCTTGGGATTGTGGCGGTTTTGACGAGTTTGAAAACGTTACATAAGACGCCAGTAGTTGGATGACACGCTTCAAGATGGAGATACGTGGTGATAGCCATAGATCGACTACGTATGCAGTTGGTCTAATACAAAGCCTCCCTAAAAATTACCATTGGTGGCTTTTTCACTTGTACCCTCTTTACTTGATTTCACCCGAGTCACCAGTATATAAAAGAAGCGTGGTGGCACTCTACACGCAAGCCAGCAATGCTTCTAATCGGAGCGGTTAGGTGATAAGAAAACAGACCTAGGGAAACCCAAAAAAAGGCACACCCGGCCTCAGCTGAAGAATCTGAATTTGTGAGATTTAGTTTTCAAAACGTCTCCCAAAAGCAATACAGAAACATCAGAGAGCACTCTTACTGGTCCATGTGGCATGCATGGCCCGCTCCTAAGAAAGCGACATCAAAGCAGTGATAAAACCATCGAGATCGTACGATTGACAACTTCAGAGACGGCAATTGGCTATTCTGTAAACACGGTTAAACAGAGCCTCAATCTTCTAGGTCACGGTTAGCTGCACATATATGTTCTGACCCGTACACCAAGGATTTCCGCAGGCCTACAGGTCGACCTGACAGCCAATGGGTTGACCGGTTGGCCAATGGGTTGACCTGTAGGCCTACAGTTCAATTTGGCCAACCGGTCAACCCACTTGCCAAACCGGTCAACCCATTGGCCAACTGGTCAACCCATTGGCCGTCAGGTCGACCTGTAGGCCAATTCTCATTCTTTCCCAGCGGGCCAACCCGCTTGCCAAACTGGTCAACCCATTGGCCTTCAGGTCGACCGATAGGCCAATTCTCTCTGTCCTTACAGGTAAATCAGCCGGAGCCTTCCGGTAGAACTCTTGTATTAATTTTTAAAATATAAGAAGAATACACATCAAGAGCAATGAAAACAAAGTTATAACAAATCCGGAAAAAAACAGAATGCAAAGCGCCGTCACGTTAGATGGCTATTCCAAGTGTTCGGCTTGAACGGGTTTTTCGAACTGCCGGTGGCTGACCTCCAACAATTGTACTTGTACGCTTGCGCCGTAAAGTTGTTGAAGTTTCCTGAGCTGTTTCTAGTGGAGTTTCACAATTATCCTCATCAGAACTACGATCAATCAAGGCTATTTCTGTCCGGAAAAGAATTGAAGCATAAGCCTAAAGGCGGAATTTTGGCTGGCTGGATTTCCGGTGATTGGCTAGTAGCTAAAGCCATTTTTAAAGAATGACAATTGGTGTATCGGTTGACCGAGTTGGCAAGTGGGTTGACCCGCTAGTAAAGGATGGCAATTGGTGTATGGGTCGACCTATTGGGCTGTAGGTCAACTTGCCTGATGGGTCGACCAGCTGGCAAAGTGTGGTATTTGGCCAACAGGTCGACCTGTAGGCCTGCGGAAATCCTTGGTGTACCGGTCGGAACATATATAACGGCGGGATCTAATGTTTTACGGACTCTAACAAAAGAGATCGCCTTCACAATCAATGATGTCACTTTTGCTACCAAAATTTCTTCTATTGACTTTATTCTTTTTTTCTCCACAACCCGTTGCTGGTGGAGACGATGGAGATGAATTCTCCAATAATCTATTTTCTGATCTTGGACCGTATGGCTGGCTCTTTAGTTTGTGAAAACAAAGGTAACTAAGTGCTGACTTGCTCTGCAATAGATTGCTCCAGCTGTTTGGAGAGCGCTTCGCACAGCAGTTCCTGTCCGAGTCCATCGGCTGGGTTGATAATTTGATCTTCGCAATCGCTCCCCTAGGTATTATTACAGCTATTGTTGGTATGTTTTGACAATTTTCATGACTCGCTCGTTAGAGATTTACTTTTTTGCCCTCGTTAACTGTTTGTTTAGGTGCGATAAGGGTCGGTGGCCCTTCATGGCTCAAAGCAGCTGTTGGAAGAGCTCGAGAGAATAAGGGTGCCGCAGAGATTGACTTGATGTCTTCAACCTCAGACGAAGGTAAAAATCTACGCTCCTTTTTGTTGCTTGTACGCACATCTTAACATAATATTCTAGTATGCGAATTGTGGAATGGACAAACGATTGTCCGAACTATGGGAAAGGTATGAAGATATCCACATAAATAATCTGTCCAGAATCCTGTTAACGTTAGTTTGAACTGCAGCCGGAAATCCTGCAGGTTGTTTACTACCTTGAGGATGAAACAGATGAAGCAAGCTTCAAGCTGTGTTCGCTAGAAGAGCTATCTCGGACAGACATTTCAGGTAGTGTGATTTTATCTGATTTCTTGGTAGCTTAACTGATAATTTACTCTAGAAGTCAATAGACATAATTCGGGATTATCAAAAAGCCCATTTCTTAGCGGTAGCACAAGGCTTGTCGAAGATGTTGAGCAACGAAGTCTATCACAACCGACAGCCATAAACGACAGCACTCCACAACTATACTCGGCAAAGACCACAAATGAGCTCAATACATATGCACCCAACATTTCGTTAAACAATACTCCCGAAAAAGACCAACACGAACTTTGGGCCTGGACGATTTGTGGGGTCCTTATCCAGGGCTCAGTCCTTGCGCTTGCTACGCTGGTCACATATTATCTCGAGTTGAAAAAGGGCGGTAAGGAAGTGAAACGCTATGCATTGCCGTTTATATACTTAGGGACATTTATCCTGGCTCTTGGAATGTTCCTTTGTGCCTCAGTTGTGGAGAAAGGGTCAAAAGAAAAAAGCTGGTGCAAGAATGGCGAGTCAGGTAGCAGCCGAAATCTGCGAGTTCTTTGGCTCCAGCGTCGGCATGTTGTTAGCGACCAATGCTTCGATGCTTTCGCGCTCATTGCACGGGGGCCACGCGGACGCATCTTGACATCTCATCCTTCATCAACAGCTCGATTGCACCTCCTAGCCGAAAATGAGGCCCTTCCAGACGCTATTCCACGAAATTCCAGTTTTGTTGGTTTACTACACAAATACTCTGGGCTTCCAGGAGTTAGATACCTTTCCGACGGCACCAAGTATCTCTCTAGCAAGCGGTTCCAGGTTGCTACAGTTATTAGCACTATTTCTAGTCTAACCGGTTTCATAATTCAGTTTGTCGGACTAAGGGCTAGTCATTGGAGTATATCGATTGCTCAGCTAGTTGCAACATTCCTAATGACCATCGTACGAGCAATTATTAGGCGGGGACTTCTCAAGCGTCCTCATGCTGAGCCGTTGGTCCACAAGCATGAGATGGACTGGCTCGCGACAAGGATTTCCTGGGATCCCAGTTCCTTCTGGTCACATTTCAGCGATCAAAACTTAAAGGATGCATACTCAGGCCCAATAACGGGTCCAAGTGCCTGTAGATGGACAATTTTTGCCCCAAATGATAAAATCGCCATGCTCAAGGGAACCTGGGACCAGCCCGATGTGGACAATAATCCAGTCGTAGCTGTGCGGCAAAGACTAGGAAAACTTAGCAAATGGACAGGACCAGCAAGTGAGGAAGCCTTGAATCTTGCCACGGCGATCGAAGTTGTCATGGACATATTATTACCAAAGCCACGAACAGATACATACACCTGGTCGTTGGAATCTTTGTACGGTGAACGAGAAAGTAAAGTTCAAATAACCGCCCGTCACGACGGACCACGATGGAAAGTCGAAGCAACACAAATAGAAGCAATCATTTCATTGTGGTTATTTCATGTGCGAGAAGTAGAAGACTCTCGGAAGGATCATGAACGGAAAACCTCCTCACATCAAACCTCAGCTGGGTCGAGTAATGATTGGTTGCGAGAGGGAGAAAGAACACTCAAAAAACCAAGTCTGCGCATTATTTCCCCTAATACGAGGTTTAATAGTCAGATTCTGAACTGGTGGGTAGGCTTATCCGAAGCCCGAGTCCAGTTTGTGTCTGCCATTAAGCTTGAATCACATGGTATAAGGCCACTAGTCGCCGGGGAGTTTGACCGACATCATATCATAGGCCCCTTAAGCTCAACGCATTTTTATGAAGCACTTACACAGAAAATCGGCGCAGAATTATATTGTTGCCGTGACGACCCTCTAAAAATAATTGAACATAGTAGGTCAGATTTTTATCGGGAGCTTGAAATCGACGATTCCATAGAATCTGCTACGGATCTAGTGGTGATTTCAAATACGACACTGCCCTTACTATTTTCACAGCATATATTTATGGCATTCATGTGGGCATTTTCTAATGACATCGAACCTATACGCGGAAACACAAAGCTACAATATTCTGACCCTACAGACTGGAAAATTTTCAGGCTAAACAATCACACGATACAAAAGATTGTCCAGGGGGTACAACAGACAGGCCTCGGCAGTACAGAAGATATATACACTTTCATCATTCCGCCCTTGGGAGCTAGGGGGAAACTCCCAGCTGCTACGGCACTTGTCGATTTAGCCAAGGAGAAAGCAAGACATTATGAGTCCATACAGCAGCAGGAGAAAGCGACGGAAGTTTACATTTGGCTCTTTAAGGCCTGCAAGGCATTCTCTTCTAAGACACCTGTTGCAGTCAAGGCCACCGCGTTGCTTATGGAAAATTTGGGGGTTATCAGTTCTTTGGTCATGTTTATTGAGGCCGGTCATCTACATTTCGAATTAATTAGGTTCATGTGGCGACTTGAATCCCGAATAATAGAGCAGTTGAAAACGGCAGATCCGGAAGTCATGGCTGCTGTTGCATACGTGTACGTGGCGGAACACATGAACGGTTGGAGTAGCTCGTTGTTGGAAGGCTTAGACATTAGGCGTAATCAAAAACAAGATGACGAAGATATCCGTAATGATATCCTCCTGCGTCATGAGGCTCATTCATGGGCTTTAACGCAGGAATACTCATACTTTGGAGAACTAGATTTGAACATGAACGTTGTCGACATTCTCGATAGGACTCCTCTCCACTATTCTATACTATTAACACACGATAAGAAGTCCCAAGAACTTATAGCTCTTGGCGCTGATCCAAATGCTAGGAATAGTTGTGGCTGGACGCCACTTCATTATGCCTGCTGGTTCGGAAATGAGTCAATTGCATGGTGGCTTCTGCGTGTTGCCGAACGGGATGCACGGGAATCCGAAGGCACTACACCACTGCATTGTGCATCCAAACGAGGACATATAAAACTGGTAGAGATGTTATTGGAATGTGGGGTAAACGTTCAAAGTGTCGATAACTTCCGAAGATCAGCTTTGCATTGGGCTGCATTTTACGGGTTTGAGAATATAATGAAATTGTTAATAAATGCCGGGGCTCCTACGAACACTCGTGATGATCAAGGACGAACACCTTTGCATCTTTCTGTTGTGAAAGGAAGTGATTCTGCTGCATCGACACTCCTAGAACTCGGTGCTGATCCTACAGCAAAAGATCGATATGGGTTATCGGCACAAAAATTGGCCGAGAGAATTGGGCAAAAAAGCGTGGCCAAATTATTGATGGAGCGACGCATTGTCGCAACCGATCAGAAAAGACAGACGCCATTATCCTGGGCCTCTGATACTGGAAACCTAGATGTCGTTAAAAGGCTATTAGAAAGAGGAACTGGCACCCTTAATGTGAATGCAATTGACGATTTTTGCAAGCTTGCGCCACTTGCTTCTGCTGCTCAAAACGGACATGCAGAAGTAGTGAAATTCCTTGTAAACCAGCCTGGTCTGTATGCAGCCGTGCAGAATGGAAATGGACGAACCTCAATTTCTTTGGCAGCGGAAAATGGAGACGCAGAAGTAGTTAAGATTTTAGTGGACTATGGAGATGTGGATACTGGAGACAATAAGGATCAAACCCCGCTATCATGGGCTGCTGAGAAGGGACACGAGGCTGTAGTGAGTATTTTGATTAGGCGAGATGATGTCAACCCGGACAAAAGAAACAATAGGGGCAGAACACCATTATCACTGGCTGCCGCGGGAGGGCGAGAAGGAGTTGTCAAGATGTTGTCTGAGAGAGAGGACGTTGATGTTGATGCAGTTGATGACACTGGCCGTACACCCCTATCATTCGCAGCAGGGGAAGGCCACGACAATGTTGTCAAGTTTTTAATGGAACTGGACAAAGTTGAAGTTGACGCCGGAGACAGTTTCGATCAATCTGCACTGTCTTGGGCATCGAGGTCAGGCTATGATAGTACTGTAAAGCTCCTTGCAGAGAAAGAAGGCGTAAATCCAGACTCGAAAGATAACTACGGCCAAACACCACTCTCATGGGCTGCGAAGGAAGGCCACGACAAGGTGGTAAAATACTTGCTATCTCGGGTCGATGTAAAAGCAGATGAGAGAGATAACTATGGGCAATCTGCACTATGGTGGGCTGCCAATGAAGGCCAAGAGAGTACAGTCCAGATTTTATTCGAATGCAAAGATATTAATCCCGATTGCATGAATCACAAGGGTCAGACTCCGCTTCTCCAGGCAGCCAAGAATGGTCACGATGGAGTGGTTGAAATTCTCATCATGGAATCGAATTTTGAACCGAATGTTGAAATATGCACGAAAGATGAGACTGGTCGGACGCCATTGTTTTGGGCAGCGGAAATGGGACACGAGCGTGTGGTGAAGGCGATGATAGAAACTGATCAACCAACCCCCGGGCCTGTGAACTATTTGAAGAAAAAAAGGGAAGATATTCAAAATATCGATGTGAATGCCAAGGACAACCACGCTTATACTCCAATATCTCGAGCTGCAGCCATGGGCCATGAAAGCACCGTGAGAGCTCTTCTAGGAAGACATGATATTAAAATCGATATTGTAGACGAGCACGGACACACACCTTTGTGGTGGGCTTCGAAACGGGGGCATAAAAATGTGGTAGAATTACTACAACATCATAGCTTTGGCCTAAGGGACCAATCAGACGATGAAAGTGGTTATGATTATGATTATGATTATCTTGATGGTCGTCGGTCTCTACCACGAGGGGGAAAAGCTCTACCACCACCTATTCCCCCATACAAAAGTGGGCAATCCCCGGAAATGTTGAAGGTGATAGCGAAGGAAAGAGTAGTGTCGCACATAACACGAGGTATCCCGGGACCTCTTCCCGCAATAGCCTAGAGGGATGAGACGATCAGTAGGTCCTAAGGGACGAGATATTTCGAGATATATTTTTCGCGGTTCCAGGCTATCCCGGGACTTAAACGAGTTTTACTGTTTACTCCTACAAATGTCGTGTACTATTCTGTCGGTGATTTTTCAATACTTCCCAGAGCTCATTAAGACATCTGTGCGGTATTTGAGCTCACTATTTCGTGGCTAAATTATGGTTCACTAGCTTCACTCCGAGTAGTCAACAAAAGCAATGAACTCGGGCGGTGTATAAAAATAATTACATTGGACATCTAGTACTAGAATTATATGGGATATTCCGGGACTCCATCCGTCTCATCCCACAAGAATCTGACGGGACGAGTTCTAATGTCCATGGGATGAAGCAGGACGAGATGACCTCTGGTCCCATTCCGTTCCGTCCCATGTGCAACACTAGGAAAGAGTGAAGGAAAGAGTGAAGCCTCCCGGAAACAGTGAAGGTAAGAGTGAAGATAATATGATTGCAACATCATATTACCTTCAAATCTATTGATCAGCAAAAAAAACGGTTTGCGCTCAGTGCGCTCACAGTCTGAGCGCACCGAGACCCACCACACATCGAGCTTGAGCGGTAATTTCAATTTTCGATTTGGCGTATGATATGATTGAAGGAGTCGCGCTCAGACAAAACTAGAATAAATCAGACTTTCATCGAAGTAATATTGAATTTTGAAAGTTATTATCATGGATGTAGCTTAGCTGAGTAATTAACCGCACTCACATGTCTGTATTGCATACCAAATCAGATTCTGCATGTCTCTCAATAGTTTCATCTCCCGATTCCCCTCAATTACTTTTCAAATTAGTAAATCTAACACGATAAATACGCCCATTATTATATTATACGGGTTATGCCCATAATGACCCCCAAAAATGGCGATAATGCCCAAAATGACCCCCCAAAACTCTGTAATGCCCAGAATGACCCCCTAATCTAGTGCAAGCCCTATCAATTAACAAGAGCCACTTTATTACTGCAGTGAATCAATGTTATATGACTGCAATCAATAAGTTGGTATTATGCTGCCATATGACGCATTGTACCTTCACCACCACCCTCCCGCCCGGATCGCCCAAAATTGCATTATGCTGCCCATCGTTCCCCCCCCAGGCCGCTTTCCCGCCAGTACCACCCAAGGTATCCAAAATATAACCATGTCTTCCCACCTGCTCAGGGCACCTTCTTGCCCGAAACTCGGCTCCGTCTCCTGTGCACCCTCCCGCGGCCAAGACACCTCCTTGCTGCCCCCGCTCAGGGCCCTACTCAAAATTTAACCATGACAGCCCGGTATAAGGACCTTCAAGGAAGGAATAGGTAGATTTTGGACACCTTGGGCGGGGCCGGCAGCAAGGTGCTCCGGGCGGGAGGGCGGTGGTGGTGGTTAAGCCATATGGCAATATACCAACTCAATTATAGCAGTAATATAACCGTGGAAATACAGTTTAGTAGTAGGGAGGTTGTCAAACAACAATAGGGCGGCCCTTGTTAACTTATAGGACTTGCACTAGATTAGGGGGTCATTCTGGGCATTACGGTCATTTTTGGGGGTCATTTTGGGCATAACCCGTATATTATATTATGCCTTAGGAAATTGAATAGAAATCATGTGCACTCTTACCCGGCCGGCGCTGGCCCTGCATAACGTTCGGGCCGAGGTTTTAGCGTTGCTGATCGATGCGGTCATCGATCAACCTGTAGCAGCAGTCAGAAGTGGCAGGCTGAAATAAAGTTAACCCTTGAACCTAACGGAGCTCTTCCGTCCCATACCTATCTCCTCCCACCCTCGAGGCCTTTTAGTTCTCCCCTTTCTTCTCTTTCACAAAATACGATACAAAACCTACGATAAAACACACCCCCACCACGCCCATCTCCACGATCGCAAACCATCCACCTTGACAACTTTGCGACTCGCGACCGCAATACACCATCCACGATGCTAGTCCTGGGCCTCACCGGCTCCATAGCAACCGGCAAATCTACCGTCGCGAACCTTCTGCGTTCGCACGACCTGCCAATAATCGACGCAGATGTCCTTGCGCGTCTCGTCGTCGCCCGCGGCACCCCCGGCTTCGCGGCCATCGTGCGCCACTTTGCGCCCACCACCCCAGACCTCCTCACTCCTGCCGGCGACCTCGACCGCGCCGCACTTGGCCACCGCGTCTTCGGCGACTCGGAACAGGTGCGCAAAGACCGCGCTGTATTGAACGGGATCGTCCACCCCGCAGTGCGCCGCGCGATGGCTACTGCGGTGGCGAAGGCGTGGCTGAGGGGCGAGTGGTGTGTGGTTGTTGATGTGCCGCTACTGTTCGAGGCTGGCCTGGACATGTTTTGCGGCGGCGTGCTAGTGGTGGCGACGAGTGAGGAGACACAGTTACGGAGGCTGGTGGAGCGCGATGGAAGGGGCGAGGAGGAGGCACGGAGCAGGGTGCAGAGCCAGATGCGGGTTGGGGAGAAGGTGGAGCGAGCGAAGAGATGGGGGAGCAGGGGGTGGGTCGTGGATAATGATGGTTCTAGAGAGGAGCTGGAGAAAAGGGTGGCGACAGTGGTGAGGGAGCTGGCGAAGGGACGTAAGGGGTGGTGGACACGGCTGCTGTGGTTGATATCGCCGCTTGGGGTGCTGGTGGGAATTTATAGAGTGCTGGCAAATTGGGTAAGGCTGAGAGAGACACGGAGGAGGGTCGAAGAGGCGAAAGCGAAGTTGTAATTAAATTGGTTTTGGAAGTGGATTTCACACGACAGATAATGTCGTGCTATTACAGGCGCAATACAGCACGGAGAAATTATCCGATTGATTTCAATACACACCGTTTTTCTTGTCTTCGACCATGAATGTATATCGAAAGACATTTGATCAGATCTAGACTAATTATCATAGTGCTCATCAATTTGAATCAAACTGTGGAAGCTATCCCTTGCCTCCGGAGCTCAAAGTATAGACACTACATGTAGCTTCTATGAACCTTTTTAGCTTCCTCTTACAGCAAATAGCGAAGTCCTTATAATCTACTCAAAATCAGTGCAACAAGAACCCCTCGGTTCGCACCCTGCATCACTCCTCCGCACTCGCCCTGCCTTCCACCGGGTAACCCGCCAGCCCCTCCCCATCCCAAGAACAAGCCGCACGACGTCATGCCGCATCTCCAAACCCCCACCCGGCTCCTCCTCCTCCTCTGCTTCATTCTCTTCGTTTACGCCCTCCTCCACGCGCCCACCTCGCACAAACACCCGCCCTCCATACCACCCGCAGCAATGGCCTCCACCTGGACCCAAAAAACGTTCAAGCTCCCCGCCTCGTCGCGCGGCTCCTACCTCGTCACCCCGCAGATCACCGCCGCGCTGCCGCAGATCGCAAACTACAAGATTGGCCTGCTGACGCTGTTTGTGCAGCACACGTCGTGCGCGCTGAGCCTGAACGAGAACTGGGACGACGATGTGCGCGCAGACATGAGCGATGCGCTCGACCGCATTGTGCCCGACGGGAACAAGGTGCAGTACAGACATGATGCGGAGGGCGCGGATGATATGCCCGCGCATGTCAAGAGTGCGCTGGTCGGCGCGACGGTGACGGTGCCGATAAAGGACGGGAAGTTGGCGTTGGGAACGTGGCAAGGTTGGGTTATTCACGGTGAAGCAGTGTTACGGGGCTAATGTGTGTTATAGGGATCTGGTATTTGGAGTTCCGTAAAGCGCGGCATACACGGAATGTTGTGGCTACAATTCAGGGTGAATTGATGTAGATATGTGGCTAGTAGGGCTAGGCGTAATGCATGGAAATGTGAAAGGTGTTGAGGAATCTTGATCATCAAGCGGGATTGGAAAAAAAGGTGTTTTGTCTAGACTATTATATCACTAGCTCTAGTATCTGTCAGTCATGAGCTCTGCGCAGAGCCGTTATAATGATTAGTCTTTGCTGTCCAGTCCTCAGGCCAAATCAGTACGTGCCGTTTATGGTAGTGTGCGGATGCCTGCCTATTCACAAGTATATCATTTCTCCGCATCAAAACTCGTGAAAAATGGTAATTTATGTGCAGAATATCGTTCATAATCCTGTCAAGTGGTTAAAAAAGTGTGGTTTCATATCAAAGGCTAGAAACGAAGAAACAGCTGGTTCTTTCGGAGGAGGAGAACGATGTTGCAAGTAGTTAAAGAGGGTGCGGAATACACAGAAATTTTATAGCATTTAGAGTAAGCGACATGGAGCGTTCGGCTTGATGGAAGTGTATCTGATCTGCCAGCGCTCTTGGTGTAGATTCTGGGTTTCGCCAATAAATCTAGGCCGTTAGCTCTTCAAAGTGGCCCGTATCCAAAACCCCCCACTATCCCTTCCGCCTTGCGCGGAGAGCTGAACGCGATCTTGGGATCCATACCTATCGTTGTGATTCGTGCCGCGCCGTCGAATCACGATTTCAACATATTGAAACACGTTCCGTGACGCGACGCGTCACCAATGCCGGCTATCTAGCTTGGACGGTACATAGTTGATTCACCAGCCCTACGTACTTTCCATTCCCCGGCCAACACCTGTTCCATGTTTGAAGTTGTTGTGTGTAGTTGCTTTGCTTTGACAGCCCGGCTAATAATAGCAGCCGGTAGATTAAGCTTTTAGATTCTTACGCCCGTTCCTGACCGGGCGCGGCAAGGATGGCGTGTGGCTTGAGCGCTGCGGTTTCATCCATGCGTTCTCCACGAGGCTGATGCATCGCAAGTAGGTACATACACGTTATGTGCGGTAGAATATTCCCTGGTCGGCTGAGGTATGGTGCGGCTAATGTTTATTAGGTTTACTCGCATGAATTAGCTATCTATCGTACTACTGGGTTCTGGAGACTACAGTAAGGAGGTCTACTTAGTAGATCGGCTGTTGGTAGGTACCGTAAAGATTGCGATTCAGGTTCAAGGGCCTGTCAGGTGTTTTCAGGTGCGCCACACTGGCGCCTGAAGTCCCAAGGCTTTTCACACATAAGTCAGTAGGTGGTAACGAGTGGGATTATGCATATGCGGAATCTTGGCTCGTGTAGGACGGATATATGCCCATCGTGTCAGCATCTCTGTTGTTCCCGAACTGGCGGGCTCCAATTGACTTAAGCTTTGGGTTCAGGGCTGAAGCACCCAGGCGATGTCTACCGGTGAACCGTGAGAGCCTTATTTTTGCTGGGAAGTAGCGGCCGCGCGTCAATCGTACTACTACTACTGTGCTTGTACGTTATGGATGTTCTTTACAACTCACCGGCGGAGTCGACTTCACGGGCTGCCATTGGGCTTGGATAATCGTGCGCGTGTACATACGCACGTGTGATCGATGAAACACCGGAATCGCACGAATACTCATGGTGCTGGACGCGTAGTCTCTGCTTCAGAGGCTTCTGAGATGTATTATCGTGATGCTTAGTGCATTCTGTCCGTAGACTTGCGCAGAGATTGCAGATCATTGACGTTGTACAAACTGTAGATGGGCTTGGGAGCCTACAGTATTGTAAAGCTAGGCGAACATGGTAGTTCGCATGATGCACAGGCTTTTCTATAATTTGCTACTGCTAGCTAGACTAGTGCGCACAAATGTGATTGTTAGAAGTGCATGCCAACTTTCTGTTATCGTATGTATGGTTGAGCTTCAGACTCTGTCTTAGATGAAGCAGAGGCTTGAATCTTTTTACGTCGTCCTCTGAGTTTGGAAATTCTGGTATCTTTTTCCATCGTGCGATATGTTTTTTTGGCTGCATTGATTTCTGAATAGCTAACACCAGCTTCTCTTTGCTTTTGATTCTTGTCCGGAGGTGTTGTGCTGGTGAATGTAGAAGTGACTGTAGGATAGCAATATTCTGATTCATTGTCATGTCTGCGTGGTTGAGAGAACCGTTTTCACGTAGAAAAGTTGTACCGGCCGAATGCGCTATAACGGGGTCTCAAAAAAGTAGCACGAAACCGACTGGACAATATATATCCGAAAATCTTCTACGTATTATAGTACTCGTATTCACACAGTTCTGCGGTATTTTTTGGTGGCTGTTTAACAGTTTTACGAATCAAATTCTTCTTTCCTCCGCGTGTCTACATCGTCAGAAGACATTTATTTTCGTCCTATATTCGTGTTCGCACGTCGTATGTATTCGCAATCCTGTTGTTGATCTGCAGAGAAGGATGGATGACTAAGTTGACCCGAGGGCTTGGGACGTGCACCGCTACCGCGCCCTGTCTCGGTGTGGCGCAGCATCCCGGCCCAAACCTCCGCTGCCAAAAATAGACCACCGTTACGTTGACGGGGCGACGTCAATTCAAACGGCGCAAGCTACCAAACATACCTTTGCTCTGTGGCATAGAAGGGAGACGTAGGTGTAGGCAGAGACCTAGGCGTATTCTCGGCGCGGGGCCGTGAAAGATATCTATGGAGACGGGCGGAGGCCCGTAACTTGCATTACTGGCATGGCATTTGTATTCGAGCATGCGTAGATGAGGTTGCGAATCTGGTCGAAAGATTTGAGTTTGTAGAGCATATAATTGTGATAGGACACACACTAGCTGTATTTCGATATTTGTGCCGAGCAAGATCCTGCCGGGATTGGCGATACCTCAAATCAAATTCTAGCTATCTTTGTACATAAGCGCTGATTAGTGAATTGTAGATGCACGAATTTTAAGTTATAAAGATTTGTTATCAAAAGTGTATATCTGTTAGTGTAACTTCTAATGATCATATTCGTACATAAACCTTTCAAAAACAAAACAGTAAAAGAGACATAGAGAAATACAGACATATAGAAATACAAAACCTAGCCCCAAAAGCAAACAAATTGGTATAATCGTACACAAAGAACAAAAGAATAATGAATCAAAGAGAAAAGACCCAAACCCCAAACAAGACCGTGCCCATATACTGAAACAATACCAAACACCAATATCAAAACATTGCCAGCAGCAGACTTCACCGGTCTAAAAGTATCCACCCTCTTCCATCATCAACTCACTCCGCAATTCCTCTAGTCGTCCCTGAACCTCTGCTCGTCTCCTCCGTGCCTCCTGCTCCTCCCGTTCCCTAGCACTGAGTTCCCTCTCTGCATCTCGAATCTCTCTCAATATATGGTCGCGCCCACCACTACTCTCTCCCTCTCCCTCGCCGCTTCCTGCACTCCCGACACCGCCAGCCTCATGCACCCTCATATGCTTCTTCAAGTTCGCGACTCGGTTGAACCCGCGCACATGGCGCTTGCAGTCAGAATAAGGGCACTTGTGCTGCGCGCCAGCAGAGTTGTGGATCTCCTCTAGATGCCGGTTCAGCCCGCCGACCCAGCCAAAGCCCGCCAGCTCTGCGCACTGTGCGTACGGACACGTGTACGGGCGTGTGTGTTTGTCCATGTGGCGCCGGTAGTCGGATTTGCGGGTGAAGACGCGGGAGGTGGGAGAAGACGGGCAGGAGTGGAAGGTGCAGTAATACCGCCCGGATGCGTCTGGTGTTGGTGTGGCGGGCGATTGGGGGACGTAGTGGCTTGGAGGAGATGTGGAGCCGTATGGGTTGATGCTTGAGGTAGGAGACGGGTAGAGGAGCGTTGGGTCGCCCGCACCGGAAGTGGGTATCCATTCGAGGTTTGAAGGAGGGGGTGGCACGAGAGTGGGCCAAGGTGGGAGAGAGGTGGCGGCAGAGGGGGCGGCGTAGTAGAGATCATCGCCCGAGTCGCTGTAGGATGGGTGATCGAAGGATGATGTAGGGAGTTGCCATTGTTCGTAGGTCTGAGGGCGGCCGCCTGAGGAGCGGTGACTGTGGCGGCGAGGGTCGCTCATTGTGTATTGGTATTCGGAAATTTTGAGGTTTGGATGCGTGTCTCTGGGGAAAGACAGTTTATAGACTGTCTATATATGTGATAATTGTTCGAAATAGATGTTGTGGTAATGTTATGGAAAAGAAAGATGTAATATATTACTGGTGAGTTGTGATGTTGTGGAAGAGATATGTCTATAAGCTGTAGGTAGTTAGACTGTTGGAGATCTTTGTAGTGATGATGTTTGAAGAAATTCGAAACCATTGTCGTATATATATTATTGCTCTATCTTCAAAGATCCAAAGCGCCTTGTCTAGGAATTGGAACATTTACCAAGGCATACCCGCAGAAATGCAGGGTAGGGGGCACTAACTTACTAGCTAGCCGAACAGATCTCTGGACGTTTAAAATCAACCCTAGCAACGATGACGACGTCTTTTGGATCTAACGTATGCGCATCCACTTATCACGCTCTTATTCATCTAACACATACGACAACCACGAGCTGTGCAAATCGATAAAGCACGGACTACAGCGGCTAAAAACAGATTCCAAATAGTTCCAGAAATTATTACTACTCGGCCACAAAGACATGCGTAGTCGTGCGTAGAGACAACTTCTAATCTCTAATACCACTTTCGGAAAACTGCGTAGGAATGCGTAGAGCTACATGCATAAAGACTGTTACAATCCTTCAACCGTGATTTGTAGCCTCAGGAAATAAGTAAGTAAGTTGGTACCTCGTACTAACTCCTCAGGGGGCACTAATAACAGACGCCATTTACATCCTACCATGATCACCTCACAATTCATCAGATGTCCTACTACTCATAATTACAATACATGAAGCAAGAAAAAAGCAGTTGGCTAAACATTGGGAAAGTTAACGCGTCGCCCTAGGGCCGGCGCCGGAGCAGGCCCCCCCTGGCTGAGTCCTCACCGCGCGTGTCGAAGGTTACGTGGAAGAACTTTAAGGTTAACATGGAACGCGCTTGTCGTGCCAAAAGAACGGGTCTGTGCGAGGCGGACTAGGCTAACTTATGAAAGCACGCAGTATGGACGGATTGGAGCATTGCGGATTGCCGACCATGCCCTTAGGAGTACGAGGTATTGTACGAGATAATACGGCGAGCACGAGTATTGCCACAGAGCCTTGTTCAAGCAGCTGACTGGCCAAAACATATTCCAAATATATGCATAGGTGGCTCACCACTGCGGCTGCGCATCCGGCTATCCAAAGCCTGCCCGGACATTCACCAGCCGTTCGGCTCACGAATGAATCATTTCGACAGCAGACGTGTGGACCAAAACGAACATTCTATCCTACAGATAGCCATCACTGGCTAGCTCTGTGGCTCTCAATCCATGCAGTCGATAGTAATTAAATAATCAGGATATCACAGGAAGTTGGAAACTCAAATTGTCTATCGCGGGCGCACGCTCCGTTGGCTCATTCAGAGCAAGCGAAATGCTCGACTAATTTGTGGGAGTGCCAGTCTGCATCTAACCGTATTGCCGTATTCGACCTACTTCCAGCGGCTACTATTGCTGAAAAAAAGCTTTAAAGTTGATACCCAGATGCATGCATCCCGTTTTTGATACCCAACTGTAATCCTTGGCAGACCCTTACGGAATAGTCTGTTTGAGGCTCAGGCACTCAGCCGCATAATATTACTGTGGCTAGTGCGGCGCGGCGCTTTGTCGTCCACAATAGAGCATCATGCATACACTTTTAATCTACAGTTATAATGGAAGTTATTCGCGACGCGGAGATCTCGCTAAGCCGGAATTCGGGATGGGTATCTGCTACGGAGATTTCATGCCCGCGGTCGCGATCGTTAACCAGATCTATGGTGCTTCAGTGTGCTGACATGATATGAGAAAAACGTATACCTTCAAGTTTGAAACGTCCGGAGAGCCAGCTCGGAGCTTTTGCGAGCTGAAGATGCTTAACAGACTACGTACTTGAGAAAATGGTTCATGCAGTTAATTATACTGAAAGCTAAACCTCTGTCGCGAGTGAGAGATGGAGGGGCAATCTTGGCATTGCGGGTCAGCCCCACTTCCCCACGCCGCAAATTCCAAAAGGCACTCCCTGACTCAAACCTGTTCTTGTTCTCTTCAGTTTCGCTCTTCAATCCTTCACGGCCGTCTTCACTTGATACCCACGTTTACTAGTCCAGTTATTCCAAATATGTCTGCCAAAACAGTTATCCACCTGCGTGCTGAGTGTTAGTTCTCAATTTGCGCACATTTGTCTGCTGCAGTCAGCTAATATTATCACAGCAAAGCCACTTGAGCACCGTTCGGCCCGTGCGTTTACTCCCTCCCTAGAAAGAGGTCGAGGAGGATTAGTTTTTACAGTCAATTGACAAATACCTCTTCAGTTACTCCGACTACTGCCAAGGCCCTGCTAGACGCTGGCTATGAGGTTCGCATAGAGCGGAGCGAGCAGCGCATCTTTGACGACGCCGAGTTTGAGAAGTAATCACTCCACTGCAATATTTCTGTCTATTCCTAATACAATACACAGGGTTGGCTGCCCCCTTGTCCCCGAGGGCTCCTGGACCGAAGCCCCGGCAGACCACATCATTCTCGGCCTCAAAGAGCTCCCCGAGGAGACCTTCCCGCTCAAGCACACCCATGTCCAATTCGCACACTGCTACAAGAACCAGGGCGGCTGGGCCGACGTGCTCTCGCGTTTCCCTGCCGGCAACGGCACTCTGCTCGATCTCGAGTTCCTGCAGGACGAGTCTGGGCGCCGCGTTGCAGCCTTCGGCTTCCACGCCGGGTTCGCCGGAGCTGCCTTAGCCGTTGGGGTGTGGGCGCACCAGCTCAGCCACCCCGGAAAGGAGTTCAGCGGCGTCAAGCCCTACCCCAACGAAGACGCCCTGATCAGCCACATCAAGGGCGTCATCTCGGCGACCGGGCGCCAGCCGCGAGTGCTCGTTATCGGCGCTCTGGGGCGTTGTGGAAAGGGCGCGGTCGACCTGTGCCTCAAGGCCGGCATCGACGAAAGCAACATTCTCAAGTGGGATATGGCCGAGACGGCCAAGGGCGGCCCGTTCACCGAGATTGTCGAGAGCGACATCTTTGTTAACTGCATCTACCTGAGCCAGCCCATCCCGCCTTTCGTGAACAAGGAGAGCCTGAACAGCCCAAACCGCAAGCTGAGCGTTGTTTGCGACGTGAGCTGCGACACCACCAACCCCCACAACCCCATCCCAATCTACACTGTCAATACCACTTTCGACAAGCCTACCGTGCCTGTAGAGCTCAGGTTCGTATATTCTTATTTCTATTCTAGTGGAGAAACATAATGCTAATACGTTGGTGATCGACAGCTCCGAGCCCCCGCTTTCCGTCATCTCCATCGACCACCTCCCCACCCTGCTTCCCCGTGAGGCGAGTGAGGCGTTCAGCCACGACCTTCTGCCCAGTCTGCTCCAGCTCAAAGACCGCAAGGAGGCGCGTGTATGGAAGGAGGCCGAGAAGCTGTTTGACGAGAAGGTGGCAACTCTGCCCAATTAGATTTTTGCGCTGCGAGCGGTAGTAGTTTTCTAATACAAAAAATGTGTTTTTATTTGGAGTCAAAACTAAGCAGTTTTTTCGTTTGCCACTGTGAAAAGTTTACTTGTGATGATTGTTCCATAGTAGCGGGCGGGTTGTGCCAGTGTCAAGTTTTCGACGAGTGATCAAAGATAGGCCTGGTTCACTGTAGAATCTGTGAAAACGTAAGCCGCACGTTTTATTGGAATCCGTTCTGGTCTTCTAAACTGTATACCTACTGTAAATTATAAAGCGGACCCGCCACAGCTAAAAATTATCTTTTTCCCTCTTCCAAATTAGTCATTCTGTCTGGTCGTCAATCAACACGATTATGAAGCCAGCCCAACTCCAGAATCCAGCCAGACGCACCCCGATTCCCGAAACTCAAAAGCCAAGTCCAAGATCTCCCATGAATCATCACCTCCCCCCTCAGTCTCCATCCGCATTACTCACGCATTCCAGAATTCCACGGGCGGCGCTTACATAACATGATTCACAGCAGGGGGCGCACGATGTCCGGGGCCCGTGGTGGCATGATGCTAAAAACATGTAGCCAGCCCTAGTTCCTCGGCCCCCCCAAGGCGGTTCATTCATATACTACCCGCCTCTCGCGAGTCGCGACTTTTGCATCCCCTCGATCCACACCGCTGCACGGCCGGCCTGCACATATACCTTTTTTGCCACTCCACCCTCCCTGGTCACTTTCAATTTCTGGGACATCGAATTGTTGCCGGCCCGTACGTCTAGACTGTGCGTACCATGTAGGCTGGTCCACCTCACGCCCACGCCTTCACAGTCCCACCAGTGCAGCCTCTTTGACACACGCCAGCAGAGCGCTCCCGCGGCAACAGATCTCCGTAAATTTCTTCCGCCGGTCCCGTCCGCGCCCGGGTAACGCTGTGTAACCCGAGCGCTAGCGTGCAGTGTGCGCCCCTTCAGCCCCAACGAGTAACGACCCTCGCCACGTCAGCTCGCATGCGCCTGGCCGTGTCGCGCCGCCGCGGCCTCTACACCCCCGAGCTCCTCGACGCCGTCAAGCTCGCCCTGTTCGCCCCGCCGCCGCCGTCTTCGTCCTCCAACTCTCCGCCGCGACCACGTCCGCGCCGACTGCCCCGTCCGCCGCCGCCAGCCGAAAAGCCGCGCCGCCATCTTTCGTCGATATACCTTGCTGCTGCCTCTGCCCACCCCGCCGACGTCGCTGCAGAGGAGCTACCCGCTCTCGCCCGCGTCTCGAATCATCTCAAGCAGGCCCTCCACCACTCGCTGATGGGGTCCTCGTTGTCGACGCCTGCGCCCGCGCCAGAAGCGGGTGGCGTGTGGGGCTCGTCACGCGGCTCCGAGTTGCGCGCGCAGGCGCATGCGGCGACGGCGGCATGTCAGGCCGCCGCCCGCGACTCGCAGGCGGCGTGGCGCGCGAACCGCAAAGCCGAGGCTGCAATCCTAAGCGCAGAGTCGAAGCGCGCGGCCGCGCTGCGTGACGCGCTGCATCTGCAGGCCGAGGAGGAGATTTTCCAGTTCTTCAACCCCGACTATCCCAGCGCCGCGACGGCGGGGGGCGGGGGGCTGTGGGGGTGGATGCTGGGAGCTTGGGGGGGCATGGGAGCCGACGGAGAGGTGAAGGATGGGTTAAGGAGGTGTGATTTGCATGGACTGCTGGTGAAGGAGGCGGTGGGGCGCGTGGAGGCGCATTTGAGGACTTGTAGAGAGCGCGGTGTCGAGAGGACGTTGATTATTACTGGACGCGGTTTGCATAGCGATGGTGGCGTGGCGAAGGTGAAGCCGGAGGTTGAGACGTGGCTGCGAGGGCAGCGGGTTAGTGTGCAGTGGGTTGATGGCGGCGGAGCGGCGGATGTGGTGTTGCTGGAAGCACAGCAGGAGCCCGAGGGGTGGGCAGCGTGGGGGTGGAAGCAGATCTTTGGATGATGCGGGCGGGAGGGATGGTTCGGCGTTCCGTGTTGTTTCTGGGTATGGTGATATGTGTCTGAATACGGTGTAGCTGTTTGCAGAGTGTTGATGATTTTTGATATATAATGATGATGAATTTTGAAATTAGATCTGAGAAAGACTATTACGTTTTGTTTCCGTCCGGCTATTAAACGTGAGTTGGAGCAAAAGGTAAAAGTAAAATTGTAATGAAACAATTAAGGTTGTTCCCTCGTGATGATCGTGTGGTGTAAAGGCCCAAGTGTCAGTTCACCGGTCGAGACTCAATGTTATTGCGCCAAGTATTCCTCATTTAATCGAGTGATCCCTTGTGCAAAATTTAGATGCAATCTGGTCTGTAAAATGTGCACAACGTGGTATGAGTTAACACTCTTGCTCTAGTTTCCGTAGCGAAATCAAGGGCTCTGGTCTAAGTCATCATACATGTAGAGTAATCAACAACCAAGAACAACTCGATGCAGGCATTTCTCATTCTTTGGGCGGAAAAACACAAACCGCATGCACGGATGCACGCTAGAATAATGCATCGATTTCTTGATGAAAATCATTGATTACTATAACTGTGACAGACGGAGAAACCTTCAACCGATCCTCTTCCTTTTTGAGATAAAGCGAGATAAAGCGCGTTTAACTGTAGGTTCATGGGTGGTAAAGTATCCATGTTCGATTAACGTTAACCTAGTCCTTGAACCTGGTTCTGTTTATTAATTCAGTATTTCTTACAGCACATACATCTTGATCACGCTGCCACAGCTTCTTTCTATCTAGTTGCATCAATAAAATTGATGATTTGATGTCACCCTATTCGGTACAAGAATGCTGTTTTCGTCTCAGTCGAATGCATGGTACAATAGCCCAAAAAAAAATTACAACGTTGCGACAATGACAGCCATAACGATGAATACAGGAGTATTGTATTGACATCAGCTTTGGTTCTCTATGGTACATCTACCCAAGAGACACCCTCGGAGTATTGATATAAGGTGACTCGTGAGTATCTTGTTGTCATTTAGCTGTAGTGTTTGGATCTTGGATCATGATGTTGTCGCGAATAGCCTGCCATGCTTCTGCCATGCTTCTGGCGACAGCTGTCCATTGTAGGCCTCAACCCCGACTGGCATCGTGGCCTAGATTTCACGCATTCTGGCAAGGCTTGAATCCCAGCCCATCCCTATCTCGAGCTCCCCGAATGGACTTGCCATCATCACCTAACACAGGCGTATCTGAGGTGCCATCCGTGGGCCATGCGCGCCAATTGGCGCTACATAGGCTCTATTAACGCTGAAACTACTCGGAACCCTATATTACAGGTTTTAACCAGCCACGGTGTACAGGATAGATTTGGGAAGGAGAAATTAGTGATTCAAGACTCTCATAGGGTATGTTTGCATTTTATATCTGGTATGACTGACATAGCTGATATGGGATATAGCGTACTTCTTTGTCGGCAGTTTCAAAATATTCAGCACAGACGATTAAACGCTTTTTTGAGGAAGAAATAATGCCATACTACTGCTTTTGGGGCTGAAAAAGTTCCATTTAATTAGATACATAGTTCTTGAGTTGGTTCTACGGAAACCGTATACTATGGCCTCACGAAAGGCTGGAAAATCTAGAAACCATGATTTTCTATGGTGTTATGTAAGTTAAAAAAACGTTTGGTTCTATTACAGGAAATGCGCCAAAAACTTTGCACGTTTCGTTTTGTAATACGCCTTCACTATTTGGATAGAACAAAATAACTTACCACATGGTTAATTGCTGGACCTAAAAAAATCTAGTCATATCAGAAATCACAATTGAGTTGACCCGATTATAGAATGACTCGTAGTATTGCGAGTGATGCACAATGACAAAGCTGGAGCCCTGCCGGTCCCTATGCAGCCCAGTTGGACAGATTAAATCAATCAATTGTTTCCCGACCCTCTAAGACTCATTCGCTCAAGCAGCTGCACCAACATATATTTTTCGAGCACCCATCCACCCTCCTTGAAAAAATTCCCTAACACCTGACGGGTGAGACTTGGTACAACTTTCTTGACTCAAATCATAATTTTGTCCTAATTGCCCAATATACTAACTATGTACTCTTATAAAAGATCATGTCGGATTTCCGCTGGAACCATCGCATGCATTTTAGTGATGGTCGGATCCGCATGTCTGAACATGAATCTCTCGGAAATCCTAATCCCCTAGGAGATTTCACGCCGAGGGTACCCGCGATTGAACCAGCACAAGCGCCGCGCCTTGCAGATGACCGACCCATGTTCGATGCGGAGGCAGAGCCTCAGGATAGCGACATCAGCAGTTCAGGCGAAGAATCGCCCGTCGTTTTCTCATCCGACAGCGACGAATTCCTCCCGCGCTCGCAATCTCCTTCATCTGACGCCGACGTAGCTCGTGACTCGTCCCCAGGCTCGTCGTCGTTTGAGTTTTCGTTCCGCCATTCGCCGCCGCGCGACTACGCCAATCACGACGAGTTCATCGACTCCGCTCCGTTCCTCGGAACCTTCGAGGGTGTCTACGGGATCGATATGCCGGCCGACGTAGGGGCGAAGCCCGTGAAGGGTGCTCATCCGCGTACCGAGGAGTTTCTGAAGACGTGGCGCCAGGACGCGTTGAACAAGCACCAGTACGATGCGGCCATCTTCATCGGCGACAAGCTGCACGCTCTGACTGGAGACCCTAAGGATGCATTCTGGCTTGCTCAGGTTCACTTCAGCACTGGTCACTTTAACCGAGCACAGACGTTTCTCACACGGAATGACCTGGTGCAACGATCAACTAGCTGTCGGTACCTGGCCGCGCTGTGTTTGATTAAACAGTCAAAGTATGAAGAGGCTCTGCAAGTGTTAGGGGATAAGAACCCTATGCACTTGATATCCGGATCGGGTGGATCATCCTTAGGCCGAAGGCGGGGTACGAGAGCGGGAGGAAAGGACCGAGACGACCAGGGAAACAATGTCAAATTCGAAGCAGCCATGTGCTACCTTCGAGGGCTGGTGTATGCAAAACAAAATGCGTTTGACAAGGCTAAGGACTGCTACAAGTGTGCTGTCCAGGTTGATGTCAAGTGTTTCGAGGCATTCGACCAGCTTATGAAGAATGCTCTGATGAGTCCCGAGGAGGAATGGAAGTTTCTTGAGAGTCTGGATTTCGATGGATTGACTGCAGAAGGTGAAAGTGGAGAGGAGGCTGAATTTGTCCGGATGCTATACACTACTCGGTTGAGTAAGTACAAGAATCCACAAATATTCAGTGAGGCCTCTGAGCAGCTTGCAAACACCTACGGTTTACATGACAATGCCGATCTTGTCATCTCTCGCGCGGAGCTTCTATTCACACAGTGCAAGTTTAAGGAGTGCCTTGAGCTCTGTGAGACTGTCATCGGACGCGATCAGTACAACTTCTCAGTCTACCCTCTGTACTTGGCATGTATGCACGAGTTAAATATGAAGAACAAGCTATTCTTGATCTCTCATGACATGGCCGATAATTTCCCCGAGGAGCCCGTCACTTGGCTAGCTGTAGGAGTATACTATTTGACTACCCACAAGATCTCGGAAGCGCGCCGTTTCTTCTCCAAAGCCTCGATGATGGACCCACATTTCGGCCCTGCCTGGATTGGATTTGCCCACACCTTCGCGGCGGAAGGCGAGCATGACCAGGCGATATCTGCCTACTCTACTGCCGCGCGTTTGTTTCAGGGTACCCACCTTCCACAACTATTCCTAGGAATGCAACACCTCCAGTTGAACAACATCACGTTGGCCGACGAATATCTCAATACGGCGTATAAGCTGTGCACCTCTGACCCATTGCTCCTCAACGAACTAGGTGTGGTGTTCTACCACAAAGAAGCACTACACGATGCCGTGGGACTATTCGAAGCTGCTCTAAGGATAGCGACCGAAATTGACAGCAACCCCAAGGCATGGCTAGCTACGAAGGCAAACTTGGCACACACCTACCGTCGTCTGGAGAACTATGATAAGGCACTAGCATTGTATGAAGAGGTTGTCCGTGGTTCGGAGGAGAAGGATGCAGGGGTTTATAGTGCTATGGGCCTTTGTCAACTACAAGCCGAAAGGCCCTGGAATGCCATTGTTGCTTTTCACACGGTATGTATTTTCGTAGGAGAGGGAGGCAAACAGAGGCAAAGAGACACCCGCTAACCGCTCCTTAGGCCCTCGCCATCAGCCCTCAAGACCCTATAGCCACTGACCTATTGGAAAAGGCGCTAAAGGAGAATTCCGAGAAACAAGATGTGTTCACTACCGACGACGGTACTATTGGACCCGAAAATATTGACGAGCTTATCCACCAGAGACAACATCGTGCACATCACCCCCGAGCCGCAATACCTAGGGGCCATGGACGTACAAATAGTGGTGTGCGGGTAGGAAGACGGACACGGTTGGGTGACGTGACGCGGGAGTTTGGGGGTATGGATGTTAGTGACGATGATGCCCTCTAAACCAAAAAGAATCACGATCATTCATTTTTAGATTATGTTGTACATTGAGCAGCTTTGTTTTTTGGGGAAAAGGGGACCACCTGGCGGAGTTACAGCGTTTGTGTTTGTGTTTGGGGCTTTTACTACATTGCGTTGTTTGGTGTCTGTTTTTTTTAGAGTTAAAGCTTACCTCCTCTTATACATGTTATCCACATCCTGTAGAGTAATTCCTCTAGAATTGCCCGCTACCCGCTAATTTCGTAGAGAATTGAAAGACTAGACTCGCTTTCCAATAATCTCTCCATACCCTGGATCCGGCCTCATAGTGTGTCACCTTGAAGCTTATCTTTTCGAAAAATGAATGATCCGCTACGCCACCTGTCTTGGCATGCAGCCGCCACAGATTAGCTGATTAATTACTAGTGGTCCCTGTTTTTTTTCGGTGAAAGCTAAAAAATATTATTGGAGTAAAAAGTCTCTGCACCACACAAATCTCATCACTTATCCTCAACCTCTCCTCCACACAACTCACCCATCCTCCTTCTCCTTCTCCTCCCCCTTCCTCTCTTTCACACACTCACGAACATCACCCACGATGTTCACGACAATACGCCAAACCCACCGCAGCCTGCTGCGATTGGGATCTACCAGCCTTCTCCGCCCCACCACAATCACCACCACCCCGCGCCTGGTCGCGCTCCTCTCCACCACCCCCGCCAACCCTATGGAGCGTGGTGTGTACCGTGATCGCAGCTCTGCTTCTCAGCGCGTCCATGCGTCCCCGCGGTCAAATTTCAGAGGCGACACCTCGGACCACGAGGCCATTGCTACTGACGCCGAGCACGAGGTGGCTATTGCGGAAGAAGACCCCAACGAGGCCAAGACCTTCCAGGACCTAGCGGATCGTAACATGATTGACCCCAAGATCATCTCGATCCTGACCGACAAGATGAATTACAAGGATATGACAAAGGTGCAGCGCAAGACAATTACGGCCACACTGGCGGGCGGCGATGTTTTGGCACAGGCCAAGACAGGGACAGGAAAGACAATTGCGTTTTTGCTACCCGCACTGCAGAGAATCATGGACACACCGATTCCAATTGCCAGAAGAGCGGTGGATGTTAGATGTGTGATCATCAGTCCGACGAGAGAATTGGCGCTGCAGATTCTGAAGGATGCGGAGAGATTGACACAAGGAACCGGGATTGTGTGCCAGGCTGCTGTCGGCGGGACCGGAAAGAGCCAGGCATTGAGGCAGATGCGCTCCATGGGATGCCATGTTCTTATTGCCACTCCTGGACGATTGAACGACTTGATGACCGATGAGTACTCAAACATTAATTTCAACCGTGTCGACACACTGGTGCTTGATGAGGGTGATACTCTCTTGGATCAAGGTTTCTCACAGGCTATTGCCGACATTGTGAAGATGCTCCCCAAGGCCGATGAACCCACCCTTCGCGAAGGTCAGGGCCGTCAATCCCTTGTTTTCTCCGCCACCATGCCTGAGAAAGTTCTCCGCATGGTCCGCAACACTATGCGCCGTGACTACAAATTCCTGAAGATGGTAGAGAAGGGTGATGCCGCCGTGCACGAGCGCGTGCAACAACACTACGTTGAATGCCGTGGTTTTGAGAACCTGCTGCCTGCCGTGTACGAACTGTGCGCCCGCGAGATGGAGACAAATCCCGATTTCAAGGCCATCGTGTTCCTGCAGACCACAAAGCTCGCTGCTCTGGCTGCCGCCACCTTCCGTGAGTGCCGCACCAAGGCTGATGCAGCGCCGCCGCTCCCTGCTGCAATCGTCGAGATTCATTCGCGTCTTTCACAGAACGCACGTACTAGGTCAGCGGAACGTTTCCGACGTGCGCGTACTGCCGTTCTCTTCGCCTCAGACGTTGTCGCAAGAGGAATGGATTTCCCACAAGTCACCCACGTAATTCAGGTCGGCACACCCACTTCAAAGGAACAATACATTCACCGTCTCGGTCGTACAGCGCGTGCTGAAGCCTCCGGTACCGGATATCTCTTGGTGCCAGCCATCGAAGCTCTTTACGGCCCAGTCCGCCAAGTTACATCTGGACTTAAGATGATCACAGACGACCACGGACTTCACACTGCTAGCGTGGCCATGGACTCCGAGACTACCCTCCCCGGCCCAGCCGCCGAGGCGCTGCAGCGCATCACAAAGGCCACAATGCTTGTCGATCAGGACGACAAAGATGGTACCTACCTCTCTCTCCTGGGCTACAACGCTTCATGGCGCAACCGTCAGGCTCTTGTAGACGGGCTAAACCAGTGGACCAAACTTGGATGGGGTATGGCCAGCCCGCCCGGTGTTGGCAAGTCTTTTATTGCCAAGATTGGATACAGTGACTGCCGCGGTTTCAACTTCAGCTCTGGACCCCCGCGGGAGACCGGCGGCCGTGGTGGAGGCAGCGGCGGTTACAATGCGGACCGCCCCCAGTTTGATACCCGACGCAGCGCGAGCTCTAGTGGCCCGAGCTGGATGGGACGTGGACACGTTAAGTCTCGTGAGGCAGGTGAGGGTGGCGAGCGCGGTGGCTTTGGCGGCCGTGGACGTGGCAGCAGCAGCTTTGGAGACCGCGGCGACAGACCCAGCTACGGTGACAGAGGCGACCGGCCAAGCTATGGTGACAGAGGTGACCGTCCCAGTCGTGGCGGGTTCGGTGGACGTGGCGGAGGACGTGGTGGATTCGGCGACCGCGGACGCAGCAGCTTCGGCGACCGGGGTAGCAGTGGCGGCCGTGGCCGTGGCGGATTCGGCAGCCGTGGCGGACGCGGTGGTGGAGACCGGCCATCTTACGGCAGTCGCAGCGACTAATTGATTTCTCCGATCTGATCATTCTGAGCGGTTTACAAACATCGTCATCATCATCATCACCATCATCATAAAGAATACTCACGACAACTGTAACATAGATATTGGGCGGGCGGGGGTTTTGGAACCAAAAAAGAATCGGGATTTACTATAAAGGGATTTTGAACGTTTTTACTTTACTACATGGCTTTTTCATGAATTTTCTTGGCTTGTTTCTTATCTGATTTTTTCTTATTCTGTCTGTGCGATATTGTATCAGTAACGGATCTGGGGCTTTACGGGGTTCTGGTGGGTAGGTGCGTGGGTAGAGGACGGTGACGGTGGTCTATGATATGACTGGTTATTGTATAATTACTTACTCCATACTTGCTCTGAACGTCAAGAACATAACGAGATCTATGCAAAATACGATATTCGTTCTTGTTATCATACTTGCTCCAGTTGATTGATGTCTCGTTCTTGGTCTGTGAATATGTTAGCTAAACGTTCCCACAAGGCTTGACAGCCTGGGACTGTCGACAGCGGTTGCTGCAAACGGTGAAGACATGTCTCCTGCACGGGAAAAAGAAAAACGCCAAAGGTGAAGAGACCGTGAACAGAGGTTTAGATTCTGGATCTATTAACGTTTTACATGTACAACTAAGAAAATGTTGGGCTAGTTGACCGGGTGATATCTGGTGATCCGGATGACGTGTGTTTGCAGGGGCAGAGACAAGAAGTGGTTGTTTTTATGGGGTGGACAAAGTTCTGGCTCTCTAATGTGAGCAGTTTAGTGACATTCAGTTTTGCTAAGCTTGCCGCTTCGTTTTCGCTGGAACGTAACTTGGGGCAGATTCAAAGATTCGTGCCCTTCAATTGACGGGAATGCGTGAATGCCAGCGTCATAACGGGATTAGCAGCGTCTATAATTTGTAAGTGTTCTATCTTTGCTGCCAAAAACTAGGATTTCTATACTAGAAAGTTACAACCGTAAACCTAAACACTTCATCTTAGAAATTAAGTAATTTCTTAGACGTAACGTAATTGAAACATGGAAAGGATTTTAAGCATGTGCAATACTAGAATATAACTCGTTTCGGGGGGATCTCGTAACGTCGGAGCTTTACGTCAAGTGCTATGTGAAATCTAGATCAGATGATTCCATCTACACCTGGATCCCAAACGAATCTTCTTAATGTGGTAACTGTTAGTCACAGTTTTCAGTAACAGTCATTCACAGTGATCAGGACATTTCTACAATCTCACGAGTTACCTCTCATAAGACCTCTCCATCAACCATCACCACCCTCGATTTGTTTGAACCCCCGAGCTTGCAAAGCTACATCACTTATGCACATATCGTGATTCGGAGCCACAGTATTCTAGAGCATACGATACCCTGGTTCGCTTTGCAATTCCAAGTCATCGCGAGTCACAGCTAGCGACAAAGTATACTACAGCATCACACAAGAAATTTATCTAAACTAAACATGAAATCTTGTCTATAGCATAAGGGATGGTACCCTGACTTAGCAAGAAGTCTTCCTAACTTAGAAATGCAAGTTGATCACCAAGGGAGGCTATAACTTTGGATGAGTTCCTAACACCAGAATATAGGTCTATATTGTACCTCTCAACTTGAATCTATATATATACCGGCATCAATGTTTCACATTGATAACACGGCTGATGTGTATTCTTTACCCACGCCTTGAAACCACTAAATAAAGCCAGCACAAAACGACAACTGGTAGCATAGAACTATCTGTGATTTCGCTCAGACTAAATACATAAGATCAGCACAGTATGATCACACCCACCACAACACACAGTACAACTTTTTGAACTGCCTGTTAATCGTCTTTGACCTCCGAGAGGAAACGGTTTCAAGAAATTCAAAAGGATGAATGTTGTGTTGTCTGATTCACACAGGGAGTCAAAATGACTCCCATCGTTATGGGTTCTTGAACAAGGACTAATTCATTAATACAGTAGTTTAAGTAACAAGTTATAACAGGTGGGATCATACGACAGGACAAAATAAGTACTCTTGGAACCCTTTCATACGAATGAGGCTAATTGGATTGATACCATTCACGATTGTGTTTTCATTTTCAGGCGACTAGGTCATGACTCAGTAAGCTTCGTATTATCGGGTTCCATGTTTAGACATTATCCATCAAGGTCTTAAAATACTACAAGCCTTCGTAAATTACCAAACTATCAAAAACAATAATTTGGTTACTCAAAGCAAGCCCTTTGCCCTCACTTCATGTAGCTGCACCTCTGATTAGTTAGACTAGATTGAGCTGACGCTAACATGGATTAGTATAGCTTGCTGGTATACTAATAGAGTATGTACATCAGCTTCTCTGACCTCCAATAGTTCAAATTTCACACACGATATCTTTGGTGAAAGCAGTGACTTAGGTCATTCTCCTACCTCGCTCGAGATGTTTTTTGAAGGTCGGTTGGTGAGTGGGTGTTACTTAACCGTTATACTCTACGATGGCAGTTAAGAAACCCCCTGTTCGGTCAGTCGTGGCTTTGTGGAAGCTGATTTGTTGCTATCGGGCGGCAAGCTGTACCCCGCCACCCCTCGAACAACGAGTCATACTCTTAAAACCGGCACCAGAAAACATGTCAATGCGGTCTAAACAGCATATAAATTTTAGTTTTTGCACTGCTGGATCCTTGGTATAATTCTACCAATGTCACACATCCAATGGAAATATGCTCGACATATTTCCGCGAGTGTGGCGTGCATACAGCCTGCATACTTAGCTAGGGCTGAGCATTTCTTTGTTCTAGGCAACAGCGGTCGAGTTTTTTAGCGGATCAACATGGCTGCGCTGCGCAATCTATATCTGGGGTTGTTTTGCGCAAGTGAGAGGATTGACTCATCTGCAAAGGGATTTTGTTGGAGCTCGACAGTAGTCGCTTACGCCTGAGTGGTCGGCTGGATTAGAAAACAGTGGAGAGCTCTCCTAAAGAACGTTCTGACATGTAGCAAAGATACCAAGCCGACAGATATGTAGTCGTATGGGCTGGCTGACCGCAGCTAGTTCTGCTACCGCTTGCGTAACCAAGCAGGCATTAACTGCTTTTTGATGGTCGGACGGTAGTGATACCTAGCACAGCTGCTTGGAGAAGAGCTAATAAAGCAATAGGGTTATAGTTCGGCATGCAGTATAAGAAGCCCTTTCATCCCCGTTCAATCTGAGATACAGCACCACTACTCTCCTCCTCCCTCCTCAAGTTCAAAATACGGTATAAAAACCACTCTCAACCCCGTTCAATCTGAGATAAAACACCACTCTATTCCTCCTCCTCCCATCATCATACTTATACAATACTCATAAATCTCGTCATGGCTCCTTCCGCCGCTCCAATGGATGTAGCTGCTGGAATTGCAGCTACAACTACGCACTTCAGTAGCACCCGAGTCTACACTGAGGTGTCTTTGGCGCAAGCATTCCGTGCCGCCTATCCAGGCAAACATCTCTCCATCTCGCAAAAATCCAACATCGACATCCTCAAATATGCTAAGGCGGGGCACGCCACTTACGAAGAGATTGATCCCGAGTCCTCGCTCAAGCTCAGTCTCTTTGTGCAAAAGCACAATCACCCCAAGTACCTTCAAGAAAAGGACCTGATGACGGCCTACAAATACACCTACCAAGGGACCGAACACATGGCCTTTGTGACGCGGTGGGAAGAGCGCTACTCGACCTCAAAGACCACGTTCATGCTCTCGCCCAGCAAGACCGCGGCCGACGCGCTGCTGACCGCTGCGGGCGAATACTGCTCCGTCAGCCACAACGAAATGTGGATGTTCGACCGCACCGAATGGTCCAAATCGACCGAACTCTGGGACAGCGTAGCCAACGCAAGCTGGGACGACGTCGTCCTGGAGCCGTCGATGAAAACCGCGCTGCAGCGCGACGTCGAAGGCTTCTTCGGCGCGCGCCCCATCTACAACGCCCTTCAGGTCCCGTGGAAGCGCGGCGTCATCTTCCACGGCCCACCCGGCACCGGCAAGACCTGCACCATCAAAGCACTCCTCAACGCAGTCTCGCGCAGCAGCGGCGTGCAGTGCCTGTACGTCAAGTCGACCAGCAACCAGTACCAGGGCCCCGAAGCCGCGCTCCGCGACATATTCGAGAAGGCGCGCGCCGTGGCCCCTTGCGTGCTCGTGTTCGAGGACGTCGACTCGCTCATCACGCCCAAGGTGCGCTCGTACTTCCTGAACGAGATCGACGGCCTCGAGAGCAACGACGGCATCCTGATGGTCGCGAGCACCAACCACCTCGACCGCCTCGACGCAGGCATCGCGAAGCGCCCCAGCCGCTTCGACCGCAAGTACCACTTCGGCCTCCCCGGCGCCGCCGCGCGCGCCGCGTACAGCGCGCACTGGCGCCGCAAGCTCGCCGCGAACCCGCGGATCGCGTTTCCCGAGGCACTGGACGGGGCGCTGGCGGCCGCCACCGAGGGCTTCAGCTTTGCGTACCTCAAGGAGCTGTTTGTGGCCAGCCTGCTGCTGATGGCGCATCGCATCCAGGAGGAGAAGGAGGGCGAGGAGAAGGAGAAGGAGGATGGGCAGGAGCTGGAGACGTGTGAGCTGTGGCGGATATTGGAGCCGCAGGTTGCGGTGTTGAGGGAGGAGATGGAGGCGGAGGAGCGCGAGCGCGAGGAGGAGGAGCGGAAGGAGGCGGAGAGGAAGGCGAAGGGGGAGGATACGGTGGAGGAGGAGGAGGAGAGCGAGAAGGGGTGTTGTTGTTAGAGTGTGGTATTTTGATGGAATGCGTGATACGATAGATATGGTTTATGATGATGTTTGTGTTTCTTTTTATGCGTTTATGTGGAGACGGGTGGGACAAAGGGCTTTTATCGTGAGTTTAAAATGAGAAGTTGCATAGTCAATTGAAGGGTTTTCGTGATCTACAATAACAAAAGAAGTACAATATATTGACCAAGCTGCACGGCGGTGGTTTCAGGTGACAGATGGGACGCAAATAAAGCTGGTCGGTGGTGCGCTGGGAGAAGATGGCGGACAGACTACTGCAGTCTTTTGCACTTGCCAGATGCCCGCGAGCTGCGAATCCAACAGCTGCTTCAGGTCTTGATACACACATGTGTTCGACCGGCCGAGCTGTCAAGTATCCGACTTCATGAAGTAGCCGGTGGTCCACTGGTCAAGCCAGTCACTTTTGCCCTTAGTTGACTGGCCCATGTAGAAATTTAATCACTGACTGACTAGCCAAGTTATGGCCATTCTGCCACCTGACTGGCACACATGGAACCCCTAGAGAGTAGATACTGCCGCCCTACGGTGACTATCCTCTCCGGACTCCAAACCTGAGCTCATCGGAGCAACGGAAGAGGTGGTAATGACGTATGGAGAGATTCTGGGAAACCTGCAAGGTTAATGACTTTGAGTATACAGACTGTAGCCAACGAGTGCCGACGTGAACACTATGCGTTGTCCAGCCTGCACGATGTAGTGTAGTTTGGGTGCAGTCGCATCGCTATCTTCTATCGGTACACTGAACCCAAGCTCATCCGTCTATCTCCATCCCCAACACCTGAAACCCCCCGCCGCTACCGTATCCCAACAACAACCAAATTCCTCGGACTCTCCCCATACTCAAACGCCGCCCTCACCCACGCCTCTCTGCACCCCATCTCTTTCAAAAACAACCACCGATCAACAACAATCACGCTCTCCGCCACCGCCGCCGCCACCGCCATCAGCGCCCACACGACGCTCACATGCTTCCGCCGCTCCTCAAACGCGGCCTCATACCCCGCCGCCTGTGCCGGCGTCAGCGCCAGCCGGTCGGTCCAGCCCAGCTTGTCCAGCGCTGCAGACACGTACGCGGCGAAGCTTTCGTAGGACGGGGCGCGGAGGGAGCCGATGATGATGGGCTCGGGCGCGTCGGACGGCGGCGGCGTGGGCCCGTCGGCGGAGGGGGAGGGCGCGGGGAGCAGCCCGTGGTCTAGAAACACGCGCTGCAGCAGCGCGCGGAAGAAGTGGCGGCGGAAGAACGCGGCGCTGGAGGCGCGCGTCCAGTTGTGCGGCGCCTGGCAGGCCATGCTGCGCGCGGTGACGTTCAGGGTCACGCCCTCGGACTCGAGGCGCGCGCTGAGCGGGAAGCCGTGCGGATCCTGCGCTGTGCCCGTGGACGTGAGCCGCGGGTGGGAGGAGCGCAGGGCGGGGGTCTTGAATGTCGCCCCGCCCTTCTCGGTCAGCAGGTTGTGGCAGCACCCGATCAGCGCGACGGCGCGGGCGGCGGGCGTGGCGGCGAACGCGGTCAGCGCGTGGTGCAGCAGCGTGCCGCAGCTGTGCAGCGAGACCAGCAGCAAGCTTGTATGCTCGGGTCGGAGCAGCGGTGTGAGAGTGCCCGACGAGACGCGCGTCTCGATGTACGTCGGGTTCGTCGACGGCACGAGGGGGGGCTTGGCGGTGCGCGCGGCGGAGGCGGCGGCGGAGGCGGCTTTGGTCCTGTGCCGCGCCTTCTTGGACGCCAGCTGGTCGTACCGTGCGTCGAGGACCTGGGCCGCGGCGATGTTGTTCGGCCGCGCCTCGAGCCCGATTACCGCGTGGCCGTACTTCTTCGCTAGTGTGCGGGAGAGGTAGGCCTGGCCTGAGCCGTAGTCGAGGATGTGCGAGAGCCCGGGCACGTCGCGCGCGAGGCTGTCGACGAGGGCGGCGAAGTTCGCGACCTGTGCTGTCAGCCGCGCGGTGGGGGGACATGGGCAGTGGTGGTCACCTCGTGCACCTTCTTCGGCCGCATCCCCGCATTCAGCGCCCACTCCAGCCCGTCCGGCGTCGGGACCGTATCCTCCACGGGCGTAAACTCCCTCTTCAAATCATGCACGCGGGTCTGCTTGATAAACTCCACCAGACTCTCCGGCGTGTCCGCCGGCAGCGCGTCCAGCGGTGTTCGCATCAGCGCATCGAGGATGTCGTCGATCTCGTGGGCATCGAAGAACGGGCGCCACTCGGCGGGTACGATCGCGCTGTAGAGGTCCGCCGGCCCCGGAGAGTCGGGCGGCGCGTCGCGCGTGAAGAAGTCGAGGATGTGCACGCCGCCGCAGAGGGTGCGGAAGAGGGGGGTGGCGGTGAAGGACAGCAGGGAGGTGATGTAGGCGTCTGCGCTTGCGAAGGCGGGGGAGTACGGGAGGGGCTGTGAGGGCGGCGGCATCGCGGCGGCGGGTGTGGGATTTGGTGGGGCGGCATGGTGGGGCAGCAGGGCCGAAATAAACGTGCGGCTCTGCGGGTGCATGTAATTTGGGGGCTAGGATGGGTGAGCACCCTGATGATTCAGCACGCCTTGGCACGCGACTCTATCCCAACCTCCCGTCGACACCTTCTGCTGCCCCGACACCGCGAGCTCTTTCGCCCCAGCTTCACGACCGAAACCATGACGACCATCGCCGCCTCCGCGTCGCAATCCTCGCACCCGTATGCCCCCGCTGTCCCCTCCCTCCTTGCCTGCTCTCCTGCCCTGCCCTGTCCTCCCCCATTGCTTCCCCGCTGCTCCCTTCATTCAAGTCCCAATGCATAGAACTGACACAGCGCAGCCCCACCCTCCCCGCCGCCTTCTCCGGCAACCAGCCGCCGACAATCCGGCTGTACCCGCTGAGCAACTACACGTTCGGCACGAAGGAGAACCAGCCCGAGGAGGACCCGTCGGTGCTGGCGCGGCTGCACCGGCTGCAGGAGCACTATGAGCAGCACGGCATGCGTCGCACGTGCGAAGGCGTGCTGGTATGCCATGAGCACTCGCATCCGCACATTCTGATGCTGCAGATTGCGAATGCGTTTTTCAAGCTGTAAGCCCCCTCCCCGTGTCCCTCCCCTCCTCTCCCTGCGGCTCGCTGACGCTCGCCACACAGCCCCGGCGACTACCTCCACCCCCACGAAACCGAGCTCGACGGCTTCAAGAACCGGCTTAACGAGCGGCTCGCGCCCGTCGGCTCGCAGTTCTCTGGCGAGGGCGTTAACGACGCCTGGGAGATCGGCGACACGCTTGCGCAGTGGTGGCGGCCGAACTTCGAGACCTTCATGTACCCGTTCATCCCCGCGCACGTCACACGCCCGAAGGAGTGCAAAAAACTGTACTTCATCCAGCTGCCGCGCACCAAGGTCCTGAGCGTCCCTAAGAACATGAAGCTGCTTGCTGTGCCGCTGTTTGAGCTGTACGACAACACGGCGCGGTATGGCCCGCAGTTGAGCGCGATCCCGCATCTGCTGAGTCGGTACAATTTTGAGTTTGTGGATGAGGCGGGTAATGTGGTCGCGATGACGCCCGGGACGGATCCGAAGGAGCTGGGGATCCAGACGAAGATTTTGGCGGGCGGGAGTCAGGCGGAGATGGCGGCGCAGCAGGCACAGGAGCAGGCGCGGGTGCAGGCGCAGGGTGGGGACTTGAAAATGGAGGGTGCTGCGAACTAGAACTAGAGACGAGTGCAGGCGGACGGGTGGGTGGGGTAGGGGAAGGGTGGGCGGAGGGCGAAGAGGGCGTAAATAATACAAGGCGCGATGTCGCCGAGAAGTGTGGACCTAATACACCGACCATGTTACCGGGGCCGACTGAACCAGTCGCGAAATACAAGTAGTTCCCAGTTTTAGCAGAAAGAAATGTATCGTATAAATATCTTTCTTTTCTAGTCTTGTCTTTACAAAGAACTGGAGTTGCATGGCTATCACAGAAACGAAATTGGGTGTGTTTTTTTTACTGCGTCTTTATCCCAACGTCCGTCAGAGTCTATTCTTCACCCGGACGGCGTTGGGATTGAGGCAGAGGCAGAGATTTGGATGCTGTGTTGTCTTGGAATGAAGTGGGCGCAGTACATACTAGGGGGATCCGCCGTCCTGTTAGGAAATGTAGAATTTTGCTATGCTAGTATTGCGTGTGTATGTGTATAAACAGACGACGCGCTGTCAGTGGCAAGGAGAGGCAGCCTGGAAGCTGTCATCAGGCAAGTGCAGGAACCTGCAGGAACCTTTCCGATATCTCCCCACATTCAGCGCAGCACCATCTCTGCCCTCGCACCATCCATCACCCGAAACTTTCGTAGCCAGCACATGCACCAGTAGTCACTCAGTTCCGGTCACAGCGTCTCACAGCCTCTATTCTGCTCTGCTCTTTCTCTCCCGGAACACTTGACAACTCGACAGAACCTTACAATACGTGCTCCGGCAGCAATTACTGCAGTACAGCTTGCAGCTTGCAGCTTGCACTTGCGCACACGGTCCTTCCAGAACTGTTCCAGCACTGTACTGTAATATTCCAGAATGCCACGATGACATCCAAGACCACTTGCCCTAGTACTACCTCACATGTTAAAATCCTCGAGGCCGACATGAGTTCAACTCAACCCCCAAACGACAGTATGCCGGTATACGAAAATAGCGAAGTTGAAACTGCTTTCGAGATTAGTGCTACTACAGCTCACAGATTGAAATGAGAAGATTTGCAGCTGTTATTGAGTTTAACACTACGAGATTTTGACGGTGGGGGAAAGCTCACTGAGTGGTCGGTTTGAGGGGTGTTCAAAGAGCATTTTTCGGCATACAGATGTTGTATTTGGATGGGAAAATGCGTGTCACAATCGTGAAATGGTACAGAATATAAATGGAACATGAAAATGTCATGACGATACAGAACATGTCAACCTTGACCCCTAACAAGAATCGAGTGAGAGTATGTGGTCGCTGGATATAGAGGGATGGCATTTAGAGGTATGCCCCAGTTCGCTCGCTCAATGTAGCAAAAATATCAAGTCACCCCAAGGTCGCACGCAGAATATCAAACCGATCACTTGGCAATTCATCCATCTATGGAAAGCCAGCTTGAAAAATGGTGCTGCTTCCATGTATGGATGTGGATCGAAGCAAACATACACTTTGCTTTTCCACAGCCACCCATCAAGTGTAGCTATATAAGACCCCCCAGCGCCCGTAGCATCTACTGCTGGGTCTGTCTCCCTTAGATACACACAATACAACAAGATGGACGCTCCAGAATCTTCCGACCCAGAAAACACCCAGCACACCGAGCCATCCGGCGATGATGATCATGCCTCCGCGCCTGAAACCCACAAACCTGCGGTAAGGCTATTCTTCCTCCGCCCGATTTCCACACTAAATTCTCTCTCCAGGCCTCTCCCGGCAGCAAACGCAAAAAGAAGTCAACAGCCGACGAAGATCCTGTACTTTCTCTCCCCCCCCACTTTCCCCTCTCTCCCCACCACTAACGGCCGCGTGCTCAGACCGGCAAAAAGCCCGCCAAAGCCCCGCGCAAGCCGCGCAAGCCCAAGCTCAAACCAACCGCCGACACCGCCGCCGTAATTCCCGCAACGCCGCCCAAGACCGGCTCGAGCTACACGAAGGGCGAGATCGAGCGCTACTTTGACGGCCTCCTAGCGCTAGCGGATGGCGATGTGTGGAAGAGGATGGTGGAGGAGATTAATGCCGAGTTTGCGCAGAACCGGACGAGGAGTAATATGAAGATGCATTTGAGGACTGTGGCGAAGGAGAAGTTGTTGGCGGGGTATGTGGAGTAGGAGTAGGAGCGGGAGGTGGATATATGGGTGCCACAGAGCGCTGGGACTTTGCAGTGGGCGGTTTTACATATTGTTAAAGACGAGCTGTTATCAAATCTCATCTTGTTTTTTAAAATACTATAAGACTTTGAGGGACATGAGGTTTGGTGGAAGAAGGCTGTTGGCGAACGTGAGGAGACTCCAAAATATTATTCACAGCGATTCTTTGCATTAGCAAGTGTGCTATCGCGTGAAGAGGACTAAGAAACTACAGTCCATGACATCCAGAATAAAACCCTGAAAAGCCAGCCTCTCACAAACCCCTCGCGCCTTCAACTCCCAGACCTCCCAAAGCAGAGCACGGTTTTCTCTCCCCATTCCCCGTTCCTGCCAGAAAAGCGCGTTTCGGTCTCAGGGAGGATCTACTTTCTTCCCCTCACATCATTCATTTCTTTCTCCGTTGCCAGCACTCGCACGCACAAACACAACATACGGCTGGCACACGTCTAGAGCACACGGCTGGAGCACACGGCTGGAGTACATACAAGGCTGGAGCGTGCCACTCCACCCGCGCGCCGGCCAGCTGACTGCGTTGCAGCCGTGCGCGGGGCGGCGACACTTCGAAACCGACGGCGCAAAGCGTACGTGAGAAATTCGGATCGAGCATTTGCGCACGTGAATAAGCCCACGAAAACGCGGGGTGCCGTTGAATACACAATCCCGGGGGCCTGGAAAGTGAGTAATTGCAACACCAAGTTGACCATATTCGGCATTATATCAGAGTAGAGCACAATGAGTCAGGCCCTTGTGGACTCTGGAGTGTTGTTAGTTTCACTAATTCCAGGCATCCGCCCAGCTCCGTGTTAGCATATTGATTTAGAGTAGAGTAGAGTAGGTCTAGTATAGATAGCGTATGTATAGTAATAGAGGCGCAGTTTCAACCATCCAGGTGTTGGTATTTGTGGATCCATGCATGCTCGCGGCTCGGTAGAGCGCTAACTGTGTGCGCTTGTTTATCAAAAACGTATTGGCCAGCGACAAACAAACAAACCCGCCCCCTTTCGAGCCGCCGACAGAAAAACCAACAGCGTCGTGCACCGCTATTATTACAACACTTATTAGATTCTAGTACAGACTAAGTTAGAGCCTGTTCAAATTAGCGATTCGCGCCTCTTGGGTACATAGATATTCGAGCAAGCGCGCGGGTGTTTGACGATAATACTGTAGAATGCTAGGGCTTATATTACATTTGTGTAATTCACCAGCGGATCCTTTGTATATTATTGACGCGGGGTTTACGACCAACTTTACTCTACCCGTACGACCTAGCTCGACCTCCATCACGGCGCCGTCCTATACATTGGACCCAGGACCAGAAACGTGACTTCACCTCTTCAGGCTATGGATCAACTATCCCTTCCTGGAAACACTATTCCTACCTACTATACGATTACAGTTTGATCTGAGTCAATATGCGGTGCAAGCAGAAGAATTCCATACCAGACCAAATATCACTGCAGTGTAAAAATTTTATATTAGGCAAAAGGCTGATATAATGACCCATCCAACTACGTCACATGCACATACCCGAACCCTGAGAATACCAAACTGAATCAAACCACAAGCTATGCGAGGCCGAGAGCGCTATCTAGATCTAGCTGATAAGTAAGTACCCTTCATTACCAGGCCGCCAGCCTCCCAGAGCTCGCGAAAATCTGCTCTACGTAGAGCCGGATTTAAGCCGCACGCGCAGGCAGCCTTACATAGTATGTACTCTACTTACCCCAGCGTTCGATTGCGCATACCCAATCAAAGCCACGCACAGTCACAGCTCTCCCGAGCCTTGTCGAGCCTCGTTGCCTCGTCGAAAATCCGAGGCCGTTCGTCTCATACCCCAAATGCAGGCTGCACATCCGCAACGAACGGTTCCTTAGGCGTACAATACATGCATCAGCACTGCATAGAGTACGAGATCATACATACATGGGCCCAACCAGGGCGCCGGAATCCGGCGATGGACCTGAATGTTACACTTGCTGGGTGAAACATGCAGTGAGAAAAAGGTAGCGAAGAAGCTGAGGCTCCACTGAGCTAGGAAGTGGTGCGTACGAGATGTTCATGTGGATGGACCCTGAAGATTACGGCGCTTCGGCTGGGGCGTTGTGGAACATGCGCAGGCGGGTGATCTGATCTGAGCTGAGAAGCACAGAAGAGTTGAAATCATCATGCATCCTGTAGATATGCATACATAAGGCTGCATCGAATATATCAAAAATTTCTTTTTTTTGGCTTATAGGATGTATGTAGAATTGTGCGCATTTTGTCACCTGTGCAAGTAATCGAACAAAGATATAAAAAAGCAAATCTGAGTAAATGCATTATACATGACACTTTTACAATATTTATCATTTATAATCTAACAGTTTTCGTGAATGTGCTATATTTACAAAGTCATAAAAATCTTGAATCATCTCCTCCCAACGCGGGCAAATTGTAATTTTTCTCATACTTTTTTCGTTCGTATAATGCACTCCACACAACGTTTAAACGTAAACCACTTTTCAGAGCTTGCTGGTCGTATCCTCAAACTCAACCAAAGGCTTGATAGGTATAGCCCCAGGGCTGACTGAGCATCTGGCCTTCCAGCCAACAACATCATCCAAAACTGTGCCAAAGTCTTCCGGGTTGAACTTGTCATCATCCTCGGTCTTTGGTGGAGGCAGAGCCTGCTGAAGAATTGGTTTTCCTTGTGTAATCAGAGATTCGATTGCGGCCTCTGGAACCTGTTTGACGTCCTTTAGGAAGCTTGTTATACGTGCAACAACGTCCTCAATGCTGTGAATATCAACATTTTCAAGAGCCTTGGAAAGTTCCTTCGGCTCAGTGCTGATGCTGCCAGCAGACAAAAACTGAGTTAAAGCATCCACAAGCGCCTTTAATTTTTCTTCGTCATCGGGCTTGGCTGCTGCCTTCATTTGAACAGACATCTTCGATCGGTTGGGCGAATCAGGACTAATGTATTCATTGTAAAAGTCCACAACTTCCTGCTTAGTGATATTCTTGAGTATCTCAACATCCGTCTCATCTGTAAAGCTGTCAGCATTCTCGAATCATAATGAGGTATTAATACTCACGTAAAAAGAAGTCATAAACTTCATTTCCAATGCGGGCCCAAAGTCTAGAGCTCTCCTGTTCGAGGTTTTTTAATCGCTCCATCTTCTTCAGAATGACAGCCTTAACATGGCCTTGAAACTCTTTATCGGTCAAATTGTTTAGATTTTCTTTGAAACTCTTCAAAAACTCCTCGACTCTTGATTCCAAATACGGGGCTGGGCGCTCAGATTGAACAATAATGCGGTAAGACATCGTAGTGGTTCCAGCACGATATCCCGAGAATACAATATATCCAAGCTGCTCTTTTGTTCTTAGCTGATTGAAACACGGCCTGCGGTTTTATTAGCCAAGGTAACCCAAAAGATAATGGAGATATTTACTCATCAGTTAATTGTGCAAATACGGATAAAAGCATGCGCAGTTTGCGGTCTCGTTGTTCTCCCACATGAAGCACATACTCAATCGTTGAATTGACATTCTTAGGATCCTGTAGATTGCGGGTCCACACAATGTTCGTATTAGGAGGAGGAATTATTGACCGTCTGATGATATATTGCGACAGAGGAAGTGGTTGGGGTTTGATGATGGACTCGACCAAGTCTACATATTTCAATGCGTCCTAAACCATGTTCATTAGACCAGAAGATTCCAAGCATGAACAGGAGCTTACTTCTTTGTAAAGATTGCCGTGAACTAGGGCCTCGATGTGCGCCGATTTTAGAATCTTCGGATACAATGATTTAACATCATCTACAGTAAGATCATTTAGATCCATCAGAACGTCTTCGTTCAGCCACATATTTGGTGAGCTCAAATATCTCGTAAACTCTCCTACTTGGTAATAAGGTGGCTGGAATTTCCAGTTCCGGTAAGCTCTCAGGGTTCGCTCTTTGATGACTTTAAAACGATCCTCGGAGATTTCTGGGTCCCGCATCTTTCTGAGGACTTTTTCTAGCAGTACGGACATTTTGTCGTTGTATCCAGACACATCAATTTCCAACCCGACGGCGCTCGAATTAACGCCATACTCAAGTCCAGCAATCTCGGCGTCATATGCATATTCACTCAAAGCATCCTTGACTAAATCACAGTAGACACGGGTGGTTACAGCGTTGGCAGGTGTTGAGTAAACCAAGGGACTATCAAGTAATTAGCACAGGGATAACAAATCGGAACAAATTATTCCGTACTTTCGCAAAGTGATGAAGACATTGGCTTTGGGTACCCAAAATCTATCATCCTTTTTGTACCAAATCCTCGATAGTTCGGAGTTCTTGATTAAAGATGGTGCGTTCGCCGGAGTTTTTACTTCCTTCTTTTGAACATCGAAATTCGTTGGAATAAACTCATTCACATGAGGCAAATACAACACATTCTTCAAATCCGCTCCAGCACCATTCCCCTTTTGGGCAGTTTTCGCAATGGCTTCAAGGAACTCCTCGGGAATCTTTTCAACTCGGTATTCCGTCTTGTACCATTTCTCTACTTGGTCAAATTCCCCTCTGGGGCAGTCTTGTGCAACTACCATCAGCCTGAAATTGTCCGGACGCAGGAAATCCAGGGATTTCGTGATCAATTCAGGATCCCATTCGCGAAGTAGTGAGTTTGCCGATAGAAGCCATTCTCTTGGCACTGGCCGTTGCATATTCGCAGCATAGCGAGAGGTAAACTTAGAAGCCGGAGATTTTTCTCTGAACTTGAAGTCAATCGCCGCAGTGCTTTGGAGCTCTTTGAAAATCCATTCCTTAGGAGGCTCGTCTTTGATCAGATTGATGTAGGCAAATACAATTCTAACGATTTCTTCGTAATGAGCTGCATATTCGTTAGTATTTAAAGGTTTCTAACAGTGCACACTTCATACCTAAGCCCGCTTCTGTGAGCTTAATACCGACATGAAAGAATGCTGAGCCGTTTGCAACAGGCGAGGCACCAGCGGATAGCGAATTTGCCCAGCCTTTCTTCTTCAAGTAGGCTAATAATGATCCCGGACCCTCATGCCCTATTAAATGTCCGGCATATCTTGAGGGGTGTGTCCGATACAATTCCTCTTCATCCATAAATGGGAACATTAAATCTATAGTCCGAGTGTCCATTACCGGTTTTGCAAAGATTTGTGTCTAAATCCGTCAGGTGAGTTTTTACCAAGTAGAGACAATTCAATATTCACCAAAAGATGTTCTTTTAATAAAGGCTGGCCTTCAAATTTGGGGTCGGGAAGATCCTTATTATTTATGTCCGAAAATAATTCGACCACCCATTTCTCTAGCGTATCAAGGTCTTCACGACCCAAAACAACCAGCTTCATAACGTTTGCAGAATAGTGTCGAGCATGGAACTGCATAAATTCATCCCGGACATTTACGCCACGTTTTGCAGGCAGTTCTTTTAGGGTCTGAAGACTTCCGGTGGAAAAATGACAGTAAGGATGGTCCGGGTTAGAATTACTCTTCGACAACTGGTGGAGCCTCCAAGTGTCATTCTGAAGGTTCTTTTTATGTTCCGAATCAACAGCTCTCAGCTCTCTATCTAGAGTTTCCTCCAAGAAAAGTGGTGCTATGAAGAACTGCGCAAATCGATCCAAGCCACCATGAAAGTGCTCATGGCCTACTTCGAAATAATAATTTGTAGACGTAGATGCAGTATACGCATTTGAATGCCCAGAGTGCTCAGAAAGGTATTGGGAGTATTCATTTTCTTTTGGGTATTTTTTGGTGCCCATAAAAAGTAAATGTTCTACTGCGTGCGCTTGTCCCTACACCCGAGAGAGTTGTCAGCAAAGTCATTGAAGTTATGGCATGCGCATGCCTTCAGCCTACTGAAGCCCTGTTTGGTACCCGTTTCCAGATATGCTGCAGGTAACCCATCTTTTCGGACAGCACCAATAAACAGCAAGACGCCGTCACCAGGATTGCAGGGACGCCGGACTAAAATCCCAAACCAGACTTACTTGCAGATCATCCTTGTCGGAGAAGTTGCCAGCGTGCACATCCAATGCCGCCGAAGCTTTGTCGGTATCTGGATCATGAACAAGCAGCACTTCGAGCTTGTTTGGTAACTGGATGACTCTGTACGATCGGTTATCTAAGTCCGGTTGTTCAAACTTGGAGGCGATGAGCTTGACTCCGTTAGGAGAGCTATTGGCGTCGTTCGTCATTGTAGATGAGGTAGAAGCCCGTCGTAGATTGATAGCTAGTAGTTTGTAAGGGTTGCAGATGGAAACACCTGGGGCTTTGCGTTGATTAATGTATAAAGGAGAGCAAGAGCTTCGAGCTTGGGAAGGTAGCGTTGATGAAAAGGAGGATAAAGGGCGGCTGTACTGAATGGAAGCAGTGGCTGGTCCAACACCGTCAGTGGATTTTGTTATATCAAGAGTAGCCGGGTGGGACAACTTGAATGGGGGACCCGATATAAAGGACCCTGGGACAAACGATTTATGACTCTTCTTTTCGAACAAACCAACGACGAGTACATTAGCATCCAGTCACCGACTGGAATTCCCGACTTTTTTGAGCTGTGGCAATATCAGCTTTCAATGGAGTCTGCAGGTACTATAAGGAGGGGTTGGCTCATACAGGGGTCACTCAGCCTCCTATTGTGACGCAGACACAATCGAATCCGTACTAGCGATGATTGGTAAGCAAACGCAGAAAAGAGTCGTGCGTAACAAGTAAGTAATATTTACGTGTAAGTAATAAGTGTGTAAATTATTTACGGCTGGATAGATGTCAGAGCCGCAAGTAAGCTCATCGCTTAGGACAACTCTAACCCGATGTTATCCTTGCAAGCGTCTCCTCTAACATCTTTCTCCTTCTTGGCGCCGTCCTACGTTTCTCGCTGTCCTATATTTCTCGCTGTCCCCGAGTAAACTTCCTGAAAATTTTCTCTCAACAACAACACAATCACGATGTCCGAATCCAAGAACGAAGAAGTCAAGAACGAAGAAGTCAAGAACGAAGAAGTCAAGAACGAAGAAGTCAAGAACGAAGAAGTCAAGAACGAAGAAGTCAAGAAAATAGAAGTCAAGAAAATCGAATTCAAGTTAAAAGGAGGAGTCAAGAAAGAAGGAGTCAAGTATGAAAAAGTATCGCTGGACGTCGATGCGCAGTTCAGGGAACTGGCGGCCCTTGAATTGGAGTTCCACAATGTTGAAATGGAGATCCGTGAGTTCTACCACCCCTTTAATTGCGATCACGACGCTTGGGCCTGAAAACATGGCTTGACTTGCATGGAGGGTCTCTGTATTCGCCATTGACAATTCTGATGCCGTCATCACCTGTTACTACCTACATGTCATACAATGTGCTGACGATGCCTAATTTGAGTAAACAGTGCGTTCAACTGTGAAGAAGCAAGCTCCTCTGTTCGAAAGGCGCAACAAGACTACTTCTCGGATCCCAGGCTTCTGGCCTCATGTGTGGGAGGATGCAGCTAGCCAACTCGGCTTCGATGAGCACATCTCTCCCGAAGACGCAGAATGCATCTCTGCAATGACGTCTTTCAATGTGACGCGCCCCCATTGGCGAAAGGGGGACCCTCGCGACCTTAAACTTTCCTTTACATTTGCAGACAACACATACATGCCTGCGCAGACCATCACCAAGCGGTTTACCTACCAAGGCGTCATGGGGCTCACCGGCATTGTCTCTGAGCCAGTCGAAATCAAATGGAAGGAGGGCAAAGATCTTACCGAAGGCATAAACAAGGCCGCCATTGAGGCATTCAAGGAGCGCCAACTCCGGGCTGGTAACCCAGACAAAAAAGAAACCGACCCGATTGGTGAGAAAGAGAAGCACCTCGCCAAACTCCTCGAGAAGCACACCAGCTTCTTCAACTGGTTCTCATTTACCAACTGCCACGAGGAGCTGGGCGAGGTCGTCAACAATGCGCCCGCCCCGCGCACTGTCGACGGCCTGATTAGCCCTGTCGAGGCGTTCCCCTACGGCGACGAGATCGCCATCCAGCTCGCTGACGACGTCTACCCCGGTGCCGTGAAATACTTCAGTAAGTTACCTTAGCTCCATCCACCCTAATGCACCTACTAATCAAATCCAGCCGAGGCACTTCAAGTCAACGATGATAACTCCGACGAAGAATCAGACATCGACCTTGACAGCGAACAGGACGAGGCGGAGCTCAAGCAGATCATCGGCAGCAGCGGCAAGAACGAGGTCAAGGAAAGCCCCAAGAAAAGCTCCAAGCGCAGCTGCGACAGCGGCGACGACGACGAGTCCGACGGCGACTCCAAGAAAAGCCTTAAGCGCAGCAGCGGCGACGAGTCGGAAGGCCCCTCCAAGAAGAAGTTGAAGCAGTGAGGCATTTTCCAACCAACTTGGGGCGCAGCGTCATTTTTGACAAACAAAAGAGGTGGATGATAATGAAATGACCCTTTTTTTTTCTTCTGTTTTTTCCTTCTGTTTTTTGCTGCAGGGGTTTTGGGTTCAAATGTAATGAGCGGGATCTCGGGACATATGATGGGAATGTAGAGTGCATGTAGGGAAGGTACAACTGGACATGGAACATTGGATGGAAACAGTTTGCTTCGTGATTTGTTTTGTAAAATAGGGACGTTTCAATGGCAAAATTTATGAAAACAAAACGAGTGCACATGTACGGAGGTGTTCTAATTATCAAATCGGGCTTTGCAAGTGATGATGGAATACACGCTACCATGAAAAGCCTCCAGCAGTAACTTTTGGTGAGGGTTTATGAGAGCAACAGCAATATACAGGTCGATCGGTGGATTATGCATTCCATCACTTAACCACCATAGCTTTTATGTTGTAGTACTTTGCAAGTATCGTGTGTGCTTTGAAGATGTTACTACAGGGTGGCGATATGATGGGGTTTCACTGAACACATTGCAGGTGTGTAAGTATCTAACTTTCATCAATCTGATAGCTATGTAACTGGTGGGTGAAGTGTCGTGACTCGTGCAATCAGGACACATATGGAGCCAGCATACTTTACGTAGGCTAATACTTACTTCTCAAATATGCACGATACTTTACACCGATCTGCCCACCGTGACCTACCAGATTCACCTTATCGCGTTTAAATAATCTACACCGTACAAACCTATCGAACACTGTGAATGAGAGTGAGTAAACGCAGTATGCATTGGCCACCCACCCACCCACCCACCGCCCGCGTCGCCCAACCTCATTGAGACTTGACACACGATGAGTATTCGCCACTCACATCTCACTCACATCTCACTCGCTCACGTCAACGACGACAACCATGATTCAATTCTAAAAAGAAAATCTACACACCCACACACACCTACGCCACCCACTGCCCTCCCCCTCCATCCCCATCCCGTCTATCCACACTGCATCCACACCAGTCACATCATATCGATCCCAGCTTGCATTTGTGTTTATGTTTGCGTTTGTTCGTGTTGCATTGCCTATTCAAGCGCATACCCGCTCGCGCCCTGCGCCACCACCGCCGCGCGGTTCTTGACATGTGCGAACGGCAGCCCGCAGTAGCCGCACGGCTCGACCTGCGGCTTGTCGACGTTGATGAAGACGCGTGGGTGGCCGTTGGGGCCGCCGCCTGTGCCATGTCAGCATCTATTCACACTCCAACACTCCCCCCTCTCCCTGCTCCCCCACCCACACACACCGACACACTCGTAGGCTCAGGCTCACAGGCTCACAGGCTCGGGGTCACACACTCACACCCCTCATAGGCTCGGGGTCACTTACCACCATCACACGCCACCACCCTCTCCTTCGTCCACCTCACAGGCTGCTGATGGATCAACTCAATCGCGGCATACGGCGCGGGCTGTGCCTCGAGGATCGTCTGCTCGAACCGCGGCCCGACCATGCCCAGCTCGCGGGGCCGCTGGCTGCGCGACCAGGTGCCGGCGCGGTTCGGGGCCTGCGCGTGGCGCAGGGCCTCGCCGGCCACCACACTCTCGGACTGCGCGGGGGTCTCAAGGCTGCCGGTGGCGGGGTCGCCGGATGAGGGGACTTCGTTGGTGGCGGAGGCGTTCGGCGTGCCGGGGACGTTGGGCTTGGTAATCGTTGGCTGCGTGGTGGAGGAGTAGCGGAGCAGCGAGGGCAGGCGGGCGGTGCCGCTGCGGCGGAGGACCTGGCGGAGGGGCGTCATTGTGTTGTGGCACTGAGATGTGGTGATGGAGGCGCTGGGGTGCGTGGGTGGCATGGTGCTGGGTGGGTGGAGGTGTTACCCGGATCGCATGCTTGGCTTGGCGGCGGCGAGTTGGGGCGCGATGACTTGCGTGCCACCCTCACATTCGTGCATCTTTTTCCCGGCTGCCGTCAGTTTGCCTCGCAGTCGCCGTTCGTCACCACCAACGCCCCAACAATGTCGACCAACGCCGCAGCTCCTGCTGCGCCGCAGTCAAAAGCAATGTCCTCGCGCCTGCTAACCATGAAAGTGCGTCTCGCCCCCCGTCTCCCCCCTCTCCCTTTCACTAACATGTTGGCAGTTTATGCAACGCGCCGCCGCCTCCGGCCCCGCCGGCTCGCGCGCGGCACGTCGCGACTCAGCAGCCCTGAAAGCCGCGAACGAAGTCGAAGCGGCCGCGCGCGACCTGGCGGCGCAGAAGATGCGCGCCGCGGCCGGCGTGGCGGAGGGTGACACCGAGACGCGGTGGGAGCTGTCCTGGCAGCGGCGGCCGGCGGCGCGCAGCGCAGCGGCGGAGGTCGGGATGGCGGAGCTGCATGGGGCGGGGTACCACTCCAACTCCTCCGATGACGATGACGAGGATGGCGCAGATGGCGAGGATGGGGAGGGGGCTGATGGGGCTGATGACGGGATGGAGGAAGCCGAAGACGCGGGGCGGATCGTGTTTGGGAACTTCCGCAAGAAGACGTTCACCGACGGCGCCGACCACGGGCACGGGCACGGGCACGGCGAGGGCAATGACGAGAGCAGCAGTGAGGATACCGACGGCGAGCGCAAGCCGCGCACGCGCACGCCGAAGCGCAAGTTCCCGGCCGCCGGCGACGAGCCGAGTCTGGAGGGGCTGCAGGGCATCTCCAACGCCGGTCGCTCAGGGGGCACGCCGGGGTCGGCGTCGCGCTGCCACGCGTGTGGTAATACCGGACATCTGGCGGCGCGGTGTCCGAGTAAGAAGTGTTTTGCGTGTGGCGAGCACGGGCATAATCGTGCGGAGTGTCCGACGCCGCCGAAGAAGCGGAAAGTTGAGGGGCGGGGTGGGTATGCGGGTGGCACTGGCGCGCCGGGGCAGAGGAGTGGGCCGTTGGCGGTGGGGAGGAAGGTAAGGTATTGACTGAATACTATGCTACTCGTGATGCTATGCTGGGGATTGATTATGGCCTGGGTTGGGTGTAATTGATACCGAGGGGAAAATGTGGCGGCGGATGTGATAGAAATGTGCGCCTCTGGATGGAGGTAGCATTAACAGATGGTGAAAAGTGTGCCTCAATCGGGCTTATAAGTACTTTAATGGAATTGGCGTTGGGTCGGCGTTTGAGTTTTTGATGGAGGATACACTTGCTTGTATAAGTATGTAGTTGCTGCTCTGTAATCACCATCACTATCTGTTTGTCCAAGTACTACTCACTCCTGTATCATACTCGTACCAAAATTACCAGCCCAAGGATTTGATACAAGTGTGTTGGAGATAAAAGTTCAGTTTGAGGTGAAGTGTGCAGGAAGAGAATAATCAGAGCGATGAACCATATAACGAGAACCGGATGAGAATCAGTGCAGATGTGTCATCTTCAAGAGCATAACTTTCCTGTCTGCACTCTTACATGTACAAGCCAAATGTGTGTGTTCTCACTCGATGACCATTCTCTTCAACACAGAAGCTATCTCCATAAAGTACAAACTATCAAAACTCCGAAATCAACCCAATCCCCGCTTTCTACGCAAAGCGCAGCACCAATAACAGAAACAATAACAACAGAAACAAAGACAACAAAGACAACAACGTGAATCGGTAAATTAAGTCCCAGTAAAACCGCAAAACTCCTGTTGTAATACACTTCTATCTCCTTCGCTCACTCGTCCTGGCGTGGAGAGGCGTTATAGGGAGGCGTTATAGGGAGGCGTTATAAGATGATGAGAAAGAACAGCAGCACGCACAGTATCATGATCAGCAGCCCGATGCACCAGTTGCTCACACTATCTATCCCCCCCACTTCGTCAGCCTCTCTCTCTCCCCCCCCCCTCTCCCTCTCCCTCTCTGGGGCACAACATACCTTCATTCTTCTTCACAAACCGATTCAGATCCTTCAAGCCCCGCTGCAACTTCCCCTCAACCCTCTCCACATCCCGATCCAGCTCCTCCAGCTCCTGATTCTGCTCCTCCAACTCCCGCCCCAGGTCGCCGCCCAGGCGCTTGAGGTTCTGCACCGTCCGCCCCACGCCCTCCAGCTGCTCGTCCTGGCGCCTTAGCATCTCCAGCTGCTGCTGCTGCTCGTACTGCGCGACGGGATCGTTCGCGGCCAGGTCCGCCCCGTCGTCGTCGTCACTGTCGCCGACGAAGCCGCCCTGCCCCGCCGCACCTCCCGCCGTCGCACCTGCCCCCGTGGCGTGTGTGCCGGGCGCGCGCTCCATCTCCTCCCGCATATCCTCCAGCTCCCCCGCAACCTCGCCGACGAACCGGCGCCGCGCGGCGACGTCGGCGACGTCGAGGCCGAAGCGGTACGGGTCGTGCTCGACGGCGGCGACGGTCGCGGTCAGGTCCTCAAGGTCTTCGAGCAGCTGCGCGTGGTTGTCGGACAGCTCTTCGCGCGCGGCGAGGAGCTCGGGCGAGGTGGCGGCGGCGAGGGAGCGGATGCGCAGGAAGGAGGTGAAGGAGAGGCGCGTGGCTTCGAGGAGCGTGCGGAGCTCGGATTCGAATTGGGGATACGGGTCGGGGTTGGAGAGGGAGGTGGGGGGGGTGGCGGTCATCATCGTGGGCGGTGTCGTGGGCGCTGTCGCTGGCGGTCGTGGGAGGGACAGTGGTGGTGCTGTGTGTTGGTCTCTCGCTGCTCCCCAGCGACGGTGCACGAGGGCACGTAAGCGATAAGATAAGATCTCCACGCCCCGCGTCATCACCCTTACCTAATCCATCTAATCCCATCCCATCCTCCTTGCTCCAGGCGGCTAAAATTTTCCCGCCGCCACACCCCCGTGCCCCACTACCACACGCACACGCACACGCACACGGTACAGCAGCCATGGCCGACATGCCCTCCAACCGGCGCCCGCCGCCGCGCCCCGCGCCCCCCTCTGACCGCCGCCGCAGCGGATCCGGCCCCGGCAGCCCTGTACGGCTAAGGACGCGCACGAATAGCGGACCGATGCCGGCGACGCCGAGGCTGGCGCCGACGGAGAGGGAGAGGGAGAGGAGGGATAGTGATGCGGGGAGGACGAGCAGTACGACGCCGGTATCGCAGCCTGCGCCGACACCACAACCGACGCCGCCGCCGCAGACGCCGCCGCCGAGGGTGCAGGAGGAGCGGCAGGAGGAGGGGAGTGGTGGGGAGGAGGCAGCGGACGAGGAGGAGGAGGAGGTGGATTACTATGCCATGCTGAATCTGCCCCGCAACGTATGTCCCCACTGTTCATTCTTCAATGTTTTTGCGCGGCTCTGGGTTGGAGGCTCCTGGGACGGCAATTGGACTTTGGACTCTGTGATTGGATGGCGGCGTGCAGCGTTCATGCAGCTTCCCGAGCGCTGGGCGAATCAGTTGCTGGTGACACGCTGGGGATGTGTCACATTTAACCAGCCACTGGGCTGCAGCCGGCTTTGTGAGGTGTCAAGCGGCCTGAGCGGAGACACTGCTGCACTCCAGGCCTGGGCTGACAGCGGGGTACGAGGCACGGTTTGTGAGTGCCAAAGAAGTCCAATTGTCGTCGCTGGAGCCCGGAAGCGGACCACAGGGCTGAGCCTCCAAGTATCTCTTTTGCGTCTGCGTGCTTGGCCGGCAGTTTGGCTGATGTATATCGCGTGCTCCAGGCCACAGACCACCAAATCACGTCCGCCTACCGCCTCCTCTCGCGCCGCATCCACCCCGACAAGGAGCCGCCCGACCTGCGCGCCTCCGCCACCGAGCACCAGAAACGCATCGGCACCGCCTACGAGACGCTCATCGACCCCGCGCAGCGGCTCATCTACGACCAGTTCGGCGTGCGCGGGCTGCGGGACCGCGCGTGGCAGGTCGGCGTCAAGACGAAATCGCCCGAGGAGCTGAAGGACTGGATACGCGAGAACATGGCGCAGGCACGGCTGGAGGAGCTGGACGAGCTGGTGTCGTCGACGGGGCGCGTGGTGGCCAAGGTGAACGTGACGGGGTGCTTCTATGAGCAGATTATGGAGAAGCGGCGCTCGAATGGACGCGTCACGAGGAGGGTTGTGGAGCTGCCGAAGTTCAGCCTGACGCAGTATACGGTCAAACACGGGTTTGCGATCCCGCTGAACACGGTGGGGCAGTGGCTGGACACGCCGCTGCCGACGAGCTTTAAACAGCTGTGGACGGCGGAGGAAGCAAAGAAGGCGCCGGCGAAACGCCAGAAGCCATCCGCCGTGCCGCACATGCAGCTCAACTTCTCGCTCGGCGGCCGCACCGACCAGAAGGCGCCGTACATCGCCGCGAACCCGGGCTGCGGCGTCTCGGTGAGCCACGGCTTCCCGACCCTCCCGCCCGACGCCCCGCCCTCGCTCAGCCGCCTCCTGGAAGGCAACATCGTGTCCACGACCGTCACCGTGCTGCCCATGCGCGAAGTCACCACGCAGATCGCGCGCTCGGTGGGCCAGAACCAGGTCCTCCTCCGCAGCACGTGGATCAGCGCGCTCAACCGCTTCCCGATCCTCGAAGCAAACCTCACGCGCCGCCTCGGCCTGCGCCACAGCTTCTACACCGAGTTCACCGCGCCGCACTGGGCGCCGCTGACCAACTTCGCCGCGCTGCTGTCGCTCCCGCAGCCGGGCTCGATGCGCCAGGGCGTCGCCAGCATCGGCTACTCCTTCCTCCCGCGCCCCGCCGCCAAATCGTCGCACCGCCCCTCGTCCGCGTCCACAGCCTCCTACACCGCCATCCTCAGCGCGGGCACGCTGGTCCGCGGCTTCCTCCTCCGCCTGACCTACACGCGCACCCTCTTCCTCGGCTCCCCCGTCGGCCGCGCCCAGCGCACCGCGAACGCCCCATCCTCCATCGGCCTCCGCCTCGCCGCCGACATCGCGCTCAGCGCGTCCACCGGCGTAACCTACACGCTCCGCGCGACCCGCAAGTGGTTCTCGCACACCACCGCGGGGCTGGCGCTAAGCATCGGCGGCGCGGCGTACACCGAGGGCGTCGTCCTCTCGCTGACCTGGTCCCGCCTCGGGCAGAGCTTTACGCTCCCCGTCGTCGTCGCGCCGCTGCCCGAGTCGCGCGCGGTGCTCGCCGCCGCGGTGCTGCCGGTCGTGGTCTACGCCGCCGCCGAGCTGTGCTGGCTCCGTCCCGCGGACCGGCGCGCGCGCGCAAAAGACGCGGCCGTGTTCCGCGCACAGCAGCGGGGGCGCACGAACCGCGCGCGCGCCGCGGCGGCGGAGGCGGTGGCGCTGATGCACACCTCTGCCGCCGCGACCGCCGCACAGGAAGCCGCCAGGGGCGGGCTGGTGATCATGTCCGCGAGCTGGGGCACCGTGGACGGCAAGGCGGGCGTGGACGTGACGGTCCCGCTGATGAGTATGGTGAATGCGGGGCAGATCGTGATTGCGCGCGGCGTGGATAAGAGTAGGCTCATGGGGTTTTATGACCCGGCGCCGGGGAGCGAGAAGAGACTCACGGTGAGGTATGAGTTCCACGGGGCGCTGCATGGGGCGACGGTTAGGGAGGGGCAGGGGTTTGTGGCGCCGCAGAAGGTTCATTTGCTTCCGCCGGGGGAGCAGGAGATGCAGGAGAAGCAGGAGAAGCAGGGGCAGCAGGGGCAGCAGGAGCAGCGGCGGTTGGAGGCGGCGGCGGCGGTGGCGGTGTGAACTATGCGATTACGGTGGAGAAAAGGTGGAGAGAGCGGGATCGGGCGGGATGGGATGTGGTGGGATGGGATGAAGAGGTGGGATGTACAGTACGATTGTAGGACCTGGGAATAGACGACACTACTCTACACATCATAGCTTTCTTTCGTAGCTTTCTTAGCTTTCTTAGCTTTCTTTCTTTCTTTGTTATTGTTTTTGTTCGAGTTTTTTTGAGGGTACTATGGATATGGGAAGGATGGGGGGATGGGACATGAAGGGGAAGGATGGCGTTAGATGGACGGAAATGTATGGGACCTGTATGAGTCACTATGAGATATGATATGTCGGCAGCGGTTGGGAGTGGTTAGGAGTGTGTAGAGTACTTATCGGATTGGATTGGGTATGCAATGGCAGCAGCACTTATGAACACTCCCTCGTCCTCCTGTGTTCTTCAGTTTATACACACATGGAATGCTTGCATGGTGGGGCTTCAGCGCTGTGGGGGGGTTTCTCGAGTGGTAGAAACAGATAACCAATAGCTTCGATATGGTGTGCACACTGACAGAGTAGGTGTGCATCGCTGGGCGCTTTTTGTAGCAGGTGGGAAACTGCAGCTTCGATCACTGTCGGTGAATTAAGACAGTGGAACGCATGTATGGTGCATGCGTGAGAAGCTTGCAACTTGGATACGACTACGGGGCTTCAATAGTTATACGACGAAGTATCTTGAAATAATTTGCATGCATGGCTTGTACTCTACACTTCTTGTCAAGATTGAGTACTTATCATCATGGACGGCTCTCCCAACACAGAGCTTCTGTGCAAAGATCTGTTTTCTTGTAATCTATCACTCGACATGACCACAGCTGAACGTCTCAAATTCTACCTCTTCGAACGTCCAATACCACTTGTACAAATCCCACCCCCCATCTTGCACAGTTCCTCTCTTTCCTTCTCTCACTCGCATGACGCGCTTCTGGGCTGCCCTCACGAGCGCCAGTCCCCTGATTTTTAGTATCCCAATTTCCAAACAATTTCAGTTTCTTCATTGCAACCTGGGCACTTGAAAACGTTCGAGCCGCTAACGGAAAAAAACGAAGGATATGTGCCCTAACTTGTCTGTGATGTAGATGGAAAAAAAAGAATACTGACATCCGTGAGATTCGAACTCACGCGGATTGCTCCACTAGCACCTGAAGCTAGCGCCTTAGACCACTCGGCCAGAATGCCTGGTTGATAACAGGTGTGGCATTTAGGCGGGATTTGTACTAGGGGTGAGTGGATCCTTGTTGGAATACAACGCTGCCTTTGTGGTGGGCTTGGTAAATGTGTTGCGAGTGTAGTCTCGCAGACGTGACACTAGCGCAATTTGTTTGTGTGTACAAAACGCACTAAGACCAAAGTACACGGATGACAGACTATTGCGAGTGCTGATGAAAGAGAGTTGGTTGGATGTGGAATTTTGAGTGGGTGTGTAATACTCAATATAGCTCTGAGAATTTTCTGGCATAGAGTTGGAAGTAAATGGCGTAGATGGTGGTATTGGTTCCTACCTGCACGTGCACGAACTCTTCGTTTGGTGGTGAGTACGTGCATAATCACTCGGATTGCCATGTTCACTGACCTCGCGCGCCACTGTATATTTCACGAACCAGCCCTTACCAGATCCGAATCCAACCATACACACAGCACTGGCAGAATCCAGTTCCCCGCCCAACATCCCGCCGCCAGCTTCCATCATCGATCCCACAGCATCACTCGACGCCTCACCCCCCCCACCTCCCGTCAGCCAGCCCAGTCCAGCCCAGCGCACCCACCGGCCTCACACACTCTTGGCACCCCTCAGCACCCCCCAGCCCCCCAGCACCACCCCTATAAATCCCCTCCCCCCCCACAACCATTTTTATCCCCCGAATGTATAGGACCAGAGGCCCTGGTGGCTCCCGAAGCACCATCGTCCCGGACGCTTCACAGCGTCTGCAACGCACCTGTCGGGCGCGTCTGGCCCTCGCCTTTGGTCATTTGCTTTCCGCGAAGTGGGTGATAGAAGGCGGGGGCGCAGGCGCGTCTGAGGGTGTTCCTTTTAGTTGTCTGATAATTTTTGGTTTGCCAGAAGTTCTGCACGCTGTGCGGGAGGGGGGTTTTCGTTGGTGCTCTGGACGTCCGATGGGGTCGAGGGGCTGATGAAAGAAAGGATTTGCACGGGGTCACGATGGGGGTCTATGGTGAACGTCTTGCAGATAAAGATTGCGGGTAAACGAATTGATACTGCTTCCACTAAGTTACTCCCCATACAAATGGCTGCCACCACCATGTCCACCCCATCGCTGCAAGCTCTCCCAAGCCACCTCAAAGTCAAAGTACGTCGCATTAAACACCTCCGGCTTGTGCGTAAAATGCCACCACTCAGTCTCCAGCGGCACAAACCCCTGCGCCGCCAGCACCTCCGCCAGCAGCCTCCGATTCCTCTGCACCCGCGCGCCCGGCCGCGGGTCCGTCGGCCAGCTCAGCGTGTCGAAGCAGTCGTACCCCGTGCCCATATCAACAGAATTATCCGGGAACCGCGCGCGCTTCGACGGGTTGGTGCACTCGACCAGCGGCTCGCCAGGCACGTACCTGCGTGTCCTCTTTGCCGGCAGCTTGACGATTGTGAGATCGACGGTGCTGCCGCGCGAGTGCCCCGACCTCGCCGCGATGTAGCCGTCCGCGAATAGACGCGTTTTGGCGACGGCGGGGTAGAATTCGCGCGCCATGAGTGTGTCGTTGAGGTCGGTGGCCCAGCGGACGAAGTGGTCGACGGCGCGCTGTGGGCGGAAGCAGTCGTAGACTTTGAGGGAGTGGCCGGTGCGGCGGAGCGCTTTCTGGGCGCGGCGCAGGGCGAGGGCCGCGGGCCGGGTGAGGATGCACAGCGGGTCTTTGTAGCCGGTGATTGGGACGCCGATGAAGTTGTGGGGGGTGATGTAGCGGATGTCGTGCAGGATTGTGGGGTCTATGGTGGAGAGGGCGACGAATTCGACGGGTGCCTTGGGTGGGTTTGCAGCACTGAGAGCAGCGAGGAAGGAGAGGGCTACGAAGAGCTTCATTGCGAGTGATGGGGATCACGGACGGATGTGAGCATTTGCAATGAGGAACAATGCACCGAGTATATATGTACTATCTTCATGCTGGGCTTCAATAATAGTTGGTTGTTCTATAGAGAATGGTTGATTAGTTCGTCCGCCAAGTGCATCTAGGTGGTCTCCTAAAATGGCTAATGGTGTTACTTCGTTGGATTAAGGTATTCCGCAGAGTCTGCAGTGAGAGTTGTGTAGCGAGCACAAATATGTTGTGCACATTACTCCATCTCCACATCTACATGTTGTGGGAACAATATGCATATCGTTGACCGTTTCTGACATTGGCTGTGATCCGTGAAGGAAATCTTGTACTGCCACCATGCCCGCATCTGTGAGAATCCAGCGAGTCGAATAAAGACTTCTAACGGTGACACATCGGATTTGGTATTACCTTGTCATGCTTTATCCCACAAAACCCAAGCCTCACCAAAGTTTGAGTCGACGTTCCCAGCTGACGTTAATATTTCAATGGTAAGACCCTATATTGGGAATTCCTGCACGAGAAGCACTGGGCAGTGCATTAAAAGTGATTGATGACTGGAACTGGCTTAAATCATATTACCGTGATCCTTGAACAGCCACTGTGGCTTCACACATAAATGCTTCGTATTATTAGCTAGGAAACATGCGGTGAATTGAGTTACCACTGTGCCCCCTCCTTACCTGAGTTCGTCGTGTTGACCCCGATTGATCGAAACTAATGCACCAGGACACGCACAGAACGCGTTTGATTCGCTAGGGATTCAACGCGATGCACTTAGAATGAGGGAGTAGGACTGTTTCGGAGTTCAACTAAAGTTTATTACCTTGTGGCTGTGTTTAGCATAGTGGTGAGAAGCAAACCGGCATTCTTGAAGGATGTTGCACAAATGTACTCGTACAACGTTCCACTTCACGGGATTTTCTAACCGGTAGATTTGTGCACTTAGCTAATATGATTCTGGTGATTTACTGTGTCCCCCATTATCTCTCTTATGTCATTTCAAAATCCTCGTGGAGAAGCAGTTCTTAGATTAGGTGTAACTTCTTGAGTGCAAAAATTGAATACATGCGCTTAGGGTTTATTGAGATCAATAAGAAGCAGCGTAATAAAAGTTGGAATCGAAATAGTTCAATGCGAGGGTTAGGGCCGCAGTGAAATCCTTCGGGTCGCAACCCCTGTCGTTTTGACCCACCTAATCTATCACCATAATGAATCCATCCCACCTATATTCAAGTCAAGAAAGCCTCTTAAGGAAACCTGACACCTCACATCCGCCCCACCCCTCTACACTCCAAAATAACACCTAAGAATGCTAGTTCAAGAACATCCAAAGAGACTATCCGAGCAACATTACTACATCCACTTTGATGGACCACCACCAAACAGCGAGCGGAAGGAAACCAGTCTGCCGATGTCGTTAGATACCTATGTGGTTCATCTAGCCACCCGCAGGTCGCACATTTGTGCGTTGGTTTCAACTTTCTTTGAGTCAGCTGTAGCTTGCCACCTTGCATAGCAATAAAGCTAATCTTGAGTGGCCTCCAAATTGCCAAGGTTAATATTGGATCTACCAGTTAACGGGGCGGATCCCACGCACTACGTCCTTCTGACGGCTGGCGGACTCCCGAAGTCCGCCGGCTGACGTTTTTAGAGATGAGAAACTGAATACGTGTGTACTTTGCGTATCTACACAGTGCTCACATAATCTTAGATAATCCAATATGTAGGATAGCTTTATGGCCAATATCTCGACATCGCTTTTACGCGCTATACTCAAGGGTCATATATAGATTTCTCCTGATCACCCTAGAATGATCTTCGTTTTCCCTCGGCTCCTCGACGTGTTTTGAACGTCCAAGACACCAATGAAAAACTCCTTCCGCGTGTATGTACAGCAGAATCAAAAATCAAAAATTGTTAGAAACAACGGCACACCCCCAAATGGGCCTGCCACCCGCCTTCCTTCGCCGAAGTAAATCAATGACGAAAGGCGAGTTACAGACACACCCGGAAAGTTGCTGCAGACGACAAAGCCATCTGGAACAATGGTGCTTCTGGAGCCACCAAGGCCTCTAAAATGAAAAATGGATGTCTCCCAATGAGATGAAAAGTTGATGCAGACGTAGCTTAGTATTTATAAGAGTTGCAAAGGAAGTGCCAAGAGGTGAAAAGGCCGGTAGGGTTTAGGGCTAGCACGGTGTTTAGGGAATCAAAGGAAGAATATTGAGCTTGGCTGATGATAATCGACGAAAAGCATAGGTGTACACTCAAACTTAGCTGAGATATTCTAGCCAAGTTCATTGGGCTGCAAAGTTCTCTGTGGAAGATTTTCAGGCCAGCCTGCTGTGTCTCGGCGTGTAAAAAATCACTTCCATGATATAAGGTCTACATTTTCGACTCCTGACATACCACCCATTACTTCTATCCCGCATAATTACCAAACGGCAATAATGAACACCGATTACCCTTCCAGCTGCGCATCTACAGAAGAAACAACTGTTTCAACCTGCTCGCCCCTCGAAACACCCTCCGACAGTCCCCGCAAGACACGTCGCAAGTCGGAGCACTCCAGCCAGGAATCTAACGCCGAGAAGCAATACGCACCCCTCAAGCTCTTCGACACGAAGTCCTCAATATTCAACAGCATCCTCTACAACCCCGCCAGCAGGTACACACACCCGGTTTACAACTGCGATGATGTTGACAGGCGCACCATGGTGGTCTCAGCGGCAATTTATCACCCCTCTAACATAAACCGCGTTCCCGGAATAGCACTCGTCTTTGGCCCAGCGAACCTCTGTCCTCACAACCTCGTGGCTCCTGTTCCACGCCTTGCGGTGTTGAGTGGCGAGGCAGACGTGTGGCTGGCATACAAGGCGATGTTTGAGGCGTTACGGCTGGTCAGGATGGATCCCGTGGAGGATATACTGCTTTTGAAAGTAGTGATACATATTCCCAAGAAGATAGTCGAGATGCTGAAGCCTGGGAGTGGACATCCGTGTCAGGGTGACACGCCGTTCGAAAAAGATGGTCCCCGCCCGTGGGTGTACAATATCTGGAAAGAGATGCATACAGAGGCCATTGGGAAAGAGAGGATTGCCATTGAGTGGTGGCCTGCTGAAAAAGGGGATTGCTTTGACTTTGCGGCGATTATAGCGAAGAGATGGGCAAGACAAGGTGCCAGAATGGGCTGGAAAAATTGGTATGCGAATTGAAGGACGATGCATGATTTAACTCATAAGGAATGACGATTTCTTTTATGAGTACTTTATCTGTGGATTTCTTCAAATAATGATCACAAATTCATGCCAAAATACTACAATCACACCTTTTCAATGCTAAAATTCACGAACCCCAGGTTTAAAACGGTATGTAGTTAACTGAAGTACTTAATTAAACTAACTGGATAAACTGTAACAAAACAAGAAAACACTCTAGCTTAGCACAAATCTTGAATCTTCCACGCCCCGTTCTCCCACTTGATCAGTTTCGGCTTGGGTTTCTCTTCTGCTTTCTTCTGCATGCCTTGCACCCATTGCTCAAGCGGTATAAAACCCGGTGGGTTCTCTGGTTTCTTTTCCTCTTTCTTGTAGGTGAGTACCTGTCCAGTCGGCGATAGGATATACTGGTATACAGCGCCATTGCCGCCCGGAACCGTGAATGTCGGTGGGGGAGTCCAGTCTGGCTTTGGTGGGACTGGTACCGGGAGATATACATACTGTCCGTTGAAGATGTTGAAGTAATATGACATTTTGCTTTCGTTGGTTTAAGATGAGACGACTGTATTTGCAAGTATCTGTGATGGATGATGGAGGGAGAAGAAGAGCGGGGTGTTTTTTTTTATGCATGGTGAGTGTTATTTTACGATCGTGCCTTTCAAAATATTTTTGTGCGCACGTGATGCGCATCCGGAGAGATATTGAATAGGGATACGGAGCATATTTTTTCGGATTACGGTTAATTATTACGTATCGGTTTTCTGCTTATGGAAGATTGATTGAATCGTTTCGGTGTTAGACAGCGCACGGTTTTCGGGTCTAGAATAATTCATCTACCATTGCGGCACGGCCGCGAGCTGGCATATAATAACCATCTTCTACCTTGAATTTAAGGCATGTATGAACTGTTCAATCAAGCGCAAGCATCAAAAAGTAATCGCATAAGAGCTGTGGAGAGTACCAGCAATAATTATGTACATTGGGCCCGGAGCCTAGTCTCGAAAAGTACTTCTTTGGTTTGAGATGAACGACGGAGAGTTCTGTTTTGAGAAGAGGTGATCATACATGAACAACGAGATGAATATAAGGGCTAGCAGAAACTATCAGTGCCGGTGAAGCATGACGTATGGGTCACAAAATCGAGTGACCACCGGTGCATACACATGCTATCTTCAATACTTTTATTCCCATCTCAGACGTTTCAATTAAGCATATAAGCTCTGTTTCGTATACAAGACTATCTTTGTTCGAGATTGATTGTACATTTACGACTGATACACTAAGCTAAGGACTCACGTTGGCCAATTGGTCGCTGTTACAGCAAAGGGTCAATAAGTAGCTAGCAATTGACTAGCAGGCCAATTCCACTTGAAGTACTCATTAAATAGTTTCGAGATATCTTCTATCATTTCAAGCCAATCCGAAATTAAACATTAACAAGTTAGAGAACTAGTTTTACAACTCTCCAACCGTGTGAAGAAACTCGAGCGTAGTATTAAGAGAATTTGCGGCTAGCTCTATCGGATGCTATCATTGTCATTTTTTTTGCAGTATCAAATAGAGTGCGGCCGGTAGAAAAGGTAATTCTGTCCCCGGCGAAGATATTGAATATGACTTACGTACTTCATCTCACAAAGACTTGGAAATATCAGACTACTAAAACACATAAAACATGGTTGTAATAGAGTGGTCCATAGGTTCTGTTCAAATTGTCCTAGATCTTGCTGGTTCTGATATCTATGCTATGTTAACTGCCACTCAATTAACTTTCATATATCGTTGGCGACGGCGACAGGAGACAGGAGGTACATAGGCTTAGGTGTTTTTTATCTGTCCCCTCGGGTTTGGGCTGAGCTCTGTTTGTTTGTGGACAATCAAGCCTATGCAAACAAATTTTCAACAAACGGTCCTGATTTATAAATGATGTCAGTTCTACGAAATATACTTTCTTAAAATAAACATGTTTCTCCAAGCTACATGTACTCTGCTTGTCAACATCCGACGATCTCATGATCATAAACTGGAATAATCTTGTCGGACGAACGCAGAGAAATGAATCCGTCTTCTGTCCCAAGAACAAACGCATCCGGGGAGAATCGCAGCCACACAGATTGATTTTGAGCTCTTTCCCTTGAGCGCCATCATGGCCACCGAAGCCACATGCTAGTTTTGTTACCGTCTCTGCTATCTCCCAACCTAGCGCAAGTAATGCCATCGTTTTTGATTGACATAAGGGATTTTTTTTTAGGGATACATGATTTAGCGAACTGAAGCTGTGGAACCATAGCTGTAATGCAGTTTCAATGATAAGAAATTCCACTAACCAAGCTAGGATTTATTCTTGAAGCGAGTGATCACTAATGTTTGTGCAGCCCAGTCCATTTTTTAGCACAAGGTCGATTTCTATCATCATATCTATCTCATTAGCTTTCTCATCCAAGTTCTGTTATCGGAAGACGACATTGTACATACTATTGAGGTATGTCATTATACATCCCTTGAAACTTATCTCCATTCAACGAACGAGCGCCTAACCAAACAAAAAGCGAAGTCATGGGGGCTGTTAACTCGTACGTCGAGTACGAAGAAACCATCACCTGCACCTGCACTCATCACGCCCACACCTCACCTACGCACTGTCAAAAACACCGACCACTCTGCACCGACCCCAGTCCAAAACGCGTCTACAAATACACGGCCTCAAAATACAAGATGCCTGAAGATACCTACCGTCTTGTTGCCACCACCGGCCCTCCTATTCCTCCTGGTCCTCCTGGTTCTCCACAATTTGTCGGTCCTGTCATGGGGATGCCTGGAATGCCCACTCCGGTCTACATCTCGCCTATGCCCGAAATCAGCACCGTCGCAGGACCAATTCCCAAGGGGTCGTTTCTCGTTCCCGCAGAAGGTATGAGGTCATACGCCCACGGACCTGGTGTCAGCGTTGTCACCCTCACCAAAGAGATGCTCCCGGTTCACATCCTCCTGCCGCCTGATTCAGTTATCACGATGGATCCGAAGGGTGTCGTCAAAGTTGAATGCCGACCAGAAGTACTTGCTATCAAGTATTCTGATGGATCTGCAAGAGTTCTGAAGGACCCAGAGACCAGCAAGCCGTTGCCGAAGGGTTACAAGGGACATGTGTGGGTTCCGGAGTGTAACAGATGGATTTGGGTGGATAAAAACTAGTGGAAAACGAATCTTCATGTAACGCCAACACTAGAACAAGATTTTACAGTTACGGTTATAATTACAAGGCAGCTTGTTTTTCGGGTTTTAGAGGGTTTTTATGCAAGTAGGCTTTCTGGACAACGCATCTGTATCACCATATTTTTTTCTCTTAGTCCAACATAGACATCACATGTGCATTTAGACATAGCTAAACTGAAATTTTTATTTAAACTACAAACGACTAACTAATCCGACAGTTCTTAAATAACAAGCGTTCCTACGTTCCTGCCTACCTTTTGTGCCAGGGCCTGGGTACATAAGTCAAACTACTACGCCCATCCTCCCCCAAACTTCAGTTTTCGTGCCATTCCTGTTACAGGATCAATCACCCAAAACCAGTCCACGCCTTCCACGCCTGCCGGCTCCTCGCGTTGAATTGGCACCACTCCGAATACCTGCTGCTGTTGTGGAACTTTAATTTTCCAACACCCTTGCCCAGGACTAAGCCCAGGTAGAGGTTCGCTTGTATTCGAACGTGATGGAGGTTCAATGGCCCAGAAACCGTCTCCTGGGCCAAACCCAGGTGGAGGAGGCGGTGGATTGTTTGATGCAGGCGGGGGTGGAGGTCCCCTAGGTGCAGGCGGAGGTGGCGGAGGTCCAAAAGACCAAAACACACCTCCTGGACCGAATCCAGGAGGAGGAGGTGGTGGGCCCGCTGGTGGAGGTGGTGGAGGCTGAGGTGGCGGAGGTCTAGGAGCCCAGAACCCATCTCCTGGGCCAAACCCAGGAGGAGGAGGTGGTGGACCTGGGGGTGGAGGTTGAGGCGGAGCCACGCCCAAAACGAAAAACCCATTTCCAAGACCAACACCTGGAGGTGGTGGTGGTGGTGCACGATGAACTGCTCGCAGAGGAATGGGCTCCAATTTTGTACCATCTGTGGCCCGAACTTGCAGTGACTTTCCGCCTGCATAAACATACCAAGACTTGTCAGGAGTCCCAGGATGTGGTAAAGGGATTTCTTGGACTTCTATTCTGCCATCAGGGAAGGTGAGGATGACTCGAGTGTCGTTTGCCCAACGCCAAGTAGGGATACTCATTTTGTTTGCCAGCTGCTATTAGTTGGTCCTTCAGGTTTTGAAAAGGATTTGACTTGTGTTCTGTATTTCTGGTTACTTCTTTTGTTGGTTCGGATCGTGATGATGAAGGGGAATGTGGACAAGAGTGAATGCATGTATATACTTGCATTAGTCATTCTACTACTTGCCCATTTTATTCTTGTTGAGTTTGTTACCTGATTCATCCAGACTGCAATTTTATTTGCGGAAAACGATATGAATTAATGGAGAAACTTAGTCAATTTGTAAATCGCAAGGTTATGAACCGGAACCCCAATAAACACTCCCCAATGCGAGCACAGTCTCATAAGTATTATTAAGATCGTATAGTAATGAGTGTCCATCAAAATGACATTTTATGGCCAGGAGAACGGTGGAACAGTAGCAAACGGCGGAGGTCAGCAGTCCACCGGTGTGACCCACATGACTCAGCTGTTTGGCCGCCGACCTTCCGAGCAATTGCAGTAGCTCTATTGTTTGTATTCTTTTCTTTTCAGGTAATTGCATAGATAGAAAATTCCAATGTTTCTCTTGATGACCTCGGTTTTTCATCGGCCCCTCGATTGCACAAGGCAAGCACCCAGGTAACAGATGAAAACATTTTCTCGCACAGCAAGAATCGAGGAAATCAAAAATTGGACGGAACTCCAATCAAGCAGATGAGCATGTCATCCACCTTCCTTCATTGTCTCCAATGACGAAAGGTGAATGGCAGACCCACCCAGCATAGATATGGCCCAGATGATAATCACCTGTGGAAATGGTGATTTTGGAGCCACCAAATCCTCCGGCTAATTAATCTTGAGGATTGGAAAGTTGGGACGCAGTGCAGTATTTATAGGCCTAGAGAAGTGGTGCCAAGAGGTGAAAAGGCCGAAGGTATTGCTCTGTCAGCATGTAGATATTAGCTAGGCTAGGTAGTAATATGCCTAAGGATATTAGCAAGACATTTGGGTTTGTCTCAATGGCTGGCGTTCAAACAAATTTTTATGTCGTTCATCAGGTGCGAGGAGGCTAGTCGTTTGAAAGAAACGATTGAAGACTTGGGAAATAAAAGTCTAAGCTAAGGCCAGTTATGATTATCCACAACGTTTTGTAGTTAAATATTTCATTTTGATCTCATAAAATAGGTATTCATTAACCACTTACATCAGCCTGATACGTAGGTATAAACGAGGTTTCAAGTAACAGGCAGATATCGCTATTTTTCAGCTAAACCCCGTGATTCAAAAACGACACGGCAGTTTTTAAGCTTTTCCCACCTCGGGATCTACACAGCCACGCTCCTGTATAGCGAGATCTCGCATTTCTCCACGTGTCCATGGGCCGATAGTCAGAAGCACTTTGACTCAAATAAACACGACTCCCGACTAGCGAATCTTAGCTACAATAAGCATCCATGAATGGGTCCAGACAACGAGAGCACTCAGCAGAATTTCCAAAGTATCGCCTCGGCACGACATGCATGTCTTAAATTTATGGTTGCATGGTAATATTTGTCGAAGCGAGGAATTGAGTACGATCATAAGTTCTGTACAAACATATATTAAACTGATGCGGATAATTATGTGCCAAACTGCACGCATTCATCCTTTGCTTTTCAATGCAGCCAGTTTGTCTCATGTTTAATCTGCCGATATTGCTGTGTGCCGACTAGGGAATACTCCTGAAACCGTGTGTACCGCGGTTGAAAATACGTTTCAATACAGATAACGTGGGAGGGTCATTTTGCGGAATGTTTTTGTATGGTGGAAGTGTCTTATTTATTGTATGTACAGAACGAAGTCTGTGATCAGAGTGGTCTTTCAAGACAAAGATTGTCAGACAGAGATCTATTAAAGCACGGATCAATGGAGTGGCATGTAATCGTGAGATGTGTAAGTTACGGAGAGAGAGCAAGCTCGGACTCGGAAGCAAACACGTTTGAGCTCAGGCTGGTGACTAAGGGTACACGGTCACGTGAAGCCAGCAGGAATTTCCATGACCGTTACCCGGTCAGTGCTGACTAATAAGCACTAAATAGCCTTGTGGCTTTCAATTAACAAATGTCGCCTGGTTGCCCCGTCAACAGATAAGCAACCAGCAAATGTTTGATCTTCCTGACCTCATGTGTGCTCTGCAGATTTAAATTTCAATAGTCCATTGATTTGGTTTTGTAAAGACACATAGTCCAATATCACGATATGACTCGCATGCACCAGGAATCACCTGAGGCGCTCGGGCCACAAAACGATCTTTCCACATCGCATACCAAATACGGAAGTTAAAGGCGAAAACAACTATGCGAGTGGTCGGAAGACTATCACAGGTACCTCCCTATCTCGGGAAATCGACTCGTGGAGCCATCGGCCCCCACTACCGAAACCCAGGAACTGAAGGGGAGTACCAGCTACAACTAACTATGGGTGGGCGGTGGGGGGCGTTGCGTGATGTCAGTTGGGGCAGGGCCGGCAAAGGGGTATTGTATCCATGTAATCTAGAAGGTATTTGACACTTGTTATGTAGCTTGCATCTATAAAAAATCTTGTAGAAGGGTAATCAAAGCTCCGGAAATGTTTATTCCTAGATTAGCATTCAGTAGGGAACCTATATACACATAACCAACAAAAGAGAGTCCATCACTGCATCCCCATTATCATTGAGAGACCTCCAATGAGAGAAAATAAAGATAAATATGTATCGTTGAAAAGAATTAATAACCGCCCGAAATCCATAATGAGTTTTCCCTTTCAGGTTTTTTTTTTAGAACACCGACAAAACGCCCACGCTAAGTTTTAAATACCCATCACACACATACTTATTTTGTTTGGTTTCTGTCTGGTCATACAAGCCGCTTAATGCTAGATCTCGGCGTTGTAGGTGATGTTGGGCTTGGACTTCTTGTGTACGCTCTCTGCGGCTTTTGTGGTTGCATTTCAACTGGTGTAGTAGTAGCCGTAGCCGTAGCTGTAGATTCAGCGGGTATTTCATACACAGGCCGATCTGACACGCCGCCCTCAACCAGCTTATCCCAATTGATACCATGCAGCTTCTGTGGTTTACCAGCCAAGCTACAGGAACTGTACTCCCACGCACCACGGTGCCAGATAGTGCACACATAGCGCAGGAACCAATCGCGCATGGTATTACCGGTGGGCCACCAGGCATGAATGCCTTCTTCGTATGTCAAGTCGTGATTTGTGAGGAGGTAGGGTAGGAGCCGGGTCTTGGACGAGCGTGTGCGGACGTAGTTACCGTGCTGTACATCGATGGCAGCGAGGTCTAGGTCTGGGTATTTGGATAGCGAGAGAATCCAGACAACTTCATCCGTTAAATGAATTTGGAGGGAGGCTGCAAAGCTGTCAAGTATATCGACGAGGCGCTGTCCGGAGAAAGTGAACGGGGAGACACGGTAGACGTAATCATCGAATTTACGAAGGCCTGGCATGAAGGCCTGAGTTATTTGATGTCAGCATGTAAGATAAGTAGAGGAGGGGTGAGTGGGTGACTGACTTCGTGCTGGTCAACATTATCTTCGGCGATACCCTCAATTCCACAGGCTTTTTCAATAATCGGAAAATAGGCGACTTCCTCGCATGCGTGATGGTTATGGAGCATCTCGCTCCAACATTGGCAAAAGGTGAGAAAGTTGTAGGCCGTATTGGGTGTTACGTATTCGCATTGCAGGTACATCGCGTTCATACCGCGGATGATTACATTATGTACGAGTGCCATTTTCGATGCGGACTTGATGAATGCATCCCGATACTGCTAAAGATCGTCAGGCACTGGATTTTAAAAACTAGAGCATGCAACTCACGCCACCAGTGACCGCAGGTGTAGAGATCAGTGGGAACGGATAGTCTGCCCATATAGGCATTGTGATTATTCAGTTGGTATTTTGCGTTTGGTGTTTTAGAAAATCCAAAGTTAGAGTCGATGTTTTTTTATGTTCTTTGCGGGGACAGAGGTGATTAAAATTATAGGATTAAGTATTGAGAGAACCAAGGTTCGGTAAAGGTTCGTTCGTAGGCATTGTCTGGTTTTATCTGAAATATATCATGGCGTCCGCCGGACCCGGCCGGAATCATGCCGCTCGTACGATCTTCCCAGGACTTTTTGACAGCGGCGGCCTACAGTCGACGCGAGCGCGGTACTTCGCTTGTCCCATGAACCCTACAGCTGCAACGCCGCAGCCTCATTAAGAGCAAGCCAGAAAAGTATTCGGCCCTTCTGCGACAACCACGCCACTCTTGTACCGCCACAAAAAATTTTTGCAATGGTATGGACTCGTTGAACAAAAAATGAGCTAGGAACGCCAGTCGGTAGGCCGATACGAAGAATGCGAGGAAGGGGATAACCTTGCGCAAAAACAAATTGCAACCACTTGTCTGTAAGCTGCAATTCAATTGAATGGGCGATCAAATAGAGACAAGAAGCAATTAAACAGATCTTGAGATGGTAATCATCGACGCCATTCGTCAGAAATAAGATATCGGCTCCTTGGTGTAGGCATGCTGTGCAGTGGCCACGCAGAGATATTAGGAACTCGGTAGTTGACGATGCGAAACCTTGCAAAACTCCTTTACGTGCCACGGAATCCATATATTTCTGACGTCCTGTACTCATGAGGCGTGATTATAGCTCGAAAAAATTGATAGAATGAGGCATCAAAGTTGGGTAAATAAACTTGAAGCTAGTCGTGTGGCAGACGCAGACAGCCGGCGCCCACGTGTGGACTTTCCCCATGTTACATGTTTGATGAATCGGGTAAAATGGAATTTGCTTACATGAGAATCTGCCAGGATTAGGCACAATCCAAAAACGCTGGGAATATCGTGGGAGACCGATTTAACGGTAAATTCGATTCTCTGACGCACGCTGATGCCAAGATTCAGCTGAATACGTAGTATGTGGCTATCGGCTATATTGGATGTCGGATTTCTAGCTATATCGCATTTTGAGATGTACGCTGAGAATTCGGTACCTAGATACTGGATACCTTCCCGTAACTTTTGGAGGTTCTCCAGATCCCAGATCAGGGATTTTCCGACAACGAAAAATTATTATTTTCGAACGAGAATTTCACAACATCTCCGGTTATACGGTAGTGAGCTCTGTACAGTTTTATAAATTCAAATTTTAAGCTTGTTGTTGCGATACAATTGTTGTAATCCAGAATTCAGAGAGGTTGAGACTCTCCAGATGTTACGGGAAGTTGTCCACTATGTAAGCTAGATATGCGATATGGCATGGCCGGCAACGTGATGATCGCAGATCGTAGAGCTACAGTTATCCTAGAATATTAAGCGTATCTTCTCTTTCCTTCTAGGAGAAAGAGGAGCAGTTTTCGTCAAATTGCATAATTGGCTTTCAGACTCTAGACCTTGCATCCTCAGCATAGCTTCTAGTCGCACATGTGTCAAATAGTAGCATGAAGGCACTCTTTGAATGTCTTTGTAAACTCTGTCAAAATTATTGGGCACTTTACTAACTATTAACACACACTAGGCCTGGTCAATACGGTCCTTCCGAACGTACCGACGCCACTGAGTATCGGTAAGTACTAATCACATACCTATTATATGTGAAAGCATCTCTCTAAGAACATATACCGCCATGTGAGATTGTGGGCTGATGGACCTGAAACTGGCCATGGTACCCGTACAGGGGTCTTCCGGGAACAAAGTTTGCACTAGAAGATAGATTCTCTGTCACAGACTGCCATAGACCACGTAAACACCATCGAATTAATTATCAGCCTTGTTAATTTGGTGGAACTTCGGGTCGGAACATGTTCCCCCCGCTCGGTACCAGTGATGGAAAACTATGTAAGTACTTAAATCGCTGGTCCATTCGTCCGATAATTGTGCGACATATATCCCCGAGTAGCAAGGTTAGAGCTTGCTAATATAAGCTATGTAGCCTTTTGACATGATTATATATATGTTATTATTGTTGAATACATACATAATAATGCGAATCATTATTTGTGCAGATGCAGCCAGGGTCGACAGACGTTCCATTATGTAAGCGCCTGAAACCGAAGCTACAAGTAACATATTTCCACCGTCGAAATTTTGGTTCCTCAGACAATATTGCAACCACCACGTCTAATTTTTGTTGTTAATTAGAAAACTGGGAGAACTAAGCTAATAATTCGTCCCGATATTATGGTTTGATTGACAGCCGAATATCATTACGGACTACCTCAGAGGTCAACTCGGAACTGCAGCTTTGCATTGCTGCACATTGCTGATTGCTACGTACCGAAACCATGATCACCTTCAAGCTTAATCGAACCGAAATACTATACTACTTAGAAATGGAATCTAGTTATCAATGAGTCTCACTCGGCGTGTGAAAATACCAATGATTCTAAATGATTGACTCAGTGTGCGTCTTCCACATCTTAAGGATCTAGCCACTTATGTCGTGGGTTTTTTGGAAATTTGGTTGCCATCAGAAGAATTCATTTGTCTGGCTAGACTTTTCAGTGAGCAGTGCCTGAACCTTGGCGGGACGAGATCAGCTTTGGAATATGTCATGAGGCCATTGAATTGCCTAGTCGACCAGGCTGCTGAATTGTTGATGTTTTTGCAGCCATTTCACTATTAAAGTAAAAAAACCCTTTATGATTGATCAATGGTCATGGTTATGAATGTATCAAAAGACGAACTCTTGGATACATACATCCCCACAATTATAAGATGGCCTAGACCTAGGTATGCCATGCGTTATCCGGATTGGACCCTTGCGAGAAGCAGCAATTGACTTTCATTTTCGGCGGTTCTTTATTCATATTTCCACAACCAAGAATAACTAGCCTCATAAGGTAAAACCTTGTGCAACTTTAACCTTTGAGTTCTTATGATTGACCTACTCTTAGGAGTGTGAGGAGACTTTTGAATCCAGGTACATACCTCTAGCCAATTCATTGCCACTCTTCTTTGTATAAGAAAAGACGCTTCGCTACAAAAAACACAAACAATGGGCATTATGCGCATCTTCAACAAACAAATGTCAACTATCCAGTGGCCAATAAATTGGAGAGTAAAAACGGCAGTTACTCGAAGGAGACCAATAAATAAGCGGCGTTCCTTACTACGTGTATCCATCAGCTCCGTTTTTCAGAGAACTCCTTGCATAAATATCCGGAAGCATTCCACCTCCTGTCTTCGTCAACAACTCATCAACATTGACCTTCTTTTGTCCAAAGATCCTGTGGCAATATGACAAAAGCTCTCCCTCCACCCATAGCTATTTACCCTCTACGGCCACGAGCTTTCTCTTACAGCGGAAAACCCCAAACACCTAGAGTCTACCGAGGGACTTACCCGTCAGATAATACAACCGACCTAAATAGTCCCTTGACACCGTTCTGCAGCACAGATCCATACCGAATGTCTATGTCAGAGCCACTTTCTGCCGTGTCGGCCCCTGCCAGCTTCTTGGAAAACTTTAGCAGAGAGCCTTCTCGTAAACAGCCACACTACAACTACTCGCGCATATTCAATCCACGGCTACTTGGATTCGCTCAGACCGTTACGGACCCGGCTTCTGTAGTGAGCTACTGCCCAAATACTGGCTTCTCAAACACTATATGGATGCACAGGACCATAGGGGACCCTACCAAAAAGACCAACCCATCTCATACTCCTCCCAGTACAGAAATATTCATCGACTCCTCATGTATACTTCTTAGTATTGCTGGACGCCTTGATACCGACACCAATGAACTCACATATGCAGTCTTCCATGGCCCAGGCAGCCAGCACAACACATCCGGGACCATCCCGCTCTCTGCCTCTGAACGCACACGCAAGCGTCTACACGCAGAGCTATACGCCTGTCAATTAGCGCTCACACACGTGCGTAACATCCTCCTTAGTGATGCCGCTCCGCGCCCGGCTCCGCGCAACATCGTTGTGGTAACCGACAGTCGCCGAATTATGCATGCCATCGCCACCTGTGCAAGCCAATGGCAGCGCAACGGTTGGACACGCGCGCGCGGTCGAAAACCTGTTCCTAATGCCGTAGCGTGGCAGAAAATCGTTGCTCTCGTCGAAGAGCTGGAACAAAATGCCATTGGTGTTCGGTTCTGGACTGTTGACGAGGCTATGAATCGCGACGCTGTACA